>OY755203.1:35788972-36472550 GCA_963576765.1 Draba incana
CCCTGGAAAATCCGGGTGGAAAGCGCTCTCTGGATCCTCTGACGGGTGAAAGATTTCACCCAGTCGCCATCCCCAGAGGCAAGGGCACTGTGGATAGCCGTCGCGTCACTCCGGCTGACTGTCTGGAATGATGACCTCACTGCAAAAACAAAGCAATACAAAAATTAGTACATAAGGCATGAACACTATACAAAGAAAATTTTCCTAAGTATAGACTTACCTCTCTTCCCCCAACTCGTCTTGACAAGGGGGATGCAGTCCGCCTCAATGGTCTTCTCTGAAATCTTGACAAAGAAAAATCGATCCTCAAAACGATCATCCTTGCTTGGGAATTCATCTATGAGCACACACCCTGGAACCGGAAAAACCATATACCTAAGCTCCTCTGCGCGGCCCTTAGGCCTAAAGTCCAACAGACTGGACAGCTGCTCTGTACTAATCTCCGCGTTACACTCCCTACTCAACACGTAGATGCCAATGACATGCCTCACCCCCCTGGGGTTGATCTAAGCAAGGGAAACACCGTTTGTATCCAAGAAACGGAGAAGAAAACCAGGCACCGGAAACCACAATAAGCAATGCTCAATGAAGTTCTCGTACACGGTGAAGTGCCCTGGAGGCGGAGCATCAGCTCGCTGTGTGCGATCAGGAACAACCAGCACGATCTCATCCGAAATCTAGCACTTCTCCCGGAGAAGCTGGAGTGACTCCTCGTCGCAAAGAATGGATCCCGGAGGATCCGGTCGCGCCTTCTTCTTCCTAACCACTGTAGGTCGGTCAACCTCATCACCATCCTCAGCATCGGAAGGAAGTGACCTAAAAGAAGAAGAAGACCCTGACAAAGCAGCGTCGGCCACACCACCTGGGAGCCCCGGATCCTCATCATTAAGGGAGAAGGAAAGTCCAACTCCCCCATTACGAGCCATCAAATCCTCATCACCGCTAGGCCTCCTCTCTTCCTCAACATCACCTAAGTCATCGAAAACACCATCATCATTCTCATCGACCTCACCAAGACTAACCCGCGGAACGGTAAGCTTACTACAGAGGCAAATCCCAGTGCCCGCATTCTTATGACGTGCAACCACGGGGTCGTTTCGGCTCGATGATGTGACTGCGAGGTCGGTGTGACTTGACGGTGCGACCACAGGGTCGGTCCGGTCGGACGAGTCGACCACGGGGTTGGTTCGGTTTGATGGTGCGACCACGGGCTCGGCACAACCAGACATCGCGACCACGGGGCCGGCGTGGTGAGGAAGTACGATCATGGGATTGGCTTGGTGAGGAAGTGCGACCACGTCTTCGCTCCGGTGAGGAGATGCGACCGCATCCTCGGTCGGCATGGGAGGCTCGATCGCGAGTTCGGCCTCGCGTAGCGACGCGACCGCATGGTCGGTTCGGTTGGTTGACGCGACCACGGGGTCGGTTCTAAGCACCGATCCCCCACTATCAACCGAATCAAGTGTGTCTTGTTCCATAACAACAAGTCTACCTATGCACAAGTCAACAAGATAAATCAAAAGTCAAGAATTCCCATCATTCACCAAGAACACATCTCAAGCACAAGTTCAATCCCTAACAAGTTTCAATGGGGAATCTCCAAAAGACTATGCAAATAAACAAGGATTCTCCTAAGCAATCTATAGCAATCAAAGATTCAAGGATTCTCCTAAGCAATCAACAATCCAACATAGCAAAGTTTGATTCACCATGAGAAAATCTAGATCTACAAACTTGAATTTTCCATGAAGCTATGAGATTTAGAAAGACTTGTGCAAAGAGAATCAATGAAGGAACTCACCAAGGAAGAAGAGAAGTGGCGAGCTCGCGGTCGGCCACAAACGAGCACACGATCGGTGGTTGTTATGTCGTGGTCGGCGGCAAAGAGGAGAAGAAGAGAAGAAAATTAATTTTTAGATCTAGAAGAAAGGGAAATGAAGGAGAAAGAGTTGACTAGGTCAAACCTTATCCCTTTAAGGGAAAAAGGATCTTCTCTTTCTCTCACCACACGGGTCCCGCCTCCATTCAACAACACAATACTTTTCCCTCCAGAAATCGCCTAGCTATTACTCGGAAACGTCATTCACATTAGCAATCGCATCACGGAGTCTTAAAATCTCCATAGGAAAAACGAAGTCTTAAAATCTTCGAGTAAAAAAAAAAAAAAAAATCTTTTTTCTGCAGAAAACGCAGCAGCTTCTACAGAGGAAGCACGAAGTCTTAAAATCTTCACAACACCTACAGAGTCTTAAAACCTCTTGCATAAAGTCACTCTCTACTACTGTAGGATAAACAAGCATCTTGACTTCAAACGTTAACGCTGATACTCAACACATCTTTTAACTCGGCACTATTAGCCCTAACACTACCGAGCTGGGGGGCTAACTGTTGGGGTCGGTTTTCACCCGTTCAACAGTTAACGTTCAAAATCAAGCGAGCGTACCAAGAAATGGTCTTTCAGACTCTCAAGGAACAAGGCAGAGAAAAGCACCTAAGTCTTATTGCGAAGAGAAGCAAAGTGATCGTGGAGTGAGGCGAAGCATGATCGGACTGGCACTGTGAACCGACCACAGGCTCGGCTCTGTGGACCGACCACAGGGTCGGCACTGTGGATCGACCACAGGCTCGGCCTTGTGGACCGACCACAGGGTCGGCACTGTGGATCGACCACAGGCTCGGCTCTGTGGACCGACCACAGGGTCGGCACTGTGGACCGACCACAGGCTCGGCCTATGTGGCCCGACTACAGGGTCGGCTCGGTCACCTATCCTATCTTCAGCCCAACGCAGTCTCTCATCCATTAACACAAATGAAGCCTGAAGCCCGGTCCAGATGCGAAGCCCACTCCAACATGACCGACTCAAGCAATGCGATTCCGTGAAGACTTAGGGAGCGGAACCATCTTAGATGTAGTATATATATCTCATTGTAAAAACCCTAAAGGGGATCCGCAACTTCACACACAAACTCTGTACTCAAACTTTACACAGCAATAAATACAACGTTTTCTCAATCTCTTGTAACCCTAGTTAACTTAAAATTCTCTATCTCCTCAAAACCCTTACAAATTTTAGTTGTGTTGGTTTCAACCCCCACAGGTGTCGACTGAAATGAACCGTCGAGAGCTTGTAAAATTGTTTCAGCAATTACAAAAGAGAAAGCATACCACTTGTATGCATGAAAAACATTAAGTTGTTGAACCAAGTATGAATTCTGTCAAGTTTTCAGTAAAATTAACAAAAAAAACATTAGATAGCTCACCTTAGCATGTCGTAAGCATGGTCAATTGAGACTTCCATAAGGTAATATCACATGTTTCTTCTGTGTTCCAAAGGAGAAGGAACATGTGAAGGATTTACGGAGCGGATAACACAGCAACGTTGTATGACCTATTATAAAGAACAAAATACGGAAGAGAGTAATTGTTTGCGATGGGTTCACCACATGTAATTCCTATTAAAAAAAAAGTAAACTGACCTTTAAGGGTTTGATTGAGAGAACCAAATCATTTTCTTAACATAGATGCGTAGTGGATCAATCGGGTGCAACATAGTTCATTTCATTTCTCTAGGTTGTCGATGAGAGGAATTGTAGTTAAGAAGTGAAAGCGATATAGATGACATTGAAGAGAAGTCGAAACACTATAGAAGAGAATATAAATAGCCATAGGTTTTTTTGTCGATTTAATTTGTTGTTTGATGATTAAAAAGAAAAAAAAACAATAATTGGGCAAGTGGCACTCTCCCAAATGATGATATGGCAACACACACAGAGAACCAATAGTGCTTATATATAATAGATTATAGAAGAGACTTTATCTTACTGATGGTATTTGACGGAAAAATGATATATTGATGGAGCCTATCCCAAATTAGTTAATGGTTTATATATGATAGAATCATGCAAATGTTGTCCTAAAATTTAGGCAACTTATCTAAACGTCTACATGGTAACCAGTGGCGGATCTAGAAACAAAAATTGTATGGGGCCCAAAATATTTATCATATAATTAAAATATTACAATAGTTATAAAATATATTTTTTAAATAGTTTCAAAAAAATACCACGAAAACGTATTAAAAAATATTAAAAATGTATTTTAATTTTTAAAACAATAAATTTTAGTTTAATAAATTTAATAACTATGATATATATTAATTATTAAAATATAGATAACAATGTTTTAAATTCAGTTGGTAAAAAGTAAAACTGAAAAAAAGAAAAGAATAAATCAAAATATGAAATGCAACTAATCACAAAGAAAAGGAAGATTTTCAACAAAGGGAATAAAAAGCCAAAAGAAAATATGAGGAAATGACAAAAGAAGACGAAGAATAAGAAGTAAATATCAGTACAAAAATAAATAGGAATAAAAATAAATAGGATTAAGCATGCCCATAACAAAAATATAAGGATCGAACGACTTACCCCATTGTCACATGGACTCAGGGCCGGCCCTGAGGACAAGCGGCCAAAGCTCATGCTTGTGGCCCTCATATCGACCCTCAAATTTATTATAACAAATCGGCCCTAAAATTCTAAAAATTTCTTTAGTTTAGTGGTCAAAGCGACCTATTTTCGTATTTTTGTTTGTGGCCCATAAGAACTCAGGGCCGGCTCTGCATGGACTTAAGCATAACCAATTGTGCCAACAACAAACTAGTGCACATTATAAACTAAAAATTATTTAGAAGTAGTATGGGGCACGTGCCCCACCCTACAACACTGTAGATCCGCCCCTGATGGTAACAATGAAATTTGGTAGTTAAAAGATCTTTGACCTCTAACAAATCAGGTTCGGCTCATGTACCAAAATTTTAAATTTTCACGATTAATGGTCTTTTTACAAAGTATATAAATATTTAGGGTATTTTTTTACAAATTTGACAATATTTTAGAGCCTTTTTTATAGAAAAAAAGTTAACCAAATTAGTGGATCCCGCGGTGGGTTCTTGTGCAAAAGCATTCTATGCACACCATTAAAGTCGGATAACAAACCCTAACCCTTCAAAACTAAATCTTAACACTAAATAGTGGGCTAACCCGAAAATAAATTATATATTCAGTAAATGATATAATTTTAATAACATTTTTGAAAATATTTTGGGAAAGTGACAATTTTTTTTTTAAACTTATCTTATTATATAAAGAGAGAGTGCGCAAAATTGTAACTCACAAGATCACGACATGTGTTAAGTAGTCGATTAGATTATAACACATGTTAATTATTTAAATATGTAAGTTTTTCAATATCAATATTGTTAATTAGGAACATAATGAAAAATAAAATAAACATAAAGTAATTTGACAAATTGCATAAAACCTTTATCCGAATAGTTATATAAAGAGAAATTTTACATCAAATGAAAATTAGGAAAAGGAAAAAAGCAAACTAATCCCTCCGTTCCATTATATTAGTTGTTTAAGAGATTTTTACTTGTCTCATTTTATTTGATGTTTTACTAGTTTGTATGTAGAATTTAATATTATCTGATTTTTACTTTAAATTTTGTGGTCTTTTATATGATTGGCTGCACTATATTTAAAACTTATTATTTAATATTGTGTTATTTATAATTTATGTTTCTTAATTCTCGCATATTCAACCAAAACATCTTATAAAATGGAACGGAGGGAGTATATAATTAAAAATAGAAACGACCATGTTTTATCATTATATATAGGCAAAGATTTAACAAATGTTATATCTATGAGGAACATAAAATAATTGACCATGGATAAAAGTAGAATTAGATCAAGAAGAAAAAAGCAAAGATAAAGAAAATTTGGTTAGTGGTATATTTTTACATATTAAAGTTTACAAAATATCATTAAAGAAGGATCGTCAAAACATGTAACAATGATTTAGTTGTTACATCAAATAGTTTAAAGATTTAAACCATATTTACATATATCAAACATATATACTTTATTAGTTGTTATATCAAATAGTTTAATAATTTAAACCATATTTACATATATCAAGCTTATATACTTTATTGATTTTCCAATTATTCAAATTATGAGATATGAGACTATACTTTTTCAAATTACATATGAACTTATAAATTTAATCACTACATAATCTAAGTTAGGATTCGAATTAAGAATATAGTATGATTTTTCCTAAAACATTCTTTAACTATATCTATTAACAATAAATCAAATAATCCTCGCATCCCAAGGATTTTAATCTAGTAATAACTATAAGTGAGATTTCTCAAAATTTCTCTTATTTATTGTGTATTTGCCAAGTAATATGTGAATTATGGATTCGTAATGAACCTTGAAGCTAACCAACCGCTGAAAGAACTAGAAGTTCTAACGTAGAAGTTCAAATCAGCAACCTTGGACTAGGAGGAAACAAAGCTAGTCGCCAAAACCTCCAATAAAAATGCTTCTCAACGAGAAAGATCCATGGCATTTCATATTTTTATGCAAAAGTGCTGGCAACAAATTCTTTAATTCTCTTTGTGAAATTGGTAATAATGTTAATGTTATGTTACATTTGTTATAAAGAAGTTAGGACTTCATAATTTCATACCATCTAACACTACACTAATGTTTGAAGACTCCTCAATGAAAACTCCGAAAGGTGTGGATCGAGATTTGCAACTTTAAATCGAATGACATCGTACATGCAGATTCCACAGTTTGGAAATGGATAAAGATAGGTTGTTGATATTTGGGAGAATTTGTTTTAGCTATTGTGAGAGATGTCATTGACTTCCTCAACCACAAGATATAATGTATAAAAATTGACAAAAGCGTCTTTTATCCAGTAGTTTTTCTTAATGGTTTTCGTCTAGGAACAACTAGAATTGATAAAAATATGGTTTTGGATCCTGAATGACAGATGAGCATTCATAAGACTTCCAAGGAAAGAGTTAAGGTGATCAAAGACACTAGCAAACCAAATAGAATGATGTTTGCAATCCTCAAGATCATGATGCCTCGGAGGTTGCAAAATTCGACCCCATAAAAGAATTCAATAAATGGTGGAGTTTATCGAAAAGGTATTTCTTAAAATTTTCTAAGGAAAAAAGAACATGAACAAGCTGACAATCAAGTATGAAGTTTGTTATAAAGCAAATCAAGAAGAGTCTAAGGAAACACTAATCTCCTTATATTATTCTCATAACGCCAAAAAAAAAAAAAGGAAACCAAAGTCGAGCTAAACGGCTTCAAATAAAAATATGTTCAATTAATTTTAGTTTATTTATTTGTTTTATAATGTTCAATGTAGATTTCACGGGATCTTATGTGGTGTTCTTATAATATAAAATTATAAAAACACACACTCTCTCTTCTTTTTAATCAATTTTATACATTCTCTTTCATCCTTTTACTCAACTTTTAAACATTCTCTCTTCCTTTTCCTTTTAAACACACTCTCCAAAAGATCCAATATTAGATACCTCTCTCTCCCTTTTAAACACTCTCTCTTCCTTTTACTCAAATTTTATTAATTTTATATTTAAACACACACTCAATATACTCCACAAAAACACTCTCTTTCTTTCTTTTACAACCATTTTAATAATTTTATATTATAAGAATACCTCATAAGATCCCAAAATGTCAACATTGAACATGCCCTAACAAACTTACTTAGTTTTAGGAAATGATCAAAAAAGAGGAAATTTCGGTTTAAACAATCGAACGACATAGAAATCGATCGATGCTCAGATCAATTAATCGGTCAACACCAACCGGTTGATTGGTCAACACCAATTGATTGATCGTACATCTGATTTAAAAGAGAGCAATGCAGATTATCACTCAATCGCTTTATAAATTTGATTATCAAGTGTGTTATTTGGTAGAAACAAATCATTTATTTTAATGACGAGTAAATTTTATATTAAAACAAAAATGTTTAATTTCTCTACACTTACGATATATCTGGTTTTATGCATCAACCAATTAAGTTATTTACGAAATTTTTAATATATACTTAAAATATTGCAAGAGATTTGTCGTACAGTAATTTGACAGAATAATATCAAAATTAAACACGAAAAGTATAACTTGGCTAGAATTTTAGCATGCTAATCAGTGGAACAATATGGTTCTGCGTGTACAAGATAAACAAATACTTAAATACGAGAAGCTTCTAACTCAGTTTGGAGACGGATCTATAATAGTACAGCCTCCATATCTTTTTACATAGGAAATTTTTGTTTCCTCAATGTGTTTCTACAAAAGAAAGGAAAGTAAAGCTTGCAAATATGAACAAAAAGAGACAGAAAGTAAAACACCAACTTTAGATGAGAGTTCCAAGTGACTTGTCAGGCAAGGAACCGCTTGAGAGTAGTAGCGTAGCGTAGAGAAGCTGGTTCCATGAGTCAGGTACTCCAGGTAAGCACCAATGGCTACAATCTTGGAACATTCGGGGAGCAGGAGAACTTCCTCGAACCTCCACAGGCTGTCTATAAACCGAAGGGTGACCATCGGTTCGGTACCAAGTCATCTTTGTAATGTTCATGTAAAACACAGGCGTTTTCATCTCTGATATTACCGATTCCACCACTTTCATCATCCATGGATACCCTCCCGTGTACGTCTCGTTCTGTATCGGCCTTGTTTCTCCATCGCATTGCCCTCCCGTGTTCCACGCCCCTTTTCTGCATTTCGAGAAAAAAAAACAGATTGCTTCTCTTACATGCCCTAAACCCTAAAACAGAGATTACTTGAGGTGCAAGGAAAAGAGATTCTTTACCTGAAATGGGAAGAAGAGTAACAGACAAAGAAGACTCTGGTTTTGGTAGTGTTAACATTGGAATCAGCCCAATCAGCCCATGTATGAAGAGCTTTTGTGTAAACTTCTTTCACTTCTAATCTTTCATAAACTCGATTTCCCTCTTGGTAATAACCTTTCCTGAAAATCGAAACCTGTTAGAACCAAAATTAAGCAATTTTCTAAGTAAAAGAAGAAATGTTAATCTCCATACCCTTCGTACGTTTTCTGGTGAGTCCACCAGTGACCAGTATTGAATATCACAATGTCCGCGTTTCGGTATAGCTTCGTGATCGATCTCTGGATCGTATCGAGCCTCAGCGTCTCTCTTCGTTTCCCGTTTCCATCTAAAACTTCTGATTCTTCTTGAACAAGGAACGGTGATTTGATGAAGTCTATAGAGCATTCAAAGTCCTATTCAAAAGATTTCAAATTCATCAACGAAACTAAAACGATTCAAAACCGTAAATTCGAGAGATACTTACTTTGAATCTGAAACCGTAAAATCCCTCGTTCTGGAGATTATTATTCTGTCTTCCAGAAAACTTATAAACTCTGTTTTTATCTACTAACGTTGACCTAAGTGAACAAACCAAAGACTCCCACATGTTTCGATTCAACGAATCACCAACAAAAACAAGTCTTTTCCCTCTCAGAATCTTCATCATCTTCTTCCCGTCGAATCTACAACAGACCCATAAAGCAAAAAGAAAACATCATCTTTCGAAAAACAGAGTGACAACGCAATGGCAGAATCGTAATTTAACTGACCTTGGAATTGAGCAAGCGTGAGGTTTCCATCGATACCGGAGAAAACCGGAATCGGGTCTGCCATTTTTTAAGCAATTGAATTTATCTTCAACGAAAGGACAAAAACCAGGAGAGTAAACCGGATCGGAATTGTCAAAGACCCAACTTCCATCAAAAATGTCGCAAGAACTGAGTTCTTTGCTCTCGAAATCGATCTTCGACTCGTTCTTGACTCGGATTCGTATCGGAGAAACGGAATAGAGCGTGTTTGTGTCTGAAGGAATCGAAGAAGGAGAAGAGAAGAAGTTAGCCGCAGTGAGAAGACGAGAGGTGAAGCTTGAGACGATGAGTGAAGGAGAGAAATCTGAGAGAGACGAAGAGGAGAGGAGGAAGAGAGAGAGGAAGAAGAGAGAAGTTAGGAAGATCTGTGTCTTTGATGGGTGTTTCGTGACGAGGAAGAGATTCTTAAGATCCGGCATTGAAATCTTGCTCTGTTTCTTTCGTCTCCTCTGTTTTCTGGGGAAAAGAAATAAAACACAATATGATGATGATCTGACTTATCTCTTTGGAGGGAAAAGGAAGATCCAACGGTTGCAAATTAATTCGTTTTTCCCCCTCTTTTCTTCTTTAATTTTACAGTCTCAAATAAATAAATATAGGGTGAATTTGGTTAATAGCGTATAAAAAAATTATAGTAAAAAAAGTAACAAAAAGACTTAAATTTAATGGATAGAATTGTGCCACATATAGTGGTTTGGTTAGATTTTAAGTTATGTTTTTTTCCATGGCTATATGGCCTAATTTCTATTTATTATCTACTATTTATTAAGTATTTATGAGTCTCTCCGTGTTAATTAGATAATGTTGTAGCTAGCCCCCAAAAAAAAAAAATTACATATAAAATCTTACAAGAATATGAAGAAGAAAAAATAATGATAATTCTTTTATTATTGTTTTGATCATATCTTATTAAGCTTGATGCGTCAAACATAATAATTAACACGATCGTGACACGTATCAATCGGTCGATTTAGATTTTGACATATGTAAATTATTTTTCCAATTAGATAACATATAACAAATTTGATTATATTTTTAAAATTAAAGTAACTAATTGATAAACATGAATGAATATATAAGCAATATACCAATCTTATCTTATTATAAAAAATATATATGTATTTATGTATTCCAAAAATAAATAAATCCTACTTTGATTTGTAATTGTCATATCCGATGCTATGAATCGTGAGCAATATCCTAAACTTATTATATATAAAAAATATCTTCATGTATTTCAAGAATAAATAAATCATACTTCAATTTGTAATTGTCATATCCAATGCTTCACAACTTTATTTTAAACATAAGATATGCATTTACTTTCAAAACTTTAACAATTTTGCCAAGCTAAATGATATGCATGTGGATTTATACGGTATTCTCATAACTTTTAAATTATGATTTTATCGTATTACATCTACCTAACTATAGTTTTTTTCCTTATATGCAATCGGATACATTAAATATATGAAAAAATTGATGTTCGTACGTACAATACATCGGCTACATCAACTGTTCGAAGAGTTACTTTGACTTTATTGTTAGAAAGGTATGTTCTCATCTGCACAAATATACATATACGATTCTAATTGACTTATTGTTTGTGACATGGAGGGTTTTTTTTTTCCTTACACCTTTTTCGTTTTTTCTCCCATTACCATAAGCATTAACAAATTAAATTTATAGTTCATATGTAAATTCCACTGTTACATGTCATAGTTACATGCATATATTATTGTTTCATGATTTTGAATCTATTAGTATTGTTTTCTTTCAATAAGTAGTCGAATCGAAATACCAGTAACGATATGGACCGAACAAGCAAAACAATTTGAAGAAAAATATTATGGCATTAAAAGCGATAACATTGTCTTGATTATGATAAGTGTTTTGATTAATATGTATCAATGTGCAATTAGTTTATCAGCATTTTCTTCAACTAAATTTTATTTAAATCAAGATTTTGATTTAGTTATTACGTTTCGAAAAACGTATGTAAATAATATTTTTTTCCCCCTTACAATTTGGTAGATATTTTTTTGACAAATACAGTTTATTAATTAAATAAATGTATCAAACTAATTTTGTATTGTATTCAATTAATTATGATAGACCATCGTTCAACGACTAGCCGCGGGTCTAAAATTCAGCATTCAGTTAATGATATGTGGGAATTTTTCTAACATTCTAAACTTCGGAAACTACAACTATTTTTTAATTAATTGATTAATTCCTAAGTTTTTATTCAAACCAAACCCGTGCGTTGCACGGGTCCTTCATCTAGTAATTAGTATAAAATAGAAGTATAGTAGGTACAGAGAAAGTACTACTTAGAGCATCATTATACAAATAGGAGGTAATATAGATTGGTTTGGGATGTTAAAAATATTAAAATAAAGAAAAGTGGGGTAGATAGCATATTTACGGTTCTAAAAATGGTAACTTTATTTACAGTAAATATAAGTGACGTGGCTCGTTGGGATTGGTCGGTGGAGGAAGATAACGGTTTGGTCGATCTCGTCTTCGATGGTCCGTGGTCGTCGTCGATGGTTTGGTCGATGGTTTGGTCGGTGATTTGGTCAATTGTCGCGTCGATGGTTTGGTCGGTGGAGGAAGACAACGGTTATCGTTGGTCGTCTTCGATGGTCGTCGTCGATCTAGTCTTCAACAACCACTAACCATGGCGAAGCTTCGACGGTGGAAAAGATTAGGCCGGAAAACAACAATTCCGGCGACTGGAGAAAATCGACAGCGAGGAAGGAGCAGATCGGAGAAGAGATCGGAGAAGAAGACAGAAGAAATGTAATTATCAAAAGTGAGATTGAAATTTTTTTTCTAAAAAAATAATAAAATTTCACTAATGGAAAAAAAAATTAGCATTTTCTTTGGAAAAAGTTACTTTGTAGAAATAAAGTAAAGAGGTGACCTGGAATTTTTCCCAAAATCTTAGTGCAAAAAAATAATTTGGACATGATCAAGATTACAACAGAGCGTTCATTTATGTTTATGATTTAAAAATTTATTTTTTAAATGTTTTTGATTTTTGAAATTTCATATTTTATTGAAAGTACTATGTTTTCAATTTGAAAAAAATAAACTTTACTTACAAAAAGTACAAATTCATCAAATATTTTTTTTAATTTGAACTCCTCTATATTTACCACCTATAATCACCCAAAAAAATACCAAATTAAATTTAAGTAAATATACAATTCCCCATACACTAAATAATATAAAATTCCTATCTTACCTCATCATATTAACTACGTATAATGATGCTCTATAGATATAGACCTCAGATAAAAAAAAAAATTAATATAATTTGATGTTTTCTATTTTTGATGCAAAGTTTTAGTATATTTTACAAAGTAATCTTTATAACATTAAGTGTTTTGGTAAAAAAATTAAGAAGTTTTTTTTTGATGAATAAAAAAATAAAGAAGTTATAAATACAAAAACTAAAATATGATAAAGGGCTTAATTGTTGAACAAAAAGAAAAAGATAAAGGGCTTAATTCGTAAGAGTTCTTTAATTTCTGATCATTTAGCACAAACATCATGTAACTTATTAAGCAATAAATATATAAGAAAATGGCTAAGAATACAAAACAAGAAACGTTTTAGAGAAGCAATGCAACGGTGAACAACACAGTCCCAATCAACGGTCCTGATCTCGATTTCCTCCTCTCACTTCCATTTTCTTCATCGTCTTCGATATGCTCATCAACGTTGAAATGACCTGCATACAAGTTTTTGACCGAACATTAAACGAGCAACGAAAATAAACGGTTTAAACCAGATGAGAACCGGTAGTTAGACTCAAAAACCTCGTTCGGGTCCGTAGCTGCAACCGGACTTGAGGGTTTCACGGATGTCTCGAACGGTGGCTCTGTTGTAGAATCTGAAGTGGTGAAGAATTTTTTCGATGCAATTTAAAGCCAAATGTGTCTCGGAGAAGCATGGTCCCTCGCAGTACTCCTCCGTCTTCGCCACCGGGATATGTAGGTCTCCGGTCAACGTTAGTCTCCATGCTATCTCACAGCCTTTATAAATCTACATTTCATTAAAAAACTAGTTTGAAAATCAAAATATTTTGTTAAATGGTTTTTGATATGGTCAAATTTCCCTAGACCTACTCTCTCAAATTAAGAGGTCAATCGCAGTACTTAGGGTTATCGATCCACAGAGAGTCAGGAAAACACAATAGATTTCAGATTTCAGATTAAGCTAGGTGAGACGAATGTAAAAGCAAATAAATCAAAACAAAACAAACGGTTGTGAAATCAATTAAAGAAATAGCTAGGCACAGGGAATTCTCCAGTGAATCAGAATTGCAGATAAATCAGATATTAGGACAATGAAGAACAGTTCATGAACATGCACACGAAAGTAAACAAACCAGCTGTCGCTGCGAATAATTTCTATGTCTAAATCCTAGAAGACCAACTGTCGTTGCGAAATCAGGTTGATTCAAACAAGCATTAATGATCAAGCACATTGTTCACAAAATCCTAAGTCAAATCCCTTTGCGAATAGGTATTTTGCTCATCAAAAACTAGTTCAGGATTATCAATCAAACTGTCGTTTCTATTAATAAACCCTAGATCAGATTTCAGTTCGCGAGGCTAAAATCAGCAATAAGAACAAGTTAAGATGAAGAACTTCTAATGATTTTTATCCTAATAAAAATATCAGATCAGCAACTCATCAAACACTTTCAAAAACCCTAAACCTAACAAGAGAAATTACTCAGACATAGCAATAGAAGAAAACATCTTTTATTAATTAAACTCTCTAAGTAATTCTATAAAATAAAGCGTAAAAATAAAGCATGAGTCTAAACAATGACTCTAAATACGTATTTATACAAGTTCCAAACCGTCCTAAACATTAAAGTAAACATCTGAAGGCTTCGGGCTTCGAACGGACTTTTCTGATGAAAATCCGGGCTTTGACGAACTTCGTGTCGATCGACACACATAGATCGTGTCGATCGACACGACTCTTCAAATCGTAAATCTTGGCTTTAAAAGTCTTCATGTCGAGCGACACACATAGTCACGTCGCTCGACACAGATTCCAAACAGTGACTCCGAATTTGCATTTCGCCACTTCATTCCGCGAATGCTCCAAAATCTCTAGTAAACATCTTTTATGCTCCAGACGGTCCAGTTCCTGTAAAGACACTAAAACAATACCAAAAACACCAAAAGACACTAAAACATGGACTTATATCATGGTTGAAAACCGGTAAAAACCATGATATATCAGTTTTATTGGTTATCCCCAAAAACCTAAATAAAGAGTCGATCCCATAAAAGAAGAAAATTTGAAATGGAAATGATTTCTTTTGCTCATCAAAAATATATTTCATTGATACTATACCAAATAAACTATATTGTAGATTCCATTTTACAATATTTCACATTTTCAGAAAATCTAATAATTTGAGAGGAAATTTGTGGAATAGCAAAAAAGAAAAATAATAAAATTAAATAACTAACCAAATGTGGTTAATGTAACAAATTATGGCCATTGGACTTAGAGTTTTTGGTAAGTTATTTAGTTTTATTTTTTTTCTTTTCTACAAATTAACCCAATTTGGATTTAATACTCGCGGTTCCTTGTGTTGTAAGTAAAAAGCAATTGATTACGTGTTTTTCATTTAAGCATTCCAAAGCTTTTGCAACTATCTCCGGTGGATCATCCCCACCTAAGCCGCCGCTTCCTCCTCCACCGCAGCCACCTCCTCCTTCGCCATTCCCCGTCCCTCCGCCACCAAATCCAGTACCACTGCCTATTCCTCCGCCTCCCACACCTGTCCCTCCGCCGCTAAATCCGGTACCACCACCTATTCCTCCGCCTCTCACACCCGTCCCACCTCCACCACCGCCAAATCCTTGTCCCCCGCTTCCACCTGCACCTCCGACCTCTGAATCATCCTCTTCACCGTATATTTCCCCTGTAAAACACATATTCTTAAACAATGTAACCAAATCTTGCAGCTTAAGTATCATATATATTTGTGTGTATAATGAATGACTTACCTAGAAATGAGACCAAAATGAGAAAAATAACGACTAAGGTGACTGAGACCCGGAGCTCATTAATCAGTGACAACGCCATTGTTAGAGATTCAAAAGAACAGAATTTGTAAATCATCTTATATAAAATTCTATTTCAGTTGTTGCTGGAAAAATTCAAGACTTGTGGTACAAGTAAGAAGAATTTAGTAGTTTCTTGTAGAGGGTAAAAAATACAGAGGAGAATTTTTGGAAGAGAAAGCAGTTGTGTACAAGTCACCAACCCCTCTTTCTTTTTTTCACTTTACCTATTGTAAACCATTTTTTGACTGCTATGAAATTTAACCATTTAGGAAGAAACTAAACAAAAATCAAACCTAAAAGTGATCTCAAGATTGACCAAGGAAGTATCTCGAAAACATTTATTATGGCTAATAAATATTTTGTATCAATTCTTTTTTTTTTCATTTTCTAGTTAAAATCAAGTATATTTCAAATATATCATTTATTATTCTCATTGTCTTTAGTTTCAACATTTTACAAGGGCTCCTTGTATACATTTATCACTTTGGGAGCCACAAGTTACAATAGCTTTTGGCATTTGGCAGAAAATACAAATTAGAAAAATAAACACACATCCAAGAAGCGACCCTTTGGTGCTTCTTTACAGATTAGAAAACCTTAAAAGTTCTTGAGTAATTTCAAAAGGAAAATAACCTATCTCTCTGTATATGTAGAGGAAACACTGTACTTTGTTTAAAGGGTTTCCTTATTTGTTGCTTCTTTTTATATGCCCAAGTCAAAGTTGAGGTTGGACCAAAATAGTATGTTTAATGTCACCAATATGCAATTTATGTTCACCCATTGGGATTCTCCTCTTTCCATACTCATCCACTATACCAAGATGCTTGCAAGCATCAATATGTACTTGAACGGTCTGTTTTGCCCCTGCAGTGACATGAACCTTCTCAAACGCTATCAATTGTTTGTTCAAACCCAATCCTTTTATTCCGTTTGTCGGCGGCTCAGCGTAAACGAACACGGTGTGGGTTCCGTCCAATTCACCGGTGTTTGCGACTTCGACGTGGATGGGCATTTTTGGAAATGAGTCGCAGTTGGCATGAGACACTTTGATGGAGTGTGATGAGGAGTTGAAAAAAACAGAGTTGATGTTGTGAGGTGAGATCGATAGTTGGGCTAATGGGTTTTTGGCTAAAGTGTGAGTGAAGGTAGTGTAACTTAAACCGAACCCAAATGGAAACACCACAGGGCCTTTGTAGAATCTGTAAGTCCGTCCTGGATAATTTCCAGATGCTCTCATGGCCATTATCGTCATTGGCACTTTTGCCACGTAATCTTGTGGATACCACGTCATTGGTAGTTTTCCTCCTATCATAAGATAACATGATAAAATGTTCACTATCAGTTGACAAAATACCATATTTTTAATACAATTTTACAAAGTAATTAAATAAAAAAATTCTTTCGATTTATTTAGTTTTACTAAACCCCGATTTGAAATGTTTCTAACTAGAAGAAAAATTTACTTTGGTTTGAAGAAAATAAATCACTACTATAATTTCGATTCTTTTTTTTTTTTTTTTTTTGAAACTTATAATTTCGATTCTTTGAAACATGATCAGCAACGTACCAGGATTAGCAGCACCAAAGATGATATTGGCGATGGCAGCTCCACCCGCTTGGCCCGGATACCCGGCCCAAATGATGGCTGCAACACGTGGATCGTTCTTAGCGAAAGACACATCGATGGGCCCACCACTCATAAGGACCAGAATGACCGGACCTCTAGAGGCTTGAGCCACACGGTTGACAAGTTCTTGTTGGTGACCCGGTAAGAGCAGCCCGGTTCGATCTCGTGTCTCTGCCTCTATCGACTGGTCCAATCCCATCACAAGGATCGTTGCGTCAGCTTGACGCGCCGCCGCCTCCGCCGCACCAAATCCTTGACTTCCGGCGCAAGCCACGCCGGCGCAACCAGCTTGGTGCAGTGTTTTCGCGTATCTTGAAATTCCCTGCAACGGTGTCGTATAGGAGCATGCTTTCCCTATCAAAACAAAAATAAATTTATATCATTAGTACTAATAATAGACTTTAGCATAATAAAAAACAATATTTTTTGACGGATTTACTTATTCACCTGCATAGTTTCCGATCATTGTCTCAGTGACGTCAGAGTTAGGTCCAATCACGGCGACGGTGCGGTGGCGTCTAGGGGAGAGTGGAAGAGAGCGACCAGAGTTTTTTAGAAGAACAATTCCTTGATGGGCTGCTTCAAGGGCTAAATGTTTATGGGCTGGAGTACAAACATCTCTAGGCCCAAGATTAGCGTACGGTCCAAGATTTCCATCAAACATGCCAAGTCTCATTTGCACCGTTATGGTATTTGCAAGAGCTAAATTGACGTCGTTCTCCGTCAACAACCCTTTCTTTACCGCACCTTCCGTGAAAATCGCCAAAAACGGCCCACAATCCAAATCCAAACCTGCAAAATGATACGATGTTTTTCCCATCAACGGTTCATGTGAATTTAACTCAACATCAACGATGTAAATGAACTTACCGGCTTTGATGGAGGCGGCAGCGGCTTCCTCAGGAGTGCTAGTGTAGTGTTGTTGGTTGAAGAAAACATCAACAGAGTCACAATCTGAGACAATGTACCTATAATATGGAATCAAGATTAATCTCGAAGTTCACATCAATCTGAACCGTTGATTATGTTGACTTTGTGTTGACTTACCCATTGAGACGCCATTGACCACGAATAGTGTTCTTTAAGAGATTTTCATCAGCACATGTGGGTATACCATTGACTTGATTGTACGAGCACATAACACTCGCTACTTTTCCTTCGTAAACACAAGATTTGAATGGCACATTGTATGTGTCCTCTAATTCTTGTTTGGTCACCTAAATCCATCATGAAATAAAACAACTTACTCCATTTACCTATCACTAGCTATATAAGATTAATAAAGGCATAGATATCTCGAATTATACACATCATTCATGAGTATTCGTTTAGATTGTTTGTGAAATAAAGAGAAACGAAATTTTTTTTTTCTTCTTATAATTTATTTTAAGGTATAGATTTAGAAGAACAAGATTAAATGCAAGGAGGGTTGGTTCAAGTTGGTCCACATGACCAACCAAATAAGGATAAGACTCTCGACCACTACCATAGATGACACATCACTCAGTCACGCTGTTCCTATTGGCTTAGCTGTTATATAATTAGTCTTAGACTAGAATATCACTATATTGTTTGTGTGTGAGTGTGACAAGCATACAAATATATACATGTATATCCACTTGATAATAAATTTCAATTCAGTCGGGACTATCAATAATAACCCAATGACTAACGATTGAGATTTTCTAATTTAAAAATAAATTATATATATAACGATTGAGAATTTTCTATATACAGGCTGTTTTTTCAGTTTAACGAATCTAATCATGAAATGTGAAAAAGACGATACGCCTTGCAAGAAAACGTATCTAGTCACATCAAAGTCGTTACGTGAAGCAATAAATAATAGAAAATGATGTAAAGTAGAGCTTTCTAATTCGAGAAACTCAATTTACGTTTCAGCAACAAAATTCAATACTTTCTTTTATTTTTTTATCTCTAGAAACGGAAACACCAAAATATATTAAAATATATGAAATATTAGATGTAAGTCATGTAAAACAGTAAAAGTGTATGTGTAGGATTTACCTTGGCGTTAAAATGGAAACGGTCGAAGCCATTCCAGTTATCAAGATCATAAGCAGTGTAATGTTTGCAACATGCGGCGACTTTGAGGCGGTTACCGGCGGCGGTGCCTTGAAGACCCCGGACATAGCTGGCGGCGTATTTTCCGGCGACGACAGGATCTTCTCCGGGAGTTTCCTGGCCTCGGCCCCACCGTGGGTCCCTCAGTATATTCACATTTGGACTCCAATACGTCAGACCGGCCACTCCTCCATTGTACATTGCTCTTGCCTCATCAGACACCACCTTTATTTTAATTTTAAAGTCAATTCTAATTGGTCTATATATAATATATTCTCCATACACCTTTGTTTTTGTCGACAAACAAGAAAGAAGGAAAAATATCCTCCATACACCATATGACTAAAAAAAGTATTATTTTTCCATTCAATGGTCACTGACTCATGGCTAGCTTGCCCATCATCACTTTAATTAATAAGTATCGCACACAATAGTATAGCATATATATCTTTCTTTTTTTTTTGATAAAAGTATATCATAAATGTATTAAAAAATGTTTACGATATCAAATTTGGGTTTAAAACACACACATATGTATTTATGTATTTTTTAGAGAAAATTATGTATATATGTGTTGATTTTGGAGTTTTGTTCTTCTAACCTACCTTTTCTGACTTATTCGATAGACTCACGTCGTAGTCGTACAAAATTCATGTGAATTATAATTTTCCAAGTAATAAATATATACAAAACTATATAGAGAAATATAGAGTTGTCCTGCTAATCAAATTGTAGTTTATTGACCGCTACGATGTTGATGTTGATGTTGATGTCGTTTTTTCACGTAGAGAAATCATAAAATTTAGTATGCTCATTTTGAAAAACGTATTTTTCTATTAGTGTTTTAGCATTATATTCATAATATATCCTTACCCGTCCGATATCTTCCCAAAGAGACTCGTTGAAAGAAGCTGCGGTGGTGATGACCTGAGGGAAGCTGGTGGCACCGGGAAAAGCACCACCAAACTTAGCGCCAGGACCAACGTCGGAAACTCCGTGGAGAGCCTCTGACCACCACTCATAGCCTCCAATACCCAGACGTGGCACGGCCGCAGCATTGTTGACGAGGAGGCGGATTTTCTCTTGTAACGTGAGCCGTCCGATCAAATCTTGAACCCTCACATGGATCGGTACATTGGCTCTACAAAACCGTAGCGTCCGGGTTAAGCCGTTAGCCGGGTCGCATGCAAACAGTGGCCGAAGTGATTCTGACCAGTGAACGAAACTTAGAAGGAATAAAAGTATAACTACGACTTTGTTGCCGGTTAATAATGCTTTGTTATTACAAGACATCTTTATTTGAGTATGTGTATATGTGATGTTTCTGTGTTTTCTGATTTCATGGTATAGAAAATGAATGAGGTATTTATAGAGAAGTTTTTTTTTTTTTTTGTTAAATATTTATAGAGAAGTTTTCGACGAAATTGACGAAAAATGATAAGACACTCTTGTTATGAACATAGAAAAAAGATAATAAAGATAAAAAACGATCAAGTTGAATGGGTAAAGGGAAAAAGATATCTCAAACATGTAAAAATATTTAACAGTTTATTTCTATTTTTCTTTTTTTGAAGCGTCCGTTTATTTTTCCTTTTCTCTAACATAATTTCTACGTTTTCTCCGAAATTACATTAGTTCAGTATACACACACTACAAAAAAAAGGTTAGATTACATCATTTATTTTAGATATTTACATTAGTTATAATTGATGCAAAAGAAATTTGCATCATTTTAAAAAGCGATTCTGAATTGGGTGATGCAAATATTGTATCATTTTTAACTAAATGTTACAAATATTTGCATCATTTATTGTAATCGATGTAAAGATAGATCAGTTACAAAAACTGATGTTAAAATTCACATCAATTAATATAAGTGATGTTAATATTTGTTTCAGTTATGATAACAGATGTAAATATTTATATCACTTTTAAATAATTGATGTTAAATTAGTGTCATTTACACCAATCGATGTAAGATATGTGCATCATTTCTACGTAATTGATGTAAATATATATATATATATATATATCACTTTTGCATAATTGATGTTAAATTAGTGTCATTTACAACAATAAATGTAAGATATGTGCATCATTTATACATAATTAATGTAAATATTGGTGTCTGTTTTGAAAAATGATTCTAATACATTGCATCACATATTAAAATTGATGTGAAAACATGTAATTTTGCATCATTTAATAGAAGCGACATTAAAAATAACGTTTTTTAATTATATTAGAAATGTTAATTTTAATTTTTTATGACAAAATTTTATATAATTATATTATTTAAATAAAAATATACAGATATATAAATTAAAAAGTAGATCTGATTTGATAATTAAAATAATGAAAACCATCACATAATAAATTCATTCATTGTGTAAATGTATAGAAAAAAGTAAAGGCTAGCTAAAGAAACATAATAATAAACGCTAAAAAGTTTTGCTTAATAGATCCCAACTCCCATGGTTGACTTTCACTCTACGTGCTCTGATTCCCATTGGTACCATCTCCCATTTCCTGGAAAACAAATACGCGAAAAGTTAGCTTATCTTCTCAACGAACAATTATAAGATATATATCGATGATATTCATCTAAGAGTTAGTCGGATTTGGTATATCCGCAAAAGCAGTAGCAAAATTTGCAGCCCATGCATTTGCCTAGTAATTTAAAATATAAGTGCTTCATCACAAATCATATATTTTACTCCAGTAACTTGCAAAAGATATTATGTTACATGTTCTCCGGATGAAGTACCGAGTATCTGCTGGATGAACGTAGTCAAAGTTTTAACTTTATTTTCCAATCCTTTCATTTGTGTCGCCATTCCCATAACAATTTCAGACTTTTCAATCTCAGAACTTCTTGCACTTGGACGCCTAAATAATTTTGAAGGCGTTGGTCCACGACCGACACAACGTACTCTTCCTGGACGCTCTGGACCAAACACTTGAGCATATTCATCATTCAAAGTAGCTGGAACATTGCTTCCGACTTGTCTTGATGGATTTTGGGTCAACAATGTAGTAAGTGCTTCCTGAAAAATAAAATCAAGGTAAATTCATCATCATCGTATAGAAATTCACCTAACTAACTAGGCTTGCTTAAAACTATAATAGAAAATCATCTCATCAAAGAAGCAAGTCAATTAAAAGATACAAAGCTTCCATCAGGTTTTGTACGAGTAGCAACAAAAAATTCTGCGCGACATGGTGTTTTTCCGGTCGCTAATTTCTGTTAAAGACAGAGACATAAATAATATATATACCAATTATTTTGATTCTTAACTAAATTTCAGTTTATATGCAAAATAAATTATATGACAAATAAATAAATATGAAAACTAAGTTACTCACAATCTCATGTCTTTTCCTTGCAAAACTTTTCCTTCCACACAAGTGAGGCATCGTATTCTTAGTTTGATTCACTGTATTTTGTTTTTGCATTTTCTGAAATACAAAAAGATATCACTTGCGCATTTGATTTACAATATAACTCTATATTAAATAAACTCAACCTTCCACTTATCAGATGATCTCATGTGAACTAAATGGTGCCATTGATCCTCAGGAACCTTTTCGGGTAGACTCTGCAATGTTTCAGTTCGATCACTCTTTACGTGATCATTCCAGATACGTCCTTTAACAGCCTTGCATCTGTTTCCTAGTGCACTTAAGATGTAATCCTTTCTTATTGAAGGATCATCAAACCAAATTTTTTCCTGAAATGAGGAAGGCAACATAAACATTAGTTGTGGAACACAATTTAGTTTACAAAAGTAACAATACAACAACTGTAAATTCAGGATATGATATCTTTGAACTAATTCTTTTGAAAAATCTAAACAAACAGAATATTAAGAAGTTATATGTTACCTGAATTACATCCCATGCCCTATCTTTGATGTGAGGAGAAACCAATCTCCAATCAGAGTAATCAATGGGTAACAAGTTCACATCGTTGCTTAATTGACCCAACCACGATCCAAGTAAACCTCCAGATTGCCCAATAGGTTGACCGCTTTCTATATCGAAGTGTACAATCACTTGGCCATTTTGTAATTTCCAGACATCACTAGCTGTAACCATTTTTCCTTCTATGTTTCCAGCAGTATCTTGTTGATAAAGACATAAATTAAAACAACAAGTCATTAATTCAAAATATGTCATCAATGCATATACATAATCCATAGCAAGAAGATCAATATTTTTACATTACCTATGATTTGTATGTTCCACTTGAAACTCTTACATTCTTGAGACATTGCAGGAGGAGAATTGTAGGATGCCACCAACCTTGCCATATCTTCTGGTTCTTGTGTCTCTGATTGAGTCTATGATTGAGTAAAATCCGTGAAATTTGGAAAACTCATCATCCTAAGCAAACACAAAAGAAAACAAACAACCAAACTCAAATCTCAATCATACTGTAAGGTAATTATTAAGATCACTATAACACACAAGAATAATAATTTTAAAATCATCTAAAGTCTGAAAACCAAATTGATTATGTAGCATATGAGTAGCAATATAGAACCCATAGATCAAATTAACATCTACGATAGGAAAAACAACTGAACAATAGAGATCTGAAATCAATTTTTTCGAGTTTTCTTAACCTATAGAACCTAGAGATCAAATGAATTAGTTGATTCCAATCTACTTCTATTCACACACAAAATAAAACCATGTGCAAAATACCACATTTGATTACAAGAATACTAAACAGACATAAGCTAGAGATAAAATAAGTAGTTTATTCTCCAAATTCAATACAAATACTAGAGAACATATTGTAAACCAAGTTTACCTTGATTGGTTGCCGTCTACGTACGACTTATGATTTTCTAAGATGCTCTCTGTTTCTCAAAAGAGAATATATAGAGAAGCCCTAATGATTTAGCGGTGAATTAATAGGCTTATTAGGGGTGAATTAATAGGCTAATTAGCGGGAATCCAATTTTTTTTAACTTTTTTGGTGTATTACATATTGAAAATAATAAAATCAAATAAAAATTACCCAGAAAATAACTTTTTCTGATTAGCAGCCCCAAAAAAAGAACGAGAGAAATAGCGATCAAGGGATTTTACAAAAAGAATCAAGAAACGAACCTTATGTTTTTCGGAAAATATTACTATCTGCCATTATCCCGAGTTATCAGATTCGACTGATCACAAAGAGAAAATAGAACAAACCACCCCCCTTGATTTAGAGCTACTTCTCGCCCAATTCGGTCACTAACCCTTATCGATTCCTCCATCACAATTCGAAGAAGACTTGGTTTTGAAATATTTGAACAGAAATCAAACGATTCTAAAATTCTTGAACAGAGAACAAGCCAACCCCCTTGATTTTGAACAAAAAAGCACTGCAATTGCTTTTTAGGAACAGACAAACAAAAAGTAAGAAGAGAAAGTGCTTACGAAGCCAAAACACAAAGTGAAAGATGGAAAATCAAACATGTCTTCTCTTTTTGGATAAAATCAATACTCTTACAAATAAATTATTATAAATCTCACCAAAGATGACAAACAAACAAAAAAAAAATCTCAACAAGGAGAGAGATACACTTAGAAGAATCGAACAAAGAAAGTAAAGGTAGAAAGATTATATAATAATGGTTTTATGCATCTCAAAAGTAACATGAATGAAAGGGCTTTGTTTTATCCTCAAATTAAAATATAAAAAGGGACAAGGCAACAACAGAGAAGATGCTGAGACCATAGAAAAAATTAAGCTAAAATTACTACTAGAAACTCAAAGTATTACTCAAAGACATCAACTGCAGCGAATGAAGCTTAAGCTACAACATCAATGTAAGCGATCATGTAAAAATACACATCGACTTATAGAGCACCGGAAACGCCAAGAACAGACTCACCATCAATTTGTTCTAAATCACTTGGATCACCCATGTCATATAAGTCTCTAGGCTGAACATGAACTGCGATATTCCATTCTTTCTCACAAAGATCTTTTACATAATATACCATTCTCGCCTGAGACGCTAATATATATGGCTCATCCTCATCATTATCTTCGGTGTGTAACAAGCGTGTAAAATTGACCATATGATTATCATATGCATCCACTCTATGTCCTCGTTCCGTGCGGGTGTCAGCCCACTTGCACTTGAATAATACAACTTTGAAAACTTCATAGTAGTTTAACTCTATAACTTCAACCAAATTTCCATAATAAGCTACACTTCCTGTTATTGGGTTAGGATCACAAGAACTAGCATAACTCATAGTCTCTGCATCTAAATAAATACCATTGTTTTGTGTTGTTAGTTCAGCCTCTCTTTCGGTTGACCAGAATTTGAAACCATTGATATTGTATGTTGTATACTTCACAACCTTTTCAGATAGACCCAGAGCTAAACATCATAAATCATCAGTTATCCCATCTAACTCATTGTTCTCGACTTTATGCTTGATCCATCTTGAAAAATTGAGATGCATTTCTCGATCAATATCAATGGCACGACTCCTCCTACTCTGATGAGATTGTTTGCTCCACAACTCTTTTTAATACTTCCTAGACATGAAATTAGTAGAATTTATATACCAGAGAAACTAAATTAAGTAAAAGATAATTAAAAATTGGGAAAAAGGTCAATTAAATCATGAACTTTTGAATTTGGACCATTTAAATCACCAACTTTACTGAGGACCATTTAAATCACCAACTTTTCGTTGACTTTACATATAAATCACAAACTTTCGTTGACCGTGCCAATTTAAGCACACTGTTAACTTGATTAACGGCAATATTAAACGGGGTTAACTAGCTGTTTAATGTCACAGTTAAACAAAACGACGTCGTTTTGATTTACAAAAAAAATATATATATACAGCATAACGGATCAAACTCATGACCTCTAGCCTTTAGACCAAAGCTTTGTACCACTGTGCCATTATAACATATTGGTAAATACAAGAAACAGTTAGTATATAACTTCAATCTATAAAACATAAACCCCTCAATTAAACAGTAGGCATGAATTGTTTCGAGTCTTTTATTGTTTCTATTTGTTTTTACGTGTTCAAAGATAACAAGAAGCCATCAAAATAGCTAGAATTTTAACCTGAGAGTCACAATTAGAAAACAAAAGCCATCAAAATAAATAGAATTGAAATATAGAGTCATAAAACAAAAGCCATCAAATTAAATAGAATCCTAACCGAAGTAAGTTCCTAACTTAAGTTAACCATTAAAATCATGATTCGCCACCTTGTGATCCCAATCCTACTGAAACACTTGGTGCTTGTGATCCTTGTGCTGCTTCTGATCCTTGTACTCCCTAATTCAAAAACAATTAAAAACACAAACAAACATGAGTTTATGTTTCAAATGAACTGAAAATTCCAAAGAACATGTCATGACTTAAACAAACCTGATATTTCTTTAGTCGACCTCTTGGTCTCTTTGGTAGTGGCTCAACAGTTGGATTTTTACAACCTTGCTTGTTGTGCCCATCTTCCTTGCAGTTTGAGCATGTCATGACTCTCTTCGCACATGACAACTTAGTCTTACTTGAGCTAGATTCATTCTTTCCTTTCTTCCTAGCATAATTACTAGGCCTTCCGGGATTGCCTCTTCTCCATGGTGGTGGCAATACACCCAGCCTATTCAACCTAGGCCACTTCAATATTCCTTCCACTGGCCTAATACCATCCTTATATGTTTCTCTCCACCTCTTTGTTGTGTAACACTCGTTCACATAAGCTTCAACCTTCTCTTTCTTTGATATTATAACACTTGCAGCATGAACACAAGGAATTCCAACCATCTGCCACTTTCTACAACCACAAGTTCCCTCATTCATATCTACCGAAAAGGCAACATTATGCAATTCTACCTCAAACATATTATTTCTGGCCATGTAGATGGTACAATGTTGTGACCCTTCTATCATTTTCTCTATCTCATCATGTGCTCTCTTTGTAAATCTTGTCTTCTTCCTTTGCGCAATAACAAACCTTTTTTCATTACGACTCATACACTGTCTCCTAATTTCTTGTAACAAATCTATTAAAGGCTTCTTCCTTGCCTGCGTAATAGTTCTATTAAAAGACTCACTAAGATTATTGAGGTTGTCATTGCAGCAAGTTCCAATCCTAAAATATGCCCTAGACCATGATGGAGGATTGGTTTTCAATAGAGAATTATAAGCCTGAAGATTGAACCTTTTTAGCTCCTCCATATTGTTATAATACTCTCCAAGGGTGTAGCTACGAGCTATCTTCCAAAACATGCGTTGTATGTCTTGATCATGACTATCTCTCTTCCAATTATCGATTATGTGTTTAGCACACTGTCGATGCTCAACTGCTGGAAGAATCGTGTGGATAGCCTTCACTAAACCCTACAAATTGACGCATACATCAAAGGTTAGGTGAGGAATCAAAATGAGAGTTATGATAACTGAATTTTTAACACTACTAACCTTTTGTTTATCTGAGATTATTGCTACATTTATTCCATCACCTAGACTTAATTCCGCAGAGAGAAGGCTAACAAACCACAACCAGGTATCATCATTCTCTATTTCCACTACTGCCCAAGCAATGGGAACTATCCTGTTATCTCCATCTCGTCCAACTGCAGCTAAAAGATGACCCTTTATATCCCATTTCAAAAAAGCACCATCTAAACCTATGATCGGCCTACATGTCTGTTTCCAAGAATCTCTTTGTGCTTTAAAACAAACAAAAAGACGATAAAACCTTTGCTTGCTTCCAATTGTTGGCCCTGGAATAGTCTCAATCTCAAATGTAGATCCTGGATTTGTCTCAAAAACCGCTCCTTGATAATCCCATATCCTAGAAAAATGGAGTTCATGACTAGATTTCCTTTCTTTAAGAACTTTTGATTTCGCTTTCCCACACTGTTCTTCACTCACCTCCAAGTTGAATTCTCTCTTGATTTCACTAGCCATCTCCTGTTTTGTTAGTTTAGGATTCACTCTTAGCCTTTCCGAGAACAACCAAGCAATTGATGACCCCTTCAACATTTTCGAGTAACCTGATCTTACACATATATGTTCATTGACATAAACCTTTATTTGCATCTTATGTTTCCTCTTCTCGTATGAGCAGTAGATTCTCCACGGACAATTTACATCAATGTCAGAACACTTAGCACCAACTCTTTTAGCCTGAGATTTATAGAGCTTAATGTCATATCTGGTTTTTAGAGAATACCGCAGTACCGCAATCTTGAAATCTTGTCCAAAATTGTAAGTCTTCCCCAATACTAGGAACTCCTCTGTATCTTCATTATCTCGACGCTCTATCTCTTCTTCTTCTTTTTCTTCATCACTACCTGATAATGGATCTGGAATCATATGATCATCCCAAATATCATCCCCGCTATCTGCATCAGTTCCAGATTCATCATCTCTCGCAACCTCACCAAACCCTTCTTCTAAGTTTCCTTCATCTTCGATTCCTAAACTGTTATCCTCATCCTCATCATTACCATCAACCGCATCATTATCGTCACAGTCATCGTCACCAACAACCCTGCAATCATCTTCTTTGTCTGATTCACGTTCGTCATCTCCATCTTCTTCCAACAATGAGATTCGACGGGAAGCTTTTTTCATGATGAAGACAAAGGTACAAATGAAATCGAGAGAAATAGAAGAGACAAACAGAAAAGAGAAGAGAGAAGAATGAAATCGATTTGGGGATTTTTTGAGTTAGGGTTCTAGAAGAAATCTTAATTTTCTCTATGTTAAGAACAGAAGAGAAAAAAAGAAAAGGCGTCACGAGTTCATGTTAATTTTGTTAGGATTTATGTTTTATAGATTGAGGTTATATATAAACAGTTTTCGTATCTGTGCTAATATGTTACAGTGGCACAATGGTACAATGCTTTGGTCTAAAGGGTAGAGGTCATGAGTTTGATTCATTATGTTGTATATATTTTTTTTTTTTGTAAATCAAAACGACGTCGTTTCGTTTAACCGTGGCACTTAACAACTAGTTAACCCTGTTTAATATTGCCGTTAATCAAGTTAACAGTGTGCTTAAATTGGCATGGTCAACGAAAGTTCGTGATTTATATGTAAAGTCAACGAAAAGTTGGTGATTTAAATGGTCCTCGGTAAAATTGGTGATTTAAATGGTCCAAATTCAAAAGTTCATGATTTAATTGACCTTTTTCCCATTAAAAATTAGTTGTTGTATTAGATAAACTTACTCCCGTAAGTGATCAAGTAATTGACAATTGACCAATATATGTCGATGTGCTTGTTGCCTCTCGACACGACTAAGAGTGTAAACATGACCTGCTCCAACGAATCTTCCAAGGGTTGGGAAAATAAGTGGAAGTTCTGAATTTGGTATAACTTTAGTCTGAGCTAAAGGTCGATCATCAACGCGGCCCACCCGAGTAAATCGTGTCTCTATATCATTGAGATACATTAAGCAAAATGTTACACACTCATTAGCTAAATACTGCTCACAAATAGAACCTTCTGGCTTAGCACGATTTCGAACATATGATTTGAAGTGTCCTAGAAGCCTGTAAATAATGAAATCAAATGAGTTTCTATTTTTGTGTGTATAAAAATCATTGAATGGAAAAATAGAGTACCTTTCAATCGGATACATCCAGCGAAATGGAACTGGCCCACCAAACTTTGCCTCTTCGGTGAGATGAACTATTAAATGCACCATTACTGTGAAAAACGAAGGAGGGAATATCATCTCCAAACGACATAAAGTCACCACAATGCGTGATTGTAATTCATCAAGCGCATCGATATCAAGAACCTTTGTAGATATATCTCTAAAAAAATGACAAGTCTCAACAATGGCTAATGTCACATCTGTTGGCAGTAGATTTCGAATCGCGATTGGAAATAAATCTCTTATTATCACATGGTAGTCATGGCTTTTTAAGCCTGAAAGCTTTCGACTATTAACATCTACACAACTTGATAAGTAAGAAGCATAATCATCAGGGAATTTAACATCATTTAAGATACTTAAAAAAGTATCTTTCCCGGTATTATCCAGATTAAAACACGCTGTTTGATACTTATCATTATCATCAGGCCACAAATCAGGACGTATACCTAACTCACGAAGATCTTTTCTAGCACTCAAATTATCTTTCGATTTCTCTTTATCATCCAACAACGCTGAGACTAGATTGTCGAACACGTTTTTTTCTATGTGCATGACATCTAAATTATGTCGTAGCATAGCAAATTTCCAATAAGGCAACTAAAAAAATATGCTTTTTTTCTTCCATTGTTGAGTACTTTTATCTTCGGCAACATGTCGATTTCTCTTCTTTCCAACTCCAACTTTAACTTTTGGTTTCTTACCAAAAGTAACCTTAACGTGTTCTAGTTGATGAAATATTGTAGAACCTGATAAAGTGGCTGGTGGAGATCTGTTTTCTTTTTCGCCATCAAAATTAGTTTCATTTTGACGGAAGCTATGATTTTGAGGAAGAAAACGACGATGACCCATATAACAATTTTTCTTTCCATGGCGTAAACGTTTTCTGGGGCCATCAAAATTGCAGCTAGGACAAGCTAATTTTGTATACGTATTCCAACCAGATAAATTTCCAAGGCCAGGAAAATCAGTAACTGTCCACATGATCGCTGCTCTCATGTCAAACATTTGTTTTGTGGAAGCATCTAGTGTTTCAACACCATCGGACCATAACTCCTTTAACTCTTTGATAAGTGGTTGCAAGTAGACATCAATATCATTACCAGGCATTTTCTTTCCAGGGATAACCGTAGAGAGGATCATTGATGTATGCTTCATCGACATCCATGGTGGAAGATTATAAGGAAATAATATCACTGGCCATATGCTATAACTACTGCTCATTGTACCAAATGGGTTAAAACCATCAGTAGCTAAGCCGAGTCTAACATTTCTTGGATCATATGCAAATTCAGGATATTTTTGATCAAAGGCCTTCCAAGCTTCTCCGTCTCTTGGATGTCGAAGCTTACCATCATTGTTACTAGCGGTTGCATGCCATTTCATGTGGATAGCAGTTTTTGGTGATATGAATAAGCGTTGGAGTCTTGGCTTTAGAGGAAAATAACGCAAAAATTTTGCAGGAGTTTGTTTTAATTTTGTCCCTTTCTCTGATCCAGATTCAGAGACTTTCTCTGTACTCTCGGCAAACTTATCTTTTTTCCAACGAGAAGCTTTACAAACTTTGCAACTTTGCATTTCTTCATCCCCATCCCAATATAACATGCAGTCATTTGGACAAGCATGAATTGACTCATAACTCAATCCTAATTTCCGGATAACCTTTTTCATATCATTAAATGAATCTGGCAATTTGGCATGTGAAAAGGCTTCTTTGAGTAAATCAAGCACCGTAGATATTCCCTTGTCACTAATCCCACACATACACTCGATATGGTACAACTTCAATATAAAAGATAATTTTGTGAACTTAGTGCATCATGCATATAGCTCTTGAGTAAAATCAGCAAACAAAATCATCATAACCTTTTCCTTTTCCATTGTTTCCACTTGAGGACGATGGTATATCAGTGTTCGTAGGCTGTTCACACGATGCATGTTCATTTTCCTCACGCATATTGGTAGGAAAAAGATCATTCAAGAGATTCAAAGTTGAATCTAATTCAGCCGGAACACTATCAGCACGCACACTTACATTCGCCGCAACAGATTTAGCTTCTCCATGTAGTAACCAACATGTATAAGTATTTAAAAAGCCAAAACACATCAAATCACCTTCAATGTCTTCTCTTGACTTAGTTTTCGTTAGACAACAACGGTTACATGGGCACTTCATCATGCGCGCATTTGATTTACCGAAAGCAAAATCCAAGAAACTTTTCACTCCTAATATGTAATCTTGAGATAGCCGGTGTTTTTCTATCCACGACTTATCCATCGACACCTGAATAATCGATAAATTAGTAATTAAGAGAAGATTATAAACTAGTAATCATTGATTAAACTTTCTCAAATCGTTAGAATCCAATAAAAATTGAATTACGTCGACAAACTTACGTAGCCCGGAATCGTTTCCCTTCAAAATCAGAAGGTGAATCGGAATTGCGAATCTCAAAAAGTATCGAAAAATCGATGTGGAACGCACGATTGAAGATAGAAACAAAGTGTTATAAATCGGAATCGTAGTCGTCACTGTTTGCCTATTTCTTCACGAAGAAGATGAAGTTATAAGACTTATATTTGTAGGCTTTTTGTTTCATCTTGGCCTAATTCAATTTACTAATACTATATATATACTAGGCTCATTCATATTTATGACATATATAATAAAATAGTTAGTTATGACATTCATCTTAATCAAAAACGTGATTTCCTAAAATCAAATAGAAATTTTCGACCAAAAAAAGAAGTAAAATAGAAATTGATATAGTTCACTTACGTATCTATATGTTTATTCATATTGATATGATCTTGAGTCTTATAAAATTTTCAATTTGTTGGACAAAAGAAAGATAACATCAATTTAATAAAGTTAATTTTAAAAGAGAACTTTTAATTATAACGTTATTACTTAGCATCATTTTATTGTTATTGATGTCACTTTTATATCATTTTTATAAGTGATGTTAACGACAATTAATGAAAGCATCATTTTTATAAGTGATGTTAATGATAATTAATGAAAGCATCATTTTTATAAGTGATACAAATTCTTATTTTAGTATCAATTTTTTTAAGTGATACAAATGGATATAAATTGTATCAGTTTTATTCAAAAGATGCAAAACTAGTGAAAATAACATCAGTTATTGTAATTGATACTAAACCATATATATTTGTTTCATTTATAAAATAAGTGATTTAAAATATCATCACTTGGTTTTGTGATACAATATAAGTGATGTAATCTACCTCTTTTTTTGTAGTGACACACTAAGGACATGTTCAATGGTGACACTTAAATGTCTAATGAAGATGTTTTATGAATATATAAATATTAAATTTTAGAAAATGAGATCCTAAAATAAGCCTAAGTGTCTTAATTTGGATACTTTTTCATACTTTAACACCATGACGTGGAGCTCTATGAATGGCTCAACGAAAATAAAGAAAAGAAAGAAAAACATTGTTCATTGTCCGTTTATGATTTGAAAGATTATGTTTGAATTTTTTTTATGTCATGTATGTTTCAAATTTTATTCAACATTTTTACGTTTTAAATGTTTCTTTTAACAACTTGCTCCAGTATGTTTTAAATGTTTTTATGTTTAATAAAATGTTTTATACTTTAAAATGATTTTAAAAAATATTTTTTTCTTTTAAGATCTCCAAAATTAATTGTCTCTATTGGAAGGGTTCATAATCAAAAGTGTCTTAATTAAATTTAATTCAAAATGACTTTAGACACCCATGTGTAGTGTTTCCATTGAACATGCTCTAACAGTGCCAATTACCAATGATCGTAACAACTAATTTATATAATATTTTAAAGTTTCTAAAAGCAAAGTTATGAGAGGATGACGCATGTCACTTTTTTTTATTTACAACCTTCTAATTTTTTTTATTTTGATATTTGCCCCTTTAATTTTGTGATTTCATAATTGATTCTTTAAAATAAAAATGTGAAGATAGTTTAAAGTAAACAGTTAACATCAAATTATCTTTATAAATGAATAGTTACATTTTAACATTTTTGTTGAGATTATTGTTTTTTTTTTTTGTCAACGTTGAGATTATTGTTTATGTCTAATGATTTACAAGCACCAAATTTAGATAATATATTATTGTTCTAAGGTAGAAAATATTGTATATTTTATTATGTTGATTTTTAAAAAATCATTACAAACTACGATTCAAGGTTCTAATACGAAAAAAACATAAAGATACATCCAACATCTATATTGCGATCATGCATGTGTCTTCATACAACCATTTTTTTTTTTTACAAATGTGTTTTATGCAAGAAAAAAAGGTGAACAACCTTTTTTTAGAAAATCGTAGTGAATATTGATAAATACATATAAATTAGGGATTTGTGCTAAAAGAGATGTCATCTATATGTTGTAATTTTATGAACGGTATTTTTCTTTTTTCATATAACATTGTATATGTCCAACAATTTGCCACAAATGTTTAGTTCTCTAACCTAGATAATTATTTAATTTTACAAGAAACATCAAATTTATGTAATAATAAATCATAATTAATCAATAAGATATAAATTATTGTATATTGTACCAAGTTAATTCGTAAATTCACGCAACGCGTGGGCAATTCCTATTATAATATTATTCTTTGGACTTCGCAACATCTTATAAGCTCGAATCGCAACTTAGAAATATGAATTTCACTACAAAAATTATAACAAATAATCACATGCTTTTAAAAGTAACAAATTTTACAAATGGATTTAACCAAAAAACAAAACTCCCGTCCGCCACCGTCGCCAATCTGATATTGCTAGTGCCACTTTATTTATGTCGTCGCTAACGCCAATCGTAACAAAATAATAAATTTTAGCTCAGTTTAATTGTTATGGGTTACTTTTACAAATTTGGTTACAAATAATATTTTCACAAATATTTATAAAATTTGCTACATATATATAGCGAAGACGTTAGTACGTATAATATCTATATTAATTTTGAAAACAAAAAGTGGTTGCTGGACAATACTAGGATCCAAAAACGTACGTTTGGGTTCATCGATTACAATTATGGTTTAGTATAATCACATTTAGCCAAGCTGTTAAGATTCCAAACATTTGGCAATATGTTTTGTAATCAAAAGCTTTTTAATCTATGGAATATTGTAATCCGCTTGAATTAATAAAATAAGCTTGGTGGCATCTAATAATATTAGTTTTGCATATGCGTGGGAATAAGCCACGCGAAGAAGGTCATAGTCGATTAATTGTGTTGGTTCTTGGCAGAATTGAAAACACCTCCACTTTCTATTAACTAGGAACAATTCTTAGGTTCTCATTCACCCCCTCCTAATTAGCCAATTAAAATTTGATATGGTCCCTTAATTAAATAAATTAATTAATCATTAAAGAAATTAAAACTGATTTTATTGTGAGGACCACAACTAATTATATGACCGAAACTAACAAAAATTAAGAGGAAAAAAAAAACTTAATAAGTCAATAATAGACTAAAAAAAAACCAAACCCGGTGTCTCTTCCTTTCTCCTAGTTTCATGTGTTTTTTTTGTATTTTATTTTCTTATAATATTGTCCTTCTTAAACAAACAAAAAACGTAACAAAAACAAAAACTCAAATGAATAATAAAAAAAACTTTACCCTAATTTCGGATTAGTTAACCCAAACCCAAAAATTTTAACTACAAAAATTGATTTTCAACAGATTTGTAGTTTAAATTTTAGGTTTGGGTTAATTATTCATAAATTAGGGTATAGTTTTGGGGTTTATGATTTTAATTTGGGGTTTATGATTTATTTTGGGTTAACTATTTCCAAATTAGGGTATAGCTTTAGGGTTTGGAATTTGAGTTTGGGGTTTAGAATTTATTTTTGGTTAACTATTTCCAAATTATGATATATTTTTTGGCTTTAGAGTTTGAGTTTGAGATTTAAGATCTATCTAATTTATTTAGTTAGATAATATTATATTAATTGTTTTAATTTATTTGATGTACTAAATGATTTAATTGAATTGGTGGTACAATTCAATTTTGATTTGTTAATGAAAAGGGGTGAATGAGAGATGTTCACCATACGGTTGAACCCAATAATTGTTCATTAACTAGTGTAGTTCGGTCTAATTGCTTGCTTATCAAACCTCGTCTCATTGGTGTTATTCATAAAGTTTCCAATGCACATGCCCTAAAGACTTGTCATTCTTTAGTCTGACTTGTTTGCACCAGGTCCTTGACTTGGTCTATCGGATGAAAGATCTTATGATTTTTTTGACATCGTCCCTCAATCAATCAAGTTGATAGCATATTTTGAGCTCCCCTCTTGTTTGCTTCCATCGCAGATATATCGCGAACTAGTCGACTTCAGTTGCTTTACAAGTATGCGTCTTATGTAAATTTCGATTGCCATTTGTTTCTATGTTCTTTTAAAAAAAAATACCATGGATAATTTTTAGGTTCATCATTTTGTTTAAATAGCAATTTATAATATCCAAACGGTTTATTTTATAAATGGTTTTAACATTCTTTGTAAAAAAGAAAAGAAGATGATCATTGTCAGACGGGACGATGCCATCAGAAACAAAGAAATAAACAATTAGAAAGAAGAAAATCATAACATCTACATTGAACACAATATTTAGTAAGACCTAAAAAAGCTGCGAGACAGATAGAGAAGCTTGTCACGGGTCTCGTCTCTCCACCAAATAGTCATTCAGCATCTAGTCATGCTGCCCACACTTCTTTTTCCGAATTTTTATTGATAAATGGTCTCTTTATTTAATTTATTTTCCCCTTCTTTTTTAGACATTTGTCAATTATTAAATAATTTACCCATCAACGTAACGACGTTTGTTTCTGTTTCCTCGATTATATATTCGCCGTCGAATACAACCAAATATTGCTATCGTGATGAAAACATTAGAACAAACTAGTATCTAAGTAGTAATTAATTTGGGCAGAAAAACTTGTGATTTATTTTGCTTTTGATTAATTAATGACAATTTCGATAATGGATACGCAACTTTATATAAATCCCCTATATATTATTTGAGAAGTGATTTGTGAGAAGATTCTTATGTGTCATCTCCACAATCACTCTCACCAAAATAATTGTGACATGGCTTGAGAAAAATATGACATGGCAAAACACTAAATATTTTTTACCTTAAAAGTTTTAATTGCACAAAAAATCACTTCAAATATTTCATTATGGAATCTTCTAAACAATTCGGATCAATTTAAATTAAATATTAAAACAAAATTTGGCCACAAAAAATCCAACCTCAAGTAACAATAAAAAACAATTGTGATTAGTGATTATAAATTGAAACTAAATATTCAGGTTAAGTATACAATTATCGAATGCCATTGGTGATTATTACATTGTCAATCAAATATTAATATTTCATAAAGTTATACTAATAATAATAAAGACAATTAATAATTTAAAATAAATTGAATGCTATTCACATAATTGTTTTATGTATTCTCTTTAAAATAATTAACCTACCATAACACAACTAAATCCTTTCATCAGAAAATAAAATAATCCAAATTCAGGAACAAAATTATTATGAGCATGTATTTTTTGAAGAAAAATGATATCATGAAAAAGTAATATTATAAAAAAAATTCTTTGTATACGTTGATGAATAAATTAATTAATAATTTATACATTTTGTTATTGTTATGGTAAAACGTTAGAAATAGTATTAGCTTTTAAATGTTTGTCAGTCTCTTCATCCTAATTCAAATTATAAACCAAATTATACTCACTTTTCATTATCTTTGTTTTGTTTTTTTCAAAAGAATAAAAATTAAAAAAAAAAATAGAACACGAGTAAAATAAAAATGACACATGAAGAAAGTTGATTTAGTAAATTGATAGGTAGAAGATGAAGATAATTTCATATTCCGTAGCTTTTAATCATATTTATTCATTTGTTCATATTTTGGTTATTTTACACGATTTTTTGATTCAAAACGCATAATTCCACATAAAAATTCTGATTTTAGAGTAAATGATAAGTGAAAATGTGGTTACTTCATTAATGTCGATTAAAATATTAAGTTAAAGAACATGAAGAGGGGATCATCTAACACCAAAAAAATATTAAAAATCAGATAATTGTTTTTATTTTTGAGAGAATGAATCGGCTCGCTTTTCTTAATCAGATGACCGTTAATTCTCGATTTCAAATATGATTTTGGAATCACCAAGTTTAGTTATATTTGAAAACTCTTATGAATATTGCTTAATTTTGGAGTGACAAACTATTCATTTATAATTTATTGAATATTAAAAAAATTCTATTCAGTTGACAATTTTTTTTTTTCTATCTATCTAAAAAACCTAATTTGGTAATGAACATAAAAAAAATGATTTAAACTAAATTTATTTTTGTATGTGATATATTTGTTTCAAATTCAAATACAATACAAACCAAAACCAAAACCATACAAAATCATCTTTATTACGTTATGTTATACCTTTGAGATAATTATTTACATATGATGAAATAACGTTTTTCTAATTAGTTTAATACTTAAAAAAATATAAAATATTTTATCCGCGTATTACGCAGGGAATCACCTAGTATATACATATAAGGATTTGAATTCCTTCTAACTACTTCTCAATTATTCTTTGGAAGAGAGTTATTATTCTTTCATAAACAGCAATGTGATCGTTAACGTTAAATTGATAGCTCATTAGCTAGTGAATTCATTTTAGTTCAATAAACTCATTATTTATACATAAATATAAATCAATGTGTAAAAAGAATTGTTGCATCTACTGCACCAAATATCCCTATAAATAAATGCACATATTACGAAATGTAAAACACTGTTTTCATTGCAATTGTTTAGATCCGTCAAATTTACATTGCATATATATAACCAAAAAGGGTATACATGCAATTCACCCAGACCAAACCTAGCTAGCACATATAGGTAATTGATAACGTTTGTGATTTGTGAATCTCCATCAAATACATTATTGCACACTATGCATGAAACAAAAATGTAGAAGCTAGTTAATTTTAGGGTGGATCCCCAACCAGAAGATACATAGCCTGAAAGGGAGACAACGAAGAGAATTCTTTCGACTACATATGAGTAACTCGACAATACTTAGACGTCAAATTGAAGGATCATGCATGAAACACCAACATTTTTTTTTATTAGTATTAATTAATAGCCCGAATTAATATTCTCATAAATATTAATTCTTTACAGCTATTTAACAAATTCCGAAAGTTCTCATAAAATCATCCAATAAAATTATTCAAACACACAATTCAATAACCAACAAGTCAATTCCAAAAACAATAAGATCTAGCAACCTAAACACCAGGTTTCACTAGACTAAAACAAATGACTAACAACACCCTAATCATCCTCTTCTTCTGGCCTTGATTCCGCGATTACACATTTCTATTACCTGCAACACATGGAAAAAAGAGTTGCGTAAGTATTTAATAAATACTTAGTGAGACAGTCTTCCCGTCAATAAGCTAAGTACGAATAAGTCAAAAACCAAAAAATAAACAATTTAAAAATGCACAAGTAGTATCAACTGGGTGTCGATCGACACTACCACTAGGTGTCGATCGACGTTTGATAAATTGGTGTCGATCGACACAACCACTAGGTGTCGATCGACACCCTGTTCTAACCACGAATAACAAATTTATCACACGGTCCAAAACACGAAATCATCAACAATCACACGAAAATCATACAAATATACAATCAACGACCAGTTCTACCACCATGAACATTCCTAACCGATTATCATCCGAATTCTAACCTATCCGAGCCTACGGTCGCGCACACACCTTGAATTCGCGATTAAAAGGAATGAACGGCTAAGAAACGGACCACGACAACGATTCCCTTTGCTGAAAGTCACCGAGACAACACTATGATAACACACACTCCCACACGAATCCCTCACAAAGAACGATGACAAAACGGTTCACAAACGCTCTTCGAATCACAAAAATCCTCACCAAAAACCTTTAAAACTGTTTTTGCTTGCCTCTGCCCTAGGCTGCTCTTTATTTTTCTTATAAAGGATGACTTAGGTTTTCTCACAAACCAAATGCCAAGAACCGGACAATTCAATTTAAACCGAAATTGACCAAAACCAATGGTGTCGATCGACACCCCTTCCAAAATACGAAAATTTAGTTTCAGGGTGTTACAATTCTCCTCCACTACTCTGAATTCGACCCTGAATCCCGCAAAATCGTCTATTAAAAGACCAAAAACTTGTCCCCACTTGGTCAACATCAATAGAGATCCTGACCCGATCCCTGAACTCGTATCTAGTCCTATGTTTATACACACGTTTCACGTCATTAACTACTTTTAACTCATTATCACCCTACCTTGCTCTCAAGACGCATTATTTAGCAACCTCATACCAACAACCCGTGGTATCTGGGAAAAATACTTTTCCCTCTAGACTTATAGTGAGACCCACCCGTCTCAAATAAGTCTCCGAAGAACTACTATCTCCAAAAGAAATGCAGGGGAAACACATTCCCCTCAAGAGACCCACGCGTCTCTTAACACTTATGCTGAGACCCACGCGCCACATATAAGTAAGCATCTCACCATACTACACTGAGACCCACCCGTCATCGGTAAGTACAATCTCGATACTACACTGAGACCCACCCATCACATGTAGATCATCGGAGACCCACGTGTCTCCCCAGAACGATAATAAGTTATTTGGGAACACTATTGTCCCTAGAGTAATAATTCTGAGACGTCTATAAACATCTACGACTACAACTGCCTCACATGGAAAAACTTGATATCCCCCACCCGAAATATCGTCCAAAATACGACCCACACTGGTCAACCAAACACACCACTTATAAGAAGCACTGATCTTATAATAACACATGACAAATAAATAAGAAACTCCATCTTATAAATTTTCCAAAAATATATATTGTTACAATGAAACAAAAAATACATAAACCAAAACGACAATAGCAACATGCTAATACAAAACTGGAACCACAAAGATAAAAGTAAGCTCAAGCTGTAACCCGCTTGTCGAAACACTTCCTGAACTTCAACTTCATCTTCGCCTCTGGCTCCCAAGTCTCCTCCTCTGTACCGCTGCAGTCCCACAAGACTCTCAACAACAATATCTTCTTCTGATGCAGAACCTTATCTCTCCTCTCAAGAATCCTCATAAGAACTGCCGAAACTTTTATATCAGGCTGAAGATCCTCTAGAATCTTAACCTCCAACTCCTCCAACTCATGCAGGCACTTCCTCAGCATGGACACATAAAACACCTTATGGAATGCCTTCATGATTGTAGGTAACTCTAACCGGTAAGCCACCAGTCCAACTCTCTTCACTACCGGGAACAGACCTATAAAAGATGGACTCAGCTTGTTCTCTGCTATGGATCTCAACATAGCCATCTTGAGATACACACGATCTCCCACTGCAAACTCAAGCTCTCTATGCCGCTTATCACCATAAATCCTCTACCGATCCTGAGCCTTCTTCATGTTCAGCTTCAACACCCGGATCTTCTTCGTCATTTACTGAACAAAGGTCGCACCGTAAATGCTCCTCTCCCACACTTGGGTCCAACATAGAGATATCCTACAAGGCCTTCCATAAAGCACCTCATAAGGAGCCATCCCAATACTTGCCTGAAAGTTGTTGATATAAGCAAACTCAGCCAGGCACAGATGATCAGCCCAGTGACCACCCCAATCCAAAACACACATATGCAGTAAATCCTCTAAGGTCTGAATAGTCCTCTCTGACTGCCCATCAGCCTGCAGATGATATGCCGTACTCATATGCACCTTAGTACCCATCTCTGTCTAAAAAGCTCTCCAAAACTCAAACGCGAACTTCGGATCCCAATCTGACACAATTCTGGCTGGCACTCCATGCAACCTCACAATCTCCCTCTCAAACTTCTTAGCCAAAACCGCAACTCCATCGGTGTTCTTAATGGCCAGAAAATGTGCAGACTTAGTCAGATGGTCCATAATCACCCAAATTGCATCATGAGTCCTTGAGTTAGGCAATCCTACCACGAAATCCATCGTGATCATGTCCCACTTCCACTCCGAAATGGGTAAAATCTGTAATAACCTACGTGGAACCCGATGTTCAGCCTTAACCAACGAACATGTGTCGCACTTTGCGACCCACTCAGCCACATCATTCTTCATCCCGACCTAGTGATAATACCGCTTAAGATCATGGTACATCTTAGTCGCTCTCGAATGAATCGAAAACTTGCTCGTATGAGCCTCTCGCAGAATCTCCTGCCTTAAAATCTCGTCCTTAGGCACATAAACTCGCCCACGAACCAAAATAGTCCCATTCGAAGAGACCTGATACTCAGAACCAACACTCCCCAAAGCATCATTTAAAGCCTGATCACTCCCCTGAGCCACTCGAATCCTACTCAGAAGGTCTTCATGATCAACCGCCTCTAAACCAAAAGGCTCCTGCGAAAAAGAACACAACCTCAAAGTGTTGATCTCGCCCACTAAGGCCTCAACCTCTTGATTCTAAATCGAATCAACTCTCCGCCGACTCAGAGCATCTACCACCTGGTTGGCCTCACCCGGATGGTAAATAATCTCTAGATCATAATCCGCTAACTACTCCACCTAGCGTCTCTGTCTCATATTCAGCAATGGCTGAGTAAAGATATGATGCATATTCTTGTGATCCGTATAAACCTGTACCTTCCCACCATCAAGGTAGGACCCCCAAATCTTCAGCGCAAACACCACTGCCCCTAACTTAAGATCATGCGTTGGGCGATATGCTGCAGATTCTTGTGATCCGTATAAACCTGTACCTTCCCACCATCAAGGTAGGACCTCCAAATCTTCAACGCAAACACCACTGCCCCCAACTTAAGATCATGCTTTGGGCAATTACACTCATTGCCCTGCAACTGCCTCGAAGCATACCCAATAACCTTGCCCTCCTGCATCTGAACACAACCCAAACCAACTCCTGAAGTATCTGTGTACACTGTGTAAAGCTTCCCCGGCTCGGGTAATGTTAGAACAGGCGTACTCGTCAACATTTCCTTGAGCCTCGTAAAACTCTCCTTGCACTCAGGTGACCAAACAAACAGGACATCCTTCCCGATCAACTTCGTCATAGACTGCACCATACTCGTAAATCCCTTGATGAATCTCCTGTAGTAACCTGCCAATCCAAAGAAACTCCTGATCTCAGGGGCATTACTCGGTCTAGGCTAATCTCGAATAGCCTCTATTTTTGCCTGATCTACTGCAAGTCCCTCTGTAGAAACGATATGCCCAAGAAATCCCATTTGTCGCTGCCAGAAACTACACTTGCTCAACTTAACATACAGCTTGTGCTCCCGAAGCTTCTGAAAAAAAAATATCAAATGAGCCTCGTGCTCCTCGGGACTCCTCGAGTATACCAAAATGTCATCAATAAAGATGATAACGAACACGTCCATATACTCCTTGAACACGTCGTTCATCACTCTCATGAAAGCTGCTTGCGCATTCGTCAGACCAAACGGCATGACCACATACTCAAAATGCCCATATCTCGTCATGAATGCAGTCTTACGAACATCTGGCTCATCTATCGGAATCTGATGATAACCTGACGCTAATGCTATCTTAGAGAACCATGTAGCACCCCTCAACTGATCATGCAACTCATCAATCCTCAAGAGAGTGTACTTGTTCTTCACCGTAACTCGGTTCAGACCCCGATAATCGATACACAATCGGAAACTACAATCCTTCTTTTTCACAAATAAAATCGGCGCTGCCCACGGCAAAACACTCGGTCGAACGAAACACTACTAACACTATCACAAGAAAAATACAAAACACAACAATAATTCAACCACTAAGAATATACAAGGTTCAAGTTTAAGATTTTACCTGTGATCTGCGCACTGCTCTGCTGTCCTGCCTTTGCCGGTGTATAAACCTGCGGTGCAGGCCCAAGCTGGCCCAAAAATTTAGAAGCTAGGTAATTTTAGGGTGGATCCCCAACCAGAAGATACATAGCCTGAATGGGAGACAACGAAGGGAATTCTTTCGACTACATATGAGTATGACTCGACAATGCTTAGACGTCAAATTGATGGATCATGCATGAACACCCTAATCATCCTCTTCTTCTGGCCTTGATTCCGTGATCACACATTTCTATTACCTGCAATACATGGAAATAAGAGTTGTGTAGGTATTTAATAAATACTTAGTGAGACGGTCTTCCCGTCAACATGATAAGTACGAATAAGTCAAAAACCAAACAATAAACAATTTAAAAATGCACAAGTAGAATCAACTGGGTGTCGATCGACACTACCAGTAGGTGTCGATCGACACTTCAAAATTATTGGCGTCGATCGACACAACCTGTAAGGCCCGACCGCCCCTCCTATGGGCCCCCGTCCACTCTCAGGCTCGTGGGCCCATCATGTCCGACGGTCGGTGCGATAGTCCGGGAGGCTCGGAAGTCTTGATTACTGACCCTACAAATCACCACGTGATCTTTCCTCGTGTTTTGACTTCACTCACACGATACTGGAAATGACTTCCCAGTAGGTCACCTATTCTAAAACTACTCCAGCTCAAGCACGCTTAACTCTGGAGTTCTCTCAAGACCTGTGACCGAAAAGATAAGTGCACTTTGGTGATATAGGTAGCCAAATCAATTTTTTTAAGCCTCTCCGCATATACCGCATATACCATATATGCCTTGAAACCGGGGTGTCACACAACCATTAGGTGTTGATGGACGTTTGATAAATTGGTGTCGATCGACACAACCACTAGGTGTCGATCGACATCCTGTTCTAACCACGAAGAACAAATTTATCACACAATCCAAAAACACAAAATCATCAACAATCACACGAAAATCACACGAATATACAATCAACGACCAGTTCTACCACCATGAACATTCCTAACCGATTATCATCTGAATTCTAACCTATCCGAGCCTACGGTCGCGCACTCACCTCGAATTCGCGATTAAAAGGAATGAACAGCTAAGAAATGGACCACGACGATGATTCCCTTGGCTGAAAGTCACCAAGACAACACTATGATACCACACACATTCCCACACGAATCTCTCACAAAGAACGATGACAAAACGGTTCACAAGCGCTCTTCGGACCGCAAAAATCCTCACAGAAAACCTTTAAAACTGTTTTTGCTTGCCTCTGCCCACGGTTGCTCGTCATTTTTCTTATAAAGGGACGATGTAGGTTTTCTCACAAACCAAATGCCATGAACCGGACAATTCAGTTTAAACCAAAATTGACCGACACCAATGGTGTCGATCGACACCCACCACTGGTATCGATCGACACCCCTTCCAAAATACGAAAATTTGGTTTCGGGATGTTATAATGCATCTTGGAAACACTATATTACTTAAGTGGGATTGGATAGATTGTGGAATGAGAAAATAAGATCTTCCATCGATCAAAGCCTCAAAGGATTCTGGAGAAGCCTCCCTCTCCTTCATATAGAATTATATACACTCTTGTGGGTGATGAAGTGCTTGATTATTTTAGTCTTCATGACTAGAATTATATTTGAGATGGATTGTATGGATCTAATTTATGTTGCCAACAATTCAGAAGAGTTATCAACCTTTTGCAGCAGAGATAGGAGATTCTAGAACGCTAAAATCTTTTATTTTGTTTTTGTTATTCGCTTTAGCCCTCGTCATACTAATATATGTATACTCGTCGTACTAATATATGTAGGATTACTCTGCGAAAACAGCTAAAACACGAGGTTTTCATTTTTTTCATATGTATCTACGACCATTTTAGATTGGTTTTCTTATGAAAATATGATGGGGTTTTTTTTTATAATTTTAATGAATAAATTATGATGTTTTGATGTAAACAAAAACTACATATAAACATAAGATGATGGATAATATGTAAAGAAATCTATGCAATTATTTTTAATAGAAATGGCGCCGGTAATAACTCACAAAAGGAAATGGTTTGAAAAACTGTAGCTCAGGATAACAATGATTAAGTTTAATTAAAAACAACAACAAAAAAAACTAATAATTAAGCATTTAATACTTGTCAGTTGTCAATTTAAATAACCAAAATATCAAAATCAAATATATATTATCTTTAAAAAAAAATCGTGCAAAGTATTGGGTATATATGCATCGCATGCGCAAAGAAAAAAATATGGGTTTGTTTATCAAAACTCAAAACATGGAGGTATTTTCGTTAGAGAGAAAATATACATATTTTCTAGCTATACGCATATGCGGATAGTTGAAAGTAGTTAACTGAAAAATAAATAATATAACAATACTTTGTTGTTGAAGTAAACGTACTTTTTTTTTTTTTTGTTAAAGGACGTAAACCTACATTACTACCAATAAAACAATATAGGGCTTGTGTATTTATTCTATGTTTTAGGAGAAAATATGTAGGCGTGTACGTAAATAAACATGCATGTCTATATATATATGTGTGTGTTCATAAGTTGGTTATTGGATGATGTGAGGATCCGGAATTTGTACTCTTCTCAATTTGTTTTGGAGAAGAACTTCAAAAAAAGGGTTCATAATTCTTGATCTACAGGAAAATTACATTGTAGGATCCCCTGAAGGGTTGTATTGTTCTAGAACCTCTAATAATATTCGAGTCTATTTATTACTGTCAATTTAATTCTTTTTGTATAGTACTATTTAAGGGTGAATTTGGTTAAAAACCCAAAAATCATAATGGCTTTGATTGGTAGACTTTTTTAAATTTTTATGCCACTTTTTAATTCATACAGCTTTAGATTGTACCAATCACTAAATCTTTATCAAAAGTTTTACCAACACTATTACACTATTCTTTATCTTAAATCTTTATCTCAAATCTTTATCTATACAGCTTTGCACTATGCTATAAAGCTTACCGCTCCAGCTTCCCGCTCCAGATTTTAAAAAAGCGAGTTTACCAATCAGACCCAATATAACAACTTAACAATTAATTAGAGAGATAAGGAGAGATAGAGAGAGTGAGAAAAAAGTAGAAATTGTTATTTTGTGAATATTTTTTTTTAGTCATTGTTGCTAATTCCCCTACTATATTTTGTTTTTTTAGTGAAAATTCCCCTACTATATAATCATTAATTTAAAAAAAAATGAAAAGAGATTCTATCAAATGTCTGTTTTTGTTAATTCATTTTCTAGAGTTGATTACGACATTTTTGTGCCACATCAGGTACTCAATCCAGATTATTTTGGTGTTAATCCACCCGAACAAATCATTTTTTTAAAAAAATAGTTTTTTTTTTTAACAATGGGTTACAACTAACCTGTCATTAGCTTAATTCATACATTAAATAGGCAGAGGGATTCGATCTCGGGTGTAATGATGGCATGGTGCTTGCTCTCAGTGGACTTACCTTCTGCTACTATACTAAGGTCATTTCACAAATAGTATTCCTTTCTAATTTAGCAATTTATCTATATCATTTAAGGGGTGATCAATGATCGTATGGATTGTTAATAAAATTAGACTGACACAAGAGTTATTCTATACGCTTGGAAATTAATACTAACAAGTCAAAATTGTTGAATAGATCTGACCAACCAACAAATACATGGCTAGATATAGAATCACAAAATGAATCCGATTGGTGCATGATACAAGTGTACATTATTAATTTTTAAAACAAGATAGCATTACAAGATAATTATACAATTTATAAATAATTAAAAATAATAATAAAAATAATTGTACAATAAAAATTAAAGATATTATTCTTTGTAATATGGGTTAATTTGTTATCTAACACCAAAAATATATATATATTTGAAACTCTTACAAAAAACTTTATTTCTAATGGGTGAGATTTAGTCACATAGGAAATTTTTGGGTAAATTTACAAACATAATTTTTTTTGGTGTTGTTCACCCAATTTTCCCTTGTAATATCATATGTTTACTGTTTGATTGAATGATTACACAAAAACGGTGTAAATTTTGATATCGTAATGTAAAATCGCAATTCAATACCAATATATATTATCTAAATTAAGTAGAGAGAGTCGGTTAATACTTAAATCACTAGTTTGGATCTCAATGCGAATTATTAATGCATGATATATGCAACGAGCAATATAGATGTGGTGGATATAAAATTCATCTTTATAAATAAACAAACAAACAATCACATTAATGATGGATGGGTATATCTAGTACAGTATAATCTAGTATAGACTAACTTATACAAGTTGGAAGAAATTTAAGACGATGAAAATACTTATAAGATGCGGGAATCTCAAAATAACAGAAAAAAAGAAAAAAGGATAATTTTAGGATAAAAAGGCTTGTGGTTTACTTGGACGCATCGCCAACTAACAATATCTGTCTCTATGAAACCACATTTCACATACTCATATGCATGCACATGTACGTATACATATATACACCTTCACATATATATAATATTATATACAACTGTCTTAATTAAATTGGCAACGTAACGTGACTTTGATGCAAGAATGCGTCTTCTTGTTTCCAACCTTACAATAATAATTCAGCAAAAAAAAAACAACCTTACAATAATATTAGACAGCTCTATCGCTATCTTAACTACTGATTCCCTTCTTTAGATTTTCTCTATCCACACAACTCATCTCATCTAATCACATTTTATATATTTATATATGTATTCAACTTAATCTTGGAACTTTCTTATAACTTTTAGAAAAATGAACTAAAAAGATCGTCATGTACATGACAGATTACTTTATGTAACAAATATACTTTAGTGTGGAATTTGATCTCTAGCTATGAGATAGGAAGTAACTTTACCGAATGAAATTTCTATTTTAGTAAGCTGAAAGTTATTATTCGAAAGAGAAATTGGAAAACGAAAAAGATAAGGCCGAGGCTGGGCCCGAGACGAGCCTAATTTGATCACAAATCTAAAATCGATGCAATCCATTAGACTTCTCAAACTTTTGTCGTCTAGGTAACATCGGTTGGGGTCATGCTATCAGATGTATATTTCTCTATATCAATCCAATAAATAATATTATGTTGTATTCTCTTACACGATACGTCATGAGATTGAAAGAGTTGCTGCATATGATATATCAAGATGATCATAAGTTATCTAGAACAATTCATAAACCAACACAAATCAAGAAACCCAAAAGCAGGTTGTTGAAGTTTTCAAAAACAGAACTAAAACATATAGAACGTTATTTGATCAAAGATTTAGCGTTGTAATCTTGGAGCTCTGATTTGCAACCCTAGACTAGATAAGTTGTGATACAACAGGTTAATTTTTTAATAGAATATATTTGAAATAATTTTGTTTCTCCATCCTAATATATTTGTCATCATATTCAATAGATTTTTATGGGTAAAATGATCCCAAAAGAACTTAAACTATTACACACAAAAAAAAACTTAAAATCCATACACTGAAAATGTTTTAAAAAATAAACGTTTGTGAATGCTCTCGCATCTTAGTATCAATAGTGTGATTTTCCGAAACCATATTTCCTAAGCTATGCCAAATGCTAATATTTTCAAAAAAGACTTTTGGTTTTGGATATTTTTTTGTTTAAAAAGAAAAAAAAACAGAATTGTTTAACTAACTAGTATGTAAACAATATTTATTTCGTACTGCTAACTTTTTAACATTTTGATATGCATTTAAGATATATTGAATTTAATTTATGAAGTTTATCAGTTATGAATGTGTTGGACCCGCGCGGGAGTTATGGGTAATTGGATTAGATAAAGTGATAGCATCGCCACGGACTCCCGAACTCTTTTTCTCTTATCTTCCCTAACTCCCTTCACTTTTTATCTCTGACGGCTTCAATTTAACTAAAATTAAAATACTTCCTCCTCTCATTTTTCTTTAATCCACTCCTCTCTTTTTTCTTCTTTCTACTTTTCTATATACGACTACTAGTTAGTAGTTAGTAGTTAGTACTTAGTACTTATCTCGATTCTTTTTTCTTTTTTCTACTTTTCTATATGCGACTACTACTAGTTAGTAGTTAGTACTTATTTCGATGAAATAAAAAATTATTAACTAATTATAAGTTTGTAATTAAGCGTATTGAATACGTGTATGATTATAAGAGGTTGAATAAATGTGTGGTAAAGATAAATTGGATAAAAATTATCATTGTGAATAATTATTAAGGAATATATCTTGTAATATTTCTTAGCTTTGTATTATATACTAAAGTTTGAATAAAAGTTTAAGACCAAGCCAAGAGAAATAGACTGTCTTTGTAATCCTCCGATTGTTCTTCTTACAAAAGATGTTAATTTTTTTATTTTTTATTTTTTTGCTAAAAGGTAAGTATCATTATAAAATAAAGGTAGATTTTACAAGCGAGTGAAATCTAGAATCTACATTCCTTTGCCAAAAAAGGGAAAAAACAAAGAAATGTAAAGTTGGGTAAAGAAATCAAGGCTGATTATCGAAACCATAAACTCATGAGGTTACCAAAATGCTTTCTATGTCTCCGATCAGAAATTGTGTTGATGACTTCTCAGTCGATGAGCTTGAATATACCATTCGGTGGGGAAGAAATGTTGTTGTGGAGGACATTATTCTGCTGTTTCCAGAGGTGGAACACAATTGCTTGAGCCACTAGTTTCCTCAGAATCGACGAAGCTGTTTGCGTATTGACCTTCATCCATGATAGAAGCTCTGACCAACTCATGAATCTCACAAGAGATGGGTTCAAAGACGCAAGCAAGTCTCCAAACCTCTGCACTATAATCGCAAGACAATAGCAAATGGTCTCTGGTTTCTTCTTAAAAAACAATAATCCTTAGACACATTCATTCCCCAGGAAGCTAGTCTTGACCTAGTGGGAAGCCTATTGTAATTAGCGACCCACATTGTGAACGAGTGCTTTGGAATGGAACCTTTAAACCAGATCAACCCCACCCAATATTTAGAGCCACTCCTTGGCCTCAGAGCTTCCCAAGTTGCTGCAGAAAAGAAGACCTTAGTGGTTGTTCCATCAATAGTCCAATCATAGCAATCTTTGGTAGAGGGAGAAAGAGGGAGAGTCACTGTAGTAAGGTAGGTATGTAGGAGAAGGGCTTCCTGATATATCATGGTTTTTACCGGTTTTCAACCATGATATAAGTCCATGTTTTATAGTCTTTTGGTGTTTTCTATGTGTTTTTAGAGTCTTTACAGGAACTAGACCGATTGGAGCAGAAAAGATGTTTGCGTCGATTGACGGGAGGTCTGACGAGACAAGAAGATTTTCCAGAGAGTGTCGTGTCGATCGACAGGAATTCTGTGTCGATCGACAGACAGGTCTGACGAGCCAAAAAGCCCAAATTGAAGATTTCCATTTTTGCGAAGGAATTCGAGATGTTTACTTTTCTTTTCTAGTCGGTTTGGGACCTTTATAAATACGTTTTTAGGCCATTGTTTAGCAATCACGCTTTATTTTATTTAACTCTTTGATATATCTTTAATAAAACCATGTTTTCTTCATTGAATATGTCTGAGTAATTTCTCTGTTAGGTTTAGGGATATTCGAAGGTGTTTGATGAATTGCTGAATCTGATCTGATTGTTAGGATAATATCATTAGAATGTTCTTCATCTTGACTTGCTGTTAATGCTGATTTTAGCGTCATGAACTGAAATCTGATCTAGGGTTTATTAATAGAAACGACAGTTTGATTGATAGCCAGATCTAGTCTTTGATGAGCAAAATACCTATTCGCAAAGGGATTTGGTTTAGGGTTTTGTGAACAATTGAACCTGAAATCAATGCTTGTTTAGATTCATAGGATTCGAAAAGAAATTTGGTTTGCTTGAATTTATTCATAGATAATATTCGCAGCGGAAGCTGGTTTGTTTTACTTTCGTGTTCATGTTCAAGAACTGTGCTTTAATAATCCTATCAATTGATTTATCTGCAATTTTGATTCACTGGAGATTTCCCTGTGCCTAGCTTCTTTCTCTTATTGATTTACAACAGTTTTAATTGCTTTGTTTACTTGCATTATTTTTATTCTGCTTGGCTTAATCTGAACTTATATAATCTATTGTGTTTCATTAATTCCCTGTGGATTTCGACCCTAAAGTACTACATTGATCTCTTAATTTGAGAGAGTAGCTCTAGGTCTAATTTGAGCATATCAAATTTTGGCGCCGTTGCCGGGGAATCTAGACCATTAGATTTATTTTATTAGGATTTAGTCTAGGTTTTTATTTTTATTTTTGCTTTGCTAGTTTCTTTTTGTTTTGTGTTTCAGGTACATGCGAAACCGCAATACCAGGAGCAATCAACACGAGGAACTAGTTGGTTACAATCTCGAGGAACTAGCGCGTTTGGAACGTGAGAATAGGAGAGCAACAAGGATGGCTGCTCAAGAACGTATTATACTGATTCCTGGAGAAGATGGAGTTCTGCGTGATCCGGCAGGGCTGAGATACAACAGAGATGGAAAGAGGATCGATGACGATGGCAATCTGATCGTCGAAGAAGAAGAAGCGAATCTGGAGGATGGTGTCGCTCGACACCACCAAGCCCCTGTCGAGCGACACGGCAAAAATATGGGTGTCGTTCGACACTAACCAGCCTGTGTCGATTGACAGCCTGTCCAGAATCGCACTTTAGCAGATTTCAATCGACCGAACCAGTTCTATGCGAATCGAGCTGCGATTCGTCCTCCTGCTTTCCAGAGGAATGATTTTGAGCTGAAGCCTGCATACTTCTCACTAGTAGCTCAACATCCCTTCCATGGCCTTCCTCATGAGCATCCGATGGACCACATCAAAAATTTTGAAGATTTAGCCTCTAGCATCAAAGCTCAAGGAGTGTCTAGCGATTATCTCTTCTGCAAGCTATTCCCATACTCTCTTAGTGGGGATGCTTCTTACTGGTTGAAGCAGCTTGAGCCTGGATCACTAACTACTTGGGAGGACACAAAGAACGCGTTCCTGAACAACTTCTTTGATGATGCGAGGTCAGAAGAGCTAAGGACGAAGATTACTTCATTCAAGCAGGGTTCTATAGAAGCATTCAAGGCTGCGTGGACGCGTCTAAAGTCCTATCAGAGAGACTGTCCTCACCATGGCTTCACATATGTTCAGTTGCTAGGCATCTTCTACAGAGGAGTGGATTGGCAGTATCAGATGGCACTGGATGCAGCGAGTAGTGGTAACTTCAATACCAACTACCCAGCAGACGCGATCACTCTCATCGAGAACTTGGCTTCTAACAATAGTACGAAGATTGCTGATTTTGAGAAGAAGCAGATGAGTGAGAACAAGGATGGTGGGAAGCACCTAGCTGAGATGAACGCAAAGCTGGATTCCATGAAAAGTATCCTTATGGGAAAGAAATCGGTCCAGGGAGTTGACAGCAGAAGAAGATGTGAATTACATCAACCAAGCCAGATTTCAGAAGTATGGGAATCAGCAAGGCTATCAGAAGCCCTTCCAGAGCAACAACTTCAACAGAAGCTATGGTTCATCATCTTATCAAAAACCCCCTGAGCAGGACAATGAAGTGAAAGTTATGCTTGCGCAACTCCTAGAGGGACAGCAGAAGCTAGAAGTTACTTTCAATGGGAAGTTGGACTCCGTCTACCAAGATCTTAATGGGAAATTCGAGTCGTTAAGCACACACGTCAAGAAGTTGGATGTTCAGGTCGCCCAAACTGCTAGTTCCGTCAAGCGATAAGAGGGATTTCTACCTGCAAAAACCGATGCAAACCCAAGGAACGCCTGCAATGCCATTCAAACTGAAACGAAGGATTATTTCGCGGAGTTCGATGAAATTTTTGGAACAGAGGAGACAGTGTCGATCGACACTGTGCCTGAGTGTCGATCGACACGTGAAGAAAGGACCGAATCGTTCGACGCTCATATCGACGCAGGACAAGAAATTTATCCAGAGGCTTCTCTGTCGATCGACAGATATGGCTGTCGATCGACACGGATCGCGAGTCACTTTCCAAAAATTCCAGAAACTCTAGTGTTGATCGACACTCCCTTATCTGTCGATCGACGCGAGCCGCGAACATGCCCAAATTCTTTCCAATCTTCAGACAAGGTAGAGGATGATGTCTATAAGGCCAAGGTTCCTTTCCCCAGAGCTAGGAAGTCCAAGCAGGAAGCCGAAGAGGCCATGTGCAAGCGGATTATTGATAAAATCATGGTCGAGATGCCTCTGGTTGATGCGGTAAAGCTTTCATCTGCTTTGAGGAGATATGTCAAGAGGCTTGCAGCAAACGGCATTAGTCCTGAGGAAGGAGCACTGCTGACTCGAGATCTTCAAACGATCCTTTTGGGCACAGCTCCGGTTCCTAAAAATAAGAAGAAGGACGTGGTAATCTCAGAGGAAGTCAGCGCCATGATCCAGAGCAGGATACCAGTAAAGCTTCCAGATTCAGGCAACTTCGTGCTTAATTGCTCAATTTCAACAGGGCAGTTTCCTCATTCTCTTTGTGATTTGGGGTCTAGTATTAATTTGATGCCACTTTCTGTTGCTTTTAAGCTTGGTCTGACTGATTTCAGGTCAAAAAGGATGTCTATCCTACTAGCTGATCGATCCAGGAGATTCCCAAAAGGAATTCTTGAAGATGTGCCTATCCGGATTCAGGAATGTTTAATCCCTATAGACTTTGTGGTTTTGGAGTATGGCGAAGAACTTCAGGATCCTATTCTACTGGGAAGGCCATTTTTAGCAACAGCTGGCGCTCAAATCGATGTGAGGAAAGGGAAGATCAAGCTTGATCTAAGTGATGTGGTCCTGGACTTTGACATGGATAAGACGCGAAGAAAACCCACCATAGATGGTCAAGCTTTTTCTGTTGATACTTCAGAGGATGAAGAGCAGATCAAGGGACTTTCAGAAGACATTCCTCCTAAGATTGACGAAGATATTGTCGTTTCTGAGCCATCTCCTCAGTTACCTCTTGAAGAGCTCAGGTGTGAACCTCCTTTACTTAATTTTGTTTCTTCTGATTTTATTAAAGTTGAAAAAGCTGTGTCGCGTTCACGCAAGCATCGAGTTCCTCGAAGGCTTGGTTTTGCTAATGAATTTGCAGGAAGAAAGAAAGAAGAGGAGAAACCTAAAAGGACCTCAAGGCCTTTCGCTAAAATGCGAATCATCGTTCCTCAAGAGCTTAAAGGAGAAGCAGACCTTCGGGAGATGATGGAGAGAACGATAAAGCTTTTCCCTGATACTGTTTCTGATCAGTCTGGGGGAGCTTCAAAGAAGGTTCGATTCAAACAAGCTGCTGCGAGTTCCATTAAGGATAGAGGAAGTCCAATACTTCCTAAAGATCCACCATAGTTCATAGTTCCTCATAGTCTAGCTAACAGACTAAAAACAAGCGCTTAGTGGGAGGCAACCCACTTGTGAGTCTACTAATTATGTTTTTTTTTTTTTTTTTTAGTTTTCTTTTTCAATTTTACGTTTTGGTTTTGTGTTTGTTTTGGGTTTTAGGAGATTAAACGTACAAAAACAAAGGAGGAATGCACTTCAGACTTGAGTGTCGATCGACACTGAGAAGCTGTCAATCGACACCAAGGAAAATAACATGTCGATCAACTAGGATTTTAAGTCACTCGACGCGATACATTTGTAAGTGTCGATCGACACAGAGGTCGTGTCGCTCGACACGACCCCCATGTATGGTTTCTCCTTTAATTTTTCGTTACGTTTCGTTTTCTATCTATTTATTTCACCGATCTTAGGCTTAATAACACTGGAGACAGTGTTGTTTAAGTCTGGGGGAGGTAGTTGCTAATGATGTTTTCTATTTTGATGTTTTTGAGTCAATTTAAAAAAAAAATTTTGGGTCGAAACTCCCCTTCCAACTTACTTTGAACAACACTAAAGGACCATATCCAATGCAAGTTGGCTGGTTTTACTGAGGTGGGTAACTGGAAGTGGATCGGTTTAACGGAGCGAGTTCAGATTTCTGGAGAATGCCAGAAAAGATGTCAAAGACCCCGCCCCTAATGAACTCTAATCTCTTGTCAAGGGCGTTGGCTAATCGCAGGACTTGATTCAGCTTCCAAACACTTGAAAGCGAGGACGAACCGCTCTTGAAACTTCTTCCCGAATGACGAATTCAACTGTCCTAGATCAAAAAAAAAAAAAAAAGCCTCATGACCCTGTCTCCCACAATAGAACAACAGTAGTGAGCGCTGGTCTAGTGATCGTAGAGATGCCAAGGAAAAGTGCAAGCCCGAATTCAATAGTGTCAGAATAAAACGCAGAGAAAGAAAGTGGAGCCTCAAGCTCTGGTGGTAAAAGACCCTCTGCTGAGGTACCCGCTATCACAAAAAAAAAAAAAAAATCAAGTTCTAAAGGCATTGCATCTCTATGATATCCTTAATTGGATACAGTTTCAGAGGGAAGAGAGAGGGTGAAACGCAGGAAAGTGTTAAAGAAAGTGAAAGAATCTAGAAGGTCCAGCAATCGATATTCCCTCGATGAGACCGCACCTAATTAACTAAAGGGGTTTGCGACTGAAAGTCTGAGTTTCTCTAAGAAGTTTGGATTCAATCTGGAAGACTGCTATAATTCTAGGGAAACATCGAAGTATCACCGGATTAGCTTTGCAAAGGTATGTGGTTCCTAAAGGAGTGATAACATCTGTTTTGCTTAGGGACAAGCAAAAAGCTAAGTCTGGGGGAGTTGATATATCATGGTTTTTACCGGTTTTCAACCATGATATTAGTCCATGTTTTAGAGTCTTTTGGTGTTTTCTATGTGTTTTAGAGTCTTTACAGGAACTAGACCAATTGGAGCAGAAAAGATGTTTACTGGAAGTTTTGGAGCATTGCAGAATGAAGCGTCAAAAAGTCAAAATCTGCCAGCAGAGCCAGCGTCGATCGACAGAGATTTGCGTCGATCGACGGGAGGTCTGACGAGACAAGAAGATTTTCCAGAGAGTGTTGTGTCGATCGACAGGAATTCTGTGTCGATTGACAGACAGGTCTGACGAGCCAAAAAGCCCAAATTGAAGATTTCCATTTTTGCGAAGGAATTCGAGATGTTTACTTTTCTTTTCTAGTCGGTTTGGGACCTTTATAAATACGTTTTTAGGCCATTGTTTAGCAATCACGCTTTATTTTATTTAACTCTTTGATATATCTTTAATAAAACCATGTTTTCTTCATTGAATATGTCTGAGTAATTTCTCTGTTAGGTTTAGGGATATTCGAAGGTGTTTGATGAATTGCTGAATCTGATCTGATTGTTAGGATAATATCATTAGAATGTTCTTCATCTTGACTTGCTGTTAATGCTGATTTTAGCGTCATGAACTGAAATCTGATCTAGGGTTTATTAATAGAAACGACAGTTTGATTGATAGCCTGATCTAGTCTTTGATGAGCAAAATACCTATTCGCAAAGGGATTTTATGGGGGTCGAAACCAACACAATTAAACTTGTAAGGATTCTTGAGGGGAATTTAAAGATTTCTATGTTAACTAGGGATCACAAGAGATTGAGAAAGAGTTGTGTTTATTGCTATGTAAAAGTTGAGTACAAAGCTTGTGTATGAAAATTGCGGATCCCCTTAGGGTTTGTACAAAAGAAGTATATATAGCTTTCCTAAGTCGGCTAAGCCTCCTAAGTTTTCGCGGAGTCGGTTGCACCAATGTGGGCTTCGTGTCTTGATCGGGCTTCAGGCTGTTGCTAGGCTGGACTCTGCACTGGAGAAGCTGGCTTCGGTCACGAGGAGAAGCTAGCTTTGGTCACGAGGAGAGGCTGGCTTCGGCCACGAGACCGAAGCCAGGTTCGGTCATGAGGCCGAAGTCAGGGTCGGCTCCGTCGTGCCAAACCTGTCTTCACTCGTGAAGTCTTGTGCGGCCCTCTGCCTTGCCCAGACACCTTCCATGGCTACCTGCTTTGCTCCGCGTGATGACCTAGGTGCTATTTCGCCTTCTTCATCGAGTATCCGGAGAGTCATTTCTTTAGTCTTCTTGTCTTCGGATGTTAATGTTGAGCGGGTGAATACCGACCCCAACAGTTAGCCCCCAGATCGGTAGTGTTAGAGATAATGGTGCCGAGTTAAAAGATGTGTTGAGTATCAGCGTTAACGTTTGAAGTCAAGGCGTTTGCCTATCCTGCAGTAGTAGAGAGTGACTTTATGCAAGAGGTTTTAAGACTCTGTAGGTGTTGTGAAGATTTTAAGACTTCGTGCTTCCTTTATCGAAGCTGCTGCGTTTTCTGCAGAAAAGATTTCTTATTTTTCTCTCGAAGATTTTAAGACTCCGTATTTCTTATGGAGGTTTTAAGACTTCGTGTTGCGATTGCTAATGTCAATAACGTTTTCGGGTAATAGCAAGGCGATTTTCGGAGGGAAGAGTGTTGTGTTTTTTGAACAGAAGCGGGACCCGTTTGGTGAGAGAAAGAGAAGATAGGGTGTTGACTTGGTCCACTCTTTCTTCTTCCTTTCTCCTAGATCTAACAAATTTTCTTTTATTTTTTCTTACCGCCGCCGACCATAAGCCATACGCCACCGCCGACCACGACTTTACTCACACCCGACCGGAGGCTCGCGACTTGTTGCCGAGCCCGAACTTGCACATACTTTGCTCACTTTTCCTCCTTGGTGAGTTATCCTCTAGATCATCATAGCCTTCTTGAAAATCCAAGTTCATAGATCTAATCTTTTTTCATGGAAAATCAAACTTTGTTATGTTGGATTGTTGATTGCTTAGGAGAACCCTTGAATCTTTGGTTGCTATTGATTTCTAAGCTTTGATTGTTGATGGAATCAGTCTCGGATTTGCATAGTCTCTTGAAGATTCCCCATTGAAGCTTGTTGAGGGATAGATCTTGTTCTTGATGGAAAAGTACCAAAATTGATTTTTTGATCTTTTCTTTGGGTTATTGTAGATCTTGATAGTGTTATGGATAAGACGAAACTCGGCCCGGTTGACCGTGGTGGATCGGAGGAGGCATTGTGTCGAACCGAGGACATAGCCGCGCCTCCAACGCGGTCCGAACCCGTGGTCGCGCTTGAGACCGACTTTATGGTCGCGCTTGAGACCGACCCCGTGGTCGCGCTTGAGACCGATCGGATCGATTGCGTGGTCGCACTGTTACATGAAGCCGACCCCGCGGCCAAATCTCCATGCCAACCCGAAGATGCGGTCACACCTCCTCACCGAACCAACCCCGTGGTCGCATCGACAAGGAGGGTCAAGCCTGTGGTCGCGTCGTTAAGTGGATCCGGGGACACGGTTCCAACGCCATCATTGCTGAGGGTTGCGACGGTGTCTTTGGCATCCTATGAGAGTGCCGGTATCGGGATCCGCCTCCGTAACAAACTCACCATTATGCGGGTTTGCCTTGACGGAGCCGATGAGGGCGATAATAGTGTTTTCGAGGACTTAGCTGATGTTGAGGAAGAGAGGAGGTCTAGCGGTGATGAGGATTTGATGGCCCGTGGCGGAGGAATTAGACTCTCCTTCTCCCTTAATGATGAGGACCCGGGGATCCCCAATGGCGCAGCCGAAGCCGCCCTGTCAGATTTTTCCTCTTCTTTTAGGTCACTTCCTTCTGATGCTGAGGATGGTGATGAGGTTGACCGACCTATAATGGTTAAGAAGAAGGAGGCGTGCCCGGACCCTCCGGGATCCAGTGCCTTTGGTGAGGAGTCGCTACAGCTTCTCCGAGAGAGATGTGAGATTTCGGATGAGATCAGGCTGGTTGTTCCCGATCGCATACAGCGAGCTGATGCTCCGCCTCCAGGATACTTCACCGTGTATGAGAACTTCATCGAGCACTGCTTGTTGTGGTTTCCGGTGCCTGGCTTCCTTCTTCGCTTCCTGGATGCGAATGGTGTCTCCCTTGCTCAGATCAACCCCAAGGGGTTGAGGCACGTCATCGGTATCTATGTGCTTAGCAGGGAGTACAACGCAGAGATTAGCACCGAGCAGCAGTCCAGCCTTCTAGACTTCAGGCCTAAGGGCCGTGCAGATGAGTTTATGTATCTAGTTTCTCCGCTTCCAGGTCGTATGCTCATTGACGGGTTCCCGAGCAAGGACGACCACTTTGAGTATCGATTCTTCTTTGTTAAGATTTCGGAGAAGACTGTTGAGGTGGATTACATCTCCCTTGTTAGGACAAGTTGGGAGAAGAGAGGTAACTCTATACTTAGAAAAATTTTCTTTTGTGTCGTGTTCCTACCTTGTGTACTAATTTCTGTATTGCTTTGTTTTTGCAGTGAGACCAGCACCTCAGACAATCAGCCGGAGTGACGCAGTGGCCATCCACAGCGCTCTTGCCTCTGGAGACGGTGATTGGGGGAAGTCTTTCACTCATCAGCGGATTCAGAAGGCGCTTTCCACCAGGATCTTCCCAGGGAAGGTTCTTGGACGGGGTGCTCCTAGAGTTTCGGCCTATCAGCGAGCGGAAAAGGCGAAGGCGGTATCGACGAGCGCCGCGGTCTCAGCGAGGACAGGTTTGCAAACCCGGGCTCCACCGACCATAGCGCCGAAGACTCCTGCTGCGCCGATCTAGCGCTCTCGCGCTGCTGACCTTACTCTTGATGAGATTGCGAGACGGCATGAGCAGTCGCGGAAGAGAGCCCTTAGGTCGGAGGGCAAGGCGGGAGGTACTCCAGACGGGGCGCCTCCGCAACGACAGAAGGCGGGCTCCTCTCCAACCTTTGTTGCCGAGCTGACGGACCACGACGTCGCAGCACCGCACTTTCCGACTCCCGGTTCTGGCGAGAGGGCTTTTGCGCTGGCAAAAGCGACAGTGGCTGAGGTTCGGTCTCTCTCTCTCTCTTTGTCTTTGTTATTGTTACTTGACTTTCTTTGGTTTTAATAGCATTCCTTTGGTTTTCCTTTGTCTATGTAGTTCTCCACCCAGCTGGATCGCATGGCCTTCTTCTTTGAGGAGGACTCTCGTTCTCGTGATAATGAGCTTAGCGAGGCCAAGAGGGCCAACGCTGAGCTTGCTGAGAAGATCCAAGCTCTTGAAGATGATGTCGCCGCTGCGAAGAAGAGGTCAGATGAGTTGAGTGGGAAGCTGTCGAAGGCGTTTTCGAGGCATGCGAAGGACAAGGAGGAGATCGCTTTGCTTAGGAGCAAGCTGTCGCAGACTGAGGGTCTCAAGGACGCCCAAATCGAGGAGGCCGTTTCTAGGGCCAAGGATGAGGCAGCTCGTAGTTTTGCTTGCCGGACCGGACAGGTTGCCAGGTCGCTCGCTAGGATTGAGGGGACAGCGAAGGACAATATGCTGGACCTTGCTGAGGTAGACGCGAGTCTGGAGCTTATCGAGCATCTCCGTGAGTCTGATGGTCCGTCTTTGGACGCCGCAGCGGAGCTTTTAGTTGAGAGGAAGATCCCTATCTATGACGCTCGTGACGTGTTTGATGAGCTTGTCTCTAGCGTGAGGCAAGCCTAAGAGATCGCATAGGATGCCGATGCAGCTGATGAGGATGAGTGACTGATGAGTGATCATTTTCCTTTGCTTATGACTTAGTTTATTTGTATTTTCTTGTTTCTAAAAACTCTTGTTCGACTTGGTGATTTTCGGTTGTAGCATTGGATGGTTTGTATCCTTGCTATTATTTTGGATCCCTGCATTGTGGAGAATGCGGGATGACTTTATAGCTTTTGTTCATGGTGAACCTTGATGGTTTCGGACTCATTACTTGCACTAGCCGTTGTTCCCATACTTAGGCGTTCTTTGGAGCGTTAAGTGTTTTTGTTAGGTGTTTGATAACATTGTTGTTGGGCTTTGCGAATGAAGCTTTGTCTGCTCATGAATGAGGCTTTGTTTGCTCATGAATGAGGCTTTGTTTGCTCATGAATGAGGCTTTGTTCAGTAGAAAAAACACAAATGCGCTTACGCTCTTTATCTGCCAACGTTGCTGTTGGGTTCTGCAGAATGGTGCTGTTCTCTAGACACGTTAGTCCGAGAACAAGGTCACCTTGAGTTCAAACAGAGTGCATCCTGGGTTTCTGAATGACACGTTCAGGGTACATGCCGAACGGAGGTCATTACCACAGTGTTTCCTGGGTTTCCGAATGACACGCTCAGGGTACATGCCAAGCGGAGGTCATTACTAGAGTGCTTCCTGGGTTCCAGAATGACACGTTCAGAACGCATTCCGAACGGAGGTCACTAGCAGCTGCATTACCAACGACGTTTGTTGGGTTTCTGAGTGATCAGTTGGGTTCATCTGCCCCAATTCTGAACACTGGAATTTATATTACGCGCTGTATCCGTTGTGGATGTCATTGTGTTCGTATTTCCGCATTATTACTGTGGCCAGCAGCAATAAATACGGAACGACTCTACTCGATTGAAGCTTTGATCAGTCCATAAAGGACAAGCTGTTCTCATGATGAGTGTTGTGGCGAGTGTTTGTGGTTTCTGGTGATAATGTAGTCAAGGAGTAGAGTACGGGTACCCCACTCCCCCCCTTCGAGACGAAGGAAGGAACTGATATCGCCTACAGAGAGTGAGCTTACCCGGAGACAAGGCTTAGTGAAAAACACTCACTCCCCCCCCCCCCCCCCCTAAGGCGGAGGAGATCAAGTGAACTCGTTCTGAGTGATCAGTTGGGTTCATCCGCCCCAATTCTGAACACTGGAATTTATATAGCGCGCTGTATCCATTGTGGATGTCATTGTGTTCGTATTTCCGCATTATTACTGTGGCCAGCAGCAATAAATACGGAACGACTCTACTCGATTGAAGCTTTGATCAGTCCATAAAGGACAAAGCTGTTCTCATGATGAGTGTTGTGGCGAGTGTTTGTGGTTTCTGGTGATAATGTAGTCAAGGAGTAGAGTACGGGTACCCCACTCCCCCCCTTCGAGACGAAGGAAGGAACTGATATCGTCTACAGAGAGTGAGTTTACCCGGAGACAAGGCTTAGTGAAAAACACTCACTCCCCCCCCCCCCCCCCCCGGTGTGACGAAGGGGGCAACTGAACCTATCAGATGATAGGCTGCCTACGTACCCTTTGCAGGGATCAAGTCGCCTCGTAGTTCATTAGGGAGAAGACAAGAGACAGTGATTCGTCAAGGTGGGAGAGGTGCTGAGGGGACTTCTATAGGAGATTAGTCAGGTCCTTCCCCTGACTGGAATCGACTCTTGCCATCTTCTGCGGCCCCTGTGAGGTTGAGAAGTCCTGTTTCTCTTCGTGAGTTCCTGGGTCCGAACCCTTATTCTCTTCACAGTTGCGCAACCTGTGCTCTTCGGCATCTTCTTCGCAAAAAGAGACAGAATCACTGGCATGCTTTGTCTTTGGGAATGTAGGGATGTTGGCGCAGACTTCGGCGCGCCTCTGGTAAGCCTCGATCGCAGTTACGCTGTCAGCATAATACTACGATCCTCCCATGATCATGTTGATGGTGCCTCGGGGATCCCCGCTCTCGGGGTTGTTACCGCGGCGTTGTCGCCTGGGATTCTCCGTCTGTCCTTCGGTAGCTTCTTGAGTTTTTTCCTCCGGTGTGAAATCCGACAGGCTGATATTACCTTTAAGGGTGCCCTCAGCCACTCTAGCAGCCAGCTGCCGTCCCAACTCACACGACCTCGCAGTTGAATGCCCAGTCGCCTTGTGGAATTCACAGTACCGCTTTTCGTCGTACTCGCTCGGGTTCCTAACCCACGTAAGGCTTCCTCTGCCGCGTCCTCGACCGCAACCTCGACCTCTGCCATAGCCAGGTGATTCGATTTGGTAATTATGAGCTCCACCAGCTTCTCCTTCAAATTGGACGAAGGCTGGACTGCCTCTCTTCGACGCAGCTGGGGTTGGAACCTGAAAAGGTTCGTTTGTCTGCTTCGCCTTTCCGCCACTCTTGACACGGAGTTCTTCTTCGCTTTGGGCAAAATAAGCTACGCGGTGAAGAGCGTTTTGAATCATCGTTGGCGGATTGATGGTGAGCTCCTGCCAGTCGCAAACGACTTAAAAGTCTACACGCGACTCGATCAAGTCGCAAACGACTTAAATGTCTACACGCGACTTGATCAATTCGCAAACGACTTAAATGTCTACACGCGACTCGATCAAGTCGCAAACGACTTAAATATCTACACGCGACTCGATCAATTCGCAAACGACTTAAATGTCTACACGCGACTCGATCAAGTCGCAAACGACTTAAATGTCTACACGCGACTCGATCAATTCGCAAACGACTTAAATGTCTACACGCGACTCAATCAAGTCGCAAACAACTTAAATGTCTACACGCGACTCGATCAAGTCGCAAACGACTTAAATGTTTACACGCGACTTGATCAACTCGCAAACGACTTAAATGTCTACACGCGATTCGATCAATTCGCAAACGACTTAAATGTCTACACGTGACTCGATCAAGTCGCAAACAACTTAAATGTCTACACGCGACTCGATCAATTTGCAAACGACTTAATTGTCTAAACCCGAAAGCTCGCAAACGACTTAATTGTCTAAATCAAGACAATCGGTAAATGACTTAATCGTCTAACCGCGACTTTAATGTCGACTCGTCGTCATTACTGACCATAATGACGATCTAAAACACTTCATCGCGAAGTTTACCTATACATCCAAAGTGGATAAAGCGCGCTATATAAATTTAGAGTTCATCACTGGAGCGGATGTATTCAGTGGAATACGACCGTAAACCAGGGTGTTCATCTCGCAAACCCAGTTATACTTAACACTGGTCGAACTTGGCAAATATAATCTGGTCAGAGATTATAATCGGGTAAGGTATTCTTTGGAATTCTATACTCCGAAATTTGCTTCAAGTAAGCAAACTACAACAGGCCTCGCTTGATCAGCTAGAACAGGCCTCGCCAAACATGGCACATCTTACGACAGCGCTATTAGCCACATCGCCTCTAAGCGTCTTAAAACCGCATCACCTCTAAGCGTCTTAAAACTGCATCGCCTCTAAGTGTCTTAAAACCGCATCGCCTTTAAGCGTCTTTAAACCGCATCGCCTCTAAGCGTCTTAAAACCGCATCGCCTCTAAGCGTCTTAAAACCGCATCGCTTCTAAACTACTTTAAACCGCCTCGCAAAGCAAGTTGCAACAGGCCTCGCCAAAAATGGCGAATCTAAAAGCGATAAAGCATGTCGCAAGAAATCCAAATTTTTCATAATTATTTGGGTTCGACCAACCCGGCAAATAAAATATCACGAGTTGGATAAAGCCGTCCAGGCACAAATTAACAAGTCTTAAAACCTTGAGCAAAACAAAAGGAACAAAAGGAACAAAACAAATCCTAAAAAACTATTACATAGTTTGGATTAGGCGACCAGCTCGCCCTCTTCGACTCCTTTATCTTCGGCTTGAGCAGCAGCGCCAGCCGAACCCTCAAATTCACCACCTTCCTTTGCCAGTTCCCTGTCAGCTGGTACAGAAAGTCCAGCCGAACTCGCAACCTCGCCAGTCGACTTCCCAACAATTGCATCGCCAGTCTTGGGATCCTGCTCTAAGGGAGTCGGCTCGCGCTGAAGTTCAGTTACTGCAGCTTGGTCGGGATCGACAGTCTTATCCGTCTCGCCCGACTCGCTATCGCTTATCTCTTCGCTAGCACTCCGTAACCGCATGCCCAAAGAGCCGTCGTTGGATCCCGAAGCTACACTAATACCAACAGACTTAGCAACGGTCTCGATTCGAGGAGAAACAACAATATCCGCTACATTAATGGGGACGACGTAGTTCATACCTAGAATCTTCCGCAACTCGTCGGACATCTCGTCAAAGACATCGTAGGCAGAACCCAGCGTTGCCTTGTTCTCGACTAGAAGAGCGCGTTCAGCGATGGGATCGAAAGGTTCTTCAGTATTCTCCAGGTCGTCGAGGAGTTGAAGGTTGGAGTCCACTTGCGAGAGAAGAACCATCTTCCTTATCGGCTTTTTCATCATTCGACAAAAAAGCTCGTTAGCGCGGTCCAGTTTAGTTTGAACTTCCGCAGCCGCGGATCACCTCGCAGATGAAGTTGTCGTTTCGAGATCCCTCTTGCGACTCGCTTTCAGAGCAGATAATTCTGCCTCCTGCTCGGCAGTTTTCTCCTCTGCTTTCTGCTTCTTAGAGCCGACTCTATAAAGATGTACGCCCAAGTCGTCATTACTCTTCTTGTAGGCATCTCGCTCAGCAGCGAGTTTGCTCATCTCCTCTGCGAGCCGCTTCATCTCGACTTCTTCCTTCCTCCTAGCCTCGTCAATAAAAGCCTGCCTAGACCTCGCCTCTTGGTCATACGCTATGACCATCCTGTTGCAGTGCGCGATAGTCTGCAGAGGAGTTGAAAGTATGAGAATGGAAGCAAAACGGAACAGGAAGAGTATATGGAATTTACCTTAACCTGGCGAGACGCGAACTCCTTGTAGAGCTCGCTCTTTACCAACATTTCCGCGATCGGAATGTTATCGCCCGGATATGTGACCTTAGCCATTAAGGCAGCCGCGGTTAACGGGTCATCATAAATCTTTGCAGACTTTCCAGGTTGCGGACCTGGAGGAATGGACTCGCCTTGAGGTAGAGTCGGCAGCTCGCGACGAGTTTTCTTATTATCGCCACCTTTTCCCTTGCCTTTCTCAGAGGCAGTGTGTTTTCTTTTGCGAGTCAGCTGATGCTCAGACTCGACGAGTTCGTCCGTAATGGTAAGTGGCTGTGAAGGAATAACAGCTAACGTACCACTCGTACCCACGACCGCCGCTTCGTCGTCCTTCGCGGCATGGATGTCTTCTTTGGCTATGCTCCGCTCTGGCGTCTCGGTAGCAGGAGCAGCTGGTTTCAGCTCGGCCTTTCTCTTGGCCTTCGCAGCTTTCTTCTTGGCGATATCACGGAAAGTTAGTCTTTCTGGCATGATATCGAAGTCGTCGGACTCACTTCGATTCGAACAATCTTCTTTGTCGATTAGTGCGAACTCGCAAGCTCGAATGACTCTCCGAATATGGAAATGACGCTCCCAAAGACACTTCCTAGCCTTCAACTTGTTGAACAGATCATCAATTACGGGAGCAGGAGAAAGTAGCGGTGAGGGAGCTGTAAAAACAATTGAGCAGAAAGTTAAGATAAAGCATAAGGAGACGGCTCGCACGATAAACATCAAGAAAACAAGTGTTCCCCACTTCCCCATGCTCGAATGACGCACTTGACATCGACACAAAGAAAAAATATTTGCGCCAAATGTGGTCTTTGTTTGGAAAGTCATCCAAAATCTTGTACAAGGTGCGACTCGCCAAATTATACACCCTCTTGCCGCTCGGGTCGGCGTGCTTTCGGAACTCGAGAAAATTGTGAAGTTGATGAACTCCGATGGGCTCGCCACATTCGGCAGCTCGAGTCAGAAGCCCGACCAGTTGACGAACCCCTCTGGTGTTGATCTGCGCAAGCGCGATTCTATGAACCCACATGTACCGCAAAATCAACGCAGGAATGGGAAATATGAGGTAACAGCCCCTAAACCAGCATTCATATGCAGTAAACATGTCGACTGGAGGGTCGTCTTCTCGCTGCTCGATAGTTGGCACAATCATCTCGACCGCGTCGGAGATTCTGCATTCTGCGTGATGGATATCTAGAGACTCCTTGTCGCACCATGAAGAGCCTGGAGGCGGGCGTTGCTTTCGCCTTGACTTCTTCTTTTTCTTAACGATTTTGGCCGCTCAAGATCCAATCCAGGCTTCCAGTCTCTCTCTTTCTATGAGAGAGTTATATGACCAGTTGCATTCCTCGATCTTCACTTTAGGAGGCAGCTCGACAGGACTGAGCGATTCGTCACGAAGATGTGGAACTTCAATGACTAGCCTTTGTTCATTGGCAGCAGGAGGTTCGCCACTTTGAGAAGGACGCGAGGTCCCAACTTCCTCTTGGAAACCCGCTCTTGGAGCTCGTATTGGTGAGACACTCTCCCGAATTTCGCGACTTTGATACTCGCATTTTTAAGGGCATCAATTACCCTTGTCTGTTGTAGCACAAAGGGTTATCGTATCCACAGGGAGGTTTGGTCAATGCACTAGGAATGCATGATTCTTCTTAATCTAGAGCAATGCTTTTTACAAGCAAACAAATTATAAAACTATAAAACAAGTAAACTAAAGATGGATATGTCGGATATTTAACTAGCTATCAAGAAGTGATTAACAATTGTCGAGGTTTAATTAAGCACCGTTCTAGAACTCAAACACGAAAATATAGCCAGCTAACTGTCGTTACGAAGGCTATCTATCTTTAGATACTCAAATCCCAAATTTCTTTGCGAATTCATCGAATCTAAACAAGCAATTAGTACGAGTTCGATATGTTCACGAAATCCCTAAGCCAAATTTCTTTGCGAATAGGTAACTTTGCCCATTTAGACTAGTTCAGGTTATTAATCCCACTGTCGTGGCTAATCAACAATCCTAAGATCAAGATTCAAGATGATCAAGCTAGAATCTAGCATTAAAAACAGTCTAAATGAAGAACCAACGAATAAACCTCAATAACTAACCATCAATTCATCATCAATCAAGCCAAATCAAATACCCAACTAAAAACCTAATCTAAACATGAAGAACAAAAGAGAAAAAGACACAAAGATAAAGAAATTGCATATATAAAAGATAGAGTTGAAGAAATCTTCTCTAGAGTGGTATTTGTTATGAAGAACAATCAAAATCTCTCAAAAGAGAGAGTTTGGGTCGTGCCCAGCTCTTGGAAGAAGAAAACTTGTTCTTAGATATTATTACAAGAAGACTATTTATACAAGTGCCAAAATATCTAAGGAAAAACGGATATTTTGCTTCTGCCGACCTCCCTGTCGATCGACATTAAAGGTGTGTCGATCGACACGGGACTCTCTAGAGATATTTTAAAGATACCCTGTCGATCAACACAGGTTCCTGTCGATCGACGGGAAATGTTGTTCCACTCGGTCAAGACCGAGACCCTCCGGTAAAACGGCCATATCTCCTGAACCACAGATCGGAATGACTTGCAACCACTTCCATTGGAAAGCTATCTAAAATACCTACAACATTCATGAAGACCTTTGAAGCTAAATCCAAATGGAAACCGTTCTACTGAGTCGATCTTTGAAGCACTTCGGATGGTTTCGGTCGCGGTGGTGTGATATATTCCGCAATGACCTTTTATGATGGCTATCTTCACTCCTCCAACTCCAAGTACACCTGAAAATGGCTCAAGCAAGCCAAAAAGAATACAAAGACAACCTAGGACATCTAAAATGCAATGCAATGCAAATGAGACTCAAATGCATGAAAATATCCCAAAACTATACAATGTGGGATCAAAACCTATGAGAATAAAGCCCTAAAATCAAGTAAAATATGGTGTTATCAACTCCCCCGGACTTGCCTTTTGCTTGTCCTCAAGCAAACAAGAAAAGACAAACCGAAAGAGAGGCTTGTAAGTGGGAACTCAAAACCAAAAGATGCACTAAAAGGGTTCAACAAGATGTCCTAGCAAGAACTAATTCGATGCACAACAAACTCTACTCAAGAAGTTTTCGCCATACTCATCACTTATGAAATATTACTCCAAATCCCGAGACTCAAAATAATTCCCACAATCAACCAACATTCACCTCTTTGACATTCATTATTGTGTTTGGTGCGGTCTCACAATTGGAAATTGAATCAATACCATTTGGCTAGGTAGAAGAAGGCTTGAAATAATGTAAAGAGAAAGTTCATATTCTTTTTGGTGGTTAACTCTCAAATGCAAGTGTCACATTTAGCAAAAGCAAGAAAGAAAAGAGACAATTGATGCATACAAGGCTAGGAATCCAAAGTTCTACCCATTATCCCCTTGTTGCATTCTCTCATCTCTCTTTTCTCACTATCCCATTTTTAACCACTAGCCCTTTTTGGCTAAATCTTTCTTTCAAATCTTTCTCAACCTTACTCTTTTCTTTTCTTTTTGATCAAAATCCTAGGGAATACTCTTTTCTTTGCACTAGCTCTTTCTATCTTAGCATTCTCTAACATATTTTCTTCTCTAAGAGAATGCTAAGCAATCATTTTTTCTTTAAAACACATAGAGCTATATGGTATCTTCTTAATTTCATTCCCTAGAACTTATTCTTTCTTCTTCTTTCCTTTATTCTTTCTTTTCACACTCAACCACAAACCCAAAGATATTCAATAAAACACTTAACCATTTTTGTTTCATTCCCCACCTAAGCCTAGTCTTAGATTCAAGAAACTAGTCTATTGGAAACTTTGCCTTGTCGTCTCTAATGCTTGCAAGATTTTGCCAATGCAACACAAAGAAAAAGGCCTCACTCAAAGAACATATGCAAGGGTTTGAACAAAATGGTCGGGTTTAAAGGGTGTGGTACCATCCTCATCTAAAAGATTAACTTAGATCAGGATAACCATTCAAATCAAGATAAGAGTGGTAAAAATAAGGCAAACATGATTTGAATGTCAAGTGTTTATCCATAGTTATGATTCAAAATCCAAAAGTGAGAAAAATTAGTCAAAATTAAGTTCAAGTTGATAGAGTTGAATCTAAATCATGCAAGTTTCTAATGAGTAGGGACTTTCAAAGATTTAAGATCCGAGTATGGATGAGCCTCTACTTCATGAATGTTAATGCATCAAAAGAGTTCTAACGAGGGCATATTATTGAATCCTAAAATGAGACTAATGCAAACTACATGATGATTTTTTTTTTTTTTTTTTTTTTTTTTAGTCAACTATGTACAATGCAAGACTCGAAAATATAAAATAAGACAAAGAAAACAATGTTAAATACAAAGACCTCTCCCCCGAACTTAAATCACACCGTCTCGGTATGAATTGAGCCAAAGAGAGAGTAAAACAAACACAAACAAAAACGAAATGGTATATACAAAAGGAAAAGTTAGTAGTACCTTGGAGTGGAGTGGATTAACGAGGAGGAAGCATTGTGCGTTGAAGCTCACGGACTTGGACTATTCCATCCGTCCCATTTATTCACCCGTATTTCTCCTACAATCTACTTGCCCTCTAAGAGCTTTATTGGTTGCTTGTTTTGTGTCACTAGCATTGACGAGGGATAGGTTTGGGGAGGTCCCCAAAGGCGCGTTTAACGTCACTAGCTTGACGGTTGCTTCATCCTTGTCACTTCTTTCATGACAAAAGTGAAAAGATTAGCAACAAAAGAAAATAAAAATAAAACTCTAGCCTCAAGAAGAATCAAAATCCTAATGATCAATACAAAACCTCCCCGGCAACGGCGCCAAATTGATACTCGCATTTTTAAGGGCATCAATTACCCTTGTCTGTTGTAGCACAAAGGGTTATCGTATCCACAGGGAGGTTTGGTCAATGCACTAGGAATGCATGATTCTTCTTAATCTAGAGCAATGCTTTTTACAAGCAAACAAATTATAAAACTATAAAACAAGTAAACTAAAGATGGATATGTCGGATATTTAACTAGCTATCAAGAAGTGATTAACAATTGTCGAGGTTTAATTAAGCACCGTTCTAGAACTCAAACACGAAAATATAGCCAGCTAACTGTCGTTACGAAGGCTATCTATCTTTAGATACTCAAATCCCAAATTTCTTTGCGAATTCATCGAATCTAAACAAGCAATTAGTACGAGTTCGATATGTTCACAAAATCCCTAAGCCAAATTTCTTTGCGAATAGGTAAATTTGCCCATTTAGACTAGTTCAGGTTATTAATCCCACTGTCGTGGCTAATCAACAATCCTAAGATCAAGATTCAAGATGATCAAGCTAGAATCTAGCATTAAAAACAGTCTAAATGAAGAACCAACGGATAAACCTCAATAACTAACCATCAATTCATCATCAATCAAGACAAATCAAATACCCAACTAAAAACCTAATCTAAACATGAAGAACAAAAGAGAAAAAGACACAAAGATAAAGAAATTGCATATATAAAAGATAGAGTTGAAGAAATCTTCTCTAAAGTGGTATTTGTTATGAAGAACAATCAAAATCTCTCAAAAGAGAGAGTTTGGGTCGTGCCCAGCTCTTGGAAGAAGAAAACTTGTTCTTAGATATTATTACTAGAAGACTATTTATACAAGTGCCAAAATATCTAAGGAAAAACGGATATTTTGCTTCTGCCGACCTCCCTGTAGATCGACATTAAAGGTGTGTCGATCGACACGGGACTCTCTGGAGATATTTTATGCTTCGTCATATCCTCTGTTTCTTTAAAGATACCCTGTCGATCGACACAGTTTCCTGTCGATCGACGGCAAATGTTGTTCCACTCGGTCAAGACCGAGACCCTCCGGTAAAACGGCCATATCTCCTGAACCACAGATCGGAATGACTTGAAACCACTTTCATTGGAAAGCTATCTAAAACACCTACAACTTTCATGAAGATCTTTGAAGCTAAATCCAAATGGAAACCGTTCTTCTGAGTCGATCTTTGAAGCACTTCGGATGGTTTCGGTCGCGGTGGTGTGATATATTCCGCAATGACCTTTTATGATGGCTATCTTCACTCCTCCAACTCCTCTGACTCCAAGTACACCTGAAAATGGCTCAAGCAAACCAAAAAGAATACAAAGACAACCTAGGACATCTAAAATGCAATGCAATGCAAATGAGACTCAAATGCATGAAAATATCCCAAAACTATACAATGTGGGATCAAAACCTATGAGAATAAAGCCCTAAAAACAAGTAAAATATGGTGTTATCAGACTTCGCCTTGAGACGGGAGTGCGATAGGTGAACAACTCGGCAAGGGGAGAGTTACCTCTAGCTCGACCCTCTCGACAAGACGCACTCGCCTCCTCGCGACCAGACGTACTCGCGTCCTCGTATCCGCGGAACCAACCACAGCTTGAACTCGCATCGACGACCGACTCGCTGTTAGCGGAATACTCCCAAATTAATCTTTCCTTCTCGGGGACCTCGGCAGATTTCGCAGACTTAATCGAATTTGTTGACGACATGATTTTTGGATCAAAAGGGGAGAATTTTCGAATTTACTCAAGAACTCGACGGCGACGATGAAGAACACAGTGGCAACGAAGTGATGGGACGGCGAAAAACTTAATGAAAAATTGAAAGAAAAACGAGAGAAAAGGGAGAGAGAGCAAACCTGTTTTCAGAGAAGTGAGAATTATGAGAAATATCTGAGGAGCATCGCTCCTTATAAAGGCATCTTTTGCGGAACGAACTTCGAGGTGGGCCTCATTTCATAATGGGCCCAAGATACTGGGCTCGAAGGATCGATTTGCAATCCCGCGACTTCGTATTAGCTCGAAACGCGACCTCACAAGTTAACCACTGATTTAATTCGCGACTTCAGGATTTCGCTTTCTCAAGACTTCGATCCTCAGCGATTACCATGACCTTGCAGTATTTGTGGAGTTGATCAAGTCGCACCATCGTAACTTGTTCAAATCGATTTCTTCATCAAAATTGTGCGAACTGGAATAATCACACAATAGAATTTGTGAAGATTCGTTGAAATAGAGCTTCTTTAGGGTTTTAAAGCACTTAGAGAAAGATAGAATTAGGGTTCTTGAGATTGTTCTTATTAACCAAGATCAGAGCTGTAAACAGTGTTTTTCAATGAAATATCGGATCCCTCACATGTGAGGGGATACATGTTTATTTATAGACAAAATAGAGTTGTTCGGATGAACAGTGTTGGGCTTTTGACGGGCTTCCGTCTTCTGGGCTTTACCGATGAACTGATTTGATGAAAACGACGTCGTTTAGGTTTATCAACTTTTCTAGAGGGGATCCGACCCCTACAGTTAGCCCCTCAGTTCAACAATTTTATAAGTAAAAAGTTGATGTAAGGGTGTCCAAGTGAAGAGTCGATTTCCGCTTTAGACGGTTTACGTGTTGATGATGATGTCTAGCCAAAATGACGGCGAGCTGGCCGAGTGTGAAAATTGACGAGCGAGTCGACATCGATCCTGCAAAGCCGCAAACTGGTCGATATCGTAATATGTGAGTTATCTTTGAGGAAGCGAGTCGATGAGATGATCTGGGGATGAAGCTGCGAGTCGATCGTGCCCGTAGTTCGTGAGCAACTGAAGGCGCGAGGTGACGAGACGTAGATACATATGTGTCTGGACGAGCCTCGGTAAAAACCTTGCCTAGAAAAACCCAGTGGGAAAAAGCAAGATCAAGGAAAAAGAGCACAAGTCACACTCATTCTAGTCGCGAGTTGATTTTCATGGAGAGAAAGTCGCGACCTGATCCATTGAGATGGAGTCTCGAGTTGATCTCTTTGGAGAGAAAGTCGCGAGCTGATCCATTGAGATGGACTCGCAAGTTGATTTCTAAGATAAGAAAGTCGCGAGCTGATCCATTGAGATAGAGTCGCGAGTTGATTTCTATGGAGAGAAAGTCGCGAGCTGATCCATTGAGATGGAGTCGCGAGTTGATTTCTTTGGAGAGAAAGTCGCGAGCTAATCCATTGAGATGGACTCGCAAGTTGATTTCTAAGATGAGAAAGTCGCGAGCTGATCCATTGAGATGGACTCGTAAGTTGATTTCTAAGATGAGAAAGTCGCGAGCTGACCCGTTGAAACGGAGTCGCGAGTTGATTTCTAAGGAGAGAAAGTCGCGAGCTGATCCATTGAGATGGAGTCGCGAGTTGATTTCTTTGGAGAGAAAGTCACGAGCTGATCCATTGAGATGGAGTCGCGAGTTATTTCTATGGAGAGAAAGTCGCGAGCTGATCCATTGAGATGAAGTCGCAAGTTGATTTCTAAGATGAGAAAGTCGCGAGCTGACCCGTTGAAACGGAGTCGCGAGTTGATTTCTAAGGAGAGAAAGTCGCGAGCTGCGAGTTGCTGAAGTGAAGTCGCGAGGTCGCGCCATTTTTTGAAAATCAGAATTCTGAGAATATCGAAACTATGAAGTTGCGAAACAAATCAAGGAGGAGCTCGCGGAGTTGTATTTCGAGTCGGATAAAAATTATGGAACCATAGATTTGGATCAATATCGCGAAACTGATCTTTTGAGCCCAGAATCTTTGGGCCCATTAAGAAATAAGGCCCACCTCGAAAGTCGAACCGCCAAAAATATCTTTATAAGAGGCAACTCTCCCTTGACACTTCTCATTATTCTCATTCCTCCGAAAAAACAGGTTTGCTCTCTCTCCTTTTTCTATCGTTTTTCTTTCGGGTAATAGATAGGAATTTTGCCGTCCCATCACTTCGCCGCCGCCGTGTTCATCATTGCTACCGCAGTGTTCTTCAGAGAATCTGAAAAACTTCTAAGTTCCAAAGAAAAATGTCGTCGACGAGTTCTTTTGCATCCGCGAAGTCTGCCGAGATCCCCGAGAAGGGAAAATCGGCCTGGGAGTATTCTCCCAATTGCGAGTCGATTGTAGATGCGAGTTCGAGTTGCAGTGGGCTCCGTGGGCAAGAGGAAGCGAGCCCCGTTAGTCGAGAAGATCGAGTTGGAGGCCATTCTCCTCTTGCCGAACTGTTCTCTTATCCGACTCCCGTCTTAAGACAAAGTCGCGAGACAGGGGAGTCTACTTCGTCCATGCGAGCTGGACGAACTGGCTTTGAAGAGGGAGTTGGGACTTCGCATCCTTCACAAATTGGCGAGGCTTCGACCACTGACGAGCGAAGACTGCTTGTGGAAATCCCACAACTCCGCGACGAGTCCCTTAGTCCTGCCGAGCTGCCTCTCCAAGTAAAGATCGAAGAAGGTAACTGGTCGTACAACTTTTTGGTAGAAAAAGAGAGACTGGAAGCTTGGGCTGCGTGCGGGCTGGCCGAGGTGGTCGAGAAGAAAAAGAAATCGAGGCGAAAGCAACGCCCGCCTCCAGGTTCCTCATGGTGCGATGAGGAATTTCTGGAAGACTATCGCTCAGAGTGCCGAATTCCCGACTCGTTCGAAATGATCGCGCCTTCTATCGAGCAGCGAGAAGACGATCCCCCTGCCGGCACGTTAACCGCCTATCCCCATCCCTGCGCTGATTCTCCGGTTCGCGCGGGTTCACAAAATCGCGCTCGCGTAAATCAACTCGAGAGGGATTCGCCAATTGGTGGGAATTACGACGCGGGCAGCCGAATGTCGCGAGCCCATCGGAGTTCGCCATCTACACAACCTTCTTGAATGCCGCAAGCAATCCAACCCGGGTGGCATGAAGTATTACAATCTGGCGAGTCGTTCTCTTTATAAAATACTGGACGACTTCCCGAACAAAGATCATAGCTGGAGAAAATATTTTTTCTTCGTGCCGATATCTGCCGCGTCGGCCGAGGATGAACACTTAGTAGTGGCGAAGTGGGGGACACCTGGTAGATTTTCTCGAATGTTTATTGCACGAACTGTCCCCTTATGTTTTATACTAACTTTTCTGCCAATTTGTTTTTACAGCTAGCAGACTGCTATTCACTCCTGTTACCAACATCGACGATTTGGTCAATAAGTTGAAGGCTCGGAGGTGCCTTTGGAATTGTCACTTCAATCTTCGAAGGGTTGTTCTAGCTCGCGAGTTCATTTCCTACGACGAAGAAGAAGAAATCGAACAGAGCGAGTCCGACGATTTAGAAATAATGCCTCCCAAGCTCACTTTCCGCGATCTCGCCAAGAGAAAAGCCGAGAAGGCTAAGAGAAAAGTCGACCCGAAGGCCACTGCTTCCATTGTCGAGACGTCCGAGCGGAGCGTCGACAAAGAGAATACTTCTATTGCTGAGGGCGACGAAGCGGCTGCTGTAGTTGCGAGTGGTGCGTTGGCTGTTATTACTTCACAGCCAACTACCATTTCTGACGAGCCCGCCGAGCCTGAGGCCCAATTGCACCGGAAAAGAAAACGATCTGCCTCTGAGAAAGGCAAAGGCAAAGTTGGTGAGAAGAAGAAATCTTGTCGCGAGTTGCCGACTCTGTCCCCAGGGCAGTCTATTCCTGGAAATTCCGATGGGTTCTACACTGATCCCTTAGCCGCAGCTGCCATGATGGCTAAGGTTACAAATCCGGGTGATCGTATGTCGATCCCGGAAAGGCTGGTAAAGAGCGAGCTCTACAAGGAGTTCGCGTCTCGTCACGCCAAGGTAATTTCACACTTTATTCTTTCTTTTTCGTTTCGCTTTATTTCTCATACTGTCAACTCCTTCGCAGGTCATCGCCCATTTCAACAGGCTGATCATGTCGTACGATCAAAACTCGAGGTCTAAGGAGCTCTTTATAGGCGAGGCCAGGCAGAGAGAAGAGGTCGAGAAGGAACAAGTCGCGGCCCAAATGAGAAATCTCGCTGCTGAGCGAGATATGTATAAGAAGAGCTCTGACGACCTGGGCGTGCACCTTCACAGAGTCGGTAAGGAGAAGGAGAAGGCCGAGGAGAACAACGCCGAGCTGATGAAAGAGCTATCTGCTCTGAAGGCGAGTCGCGAGCAGGATCTTGAAGAGGCTGTTTCTTCTGCGAGGCGATCTGCGGCCGCCGAAGTGCAAGGCCAGCTTAATCGGGCTTACGAGCTGTTTCACCAGATGATGAAGAAGCCGATTAAGAAAATGGTTTATCTTGCACAAGCGGAGGCTAATCTCCAGCTCCTTGACGACATGGAGAATACTGAAGCAGAGGAGGCCTTCGATCACAAGGCCGAGCGTGCCCTTTTAGCTGAAAACAAGGTGTCACTTGGAAAAGCCGACGAGATCTTCGACGCGATAGCACTCGAATTGAGGAAGACCTTAGGTAAGAACTATGTTGTCCCCATTACCGTAGCGGATATAGTTGCGTCTCCGCGAGTCGAGGTTGTTGCTAAGTCTGTTGGTATAAATGCAGCTTCTGGGTCGAACGATGGCTCTCTTGGTATGCGCTTGCGAAGCGCGAGTGAGGAGTTAAACGAGAGTGAGTCGGACGAAGCCGATGAGACCGTTGATCCGATCCCAGTTGCACCAACTGAACCTCTTCGCGAACATGCTCCTTTGGAACAAGAAACCAAGGACGGCGAGGCTGCGAGTTCGGCTGCTATCATTACTCCAGCCGAAGAACAAGTGGTCGAAGAGGGCGAGCTGGCTTCTGAGGACAATGAGGCCGAAGATGGCGAGACTGTCGCCTAATCCGGTCTTTGCAACAGTAGGATTTGTTTTTGTTTTTGCTTGAGGATTTTATGACTCGATTTTTGTTTTTGTGCCTGGATGGCTTTATCCAACTTGTAACAATACTTTTATGCCGAGTTGGTCGAGCAGATTTATATGAATGCCCTTAAGCAATTTCTTGTCTGTATTTTCGATTAGTAGTCTGTCGACGAGGCCTGTTAGAGCTTGTCTAAGGCGCATAGAAATGATGCGGTTTTAAGACGCTTAGGTTTGATGCGGTTTTAAGACGCTTAATGGCGATGCGGTTTTAAGTCGCTTAATGGCGAGGCGATTGATATCGCTGCCGTATGTTTTGCCATTTTAGACCAGTGTTGAGTGTAACTGGGTTTTGCGAGACGAACATCCTGGTTACATTCTACTGAATATATCTTATCCAGGCAAATATATATTTGCTAAGTTCGACCAGTTTGTTAAGGTTAAAGCTGGGTTTGCGAGTCAAACATCCTGGCTAACGGACACATTCTTCTGAATGTGTCTATCCCGAGATGGACTCGCGAGATGGACATCCCGGCTAACGGACAATACTCGCACTGAATACGTCTATCCCAGAAATGAACTCTAAACTTATATAGCGCGCTTTATCCGTTGAGGATGTATAAGTATACTTCATAATGATGATGAAGTTTTAATCAGGTCGCCATTATGGCCATAATGACGCCCAATTTTTATTGATCTCGCGTTTAGACAGTTAAGTCGTTTAGCGAGTTGCCGCGTTTAGACATCTAAGTCGTTTAGCGGGCTGAGCGAGTCGTAACAAGACTTGGTTAAAACCTTAGCTTATTCCGAATCGATTGTCGCGTTTAGACCGAAGTCGTTTGCGAGTCGACTTGTCGCGTTTAGACCGAAGTCGTTTATGAGTCGACTGAATCGTAACAAGACTTGGTTAAAACCTTAGCTTATTGCGAATCGATTGTCGAGTTTAGACCGGAGTCGTTTGCGAGTCGACTTGTCGCGTTTAGACCGAAGTCGTTTGCGAGTCGACTGAATCGTAACAAGACTTGGTTAAAACCTTAGCTTATTGCGAATCGATTGTCGCGTTTAGACCGGAGTCGTTTGCGAGTCGACTTGTCGCGTTTAGACCAAAGTCGTTTGCGAGTCGACTGAATCGTAACAAGACTTGGTTAAAACCTTTGCTTATTGCGAAGCGATTGTCACGTTTAGACCGGAGTCGTTTGCGAGTCGACTTGTCGCGTTTAGACCGAAGTCATTTGCGAGTCGAACGAATCGTAACAAGACTAGGTTAAAACCTTAAGTCGTTACATACTGCGAGTGGGAGTATGAATGTACGGACCCACTCCCCCTTTTTTGAATAAGGGGGGCAACTGAACTCATCCGAAAACGAGCTGCCTACGTACCCAATGAAGGGATCAAGTCGCCCCGTAGTTCAAGTCTAATGACTTAGTATTTTTAGCAATAATATTTCTTCAGATGTCGCGCATTCCAGGAATGCGGGATCATCTTGCCTTTCATGTTAGCGATTTCGTAGACGCCTGGGCGAACTACCTTAGTGATTTGGTAAGGTCCTTCCCAGTGGGCGCCTATTTCGGCTCGGCAGTGTTTTGAAATACTGCGCGAAGGACGAGGTCTCCTTCGTAAAAACGCCGAACTCGCACCTTGGAGTTGTAATACTTGGATGCTGCAATTTGATATTCGGTCATTTTTATAAGTGCTTGGTCGTGCCTTTCGTTGATAAGGTCGAGTTCGTCGAGCATGAGGAGATGATTGAGATCTTCCTGCTCTGGAAGCAATCGTCGGCGAACTCCTGGAAAATAGACTTCAGGAGGAATCACACATTCTGTTCCGTAGACGAGGACGAAAGGCGTCTCGCCCGTAGCGCGTCGCGGCGTTGTTCGTCAAGACCATAAAACGCCTTCAAGTTCATCTGCCCAACGACCCTTCTTAGCGTCGAGCCGAGTCTTTAGGCCGTGAATAAGTGTTTTGTTTGACGACTCTGCCTGGCCGTTGCCTTGCGGGCAGCGAGGCGTTGACTTGCAAATTCTGATTTTCCACTTATCGCAGAAAAGTTCGAACCGTTTAGATATGAATTGCGAACTGTTATATGTCACTATCTCAAAGGGTACGCCGTGACGACAGATGATATTCTTCCAGACGAAGTTTTCGACCTGCTTATCCTTGATCGATCCGAATGCTTCCGCCTCGATTTACTTGGAAAAATAATCTGTTAGGACTAAGAGGTATCGTTTCTGCCGAGACAGATGAAGCGGTCCGACTATATCCATTCCCCATCGCATAAACGGGTAGGGCGAGGTGACCGAGCTTAAGAACTCCGTCGGTTGATGGATGAACGGACCATGTCGTTGACACTTCTCGCACTTTGCTGCGAACAGCTCGCAGTCTTTTATCATGGTTGGCCAAAAATATCCGTGCCTCTTGATTCGGATGGCGAGTGAGCGACCTTCCGAGTGGTTACCGCAGGATTCGCCATGAACCTCGTGCATTATCTCGCAAGCCTCCTGCCCCTCGACACAAGCGAGTAGTGGCCCGGACAATCGCCATTTGAAAATATTTCCATCAAGTAAAACGTAACGAGACGACTGTGACTTTAACTTGCGAGCCGCCCATTTATCGGCTGGCATCTCGCCGTCTGCGAGATAAACGCGAATGTTGGCCATCCACTTGGCGTCGCATCCATAGACTGTGGTCTCGTCGTCAATGGGAATGTCGATGACTTCATGCTCAGGTGGAGGCTCCTCGCAACATGGGTAAGCATCCTCTGGGGATTCCTCAAGTTGTTCGGGGAGAAGGCCACAGTCAAAAGCTATGTTATTCGGGTCGAGCTCGTTATCTGTTGCCATCACATCCGTCGTTTCGTCTGTGCCGACTGTATCGGACTGATTGGGATCCATCGGATCCGATTTGACGTTATCTTTGGTGTGGTCGAGGTCCATCGGGTCTGCAGCGGAGCGAGCGGGCGGGCCATTGCTTAGACCTGCTTTTTGCTTCGCTGCCTGAGATCTTGTTAGGACGTTTGCTGCTTTTGCGATTGCGATACTCGGTTCTTCAATGAATTCGACCTTGATAATTCTTTGAAGATCTTTATCTAGCTTTGCGGTCGAGCCAAGTGATGCGAGGGCATCCGCTTGGGAGTTTTCCGACCTTGGAATTCTTGTCAAGGTAAACAGATCGAATTCAGCTGTTAAAGTTTTGACGAGAGCGAGGTATGCTTCCATGCGCTCGTCCTTTGTCGCGTATTCGCCGTTGAACTGATTCACGACGAGCAGAGAGTCGCAAAAAGCTTCTATCCTTGTTATTTTCAACGCTTTAGCCAATCGAAGACCTGCGAGTAGGGCCTCGTATTCAGCCTCGTTGTTCGATGCCTTGAAACCAAGGCGGAACGATTGCTCTAGAGATTTTCCGTCTGACGATAGTCGAATGCCTACTCCCGATCCGTGTTTAGATGACGAGCCGTCGACGTGCAGCTGCCAGATTCGGGATACGGAACTGTCCGCGAGTGTGTCTTCGATTTCGGACGAGGCTTCCGCCTCCGGTAGTTCGATTAAAAAGTCGGCCAAAACTTGTGCCTTGATCGTCGTCCTACTGTGATACTCGATATCAAACTCTCTTAGTTCAATCGCCCATTTGGCGAGTCGCTCGGACTGAGTCGGACTGTGGAGAACAGCTCGCAGTGGAAAAGTACTTAGAACCACGATCGAATGTGATTGAAAATACGGTCGAAGCTTTCGAGCCGACGTAATAACTGCGAGTGCAAGTTTCTCCGTCAAAAGATATCTTGTTTCTGCATCGGTTAGCGACTTACTAATATAGAAAACAGGTTTTTGCTCGGTGCCGTCTTCGCGAATCAGAACCCCACTAACTGTCGAGGTCGAGACCGCGATGTAAAGATAGAGCGGTTTGCCAGCTATCGGCTTTGTCAGAACAGGTGGAGTCACGAGATACTGCTTCAACTTCTGGAAGGCTTCTTCGCATTTTTCAGTCCACTCGAAATCTTGTCGAGCTGCCCCCTTCTTATCCTTGAGCGTTTCATAAAAAGGTAAGCACTTATCAGTGGAGCGCGAGATGAATCGGTTCAAGGCCGCGACTCTGCCGTTTAGTCGCTGGACTTCTCTTTTCGTTTTAGGCGAAGGCATCTGCACGAGTGCGTCGATTTGCTTTGGATTTGCCTCGATCCCGCGACGAGTAACTATGTAGCCGAGGAACTCGCCGGACGTTACACCGAAGCGACACTTAGCCGGATTTAGCTTCATGTTATACTTGTTTAATAACGCAAAGCACTCTGCGAGGTGGCCGATGTGGTCCTTTTCCTCGAGTGATTTGACGAGCATGTCGTCAATGTAAACCTCCATCGTTTTGCTGAGTAAGCTCGCAAACATTTTATTTACCAATCGTTGATAAGTAGCCCCAGCATTCTTAAGTCCAAAGGGCATGACTTTGTAGCAATAGATTCCACGGTCTGTGATGAAAGATGTTTTGTCGCGATCGCCGGGGTGCATGAAGATCTGATTATAGCCTGAGAAGGCGTCCATAAATGACAACAACTTGTTTCCAGATGTCGCCTCGACGAGGCGGTAGATGTGAGGAAGAGGGAAACTGTCTTTCGGGCATGCCTTATTCAAATCCGTGAAGTCTACACAGACTCGCCACTTGCCACTTTTCTTCTTCACGACGACTAGGTTCGCAAGCCACTCCGGATATCTGACCTCAGATATCGAGCCGGCCTGCAAGAGTTTGTCTACTTCGTCATTTACCGCTTGAGCCCTATCAGGACCTAGTCGCCTTCGCTTTTGCTTTATAGGTTTGTAGGTCGAGTCCACGTTTAACTCGTGACTGATGGTGCCGATATCGATCCCGGGCATGTCTTCCGCGGACCATGCGAATGTACCGACGTTTTTCTTGAGGAATTCGATGAGGTCGAGTCTGACGGCTTTGTCAAGGGTCGCGCTTATCTCTACGCATTTCTCTGGGAACTCGTCGTTTATACAAACCGATATGACAGGCTCGCAGGTCGGACCCGCTCCTCTATCTTCAGCGGATTCCGCGATCTGTAGCTGCTGTAAGAGGTCTGAGATTTCCTTGACGGGCTCCCTGTCTGTCTTAATCTTTTTCCGCGGCTCGCTTGGTATCGGCACTGTCGCCTGACTTCTTAGTTTGTGCGCGGTCATGAAACAAGATCTTGACGCCGAGTGACTTCCTCTGATTGTTCTGACTCCGCCCTTTGTTGGAAACTTAAGACAGAGATGATATGTTGAGGCGACGGCGCACATCGAGTTTAGCCAAGGAGTTCCCATTATCACATTGTAAATTGCCGGGTTGTCCGAGACTGCGAACTCAACTATTTTAGTCACTCCTTCCGCACTTACAGGAAGCTTGACTGTGCCGAGTGTCATCATCGTCTCACCATTGAATCCGGTCAGCGGCTTAGGATAGGATTCGACTTGTGCGAGGTCAATTTCCATACGCTTCAGAGCGTCTATGAAAATGATGTCAACTGTGCTCCCAGTGTCGATTAAAACGCGACCCGTGTCCCATCCTGCGACGGAGAGTCGGATGACAAGCGGGTCGTCATGAGGTTTGTCAATGTCATCGACCTCATTCTCTTCGAACTGGATGACATCGTTCGGGAACTTCGACGGTTCGGGTTTGTTCACCCCTACCTCCGCTCTTCTCTGATAGGCTTTGATCGATGAAACAGTGTTAGAGCAGTAGCGCGAGCCCATGATCATGTTGCAGATTTTCTGTTTCGAGGCGCTCCGGCCATCATTACCGTTTCGTCGGTCGAGGTGGGCCTCGTCGTTTCGTCGGTCTCGCTTATTATTCCTGTTGTCTCCCGACGGGCCGTCCCCTTCTCTTGCATCGTCGAACTGCTCGAGCTGAAAATCGTTAACATTGATGTTTCCTCTGAGCTCGCCGGCGGCCAACTTTGCTGCGAGTCGCATGTCGAGGACTCTGCAAATAGCAGTCGAGTGTCCCTCCATCTTATGCAAGTCGCAATAAGCCAATTCGTCATACTGCGATATTCTCGACCAAGTGTTGCCGCTAGCGCGACCAGGGGCGCCTCTTCCGCGGCCTCGCCCTCTTCCTCGACCGTAGCCGGGCGAGTCCACTTGGTAGTTATGGGCCCCCTTGAAACCTCCTTCATGTTGTACGAAATTGCCCGGCTTCCTCTTTGTCGCGACTGGGGCTTCTTGCGGACTAGGATTCCTGGCCTTTCCATGCTTCTGGCTCAGGACTTTGGTTTTATCTTCGCTTCTTGCGAAGCCGTTAGCACGATGAAGCGCATCTTGAATTGACGAGGGCTCGTTAATTGTCATCTCCTTTCGGAAATCCGAGCTGTACCACAGAGCTTTTCGCAAGGCACTTAGGGCGGATTTGTCGTCGATCCCTTTTACTTGAATAAGCATCGCTTTGAAGCGTTCAATGAAAACTCCCAAGGGCTCGCCGGCCGCTTGTGTTATAGTATAAAGGTCCGCCTCCGATGACCTGCGTTTGATTAGGACGGAATACTGCTTTAGGAAGGCCTCGGAGAGTTGGGCGAAGCTGTCAATAGAATTCCTTTTCATTCCCGTGAACCAATAGAGGGCCGCCCCTTGGAGATGCTCCACGAAGAGGAGGCAACAACCAACATCGATTTCGTCGAGCCTGAAATTAGCTCGCCCCATTGCGATTGAGAATGCTCTGATATGCTCCGTGGGGTCACCCTTTCCCCCGTAGATAGGAATCTTAAGCTTCCCTGGGTCAGATAGACGCGCCTTTGTTATTCGCTCGGTAAAAGGAGTAGTGCGAGCTTCTTCAAGAACGCGGTCGAGTTCCGGCGCCTTGCTGGTTGCGCGATGGACCTGTGACCTCATATCCTTGAGATTGTGAGTGTTCTGCTGCAAGACGGCTCTGAGCTCGTCCATTTCCGTTCGCTGCAAAGCGACAGCTCTACGAGCTGTTGGGGCTTCGGCTTAATCTATCCATCACGTATTTTCTGCGACTTCGCCCTCGTCCCGACTCTGGATACGACTAGTCGGTCGACTGGGCCGAGCTGCTCCGAATTCATGTCCTTCTGAATTGTCTGCGATTGCAGCTATGCCGCCGGGAGCACCTGCGACGAGGACGGTTCCGTCTCTGAGAGGTGTTGGCGTATGATCTTCGCGAGTGCCACGAGCCGAAGGCGATGCCGCCTGGGAGAAGTTAAGTGCGAGCGGGGTGACGCTCCTGTTGACCGAAATCTCCTGGTGTGGACGGGTCGGCCGAGTTTGTATTGGCGGTTGTCTGGTTCTCTGTCGGGACAGGTCTGCCTGCTTCCGCCCCCAATGCGGACTGGTTGATTAGCCCAGCCACAATGGGCTCGCTTGGACCTGAATTTTCGGCCGCTGGAGACTGCGGGTTCGTTATTGACATGTTGCGAGTAGCGGGTTCGTCTAAGCGTTTGTTTCGTGTATGAAGCTAGTGTTGCGAGAATTCCCCTCCTTCTAGCGCCAAATTGTGCGAACTGGAATAATCACACAATAGAATTTGTGAAGATTCGTTGAAATAGAGCTTCTTTAGGGTTTTCAAGCACTTAGAGAAAGATAGAATTAGGGTTCTTGAGATTGTTCTTATTAACCAAGATCAGAGCTGTAAACAGTGTTTTTATATGAAATATCGGATCCCTCACATGTGAGGGGATACATGTTTATTTATAGACAAAATAGAGCGGTTCGGATGAACAGTGTTGGGCTATTGACGGGCTTCCGTCTTCTGGGCTTGACCGATGAACTGATTTGATGAAAACGACGTCGTTTAGGTTTATCGACTTTTCTAGAGGGGATCCGACCCCTACAAAAATCAACTCGCGACTTCATCTTCATCAAAATTGACTCGCGACTTCATCTTCATCATATCATCTCACGACTTCATCTTCATCAAAATCGACTCGCGACTTCATCTTCATCAGATCAACTCGCGACTTCATCAAAATCGACTCGCGACTTCATCTTCATCAAAATCGACTCGCGACTTCATCTTCATCAAAATCGACTCGCGACTTCATCTTCATCAGATCAGCTCGCGACATCCTCAAAATCAATTCGCGACTTCATCTTCATCAGATCAACTCGCGATTTCATCAAATCGGCTCGCGACCCCGCAGCTCGCGACCTCGTAGCTTCATTCCACTAGACAACTCGGAAAATACGCAGACGAAACTAAAATTGAGGACTCGGCGACAATGGCAACTTGAACAAGTGTGTGACTCGTGCTCTTTTCCCCTTGGTCTGATTTTTTCCACCGGGTTTTCTAGACAAGGTTTTTACCGAGACTTGTTCACACACCTATACATCTTCGTCTCGCCGCCTTGCATCTTCGAGCAGTTTGCAGATTCGGAACATTTTCATCTCGCCGCCTCGCATCTTCGAGCAGTTTGCAGATTCGAAACATTTTCATCTCGTCGCCTCGCATCTTCGAGCGATTCGCAGGTTATGAGCTCGTCAGTTCGCAAGTTCGAAACCGACCATCAGATGGCATCGCGTCGATCAGTTCGCCGAATTGGGTACAACCATGTCACTTGGGCTCGGCAAAATCGGTCAACACGTTAACGGTCTAACGGAAATCGATTCTTCACTTTGACCTCCTTACTTCAACACTTTTATTTATAAAACTGTTGAACTGGGGGGCTAACTATAGGGGTCAAATCTCCCCTAGAAGAATCGATAAGCCTAAATCGACTAAGTGTACGTTAAACGGCCCAACGGTCAAGCCCAAAAGACAGAGGCCCATTAAAGGCCCAACACTGTTTGTCCAAACCGACTTGTATTCTCTATAAATAAGCATGTACCCCCCTCATTTGAGGGGATCCGAAATTCTGAATGATAATAAGACAAAAAACAGCTTTTTCAGCTTAATTAAGAAGAACAGCTCAGGAACCCTAATTCTCTTTCACTCTAAGTGTTTGAAAACCTAAAGGAGCTCTATTTCGAAGAATCTTCACAAATTCTATTGTGTGAAAATCCAGCACGCACAATTAGCACTAAAGTTGTTGTATTCCATTGCTTAAGCATCGTTATAGTTTCAAAGAATTCAGAGACTGCCTCAAGAACTTCAACCCCAACTACATCCCAGCAAGCTGTAAAGAATTCAGAAGAGGATCCATCAGGACCATTCGTTTTATTTCTAGGCAGTGAGAAGAAAGCATCTTTGATATCAGCCCTAGAGAAATGCTTGGTCAAAGTAGATTTCTGAGTCTATGTGCAAGTGAAGGGAAGAATAAGGTCCCAATCATCCTGTATAAATATTAGAGGCTTCACTTGACCACCAAGGAGGTCGGAGAAGTAGCTTATGCAGTGGTGTTGGATCCCTTTATGAGTATCAATATTAGCACAATTATCACCCTACATATAATGAATTAGATTGATAGAATTCCAGGTGCTTATCATACGGTGGAAGTAGGCAGTGTTACTATCTCCAAGAGCGAGATAGCTAACTCTGGACCTCTGATGAAAGAATGACTCCTCAGCCTGAGCCAGAAGTTGCCATTTGTTCAAAGCCTCAAGTTCCACAACAACATTAGGATAGGAGGGATTTGCTAACATTTGGTTTTGACTAGAAAGCATCAGCTCATGGGCCTCTCTTACTCTTTTTTCAAGATTTGAATAGTTTTCTTTACTGAAGTCTCTGCTTGGTTTCTTAAGCCACAACAACTTTCTTGGAATTCTGAACATTGCTGATCTCACTACATTATAAGAGTGCCAGGAGGATCTAACCAGGTGAATGAATTCCTTGTTCTTTAATAAGAGATTGTAGAACCTGAACGGCTTGCTAGGTCTCGAAGCATGAGGAGATAGGTTGACATAGAGAGACGCGTGATCTGAAAAATCTGGGCTTCCGAAATTAGCTAGGATAGTTGGAAATTCGTTGAACCACTGATCATCAACCAAAATACGGTCCAATTTCTTAGCTATTGGCCTATCTTTATTCGTGTTCCACCACGTGAATGTATTTCCTCTGAAATTAAGATCCATCAGGTCTGCATCTATAAGACATCTTCTAAAATCCCTTGTTCTCAAATCCACATTCAACCTTGCAGGTTGAGAGTGCTCTTGTGGGTGAAGAGTTTGATTAAAATCACCTAGAGCTAGCCAATGTATACCTCTGACATCCTTACCAGTTGCTAGATTGACCAACTCCAACTAAAGTTGCTTTCTTACATAGGAGCAATTAGAGGCGTATATTACTGAGACAATTATCACCTTATTCGATTCAAACCACATCACTTCAGAAGTTAATATCTGCAAAAATTTAGATATGATTCTTACTTTAAAATTAGGATGCCACAGTACCCAAATTTTCCCCAACTCTGAGTAGCTGTAGTTATCCTTAAAAGACCAGCCCCTAAATAGGTCATCTATGAACTTCTTATATATGCTTAGGCTACTTTACATAAGTCTCTATGAGACCACCAAAAAGAGGTCTATTAAGCTTTGACCATTTCTTAAAGCTATTCTAATGACTAAATATATTGAAAAATCTCACGTTCCAGCAAAAGATGTATATACACATAAAATTAATGATTTGGGCCCCTGGCACTAGTACCTGATGTACCAGATTGCCTGAAACAGGCACAAATGTAGTATCCTTATACTCTTCATCAATCTACCCTTTTTCCAAATCCTCTTCATCAGAATCAGCAGAAGATGAAGGAACATCTAAGGAATGAGCCTCTGCTTCTGAGTTACTATTACTTCTACCCTCAGACAACCTCTGTGAGAAATTAATTTTCATCTTCCCACTGGCAGCAGCACTTGGTTCTCCTTGGTAGTAGTATGAAGTTTTTCCCATGTTGGACCTGGCTTGTTCCACAATTTGCAGATCTGAGCAGATTGATTCCTCAATCTGCTTATCTTTCGCAGCCCATATCTTGGATTTTGATCTTCCTCTACGCATCTTTCTCCTACTTCCTTCCGCAGACTTAGCCCTAGGGCATTTACTAAGACCATGACTTGAAGATTTACAATGAATGCATAGTTTGGGAGCAGCTTTGCATCTCTTAACACTGTGACAGATTTCCTTATAGTGAGAACAAACCGGAGGGATCCAAGGACTAGAGATCAACACTATGCTGATGACACTTGATTTGAATTGTACATTTACAGCCACTGGGAGAGGCTTCCTAGGATCAATAATGGTTAACACCTTGGCCACTTCCAAGTTGGTCTTGTTGGTTGTGGTTGGGTAGAAATTTTTGGGATCACCAACAAGCCCTGCAATGTGCTCCAGCCCCTCTTCATATAAGAATTGGAACGACACCTTTTGGAGCTCTAGCCAAATAGGTGCAGAGGTGATTTCTGGTTTCACTGGAACAACACCAGGCTCCCAACTTGCAACAAACATCGTTTGTCCTAATGAGGAAAGAATTACCTTCTATTTTGAGACTGAGATGTCCTTGTACTGTTTGCCCCATATACCATTCAGAATGTTGTGAATTATCCCCTGAGATGGGGGATCAGAATAGAATTATCCTAGGACAAATGCATCCCAAGAGCTTTTGTTCTTCTCAATGATCGAGTTTGGTATCTTTACACAAGTCTCTCCCGGAGGAAGAGTGAATGCCTTTCTTTTCTTCTGAAGTGGTTTCGTAATCCCTTTCAAAAGAGAGCACCATGTGTCTGCTGCTTTTGCATGAGAATGGGGAACACTTGTGGCTCAGGACTCTCAGGAACCTTAGCCGTTGTGTTCTGATCAGTTGGAATTCCTGAGGCTTCTTCAGCCTCCTCCATCTGAGAAGTTGGATCCGGATCAGCCTTGAAAGAGGCGATCACGAGAGCAAGAGGAGTATCAATAGAATCTTGACTCTGAGGGGAAGTTGAATCAGCCAAGTCCTTCGTCCCATCGTGCACCTGAGCAGGGCTTATTGGACTAGGGTTTGGTGAATCAACCGAAATAAGAGCCACATATTCAGCAATCGGAGGATAATTAATGGTGGACTTCAGATCCACAGGACTGCGATTGGATCGAGAGAGATTCGAAGGGGATTTTTTAAAAGGGGATTTTTTAAAAGGGGAAGGTTTTTTGGGCTTTTTCTTTCTCATGAGGAGAGGAGGGCCTGGGAATTCAAACAAATGGAGAATCCGGCGTCGGAGAAGACGCCGATCACCGGTGGAGAGAGAGAGGTCACTTTGTCACCGGAAAGTTTGTACTTTGTCGCCTGAAAGATGTTAAGTTTCATGGGCATCAAACTCAGAAGCAATTGGCAATTAGTGGAGAAACACAATTCTCTTATATATCGCTCAATGTCCCTTCTCATTTCTGATGTGGGACAATATTCTTTCACAGTCCCCCTCAAGATAATGGCTTGGCTAGCCATTAATCTCGAAGATATCTATGTCTAGGATCAATTTCGGATAAGATCAATCGGGGCTCTTTCGATGGACCGGATTGATTTCGATTTGGGTGGGGGAGCGTGTGTTCGGGCTCTGATACCATGTTAAGTTTCATGGACATCCAACTCAGAACTAATTGACAATTAGTGGAGAGGCTCAATCCTCTTATATATCGCTCAAGGTCCCTTCCCACTTCCGATGTGGAACAATATTCTTTCACAAAAGATTTCCTTTGTTTATATATAATTTCTTCTTTAATACACAATTATAATTGTGTATGTGATCTTTAAAACATCATTTGAGGTTGTATCTACTATGCATCTATAAATTTGGTATCAAAACTATGATAGTTTAAATTTAAAATTTTCATCTTCCTTAAAGATATTATGCCCAAATTTTTTTTTTCTATGATAAAATAGTATGGAAAGTATGATCTATGGCTCCCACTTAGTAGACATCCCCTCCATAAATTCATATAAGCTAAGAAATAAGAATATAGAAGAAAAACGTTCATGATGTTATGTAAATGACCTAAAAGTATAATTTGATATTCTTAGTAAATCTGTGACTGAACTATAGATAAATCTTAGTCTTACTTGTATAGCACTTAAACTAGCTAAGTTAGCATTAATTTTTAACACCCATGATTAATCATGTTCTTATCATAAGATCAGGGTTCTAAAATACGGCCTATACGGGCATATATACGTTGTATATACGCTATAAAGTAAAGGATTGTACTGTTTTTTTGCTATACAGTTAAAAATACGGTTTGAACTATATGAACGTTTATACGGCAACAATACGGCCGTTTATATGCCTATACAGTTGTTGTACGACCGTATACACGTTATGTGTTTTTTTAACAAATATTTTGAGAAAACGATCATTTTGGGCTTCTTTTTAGTCTTTTTTGTTTAGTATTTATAATTTGAGATGATCAATATGTCAAATGGTTATAATTATTTTATGTATATTTTTTAATTATAATATAATATTTTTTTATGATTATAACTTTTCAAGGTAAATTGTATTAATTATAAATGATGAGAATGTTATTTAGTATATATTAATAATGAGTTAGTATGTTACAATATAAGTAGTATATTTATTATATGTATATACCTATATCTTTATTTATTTTAATAAAAATATTCACCGTATATACTCCGCATAAACGCCCATATATATATCCATAAGCTATACAGTGGTCGACCGTACTGTACAAAGTGTATAGCTGTAGTTTATTAGTACCGGCTAGCGTATAGCGTATTTTAGAACATTGCATAAGATTCGTAGAATTGTAAAGTGAACAAAGTGTATTACTGTAGTTTATTAGTATTATCCAAGTCTCGGTTGTTTTGTATTATTATTATCAAAGACCGCTAATTGTGATGTGTTGGGCCGTATGTGCTTAGAAGCCCAACTATACAATTTAGTTGACAATCGTTACTGGATAATACGTACTGCTTTGAGAGTAGTGACAATATTCATAATATAAACTAACTATACTAATATTTAGTAACGATTTAAAAAAAAAAACTAAATATTCTTATCAAGACAACACGTGGTGCAAGATCGTAAAACATCAAACTACAAAACCTAAAGCTGAATTGAAATAATAAACGGTGAGTCGCTATCTTTCTTGGCCTACAGTTAATTTGAACAAAAATGTACTTCACACATTTGGGTGGGGTTAATCAACTAACCAATTTTTCTTGAGTTTTGAAGTAAGCATCTCAAATACAATTACACATGTGTTCGACTAAAGTAAAATATAATTACGACATATATAAAAATATAAATTATTAAACACCAGAGACATAACAAATTTGTTTTATTACGATCTTAAAAAAACAAAAAACAAAAATCTAAAACATTAACTAAAAGAAAACGGAGGAAGTATACGAATAAAACCACACAAAACAGAAAATATTTAGGTTAAAGAAATGATAAACGATAGAATATAAAGTAGATTAAATGTCAAACAATTATTACAAAGGAAAATTTTGAAAAGTCCCGTGAAACCGTCGTTTATGTGGCTTTTGCTAAGGGCCGCCACTAAACGATTTTTGATCCGGATCGGATTATCAAGCTTGTGAGAAAACTGGTCTGTATCAAAGTACGTGAGATCGATATGCATGAGATTGATGCAATCTCTGGATTATTCTTAAAATTTGTTTCATCTACATTACTTTCTTCTTAGCTCCATTTTGATTGTTTCTTAGTTTTTTCCAATTTTCGTTCTCATCTTGTCGATTCACCATTCAAAACACTTAACAAACACAACCATAGACTCTTAGATATGCCTAAATGCAAATTAGATTAAAAAAATCATAAACACACATGTTCAAAGAGGTAAAATGTAAATGCAACATGTGTTTAGCTTGATAATTTAATTTGGCTGTTACTTTTATCCCTTCTTGAATTTTTTTGGTGATTGAACTTTTATTATACTTTAAGCTATTTCTAGTTTTCCAGTCATTAAATTTGAATACTGTAAAATGTATTTTTACGGTAAAATGTATCAGTCATCAAATTTGATCACCGTCTTGTCTCTAACAATTAGTTTAATTTATTCGCCTTTGGTTGGATTTGTGTTTGTTTTCTAAGTTTGTTTTTGATTTTTTGTTTTTTTTTTGTGAATTATGTTTTTTCTTTTAAGCAACTGTTTTTTTTAATAGTTTTCAGAGTTTAATAAAATCTAGATGATAATATAGAAAGTTAAAAAATATATACATAGTTTTGTTTTTCTGATTTACTGCAAAGAAAAATTACGCTGATTTTAAAATAAAGCATAAATGTTATATATATTGACTCTACAATACTTAGTTAGTTAGTTTGTTACTTTATTGACTGAAACTTGGTAAATTTTGACAACAGACTCCATCATTTTTTGACACAAAAAAAAAAAAGACTCCATCATTTTTTGATCGACAATTATACATCCATTTTTTAGTTATTGATATACACATTCCTTAAATTGTGCAGACATATACACGAAAGGCAAAAATAGGTGATATAAATTGGCCGAATTTTGTTTTCTTTTTCTTCTCTAGTCTTCTTTCTTTCTGCATTACGAAGGTGAAAGCCAGTGCGCAGCAAAATAATAAGAAAAGATAACAAGAAACTCACACATACTAGTGAATAGAGAGAGAGAATCTGGAGAGAGAACCTCAAGCTTTCTTTGTTCTACGTTAATGGCGGTTACGATTTTCTGAAGAAATCTCAATCTCCCACTTCAATCTACTCCGTCTCGTTCTGTATCTCTTCTTCTTCCTCCTAGAACCCTAATTTCGCTTCGTTCGATTTCGCGATCTACGGTTGGGATTAGCTAGCTATGGCGGCTCCAGAAAACCCCAATTCCTTGCAGGTTTGTCTCTACCTCTCTCTTTCTTTTTGCGCGGGGAAGTAACTGAGAATTGGGGCTCTTTATGTATCGGTCTTTCTTGGTTCTTTGGTGCTCATTGTTTAGTTACGCAGCAATCGCGAATCAATTTAGTAGTGAATTGGGTTATTGGAGGATCTCATCGATAAGATCACTGGATTTGCGCTCTCTTGGGTTGTTTAGCAGAATCGAATAGTAATTTGAGCTCAATTCCATTGGTTTATGTGAAAATTCATCAGAAACCGTAAAGATTCAATGGATTTGCGCTCTATGTTTGTTTTCTCAATCTTGTTGTCCCAATTTTTCAGAGAGTGAAGGTTTATCGTTTGAGTGAAGATGGTAAATGGGATGATAGAGGAACTGGTCACGTCAGTATGGACTATATGGAGGTTTGTTCTAATTCCTGGAATCACTCCTGCTGCCAGAATTTTAGAAATAACTAGTACCTAAAATGGAAACACTATACAATGCAGCGATCGGAAGAACTCGGTCTATATGTAATTGATGAAGACGACAATGCTACATTGCTTGTACACCGTGTCAGCACTGATGATATCTACAGGAAGCAAGAAGGTAGCGTTTGTGTACTGTGGTTTTATTTACCAATTTTATCTTGCGGTTTTCTGTTAGTTTGAATAAGTGGTATCGGCTTCAATGTACAGACACGATTATCTCATGGAGAGACCCGGAGCGTTTAACTGAATTGGCTTTGAGCTTTCAAGAGACTGCGGGATGCTCATTTGTATGGTGAGTGACGGAAGAAATTCTACTGTCTTCTTTTAAATGAGCTTTCATTCTACTGATCATTCTCCTGACTGCAAAAATGGTGCTTTGGTCTATTCAGGGATCAGATATCCACTATGCAACGGAATCTACATTTTAATACTCTGAACAGTAAGAGATTTTTCCTAACCGAATTTATATTAGGTGACTTATGTCTCCAACTTTTATACTAGCCTGATTTTCCTCTAATATACAACACATGATTTCATTTTCTTCTAATATTATATATATATTCTGTCCAATGTGTCATAGGACTGAGTTCAAAGTTTGCATTTTAAGTTTCCTGTAAAAGTAGTTCGACAGATTTACGTAGAGTTGTCAGATTTGTGTAGCTAGTTGTTCATTTATCATATATGAACAATTGGGCTTCAGCGTATTTGAAAAGAAACGAATTGTTTCAGCACTTTCACGATGATGAATCTTTTGATCATTTTCTAAGCATTTTTTGTTTCTTATATTGGTCATGAATTTTGTATTTGAAATTAATATAATGATGACTGCAACTTTTGATCGCTTTCCAAATTTTGTTTTTTATTGTTTTTTCGCACTTATTTTTTATGCATCTGTCACAAAATTTTGTATTTGACAATATAACCATCTTTGGTCTGGCAGGTGAAACATTTCACAACGTGAACAGTGGGTTGAGAGAACTTCCTGTTGTTGACGTGATCAGTGGGTTGAGGGAACTTCCTGTTGTTGCGCTTTCTACTCTTCCCCAAATACTCAAGGTTCTAAGATAATACTGGTTTTATGCTTTCTTTGGATTATGGTTAGTTTAGATGCTTCCATGTCTCATTATTGCAACTTAAAAGCCTTGATTGTAACAGCACTGAGACTTTCATTATCTGGAGTTTTACTGACATTTTCGTTTGATGATTTGTATCTCTCAGAACTACAGTTGTGTTCTCATCTTTATTTACGCTATCAGTATGCATTTATGTGCTGTCTATCTGTGGAATTTTTCTTGTGTTAAGTAGTGCACATAATGTCCTGCATTTGCATTCTAGGTCTCTGTTTTGCCGAGGAATTGATTTATTTGTCTCCCTCTTCCCTACAGATTGTTACTGAAAGTGGCTTTACAGATCAGATGCGGCTAATCGAACTTATGTTAAAGGATGTAAGTATTACCTGCCTTCCAAAGTTCTACTGTTTCTTTATGTATGAAAGAAATGTGTATTCATTCTTTTGTCCGTTCCAATTCATTTTATTGCTTTCTCTCTGGTCATACTTTGTCCTAGCACAGATGTAAGTATTAACTCTTTCTTTTGTTTGTTTGTACTGATGTAGTTGCTACTCTAGTTAAATTTGTTAAAGAATTGACAGTGAGAACCTCCTTAACCTACTTTTTTTTTCCTGATACTTGATGCAGCTTGAATTCTTTCAGAATTTGATGAATGTATTTGACATCTATGAGGACTCGAATAATGTTGATGGCCTTCACATGATGTTCCGTATCATCAAAGGAATCAGTTAGTATTCACATACATCTCAAGATTCTCAACAACATTTCATTCATACTCAAGTTATGTAATAAGCAGCATTTCTTGTTTCAATTCTTATGCAGTTTCACTCAACAGTTCTCAGATCCTGGAGAGAGTTGTAGGGGATGAACTGATCATGAAAATTATTGGGTGCCTTGAATGTAAGCTTAATGTCTCTGGTTGGTCTTTGATGATCTTAATTTTCAGTGACAACGAAATTTAGTTCATTCTAGAAAAATATTAGATGCTATTACGATATTGCATCTTGCCAGACTTGACAGCGTTTAATTATCTGTCTTGTGGACTTAAACCTGGAACTTCTCACCCATAAAGAGTGAAGAATTTACCAGCTCATTGGTTTGTATCCTTAGATTATTAAGTGGATGGTTCTTTATTCTTCGCTCGAATTAATATGCTACCTAGGGTGTGCATAGGGAACCGCAAAGGTTATATGAAACACTTTCTTATTCTTTGATGATAAAGAATGCTGCTTTTTTGTTTCTCTTCTCAGATAATCCTGATGTTCCCCAGTCTCACCAGCAGCACCGGAAGTATCTGAAGGAGCAAGTTGTTCGTAAAGAGGTAAAACAATGTCCTCGTATATTCATGATTCCGTGTGGTTCTGTAACAGATAGCTTAGGCTGAGCTTAGGGAACATAGGGGACACACTATTTCGATAAGAAATATCGGCGATACATTTTTTTAACAGGAGAAAAGGCTAAAGATGGTTGGCTCAAGGCTTGGTTCCCATTTAGAAACGAGATTTATGTAGAATTTTTTTTGAAAAAAGTTTCAGAGTTGAAAAAAATGGTTATTAAATCCCCATTATTACTGCAGGCTATACCAATTAAAGATCCCCTAGTCCTGGCCAAGATACACCAAACATACAGAATTGGTTATCTTAAGGTTCAATCCCATGAACTCTTCTGAAACATGTCACTAATTTATATTTCTGAAGGTTTAAGGTCTCACCTTTTTCTCACTCTTACAGGATGTTGTTTTGAATAACATCATAGATGATGCTACAGCTGCAACCCTGAAATCAGTAATCCTTGCAAAAAAGGCTACCGTAAGTCATCCAAATAAACATTATAAAAGTTAACACGCAGTTTTTTGCTCTACTTATGACTATCTGCTGCAGGTTGTTACACTGCTGAAGGATGACAGCACTTTTATCCCAGAGTTATTTGCAAGGTTACGGTCACCTTCTACATCTGTGGAATCTATGAATAATTTGGTAATTACTGGTGTCATGAAACATTCATCAGTTTCCTAAGATGATGTTTATTTTTTATTTTGTTTTTGTATTTCGTGGACACTGTATGAAAATGGTTATTTTAGTTAAAATTCTTGAATAAAGCCCTATCAGTAGAATGCTTTGATTTTGGGCAGGGTCCTGTCAATAAGATTCTTAGATAAAAAAGAGTTCCAAACCCTTGTATCTCTATGCCTATTCATCTATTGTAGCCTAGATTCGTTGAAGGAAATTCAATTTAATCAAGAGATTATCTGGGAAAGCAGTTATGTCTATGTCGAGAACTAGAGCCTTTCTTGTGTAGCCTGATAGTAAATGATCTTGATATGGCTGCATACAACCATTTTGTTTCTTGGGTGAGTTTGACTGATGTGTTTTTATTCTCCAAAAATATAGGTAGAATTCTTGCATGAATTTTGTAGTGCCACCAAGAGCCTCCAAATGGCACAGCAGCTACCGGTCATTAGGTATGTACTTTGCATTATTATTCCTGTATTCTTCAGTGCTTTTCAGAATGTCAGTCAGTTTTCTGTATCTTACGTGTGGTGCTTGTCTATTTAATTACCTTGTAGGGAACTTATGAATAAAGGAATTTTTGACATCATATCAGGAATCTTGCAGAGTTCAGAAAAAAATATCTTAATAACCGGGTATATTATTACCTCTAGCTAATTATGCTCTAATTATGCTTGATAGATTGATCGTGATACGTTATGGTCTTATCTGGTTTTGAGAAAAACAGTACTTAATTTTCATATTCAAGATAATTACTGAATGTATGCAGGGCAGAAATCCTCCATATTTTCATGACTGTAGATCCCAACCTCTTAGCCTCTTATATTGTCCGAACGGAAGGGACTCCCCTCCTTGGTCTCTTGGTAATTTTTCTTTCGTTCTTGTTCTCTTTTGGATTGTGTTTCTTTTTCAGCTGCGAGGCTGTTCACTGTTTCTTTCTATACTAAACTGGAGTAATAATTGGTTCTCGTTATGTGCAATAGGTTAAGAGAATGATGGAAGACTTTGGTGATATGAAGCACCACCAGTTTTCAGAAATTCTTCAACTTTTACTTTCAAGTGCATTATCTAGTGGAGCTCAGGTGCATCTTTGTTCCCTTTCGTTACCTCATTTCGCTGATATGCAGAAGGAGTCTTAAGTTAGTTTTTCTTGCATTTAATTGATTATTCTTCGATACATATCTGCTAATGTTGGGTACATGTCCCATCTTTCTTCTTTTATCTGCAAGACTTCTTGTTTGCTATTAAAATAATTGTTTGATAATTTTTTTAATTTCTTGCAGCGACCAAATGTCATGGGTATTTTCTGTGAGAAGTATCTACCTGAGGTAATTGATTTCATAACTGCATCATGTCCTGAAAGGCCTGGCAATACATCTGAACGTGCATCGAGGAGAGGTGGTAGCGATTGTGTGGCAAAGCCCGATGTCTTATGGAACATTTGTGAATTGCTGTGCTTTTGCGTTCCGCTAAATTCATTCAGGGAAAAGTAATTATCATATTGGATTTTCTGTTAATATCCTCATTATAGTCGCCATCTAATATTCTTGTGTGTTTTCTGCATCGTGCAGTTTTCTCCTAGAAAACATGACAGAAAAGGTTTTGCATCTCATAAGAAGAAAGGAAAAACGCTTAGTGGCTGCAGCTATTCGATTTCTCCGTACTCTACTCTCCGTCGGTGTAAGTAGTCTTTTCTTATTGAATCATCTGTGCACTCTCTCTTCAAAATGAATTTGACTAGATAAAGATTGGTTATCTGGATTAGTTGAAAAACTGGAGCTCAGAGATTTCTGTAACAAATAAATTGATTTGAAATGGTAGTTCAAGAATCTTGTAAATATGTTCTCAAAGTCATGACACAAAATTAATCTGCTAAGTTAGTTGAGTGTCACATGTCATACTATAGAAAACTGATTCTATAATGGCTACAGAATCTTCTTGGCTGAGAATAAGTTATTTTAGGATGCAATATCTAATATAATGTTTAATATCTAATATGATGTTATATTTCAGGATGCTAATGTCTGGATTTACGTTGTTGAGAAGAACATGCTGAAACCAATAATAGATTTTTTTGTTGCCAATGCTAATCGAGACAATCTGCCGAATTCTGCTGTCTTGGAACTTTTTGAGCACATATGCAAGGTTCCTATTTTCACCTTTCTCCCCATTATTTGTTTCTTAGGAATGTTCCTCTGTACATAATTTACCCCGTTGTGTGCAGATAGATGAATGTGTGTTGCTCAAACACGTAGTTGATAACTTTTGGGACCAGTTGGCGCCATTTGAGAACCTGGCCACCATCCAGGCTTTGAAGAAGAAATACGAGAAGGTATCTTTCTTCAATCTAATTTCTACTTTAAAAAGTTTTCCTATTAGTATTCTTTGTTTAACAATGTGTCTTCAGTGCTTAGAAAGAACGGAACCAAAGAGCAGCTCTGGTCCAGTTGATCTGGGACGAAATGAGCATGCTTCGGATAAAGCGGAGTGTAGTAACGCCAAAGGAAACAGGTGCATACCCTAGCTGGAGTTTTTCTTCTTCTCTTAGACCTTTTTCTCATCCGTTCTATAACTGACAGCGATGAAGAAAAGTCAGCTTCTGCTTCTGATACACAGAAAGAAGAAGCTGCAAGTTCCAATGTAGTAGCTGCAAGTTGTGCTTTTTTGAGGTAATTTTTTTCTAGCCTCTCTCAATAGAAAGTGATGGAAGGTATATCATAAGCAAGAACCTCGGTTTAATGGATATGCTTTCTGTTAATCATATAGTCCGGGGTCTGGAGGTTTGGTTGATTACGAGGATGACAAAGATGATGATGACGACGGTAAACCTCCTCCCCAGAAGCAGCCAGAAGAAGGAAGGGCTAAAAACATAAACAGCAGAGAAGAAGATGAGGTAGAGCAGGCTAAAAGACGGAAGAAGAACTCCCCAGAAGAAGGTGGCGAAGCTAAGGAACCTGAGAACCCTGGAAGCAGTAGCACATGAAGACCGGAATGATGAATCTGTGTTGCCTGTATATGGGATCATGAGATTAACATTGTCAAGAATAGGATTTTGGTGTTGTTTTGTAGCTTTGGACTATATAAAAACAGTTAGAATAGATGAGAAAACTAGGTGAGGATGAAGATATAAGAAGCGCAAAAAAGAAGGAAAGAAGAAACTGTATAGGCATATGATGTTTCCAAGGCCCCTTTTATACGACAATTGGATGCTCTGTGTTCATGAGTAATCTGCAATTGCATTTTGTAAAAAAAAGGTTTTTACTTGTACAAGAGCAAGAGTTGTGTAATCTGTGCTCCAAGTCATTGTATTTTGATTAAGAGTAGAGAGGAGGCCTAAACAGCTTGACCTAGTTTTAGTTTAGTTAGGTGATGGATTGTTTTTGTGTGTAGATTCTCTTGCAGATGTCCTTTTTTGAGTTTTTTTTGCCGAAATTTACTATTAACCTCCAAAAGTATATCATCACTTCACAGGTTTCTTACCAAAAACAACTGTTCATCATATTTATCCCAAAAAAAAAAAAAACTAAATTTCATGTTTCTGTGACTCTCTGTCTAAAAGAAAAATCAGGCTTTTATATTATACCTTTGTATCATAGTATGTTAATTTTATTTTTCACGTATAGTGTATTCTAACAGAAGAAAAATATTTAATTAGTAAATGATTTCAAAAATATTTAATTACAATATATCATTAGAAAAACAAAAGAAAAAAGGAAAGAGTATTTGTTAAAGAAGAAGGAATGATGGGCTTTTAAGAGAAAAAGAGTGTGTTAGTTTCTTCTTCCTCGCTTGAACGCCGCCTTCTCACACTCGAGACCTCTCTCCAATTCGCAATTCCTCTCCATTGTTTCCTCCCAAGCAAGCTTTGCTCTTCCTCTTCGGTGCTCTTTCTTTCTCATTGTAAGTTTCCTTTACTTCCTTTTCCAAGCTTTGTGTAGATCTATCTTATCGTAGATTAGAGAATTCACTCTTCAGATCGATTAACCCTAGTTCTTCTCCTCCTGTTCTACAATCGTAACCTCATAATTTAGGTTTCGAAGTTTATTCTCATGTTTAGATAGCGGAACCACCCAGTTTTTGAATCAGTAGAAACCCTAATTTCGTAGCTTTAGGGTTCTAACCTGAATCATGTTGATTTCTGACGAAATTTCTGATAATTATTTGGATTTGCAGAAGAGAAAAGAGAATCTGTGATTGAGACATGTCTGATGCAAAGGAAGAGAAAGCGCAGGTTGCAGCTGACAGAATCAAGGCTGCAGCACTCACTGCTGCTAAAGGTTTAAGCCGTACACAAGCCGAGCGAGCAGCCGCTGCAGCAGCCAGAAACGTCAACGCTTACGGCCAAAAGGAAGAAGGTCCAAGCCGATGGCAGGAGAAGAGAGAAGCAAAGAGGCAGATGTATTTGATGAGTACCGAGAAAGCGGTCAGGCTCGGGGAAAGGAAAGATAAGTCAATCTCCTCGGCTACGTTGGGAAGCGCCTCGGCAGCTGCTTCGCAGTGTCAGAAGTGTTTCCAAACTGGACATTGGACTTATGAGTGCAAGAACGAACGGGTTTATATCTCGAGGCCCTCGAGAACTCAGCAGCTTAAGAACCCTAAACTTAGAATGAAGCCTTCTCTTGATCTTGATGATAATGGTAATGATGATGATGAGGATGATGAAAAGCCTGATGCGGTTAACGGGAAAGAAGAAACCGAGAAGCGTTCTTCCAAGAAGAGTAAGAGAAAGCATCAGTCGAAATCTGAGTCTGGGAGTGAGAGTGAAACGGATAGTGGCGGCTCGGAATCATCTGGAGAGAGTATTTCAGAGTACAGTTCGTCGTCAGACTCGGAGGAGGAAAGGAGGAGGAGGAGAAGGAACAACAAGAAGAAGAAGATGAGCAAGAAGAAGCATAGTCGAAAAAGATACAGCTCTTCTTCATCTGAGTCGTCTGATTCGGAATCAGGTTCGGAATCGGATTCTGATGAAGACAGAAGCAGCAGTAGAAAGAAAAAGAGCAAGAGGCACAACAACAAACGCCGTTGAATTTGTTAAGAGTGAATCATTTTGAGAGCTTCATGAAGAAACTTGACTGCTTCTTTCTTCTTTTTTCTCAAGTTTTGAACTTTTTCATATCCTCAAGCCATTTATGGCTTTGTGTTGTAACAAGTTGATGGATTTGAGAATCGCCTTGAAGTTTTCAGATAGCTCTTGGAGATAGTTGTAAAACCCCAACGAAAATTTCTAAAGTATCCACCTTTACAACATTATTGTTCATACGGTTATTTATTTCTTGTTTTGCCAAATTATCCATTGACCTGACGAGTTGCGAATAGTATTCATCGCCTAAATACATTGCGTCACTACAAGGTCTAATCTCTCACCATTCTCCTTCTCACAAACTGACTCCTCTCTCTTAAGAATCGGCTGCTTGGAGTTACCCATTGTGTTAATCTGGTCGAGTTTTTTGTTTTGTTTGTTTTGTATTATCTTTTGAGGTTGATACACCGAAACGCTACTATTGCACTCAAGGTGTTCGATAAAATGGGTAGCTGAAATTCGAGCTGGGAAAATTGAGTATTGCCGGTTTGTCTCTCATTCAATTGCGCAAGATATTGAATTTTTCTCTCCACTTCTGTTACCGAATCAGAATCAGAATTCTATAGAGTCGTAATTTAGGAACATAACGGTTTGATGATTTCGTTATAGTCGAGAGTTAGGAGATGTAAGAGTATATTCGGGAAGCTTCTCTAATAACTTGAACTAAGGGTTAGTAGATTTGTAATTAAAAATTCAATTTTGTGTCAACATGGTGCTGAGTTAAAAATGTTCTTCATTTGTAGCTGCTGAGAAGACTAGTGAAGAAATCTCTTGAGTATGCTGCGGAACATGTTGCCTTGGAACAGAAGCTATCACAATGTAGTTGGATTGTTAGTAAGGCATTTTGCCACGAAACCGAAACCCAAGATGAAACCGATTGAGCTGAACACGCCACCGGAGCAAACCCAGACGATAACCCGGGTCATCTTTGATGTATTGAAAGAGCATGGACCTCTCACCATTGCTGAAACTTGGGACCGTGTTAAGGTACTCTTTTAGAATGCCAAATGCTTTGTTTGAGGTTTTGGAATTTATATTTTGATACCTATAGTGACTGTCCTATATTTTGGAATATTTGTTGGTTAATTTTCATCTAACTCCATTAATATGATGATTGGTATAAAAACATTTGAACAGGAAGTGGGATTAAGAGGACCAACGAGCAAGCGTCACATGAAGATAATACTAAGGTGGATGAGAGAGAGACAGAAGCTGAAGCTCATATGTAACCATGTTGGTCCTCACAAGCAGTTCTTGTACACTACTTGGTTCACCAAACACAACCCTTCTAAATTCACCGGAAAATCCTCGGCCGACCCTAAACTTCCATGAGCCAACACTGTTTTTTAGGCTTTGTTTCTCTATCACCTACAGTTTCAAATTACCTTGTCTCTACAAAAATTTCTCCTCGTAATAGTTCTTGAATTTATTACTTTCAATCAAATTCTCCACTGTTTTGGTTTTTTGTTAATCATCCTTTACATTGTAATGTAAACAAAAATCTATGTAAGCTTTTTTGTCTAATTGTACGCTGTCTTAAACTTCATCTGTTGGACTTTGCAGAAAACAAAATTACCCTCAAATTGGGTTGGATTGGATCAGTCACCTGATGAAGATTTTCTTGTTTTTGTCCTCTCCAATCTCTCTTTACTTACAAAGAAAAAGATTCTCTCCAACTAACCCTAAATCTAAAATTCTCTTCTTCCATTATGACCAGAGTTAAAAAAAAAAAAAGAAGCCCTAACTAAATAATTTGGGAACATGATAAAAAAAAAAACAATTCTATCTACATAGTCACTGCTATGAGGAAGGTAGCGTTTTGTCGAACCAGTTTGAGAGTTTTGACATCTTGGCTGCTACACTTTTGTTTCGGCCAAAGAAAGTTTCCGCATTAGACAACATAACTGATACGTCACGTCGTAATGCTTCCAAACTCCGGTAATAGTTGTTCTCTAGCCGTGATCGGATTACTCCTAGAGACAAAGGAACTGGGAACCTGCAGATGAATCCATAAAACAAAACCATATCAGTTTCAGCTCCACTAACCCTCTTAAAATGTTTTTAAAACGGTACCTGTTGGTGTAGCTGGAATTTCCAATGGCCTGGTTCAACTTTTGGAGGCCATAAGAATCCTGAAACGCATTCATAGAGATTATATCATATTGTTGTGTATTTTTGGATAGTTTACGTCTTTGTCTTCTCCTAATCCACTAGAATTAAAGTGGACTAACTAAAACTTCTCAGATGAAGTTTGAACTCAGTGGCTAGGATATAAAACACCATGGATATTAAATTCATTAAAAATCACATACCTGGCTCCTTTTGCCTGAAGTCTCTAATTTTGTTAAGGCCGAGAGCAGACGGTTTCGTTCCTCATCATCAATGTGAGGCTCGTCCCACTTGGTATCAGCATCAAAAAGTTCCCAGGGACTGTGAAGATGTGTCTCAGTTGGATCACTCTTGTATTTAACTGTGTACCTCTCCCATGGACTATCAGGGAAATCAGGTGATTTGGGTTTCACAGCTAGAATCCGTCCTTCCCACCAACTACCATCATCTTCGGCTTCGTCTCTCCACCAAACCTTACACTTGTCTCTGCACGTCCAGTTCCTCTGTATTGCCGCTTCATACCGACTTCTTTCCACAAGAAAATCTGGAAAGGTCACTACCTCAGGCAGCGTGAGTTTAAAAGTTTTGTTGAACACTTCCGAGTTAGGATCAATGACTTTGAGTATCATTTTGCAGCAGCTATCCCCAGAACCAGGAAGTGTTGCATACTCAAGACTTTCGACTTTACAAATTTCCACCGCCTTTATATTTCCTCCCTTTACTGAAGCCCAAGGAGCCACTTCCCTCAGGGAGCTAAAATTCAAATATTCTTGATGCCCCTGAAAGATAAAGCGTAACAGCCTCAGGTAAAGAATTGAAACCAAAGGTTGGCTAAATGAAACAATAAATAAGATCACCACAAACACTTACCTGTCGCAAATACGCAACCTCATCACCATTTTGTGGAATATAACGAGAACCCTCTTCATGTGTCGATAATGTTAACCAGGATACCTTTTCTATCAACTGCTGCGGCTTCTTTGTTTCAATACGCTTAGTTTCACTAAATGGATAAGTAGACTTTCTATTTCTTGTGGATCTCAACCGAAGTGTTGCCCCAGAAGTCGATCTTGATTCTTCTTGAGAGTTTTGATTTTCACATGAATCACTTAATTTATCTTGGATGGGTGTCAAACTGCCTTCCGACTTCTCCAATCCATTGAACTGAGTCCCATGGAACCCATTAGGGGTACATTCACCGGAATTAGCGCCACTACGCTGATCCTGACTACAAGAACCTGGACTGTGTTCTTGTGTAAGACTCGCACCCCTGTCTGTGTTATTTTTTTGGTTTCGTAGCTTCAGTCGTCTATAAACAAAAGCAAACATCCGTTTAGGATGTGAGTGAGACACAGGAACATCATCGGCAGCTGAGACAGGATCACTGATCTGAGAATTTGATTCCCGCAAACAATCATTTCTCAGAGATATCTCTGTTCCAACCACACCATTAGTTTGACAGTCTAATGCCAAATCACATCTAGGGTCTGCAGAACCATCATTTAATGCATCAGAGCCACCAGTCTTCTGATATTTTCCTTCTTGCTTTAAAGATGCATCGGGGGTTCTTGAAACCCTCTTGGAGCGTATCCTCAAATTCCTAGAGATAGGGGGAAGGCTATCTTTTAGATCATGAAGGTGACCACTTATATCCTGAGAACAGTTAGAGCCACCGTCATCAGCCAATGGACATGGTGAACCATCCAGTCGAAGACATCGTTGCTCACCGGCAGGCAAACCGTTAGAAATCACCGTGTCAGAGCCAATGGCCATGCCATTCATATCGGTTTTCAACTCCAAACAACTAGGTGAAGTAACATCATTATCATGGTGATTTGCATCTTCTTTAATGTTATTTTCCTTTTCATCTAGCTCAGAGCCCATACGTCCATGCGATGACATTGCTGCACCTCTCATTCGCTTTGATGTACGAGCCTTAACCACTCCCCACTTGACTTTACTTGCATCTAACCTTTCAAATTGATTTTTCTGAATTTCAAGATTCCTAGGAACCATTAATTCTTCTGCATAGCCATCCTCTAACGTTGCAGTTGGAACATCAGAAGATGATCCAGGTAGGTTCTCCAGCAAGGTAAGCTTATCTGAATTACGAACAGGAAACCTAACAACCAATCTCCTCCTTTCTGTAGGATGAGTTTCTCTGATATCAAAAGGTTGAGCCCCATCATCTGAATCACAAACGATAATCTTTTTGCCCTTGGATTGCTTTCCATGCCCATTTGACAAAGGTACATCAGGTTCACTATCCCCAGTACCTGACTCTTCTGTTGTCGATTCACTTTCTGATGAATCACTCAATTCAGAGGCGTCTTCCTCTTCTGCGTCTTTAGATGTACCTGTAATCTTACTAAACCAAGAGAGGGCATTTCGTGCAGCCACTCTCCTAGGCCTGGACAATTTAGATTTTGAAGATTTCCTCTTTGATTCTTTACGACCACTCCTAGATTTCCTGGAACGTTTGTTATTGCTTGGAACTCCATCAAGCTCGTCAAAGTTTCTCTTTTTGACATGCCTACCAGAAGCCGTCATGATCCCACCCTGGTAAAAAGGTAGAAAGGGATAAGCAACATATTTAGGCACAACAGCAAAGCAATATTGCAAAATACTCACTTCTCTCTTATGCTTCTTCCTCTTGGATCGTCTAAGGCTATTTTGATGATCATCATCCTCATTGCTTTCACCGGAACAGGAAGCTGAATCACCAGAGGTTGAAGAATTTACACATTCTTGCTCTTTTCCAGTTGAGTACTCTTCTGGCACATTGTATTCCGAATCATTTTCATCACTTAAGATATCAACTTCTGGTTCCCATTCCATTGCATCTATAAATTCCGGCAACGGTTGAGCTAAGTCTAGATCTGCCAGAGGTGGCATTTGGTAATCTTGATCCAAAGTGATATCGGGCCCTACAGCAAGCTTTAAAGAAGATGGTCGCCATTCTTTGCCTAAGGCACCAAGTCGCCGTTTCTGAAACATGGTCTGATATGGCTCTTCATATGGAATCATCACTGAAATAAAGAACAATAGAGACTGAATAATATGCCCATCCTGAGCAAAAGGTTTCACTAAGCACTTGTAACCATAGTAAAAGAAATTAAAACCTGAATCACAAAGAGGATCCTCCATATTTCGACGATAAGGTAGAAGCTGAGATTCCTGAATCAAAGTTTCCAAATGCGTATTAATGATTACACAATGCCTATTTATATGTAGAATTACTAAAAGGGGAAAATTTTAAAAAAGAGCCGCTTACCTGGTCAAGGATATTACCATGTATGTCCTGAATTAATGGACGATAATCCCCAAGGAAGAACTGCAAGATGCACATGGCAAAATATAAGAATTACAGTATCCTGGAAGAAATGTAATCAGTAGAATTATATGAATGAAGTTTTCTCTACAACTGAAGTTATATTGGTACCTGGTCATATTTAGCATCCTTTTGAGAATCTCCTTGGCCTGTGCTTAATACATACAGTTGGCCCACATCATCTGAAAGTATAACTGACGTTCCATCCCTACATTATGAAAATACAATTTAGCAATCAGATGGAAGTAGGAGCATAACAAGTACAGCACAAGATTTTTTGCTTACGGTGAAAACTTCCCATCAACCAACTTGTAGTGTGAAATCTCGTATATTTGGATAGGTATGCCTTCCCATATCTAGAAGAAGAAAACAAGAGCTTAATTAATACAGAGTGGAGAAGAGGAAATTAGACAACGGATATGTAAAAACTTACATCCCACACTATTGTTTTTCCATCATAGCCAGCACTCATAGCTATTCGAGGATTGAAAGGATGGACATCCATAACATATGTCTACAAACAATATGTATAACATATTAGTTATCGTAAAACAAGGAAGTAAGGGAAAACCCATACCTTGAAAGCTAAAACAGTCATCAGTAATCATAGTTATCATATGACAGATATACACATAAATGATATAAGACAGACCCGGGGTAATTTAGCAAAAAGAAAGCAAATATTAACTTATACACTTGAAAGAATTCAGAGCAGTGTCTGATTAGAAGAAGATATGAATATAGTGTTCGTTTTTACAGGCATGGCAGCAATCTTCTTATTTTTCACCCTTTAGAGTACACAGGTAAAAAAAAATTGCAATTCCAAAAATTGCCTTAAGATGGTCCACCAAATCCATGAACAGAAAGAGAAAAATATAGAAGGGATCAAGCACTCACAGATGCAGTATGTCCCGTCAAAGAATGTACCAAGCTACCATCAGAGGCATTCCACACGCATATTCTACAATCTTTTAACATAGAAAATGATCCCAGTTAGCAAGAATGGAGTACTTTAAAACACTGGCCTGGAAAAACTCTTAGCCATCAAGAGTGTCAAGATAGTATTACCCATGATAGCAGCAAGGACAAAACGATTATCCAGACTCCAAGCAATCATGTTAACCCCACGGGGTGTAGGTAGAATCCTTTGGCGTGGACCACCTCTAGGAGGTTGAGGAGGCATGGGCGGAGGTGGAACCTTCAGATGATACGCTCGTGTCCACCGGCAGCTTTTTCCCTACAAGAAAATAAAACAGATTTATGTTTCTGCGCATAATTTCTGTATCGAATTTAGTGAAAGTCGAAGTTATCTTAGCGAAATTGAATGTTACATGGGATCTTCGTGATTTTGGGATCCAGATAATTGCACTACCATCACGTGAGCATGTAACTATGTTATCATGACAGAACCTAGAAATATACATGTGTTATTTAGTCTCAAACACAAAAACATAGCAAAACGTAATCGCAAGATTATCGACTTGCAGCAGGGAACACACACCAGGAATTCTTAAATTTTGGAACATTCTCTTCTTTAGAGTGGTCAGTTACAGCAAATCTAGACCCCGCAGCACAACCACTGTAAAGCAATACAACAAATGACTATTATAAGAAAATTAGGATCTTAGAGAAATATACTCTCAAAATGATTAGCTAACCTGAACTGAACATAATTAACATCATTCTCATGTCCAGCCAGAACATCCATCTCATGATTTGGCTGGTCTGAATCATCACTACTGTTCTTACTAGTACTCCAAACCTGTGACCAAGTGAACAACTTGTGCAATTAATATGTAAACCCTATCAAATCTGGCAGAAAATAAATGTTGATTTGCCATTTAGCTTAAACCGAGAAACAATTGGAAATACGAATCATCTGTACCGAGTATACTCTAGCAAGAGTGTCAGAGCTGCCTGTGACAAAGACAGATCCATTAGCATTAAATGCACAACAAAATATTTGGTGACTCTGCAGTGCATTACTAGACGAAGGTCCACTGCTCTTTCCTGCAATAGAATTTCATAGTCAGACCTATCGCTTCAAAGAGATCAAAGCGAAAAGCAGCTATATAGGATGTAAACCAGAGAAAAGCAATCACCATCAGGACTAGGAGGCCTGGGGACATATATCCGGGGAGCAAATTGGGCACTCCGAGCATCCCATATCCGACATGTACCATCATCCGACGATCTGTAGAGATTTAACAAAGAGCTCAATCGGCTTACAAAAGATACCAGATGATAACAAAACACAAAATTTATCAATTGTTTTTCAAAATAATGAGGGAAGAATTTGAGAACTCTTACGAGAGAAGCTGGTACGGGGATCCAGGTCTGGGACTAAATGCAATAGCAGTAACAGCTCCTGTATGTCCACGGAGGACTGAAACTGGTAAGCCATCTGGCAATCGCCACTACATAAATTCAGATGGGTGAGATCATCAAGGAGGATAACTGATGGAAGTCATAATGGAAACATATACACAGGATGTAACAAGAAACTTACAACACGGATCACACAATCATTTGATGCAGATGCTATGAAGATGTTGTTCGAACTCACAGCCAGATCAGTTATATCACCCTTACATATACACCAAAAAAGACATTTTTAAGCACTACATAAGAATAAGTAAAAACATGCTAATAGGATTCTCCAAGAGTCATTGGAACTCACTTCATGCCCTCGACAGCTGGCCAGGCAGTATGCAGTTTCCATTGACCATATTTTTACAAGGCGGTCATCTGAACCTGTGATTACATACCTTCCAGAGCGATCAAAAATAGCTGCAGCATTAACATACAGGATTCAGTATCAAATTTATCTAACTGATTAGTTATTATTTACAAACCAAAGATGATATTAAGATTCACCCCTAAACAATTAAATATCATACCACAGTACACAGCGTTTCTATGTCCACGTAGTCTCTTGATGTTCTGCATCTTTTGTACCATTGAAGATGGTTTTAAAATGGCATAACATGCAGCACGAATTGATGGGGCACGATGATGTCTGGCAAAACCACCACCAATTTCCCTTAAACTTAGACCACGAACCTGATCAGCATGCATATGAGGCCAGCGCATGCGAACAGGTGGTGGTTTGAGATCACTTCCAACTATGTCCTTGTCATCTGCAAAACCAGAGGAGGCAACTTTCACGAAACAATGCTTTCAGAGAAAACTTAGCAAACGGAAAACAAATATAAGAGATACTAGGCTTACATTATAATTTTTAATTAGATATGCATGTAAGTAGGTATAAATGTGTGTGTGTGTGTGAGTACACAAGACCACTAGGCTCAATTATACATTAAAAAAAATAGAAATCACCTACAGCTCAAAAGAGAGAAGGAGCCAGTCCCTAACAGTGTTGGAACAGCAGCTGCAATCAGATTATTTCCATCACCAAGGCCTTGTGAGGGAGTAGGCCTACTTGAAACACAGACCAATTGCTTCAAAAGCTCCACCAAGTGATCTTTCTTTACGTGAGGATACCTGAAAATGCACATACAATGCCATGAAACCATTCATAAAGTTTTGCTGGGAAGAAACCGTAAAGTAGCCCTTAACAAATTAAACAATTTAACAACGATATGATTCGCAAGAAACGAAAGTTCATATATAGTTCACACAAGTAGTACAGTGAGAGCATCTCTATTAGTTACCTCTTAGTCAAGTCAGAATAGTTTAAAGGAAAGGAATTGCCATCATCATTCTCATCCCCACTAGGCAACCCATTCCTCGAGTACCACGCATGGTATCTTCTCGGAAGAAGCTCATGTTCGACAAGTTCATCTCGCAACAGCGCATAGGTTTTTTGGCATGGGCCAGCTGACAGTAAGTGAAGCATCAAAAAGTAAACTTCCCGCAGGTCCAAATCAACGTTAGGCACAACATTTTGAACAATATCTGGGTCTGGAATCTGCACATTCCCTGGCAATCTTCTGGGAAAATTCAAAGGCTTCATAGGGAGAGATATAGTATTGCCTTTTGGAGTATTTTTCCTAAGAGCCATTTAGACCCTGTCAATTTTCCAGACATGGACATCAATTATCAACTTTGCTAGAACAAAAAAATAATATAAGGATCATGTTGGCACCAGAATGGACTACCCTATAACTAACATAACTCAAGTATTTCACCAAAATCTACTTCCAATCAAATAAATAATAGAGCTAAAGAAAGTGAACCTCCTTGATGCCACGTGAGGCAAGGAGAAGTACGATCACAGAGCAAAGGACACACTCTTCTTCAAAAACCCATAACACATTTCCTCTGCAAAAACAAACAAAAAAAACAAAAACCCTAAATTCGAATTGAGCCATCTCAGATCATCCAGACGCAAATTGAATCAAACATAGGAATACAAAATCAAAATTAAACACAGTACATGCACAATGCCAACAACAGTTTCTCCAGACTATTAATCAAATCCCAACAAGTCAGGGTACAGAGGAAGAATCAGAAAATTTATCGAACCTTCTCCGTGACGGTCAGAGAGTCGGCGAAACCTCCAGCTTCGTCTGGATTCGAAGTGATTGGGGAAAATCGAGAAACCGAGAAAGTCAAAAACAGGTATTGGTATCAGTTTTTGAGGATTAAGGGAAGAAATAGGATCAAAATCAGAATAAGGAGAGAGTTTTGAATCGTAAGAAGCTCTAGTAGTTTGCGTTATTCGGGTTTTTCAGTGTTGTTTTTGGGCAAACACAAAATTTCGGCAGAAGGCGAACAAGGATTGTGAAGAAACGCACTGGATAGAAAAACAAAGGGAAGGAACAGAATAATCAAACGCTGCGTTTTAGTTATTTTCAATACAGCCTTTTTTAAGTTTATGAGAGTGGTGGTAATGGGTCCGGTCACGTGCCATGGCCCATTTACAGGGAAAACAAATTACGTCTTTTTTTTCTTTGTAATTACGTTTTTTGTGCTAAAATTTTGTGATTATGAGATATCGAGCATCTTAAAATGTATTGATTTTTCCCACCCAAAACGTTATATAATAATATACTAGATGAACGAGAGATCGAGATAATTGGTCTTACTCGTTAAGTTACTTGGATCATTGTAACTCAGATCCAAATACATTTGGAGTCGGTCCATATGACCTCCTAAGTCCAGGTCCGGTCCGGTCCTGAGCATACCTAAGACACAGTCGTGTTGCGTATTTCAAATTTTTAATAGCTTACCTGTTTTGTTTTAGTATACCATATTTTTTGTTTAAATTTGTGTGCGAGAGAATAAGAAAAAAAAAATTAATATCGTGATTCGTGATAAGAGTGTGGTAAAATATTAAGAGACAATTAATTAAGAGGTAGTACTATTGCAAATAATTAGGAGACGGGTATCACCTTTTCGAATATTAAGTAAACGGAGTGGGCCAGCCTATGCAATTGACAGAAAAGCCCTCGCGTGTTATCCTATATGACATAATTGTGTTCTTGGTTTCTCCGTATTATTCTCTCTCTCTTTCTCCCTCTCTCTCTCTGCAAAACCAGACAAAATTATTGGTGGTAATAGTGGTGGAACAACGGATCCGGCGGTGTGTGACGACCAATAGTTATCAACGATGGATTCGGCGGTGCGTGGCGACCAATAGAATCAACGATGGATTACGTGGTGTGTGGCGGCCAGAAAAAGTACTGGCAGATCTGATGGTACGTGACAGAGAATTTTGTGGCGAATATAATGGTCAGTGGTGGTTAGTGTATTTTGTGGTGCGTCGCGGTTAGTGGAAGCAGCAGCGGCGGCGGCTACAGATCTCTAAACATTTTGTTAGTTTCTAATATCTAGTTTAATGCGAAAATTTAATTATTACATGTTGATCTTATGATGTCTACTAGCTAGTGCTTATAATTAACATCCAACTAAAATTTAAGATTATTTTTTAAATAGTTATACAATGCATATACTGATTACATTATCCATCTTATAATACAGATACCCGGCTATAATGGTAAAGATGAGTTTCTGATATATTATAGATTATTCGGTTAATTAAAATTTATATACGGGTAACAATTAAGAATACTCTTTAACTATGTTATATTATCTGGGAATTAATAATATTATCCATATTATGATATTGTTATCCAGCTTCCTAACAAAGTTTACGGCTATAGTTTTAGAAATGTATGGGTGAAGTGATTGAATACATTCAACATACTAGTAACACCCATTGTTAACCATTAAACCAATACAATTGCCGATACTAAAAACAATTAACTCAATGAGACGATTTAATTTAACTCAACGAGTTAACTCAGTGAGTCGACTCAATTTTATAATCTCAACATCTTAAGCTTTTGTACTAATGCAAGTTAAATCATTTTTGTACGGCGGAAATGAGATAGTCGGAGAAGGAAGAGGAGGGTGAAGATCGTGATGTGAAAAGAAACGGAAAGGAAAAGAAAAACAAGGTGGAGGAGATGTGTAGTTGAAAGCCGAGGAGGATGTAAAGAAGTGGTGGTAGTGTTTGTGGGAGGAGACAATGGAGATGTGTTTTTCAAGAGAGAGAGAAAGAAGAGAGAGAGTTGCGTGAGAGAGAGAGAGAGAGAGAGAGAGAGAGTTGCGTAAGAGAGAGAGAGAGTTCTAGCTATAGGGGTATCTCGCGTCAAAAAAAGGTTTAAAGTTTGTGGGTCCAGGGGCGAATACCATTTACTTAAATACTAGAAAATTAACGCGGGATAAAATAATTATCGAATAAAATAATTATCAAATTAAATCAATAATTTTAGTTAAAAAATCATTATGGTGAATTATTATACATAATTTAATACCCATTTTATATATTTGAAAGTTGCGATTATTTTGTATACAAATGTGTTTCACCTGTGAAATAATTAAACTAACAAATTTTATTAATAATTATTTTACTTGTGGGAAGGTGTATTTATGAAAAATTAAAAAGATCTACTTGTCAAACAAAAGAACACATGTAAAAATATATATACAATTTTTTTTACATGCTCATATATTTTTAAAAGATAATAAATTGTTCGTTTCTATTTTAAATAAAAAAAAGAGTTGTTCGTGTATATGTTAAATTTTTATTCACATTTATTTCTATAATTTCCGAAAATATTTTAATTTGGCAAGTTTGATTTCCAAATATTTTAATTTTGGCAAGTTTAGGAAGATTCAAATGTGTTTGGCAATTTGAGTTATATATTTGGAAATATATGTGTTTGGTAATGAGTATAAGATAATAAAATAAATAAATAAATAAAAATAAAAATAAGAAAAATTATGGTTATGACACCTAGCAAAGTGCTATCAAAATGTTCCTCAAATAATATATAGGATGTGATAACGTGATACCGCGACATTCAATTTCTCAAATATTAATTATGGAAAAAAGCATAAAGGCCCATAATTATCAAATTAATAGTTTCTTAGGTCGAAATGGTGATTTTTTTTATCTCTAAATCTTATGATCTATTTTGCTATTCATGTCGGACCTCATAAATCTCAAGACCCGACATTCTACGTCTTTGGATGCCAATAAATTAAGTGCTAGCAAAAAAAAAAACTAATAAGCAATGTAAAAAAGAAGGAGATTTTGAATTAATGGACTTTAGTAACAAAGAACTTCGACTGCAAAGAATTTTACATCATAGACAAAAACAAATAGTGTGTTTTAGTGCTAAGTGTGAGTTTATTCATATGCGTCTATGTTTGCCAACTTCTTTCTACTTATACTATCAATTCCTCGTTTACTTTGCAATCATTTTGTTTGATATGCCGTTAAACTTCTTTGAATCTTATATTCAATTTCTATTATCTTCGATTTGTATTTAATTATTTATTATCTCTTTCCTGAGAAACCTTGATTTCAAATCATCCTTGGGCTTTGACTAAATAATGGTTTTAAGATTTTTTTTTTTTTTTTTTGTTGCTTCAGATTGAACCGGGATTTGTATAAACAATCACGAAGGCTCCCCATGGTACTAATTAGAAAAGAGGTCTGCAACAAGTTTTAAGGAATGTTGGGAGCTTGTACCTCATTTTCTTTAACAAATATTTTTGTTTTAAGGAGTGTTTTTTTTTTTTGAAACTAAAGCGAAAAAAATAATTTGTTTTTAATGATGAAAGAGTTGGAACATTTACTAAAAGGTGTAACTTAAAACATGACCAAAAGAGGTTTGGAACATACCAAAAAACGAATAAATAAGTGATTAGAAGCCGGAAAGGTCTCATACCTAAGGAGGAGCAAGAGATGAAGAGATCAAGCTAGAAAAGTGATGGAGAGATCATCATGTTCATGTATAAAGAGAGGGAAATGTAGAAAAAGATGTTATTGTCGCTTTGTTTAGTTTATATTATGGTTTAAATAACCCTTCACACACATGCACTAAGACCCCAAATATAAACCGAGCTAATGAGAAGCATTCGCTTTGAGGATTGCTGCAACTAGTATCCGTAGAATTGGCTATATATACAAATGTCACACTATGTGGAGATTTGCAGTCACAGTATACACTACAAGAAAACACTGTAAATTCCGACGGAATTTTTTTTTCTGTCGGATATAACCGACGGTTTTCAGACAGCATGCCGACCAAAACGATTCTGTCGAACATAACCGACGGTTTTCAGACGGAATGCCATTCCAGTCGGCATTCCGTCTGAAAACCGTCGGTTATGTCCGACAGTTGTCCGACGGACACTATCAATCGGTATATTCCGACGGCATTCCAACGGAATTCGGACGGTTATCGATGTCGACAGAGTTTGAATGGTTGATATATCGTCTGCAGTGGCCGATGTGATTGGTGGGGTGTTATGTCGGATGTTTTGACGGATTTCTGACAGAAATCCCCTCTACATAAGTTTGCACGTTTCTTCTGACGTTCATTATACCAACATCTGAAAACCAAACTAAAACAAATTTGAGAGATGAGTTCTTCATACTTTCGGTCATGGATGGACGCGCCAATGATGGAAGAGGAGTCGAACTTATTAACGCCTGAATACGCTCAAGGTATTTGCGAGTTCATGCAGTTACCTAGAAATCAAGAGGCGGCCAACAAAGGTCAGGATATCAAATGTCCTTGTTCTAATTGCTGTAATAGAATTAGTGGTTCGGTTAGTAAAGTTTGGAATCACTTATATATATATGGATTTAGGCCGGGATATAAGGTTTGGTTTTTACATGGAGAAACCAGTTATGAATATGGTAGTAGTAGTAGTAATGCACCTTATTTTCCGGATAGCGTAGGAGAACGTAAAGTAGATGTTGGGGTATGTACTGTTGCGATGGTTAACGATGCGTTTAGAGAGAATTTGCAGTCGGGTGGGTATCATGAGGGTGATAGGGTTGAAGAACCTAATTTAGAATCCCGAAGGTTTTTCGAAATGTTAGACGCATCAAAGCAACCACTATACAGCGGTTGTAGGGATGGTCATTCACCGCTATCTGCTGCTAGTAGGATGATGAACCTGAAGACTGATTACCATTTGTCTGAAGAATGTGTTGATGCATTCGCCGAGTTCGTGAAATATATTTTGCCAGAAGATAATCTGTCCCCCGGATCATACTACGAGATCCAAAAACTTGTTGTCGGTCTTGGTTTGCCCTACGAGGTTATAGATGTGTGCATCGACAACTGTATGATATACTGGAGAGAAGACGAGAACCAAAATAAATGTAAATTTTGCCACAAACCACGGTTCCAGAACACAAGTGGGAGGGCGAAGATTCCATTTAAACGGATGTGGTATTTACCCTTAACAGAGAGGTTGAAGAGGCTGTACGAATCAGACCGCACTGCTAGGGCGATGAGATGGCATGCAGAGCATAGTCAAGATGGAGATATCACGCATCCTTCAGACGCGGAAGCGTGGAAGCACTTCCAATCCGTATATCCAGATTTTGCATATAAACGACGGAATGTATACCTCGGCTTATCCACTGATGGTTTCAACCCATTTGGAAAGCATGGAAGAAAATATTCCTTGTGGCCGGTCATAGTAACACCTTACAATTTGCCTCCTTCTATGTGCATGCGGCAAGAGTTCATGTTTCTCTCAATTCTAGTTCCCGGGCCTGATCATCCAAGACGGTCACTCGATATATTCCTCCAACCATTGATCTATGAGTTGCAGATGTTGTGGGAGCATGGTGTCGAGGTATTTGACATTTCAATCAAGCAGAATTTCAACATGCGAGCGGTTCTTATGTGGACCATAAGCGATTTTCCGGCATACGGCATGTTGTCTGGATGGACAACGCATGGAAGATTGGCATGTCCTTATTGCCAAGACAATACTTCAGCATTCCAATTGCAGCACGGAAGGAAGACTTCATGGTTTGATTTTCATAGGTGTTTTTTACCGCCAACCCATCCATATCGTCGATCTAGAAGACATTTCAAGAAGAATGTACAAGTGTTACATGGTCCACCTCCTGAGATAGATGGTCGCAGCATATTAGAACAGTTACGAGATTTTGGTGCAGAGCGAACTCCTGAATGTGGGGGTAATGGCCATTACCCCGTCGACGGTTGTGGACAATATCACAATTGGCACAAGAAGAGTATTTTTTGGGATTTGCCTTACTGGAAAGACCATCTACTGCGCCATAATGTAGATGTCATGCATGTTGAAAAGAATTTCTTTGACAACATCATGAACACCATCTTAAACGTTCCAGGAAAGACAAAAGACAACAGGAAGTCTAGGTTAGACTTGCCATTGGTTTGTTCAAGGGAATCTCTTCATGTTTCTAACGATAGATTACCGATGTCTGCGTACCGGTTAGACGCAGGCCAGAAAGAAGTATTTTTTTAATGGCTCAAAAAAATTTGTAAAATTTCCAGACGGCTACGCATCTAATCTACGTAATTGCGTGGATTCGACGGAAGGGAAGTTTATAGGAATGAAGAGTCATGATTGTCATGTCGTGATGCAGCGTCTTCTTCCATTTGTATTTGCATATCTTCTTCCATAACCAATCCACCTAGCAATTGGAGGTATATTTCGTACTCCCATTACTTTCTTACTACCATAATTGATATATTAGTATTTTGGTCTCTTTTACGTATTGCTTCTTTAGTCTTTTTGGTTCTTTCTAGTTCCTTTTGTGTCTTTTTAGGTTCTAGGAGGCCTTCAAGCATGGATTGGAGTCAGTGGCGGTCATTGGAGCTAAATGGACGAATCTGGAGAAAAGATGGTGAGTTTCAAAATCGAGCACCTGCTCGGTTTGGATCGAGCACCTGCTTACCCGAAGAATCAAAGAAGCCGTAACTCTCTGGAAAGCGGACCGACCGGTCCACGTGAGGGGACCGACCGATCCACGCTCAAAGATCGTAACCACCTGAAGACAGACCGACCGGTCTGGATTCAGACCGACCGGTCCCATGCCTGATCCGATTTTAACCTATTTTTCTCTATAAATAAGAGGTAGCCACCTCTGAAAAGAGGGTTCTGAAACATTTTTCTAAAACAGTTCTTTTTACGTTTTCTTGGAGATTTGCTGGGTTCCTCAACCCTTGAAACTATTCCTCATTGATTCCTTTTGGATTTGCTTGTAACAATTGGAGGATAAATTCACAATACCCATTGAGAAGAATTCTAATTCCTTATCTTTTCCATTTATCATTATGAATTCTATTTCGTTGATTGCTGCGATTTCATTCTCTATGTTCGAGTAGTTCTCTAGCTAGATTGAGGGATTTCAATGGTGATTTAGGATTGATTAGTGACTGAGCCAAATAGGATAGATTATCATTCATCTTCATTCAATTGGGATTCATAACGCTTAGGTTAGCCTGTACACCTAATCTCTGATTTCAAGTTGAACTTATTCACGAAAGTGCTCTAGGTTGATAGATAACCCATTGGTGAGCAATTGGTGTGTAACCAACGACAGTTGATTGTTACCATCAATTGTGAACAATTCGAACCAATTCATTACTGCTTGTCTTCATCACTGGATCCAAACGACAGTTTAGGCATTTAGGATGTTAGATAAAGATATTGATGCATCACGACAGTGGGGCAATATTACATTTATGTTCGAGTTCTAGGCTGCGCTTAATTGAATCCTAAATAGATTGCTCAGTCCTTAATCCGAAGTCACCGGCGAATGACCTTAATCTAGTGCTTTTCTTTATTGAATTTACATCGTTTGATTATTTGCTGTTGCTTGTTACGAAAATCAAAACCCATATTTTATCTTAGCTTTAAATCAAAATCTATAGTTTCATAGTGTAACCTTGGTCTCTGTGGATTCGATACCTTTTATACTACTGCGATTGTCTGTGCACTTGCAGTTTTATTTGGGTTAAAACCTCTGACATCAAGTTTTTGGCGCCGTTGCCGGGGACCAATTGCGTTGCCTTTGAGATTTGATTTTATTTGTAGTCTAAGAATTTTGCTAATTTTATTTTTTTGTTTTCTTTTGCGTGTGTTTCAGGTGTCTAACTCAGCCAATATGGGCAACGAAACAGACAACCGAGCTGCAAATGGTCATGTAGCCGCTGCTATTCGAAGGCTTGAGCAACAAGTGGCTCAAATGCAACAGCGTGTGCATGAGCAGCATCACGCCATTGGGGATATGGACAATCCCCACGCTTTCTACCGGAACCGAGCTGCTATAGTTCCCCCTCTTGATAACCGGGATGATTACGAGATAAAACCGCGGATGATATCACTGGTTAAGCGGCGTATGTTCCACGGATTGCCTGCTGAAAATCCGATGGACCACATGGATAACTTTGAGGAGATTTGCTCCATGACGAGCTCTAATGGGATGGACGCGGACCTCTTAAAGTGCAAGCTTTTCCCATTCTCACTCGCACACAAAGCTTCCCGTTGGCTAAAGTCGCTACCAGCCGGATCCATCACGACTTGGCTGCAGTGTAGAGCAGCATTCTTGGACCACTTCTATACTAAAACCATGACCGCTAGTATAAGGAACAAGATCTCCACATTTCAGCAACATTCAGGAGAATCCTTTTGTGAGGCATGGGAACGTTTCAAGGAGTACAAGAGGGAATGTCCACACCATGGATTTACTGATGAGAGTATGCTTGGCGTCTTCTATAATGGTGTTGAGCGGGATTGTAGGAACACTATGAACGCTGCGAGTAATGGTGATTTTATGACCAAAACCAAGGAAGGAGCATATCAATTGATAGAGAACTTGGCTGCAAGTTCCAGGAATCGCTGCTATGATCATGATGAGCCTACTTATATCAGCAGTGTTGATTCACAGAAGATTGATGAGCTGACAGCGAAAGTGAACCTGTTGTTGAAGAGAAATCAGAGAAGTGTCAAGCTTTGTGAGAACAAGGGAGATGAGCAGTATGCTGAGGCGAACTATGTGGGTGAAGACTATATGCAGAATCAAAGCTCTCAAGCCTATGCATCTAATTCTCAAGATGAGCTGAAATCTCTTATGCATTTGCTTTTACTCGGTCAGCAGAAATACGCTAGTGAGATCAATGTCAAGGTGGATAGCATGTACAATGATCTCAACAGTAAGTTTGAAGCTATATACGCTCATGCAAAGGAGCTTGATATTATAGTCGCTCACATCGCCGATGCAGTCAAGAATATACAAGGAATCCTCCCAAGCAAACCGGTTGTAAACACTAGGGAGCCTGTGGATGCCATCACGCTTGGTAAGGAAAAGATATTCCCACCGAAAAAGGATGAAGAGGTTGCTGGACCTTCTTCTACGGTGCTTCGACCGAACGAACTTGTTAACAAGATTCAGTCGCGTATCTATGAACCCCCAATCCCCTACCCAGTTTCACCTAGAGATCAGAGAGATTCAATCAATTCGGAGAAACTAGATATTCCTGAGAAAATGGCGAGGAGTAATGCAGCACGACCACCATTGAAGAGATTGCCAAAGGTTGAAGATCCAGGAAAGTTTGTTGTCCCATGTCTCATCTTCGGAATCAACTTTGAAGATTCTCTGTGTGACTCCGGGTCTAGTGTTAACCTCATGTCAAGGGCTATTGCAAAATCGTTGGGCATTGTTGGTATAAAGCCTTCTCCAATGTCTATAAGGTTGGCGAATGCCTCGGTGACAACTTCACAAGGGTTCATTGAGGATTTGAATATCCAGATTGGGGATTGCTTGATCCCGACTGATTTCCAAGTTGTGGAGATGAAGAATGGTTCACACGTGCCCTTGATCTTAGGAAGGCCTTTCCTTGCAACAGTAGGAGCGGTTGTGGACTTACCGAACAAAAAAATAGTCTTCGCTAACGTCGACAAGAAAGTCTCCTACAATGCCATATCAGACAAAGATAGAGGTAAGTATGGCTCTTGTGTTGCCATAGACAATGTAACATGGAAGCCCAAAAAGATTAACAAGCGGGACATAGTAAATCAAGAGAAGAATGGTACAAGTTCGCCTGTAACCTTGACACCACAGAGATGTGTTGGGAACACGATCGAGTATAAAGTGCAGAGCAAGAGTATGTCTAAGCGTTTCTCTAAGGTTAAGGCCATCATCACTCCGGAGTTTAAAGAGAAAGGTCAAGCAGCTATGGCTAGTATGATGAGCAAGGTTATACAACTGAATGTGAGTGGTCAAGGAGCAAATGGACCATGCCTCAACCCACCTCAACCGAGCCCTGACCCGGACAAGAAGGTCTCTAATCCTCATATGGATTCGTCTCAAGCCTAAAATGGAAACACACGTCAAGCTAAACGACGTTAAACAAGCGCTTGGTGGGAGGCAACCCACCGGTAAGTGTACATACTTTCTTTCATTTTTGGTTTTTCAATTTTACCTTTTTTTTTGTTTTCTCTTTATTTTTCCTCAGAATTGTCGCCACAACTCGTTGGATTGGGACTCAGACGATCAGACCGGTCGGTCTATCTCAGGACCGGTCGATCATGTTCGTCTCACAAGAATGGCCAGGTCTCTGGAAACAAGACCGGTCGGTCCCATATGCCGACCGGTCGATCCCGTCGTCTCACCCGAAGAGCCAAATGTCTCTGGAAATGGGACCGGTCGGTCCTATTTACCGATCGGTCGATCCGAATTGAACACATCGATCCATATAGACAAGACCGACCGATCTAGTATCAGGACCGGTCGGTCCCGCACCCAAGTAAGTAAAAATTCTTTCGATTTTCGGTAAAAACCGGTTTGGTTCACTTGTTTTGAACCGGTTTTTAACCCTATAAACTGAAAAACCATGACCCCAACCCCTTTCACCGATCAAAACCGCCGAATTCTCCCCTTCTTCTTTGTGCTCTTGGAGATTTTCTTCACAACTTCTTCAAACCTTAAGTTTTTGATTTCTCATTCGTTTTTGACGATTTTTGGCTCTAATCCACTCGATTTTACACGCTTATTCTGATTATTGCATCAATTCGTTCGATTACCAAGGTATGAAGTTGTTATTTTGAGAAAATTTCGGGTTTGGGTTATGTTCTCTTTGGATTTTGAAGTTCAATTCGATTTGTTTTCACTCTAAAGTGGTTCGTTTTGCAGCCATGGTTCGCGTAATGGATCCCCATGTTGCACCTCCACCACCCGAAATTGACCCGAATGAAGAAGATGAGCAACGAACGAAGCTCGTTCACGATAAACAAAGACGCTTGACGAGAGCGGAAAAAGCTAAAGAAAAAGCGACCTCTTCTCAACCGGACCCTCCGCGTCGATCGCACAGTTCGCGCAATTCAAATGCTCAATGGCCAAGAAGAAACGGTACTCCCTTCCCCGGAATAGATATACACCCTAGATTAGAACGGAAGGGTTTAGTTAAAGAACCATCGTATGTGAACAAGCAAGAAGAAGACGGTTGGGTTAAGTACAACAGCATCTGTTACAATGGTCTTCTCAATGTTGAGATATTGCCAACTAGAGTTATATGTCGTGAGATGCTGCAGAAATATGGTATGTTGGATGCAGTGATGGACTTTCTCAATCGTATGGGTTTTGGAACCATGGCTACACACCAATATCCTCTCTATCCTGAATTAGTACGACAGTTCCTTGCCTCCTGTGAGGTTTATTACCCATCGGATGATCATAGAAGAGCCGAGCATGGTCGCCTATGGTATAAGATCAATGGGACTTCATACAAGATTTCGCTCAAAAGATTGTGTAGATTATATGGTTTTGATGAATATTCTCAGCGTCTAGAATTCCCTGATCGTCATGGTTTCCGTGAGATCGATCGACTGTGGCACTTGATCGGTTCGGGTCCTGCAACATCGCGCAGCATGAAGCTCACTCTGATCAGGAACCCGATCATCCGTATCGTCGCCAAGGCTCTAAGCACTACTATGTTCTGCAAGGAGGAATCGGGAGCTCTGCGTCTTGATGAGTTAGTCTTACTGCATTTCGGGATGCCAGATTTAGTATCAGAGATTTACAATGAGTATCCTAGCGATCAGCGCACTAACTTTGGAGCGGTATTTGCACATTTACTGACGGAGAGGAAATTTAGGGCTCTCGGAGGACCGGGAAAGAAGAAGCAAGAGGTTTGTGGAAGTCTTTTAACTCCAATTTTTATCCACCACGGGATTGATTTTGTAGGCACCGAGGTAATCCCAGCACCTGCACTCTTGGATGTGCAACACCTCATTCAGAGCCGATGGCTAGTTGCGGATAGATGGCAATACACTGACCTGGCTGGAAACCCGCAGTCCATTGCACTACCTAGTGAGCATGTGCCTCTCACCACCATAGATAATGTGCGATTCTTGCCACCAATCGCACCTCAGGATACCGATCCAGTTGTTCCAACACGGCACAGGAAGCGCCGCCACATCGGACGAGATTCAGACTACGCAGGTCCTAGTAGTATTCCCGCCAACCCAGAGACGAGGTTCCAGTTTCCACCGTACGAGAACCAGTTCGCCATCTCTCCGCCTCGAGAGACTTGGACCGCACCAGAGCGCACTGATTGGCAGTACAGGAGTTTTCAGAAACTCCATAACATGATGTCTAACATTTGGAGTGCCATTTCTTGTTCACGGAGCACCGATGCGGTCCGAGGATCAGACTTTGCTGGAAGTCACATGCCTCCGCCTGCTGGACCTTCCACTGAACTGAGATCAGATGATGACGCAGCTGACTCCGAGGATACAATGGATTCTGAGGAGTCTCCAGAGTTCTGATGACGAACTTCTACTCGGTGATATTTTCTTTCACCCTTCTTTCATCATTGTATTATTCCATATTTGTTTCTGTTTTTATTGAGTCTCCAATCTCTTGAACTTTTTCACACCGGAGACAGTGTGATTTAAGTCCGGGGGAGCGGTCTTGCTTTTGAGTTTGTATTTTTATTTTCATGTCAAAACTTTGTAGGGAATTAGGACTTTATCTTATGATGATATTTGAACTATCTATGATTAACCTTCTCTCTAGTGACCATTTTTACATAGCATGGGTACAAGGAATAGCTGGGACACTTTGACGCACTATCTTCCAGGTTTCAGATTGACCAAATTTCCTCTCGTTACTGGCACTAGATTAGGGAAACGAACCATATTCAGGACTCCTTATTCTTTTTACCGCTCTTGTTATTCCTGAATAGCTAGCTCATTTTTAGCTAGTACCCTCCTTAACCATTACCTCTTTTCAAACTCCTTGCATTCCTGTTACTTCATTGTCACATGTGCAGCATATGCGCAAAAGGGCCGGAGAGAATCGAGTCGACACTGCATCTAAATCACTCTTTCAGAAGATTTCAGAAGAACGAGCACCTGCTCACTTATAATTGAGCACCTGCTCGGTTTTGAAAGATGATTTAATAACTAAGGAAGGGACAGCAATAATGAGCTCCACTTAGGTACGTACAACACTCCTATTTATATTCGTGTTTGAGAGACACACACTTGTAATGTATATCCCTCTTCATCATCATTATTATTAAAAAAAAAAAAAAAAAAAAAAAAAAAAAAAAAAAAACGATGATGAAGAAGTGGTTATTCTGTAAAATGGAAAAAGTGTCTCTCTACACAGCGAGTATACCCAAGGTGGATGATTAGCCGAATGAGACGACAGAGAGTTTTGGAGAAGAAAGAGTGGTTTAGAGAATGTGGATATCAACGTACTCATTCTCTCTTACAATTTTGTGCGATATCCTGCATCCTCTACGAAACATCGGGTAATCCTCAAACACTCTAAACACCTTGAACTCCACCTCTAAATGGCCGTTAAACCCTTAGCGCCGTCTTCCCTAATAGTGTGCCTTTAGCGAGATCCTCACGCGTACTTTAAATGCGTTGAGTTTGTGTTTGGGAAATGGCTTGGAGGAGAAATGTGTTGAGGCTGTTCTGGTAAAGCTTTGCTATTCGTAATTTGGATTATGTGGTCTGCAGATTGAAAGGTTATTCGGTTCACTGAGGATAAAAGAGTTCCCGCGTTTTCAAATCTTTCTCCTTTACTTATTTCTGAATTTGTTTGAGGACAAACAAAGATCTAAGTCCGGGGGAATTGATATATTAGTATTTTGGTCTCTTTTACGTATTGCTTCTTTAGTCTTTTTGGTTCTTTCTAGTTCCTTTTGTGTCTTTTCAGGTTCTAGGAGGCCTTCAAGCATGGATTGGAGTCAGTGGCGGTCATTGGAGCTAAATGGACGAATCTGGAGAAAAGATGGTGAGTTTCAAAATCGAGCACCTGCTCGGTTTGGATCGAGCACCTGCTCACCCGAAGAATCAAAGAAGCCGTAACTCTCTGGAAAGCGGACCGACCGGTCCACGTGAGGGGACCGACCGATCCACGCTCAAAGATCGTAACCACCTGAAGACAGACCGACCGGTCTGGATTCAGACCGACCGGTCCCATGCCTGATCCGATTTTAACCTATTTTTCTCTATAAATAAGAGGTAGCCACCTCTGAAAAGAGGGTTCTGAAACATTTTTCTAAAACAGTTCTTTTTACGTTTTCTTGGAGATTTGCTGGGTTCCTCAACCCTTGAAACTATTCCTCATTGATTCCTTTTGGATTTGCTTGTAACAATTGGAGGATAAATTCACAATACCCATTGAGAAGAATTCTAATTCCTTATCTTTTCCATTTATCATTATGAATTCTATTTCGTTGATTGCTGCGATTTCATTCTCTATGCTCGAGTAGTCCTCTAGCTAGATTGAGGGATTTCAATGGTGATTTAGGATTGATTAGTGACTGAGCCAAATAGGATAGATTATCATTCATCTTCATTCAATTGGGATTCATAACGCTTAGGTTAGCCTGTACACCTAATCTCTGATTTCAAGTTGAACTTATTCACGAAAGTGCTCTAGGTTGATAGATAACCCATTGGTGAGCAATTGGTGTGTAACCAACGACAGTTGATTGTTACCATCAATTGTGAACAATTCGAACCAATTCATTACTGCTTGTCTTCATCACTGGATCCAAACGACAGTTTAGGCATTTAGGATGTTAGATAAAGATATTGATGCATCACGACAGTGGGGCAATATTACATTTATGTTCGAGTTCTAGGCTGCGCTTAATTGAATCCTAAATAGATTGCTCAGTCCTTAATCCGAAGTCACCGGCGAATGACCTTAATCTAGTGCTTTTCTTTATTGAATTTACATCGTTTGATTATTTGCTGTTGCATATTACGAAAATCAAAACCCATATTTTATCTTAGCTTTAAATCAAAATCTATAGTTTCATAGTGTAACCTTGGTCTCTGTGGATTCGATACCTTTTATACTACTGCGATTGTCTGCGCACTTGCAGTTTTATTTGGGTTAAAACCTCTGACATCAATAATATTACTATATATGTACTAGCTAACTTGTTTAATTTTCGTTCATAGGAGTTGGTGCATTCTTCCGAGATTTATGTTCAAGAACGCTTACCGTCCACGGGATACGTAACTTGGAGGACAATATCCCGGCTCTCCTTTGTAATCTTGAGAAGATATTTCCACCGTCCTTTTTTGACGTTATGGAACATCTAACTATTCACCTCCCACGAGAAGCAGCCTTAGGAGGCCCTGTTCAATACCGATGGATGTATCCGTTCGAGCGTTATATGTTCCACCTGAAGAAAAATGTAAAAAATTTGAGCAGGATTGAGGGATCTATTGTTCAACAAAGCCTAAACGAAGAAGTCTCACACTTTGCCAAAACTTACTTTCCATCGGAAGCTCGTACTAAGGCGAGACGTCCTGCCAGACATGATGATGGAGGTGAGAAAGTTGTCTATGCCGTGGTTGTACCTGAGTTGTTTGGCCAAGTTGGTCGACTAATTGGAAAAGGAAAGAAACGCAGACTATCACAACAAGAGGTCACACATTTGCATACGTATATCCTCAGAAATTGTGACGACATTTTGAAGTACGAAAGGTATATAAGTTTTTATGGCAAATTTATGGAAATATATATATGCCTTCATCAACTAACAACTGTTATGTTACAGGATCTACATGTCTCTCGCCGTGAATACCATTCTGATAAGACAGATGTCGAACTAGCTATCTTGAAAGATGAAGAATTTCCGGGGTGGTTGCCATGTTATGTAAGTTTAAGATAATTACTTACTCTTACTTTTCCATGTTTTCACGTTCATATGTTACTTATATCTTACTTATATCATTTTGTAGGTGTCTGACTGTATAGCACGTGGTGAAGATGTCCCGACATGGTTAGTTGAGTTTGTTCATGGGTTACTCAGCACTGCGACTTCATATCGCGGGTTTTGTACTCGGGATATTCGTTCAGGATCCGTGAGGAAGGAAGTAAAAGGTCAACTTCGGACTGTGGTATTTCGGCGCAATCCGGTGATATGATGTACTATGGGATTTTAAAAGAAATCTTGGAAATCCACTATCCAGGAATGTTGGATTTGCGGTGCATTGTGTTTATGTGCGATTGGTATGACCCATACAATAGTCGAGGGGTTCGAGTTGACCTTCTTGGTGTTATTTCGAGTAATTCAAGCCGGAAACTACAGTATTACGATCCATTTATCCTTGCATCTCAAGCAGACCAGGTATCAATACAGTAATATGTTTACCTATTGACTCATTGTTAAGGTTTCTTGTTCATGTATATTATCAATAACCACTAATTATTATTAGGTTTGCTACATTCCATATCCTCGAGTTGCCTACCGTACAGATCCATGGATCACAGTAAATGCAATATACCCTAGAGGAAAAATCTATGGAGTTCCAGAACATGATGCTCTACAACCATCGAGAAGTGTACAAATGTCACCGGTTGAGGAGATGGATAACATCGACCTTGTCGTTGATCCTAATTGTGTCGGGGATGATCAAGTGCATTCGGACGAAGAGGAAACACGTGGAGAATTTGACGACGATTCAGACTCCATCCCTAGCGAAGATTTCTCCGAAGATTCAGAATAATTACTTGGGAATAAAAATTTGCTTATTAATGCATGTTGTTCTCTCACAATTGTGTGTTCCATATATCATATTATTTAATACTATATATATAGTCATGGACGATGAGTAATTAACGATAACTAATGTTATTGCAATTCCAATAAAACATTACATTTATTGAAACATAAAATTTAAAACAGATGAAATAAACGTTAACAGGTACATTAGAGAGTTTCAAATTTTTAACACACAACCGTTATGACACAAGTACATAATAAACTCCTCATTTTACAATCATATGTCGGTTTCCACTCCGAACTTACCATTTGTTAGAACCATTTCCTGATGTGCTTTCCCTTTATTTTCTTTTCATGAGAATCTACAAATCCGTCGCACAATTCGCTTTTGATTACATCAACATCTAAATTTAGGTTTGGCTTGTCTGGGCATTGGGCGAATTCAAAATCATAGTAATGATCCTTTTGTGCACAATCTATAAATCCGCCGCACAATTCACTTCTGATTGCATCAACATCTAAATTTAAGTTTGGCTTTTCAGGGCTTTGGGCGAATTCAAAATCATACGACTGATCCTTACATACGTTTGAAGTACTTGCACCGTAAGTATCATACTTTTCCACCAAGTTACATGGTTGTTCGACTTCGATTGGATTGGCGTGGTGGATGTTTGGCGACCACTGGCTGTCAGGCACTACTGTTGATGTGGAATCTTCTTTTTGGATTGGTGAGCACGTATCAAATTCCCACGAGTAAGTGGGAATTTTTTGAGTGAATTCGTCGCATTGAGATTCGGTTTCCCAAGAGTATTTTGGGACATAAAAAAAATTAGCCTCGGATGTTGTTTTTGCGTCTTCATTAGGAGAGCTAGAAGACATATTTTTTTGGTTATGGAGAGGTGTAGAAGAAATACACTCCATAAGGACTATTTATAGTTGTACTTGATTGTATAAACCGTCCGTATGCCGTCGGATTGCGGGCTGTTTCTGATGTCGGCAATGTTTGATTGGTCAGTTGTACGGATGGATTTCCGACGGATATATGTCGTCAGAATTATTTTACGGATTTCCGACAGCTTCCAGACTGTTTCCGATGTCGGCAAAGTTTGATTGGTCAGCTGTACCGACGTATTTCTGACGAAGCTATGTCGTCACAATTATGTAACGGCTTTCCGACGGATTGTAGACGGTTTCCGATGTCGGCAAAGTTTGAGTGGCTAATAAATCGTCTGCAGTGGTGGAAGGGATTGGTGGGGTCTTATGTCGGAGAGTTTAGATGGTTTTTCGACGGATATCCATTCTACATAAGTTTGCACATTTTTTCATTGCATTCATAACAAAATTATAACCATCAAGTCATAACACAAAAAAATTCAATTGCGTAATGGCAAATAAAGATCTGTGGAATTACTATATGGAAAACCGATCCCCCGGTCATAACCCTCTAGCCACAACTCTTGTTCCTTCAAGCCCTCCTTACGATAACTTAAATGTTACTAATGCTGAACCGACTATTTCACTCCATCCAACTCAACAATCCCATAACCAAACGCCCGTAATACCGGGACCTGGCCAAGTTGTACGGCGAGGCCTGTTTCGAAAGAGGTCTCATGATGCAAAGGTGATGCGAGGTGAAAGTTCTCAGCCACGTCCAACACAAGATTTTATTCGTGAGGTCATGAATGAGGCACCACAGGAGGACCAGGATTTTAGTAGTCCTCAGTGGACTTCTACTATCGATTACATAATCCGTGAAAGTATATATATATATATAATTACCGGTTTTACTTTTACAATAATGATTGTAGCTGACAAATACTAAATCTACCATTCATTTTCATGTAGGTTCTTCTAACAAAAGAAGCACACCATTCTGGACCCAGGTTGCAGAAATTAAATCCCCGCATTCACAATTTTTTAAAGTCAAAAAGGTTTACGTTTTGCGACATATTTTATTAACATTTAGACATACAATTTACCTGACAAGTATATTCTATATATTTTATTATCAGATTGTGGCTATGCTCTCTAGTTTAACCCCCAATGACCAAGGAGATTTGCTTGTAACCTTAAAAGATCCTTCAGGAAAAATCGAGGGAACCATGCACCATAACATCTTCAAGAAGGACGAGTACAGACTCACCACTGGTGTAGGTGCGGTGGTAATCCTGAAGAATGTTACCCTTTGCCGTTTTGATAGAAACCAAAAGTACCTGAACATCACAGAGCGGAACATTGTTAAGGTAGATACACCATATATACATTTATAAATATTTATGGGAATGCTTAACTAAATTCGTTTTTGAAACAGATAATCGGTGCTAATTCGATTATTGCTGAATACCAACCAATGGAAGGATCTACCATCGAGGTGGAAGATGGAGGAACTACTGGGTACGAGTATGAAACAGTTCCAGACTCTGATGAAGACTAAACATCCAACTCATCCACAAATAAGAATAATTTAATGATAACAACTTTTATGTTCAATAATGATCAAGTATCTATTTTACGATCGTATAATGTTTTCATGTGTTATATTTCCTTTTAATGATTATGAAATATTGGTGTTATATATGTGAAATACCTTTCAAAATATTTATTTACATAAATTGATACGCAAATCATTACAAAACAAAAGTAACTAAAATTATGAAATATTGGTGTTACATCAATTTATATATTTAATTATATAAAATATATGATAATGTTATTTTTTAATCATTATCATATATTTTATACAAATCTTATAATTCCTTTCCAAAAACCTTATAACCAACTTTATACTTTAAAAAAAAAAAAAATTAAAACACCGTCGGAATTCCGTCTTAAAGTTCAGACGGAATTCCGACGGTTTAATGTTTTAAACTAATTTTTATTTGTTCCGAGAAATAAAAATTAATAAATAAATTATATGCCGTCGGAATTCCGTCTGAAATTTAAGACGGAATTCCGACGGTGTTTTAATTTTATTTTTTTTTAAGTATATGATAAGGTTTTAAAGTTGATTATAAGGTTTTTGGAAAGGAAGTATAAGATTTGTATGAAATATATGATAATGTTTAAAAAATAACATCACCAATTCGAAAAATCAGACGTATTTATTCGGGGATTCAAAATTATAAGATTTTTTAACCAAATTTATTAAGTAAACAATTAATTCGGCGTACAAACTAATGTCTAAATAAATAAAATGCAATTGAACAAACTAAGGTCTTATCAAATAAAATATATTTTCAAGTATACCAACACTTGCAACTTAATACACGAAAGTGTTACTAAAACAAAAAAAAATTGTAAGTAAACCAACATTATGAAATAAATAAATCTCAACAGCTGAAACCATTTTCGGATGATTTGTACCATACAAAAAAATTAGTCACATAGAAAAAACTAAATGGAACGGGAATATAGGTTCGGGAATGGAACGGAACGGGAATTATGCCCCCCTAAGTAATACAATTTAAATTCCGTCGGAATACCGTCTGACATTAGGACGGAATTCCGACGGAAATGCGACGGAAACCCTAATCCGACTTGCCGCCAAACAACCTCGTGTTCGTCGTCAAAGCGGGAATTCCGTCGGCATTACCGTCGGAATTTTTAATAACCGTCGGAAAACCGTCAGACTGTCGTCGGGCACTGTTATAAATCCACACTTCGTCTTCCCCGCAGACAGATCAGCAAATAACGAAATTTTCTCCAAAAAGCTTCTCGCCGCCGATCTATTGCCGCCGATCTACCACCGATCAACCGCCGATTTGCCAAATCAATCCCCAAATCATTCACCACTTCTCTCACAATAACAATGTAAGTTTTACAAAAAAAGTTTGGGTTTGTGAATTCGTTGGAATTAGCGTTTGTAAATTCGTTAATTCGTTAATTAGAGTTTGTCAATATTGCTTATGATAATTTTAGTGAATTTGTAATTATCAAATTTAGGATTTAAATTAGGAATTAACATATTAGGGTTCATGATATTTTTTGTCGAAATTTATGGATTTTTATAGAACGAAAATTATATAAATATTTCTAATTTTATGAATTTGATTTGATTATGTTGTTGTTATTTTTAGGGATTTTTTAAAATTTAATCTATGATTAATATGTAAAATTGTACAAAAAAAACCCTAATTACGTAAAACACATAAATTCCATAAAACCCAAAGCCCCAATATCCTTTAAATCCTTCAAGATTAAATTGTTTTTTTAACATTATTAAAACAATTTAAACCTATAAAATTTTAAACCTATTTATAATTAATAAAATTTAAAACTTTAAATCCTTTAAATCCTTTAAATTAACTATTTTATAAATTTTAAAGTTTATAACGTTAACAATTTAAACTTTTAAATTTATAATTTTTTAACGTTAATAAAATTTGTCAAATTAATGTTCAGAATTTTAAACAATTTTAAAAAAATTAAACCTTTAAATCCTTCATATTTACAAAAATTTTAACAATTTTTTAAAATTTGTCATATTAATTTTAATAAAAAATGTTTACCAATTCAAACTTTAAACAAATTTAAACCTTTACAGCATTTAAAGCCTTAAAATTTAGAAAATTTTTACAAGTTTAAAAAATTTGGAAAATTAATGTTAATAAAAAATTTTAACAATTAAAAAATAATAAAATTTAAAACTTTAAATCATGTACATCAAACAAAACTTAAATCCATGAACTTCGGTTTCTGATTATACAATATAAAAAAAACCCTGATTACTTAAATTTAAAAATTGCAAATCACAAAACCACGTAATCCCAATTGAATTAAATTCATTTACTACAAAACTTTTCAATCCCCAATATCCTTAATTCCCATCATCCTAAATTTCCAATTAACTAAATCCCAAAATTTCAAAATCACAAATTCCTATACATTCCAAATTCCATAAATCCCGAAATCTCTAAATCTTAGAATTATGAAAATCGTAGGAATTATGGGCAGTTTCATAACTCTAGAGGAGGTGCGAGTTCCAGTAGGGGAGGTCGGACTACGAGTGAGACGGTTATCCCCGAGGATAGTCCCGACTTGGAGACCCAATACATGTCTCAGCCCCCGCCTACAGCCCACTCAGCTCCCACCTCGATGACCATCGAGCAGTTTGTGGCGCAACCCGGACGTGATAGGTTGACGCGTCTACATCCAGACCCGGCACCTAACACGACCTGGTAAGTCTTATTTAAACATGTAGTGGATTTAATAATTTTAGATAAATATTTAACTAAATGTTTTAATAGGTTCCAATACTCGAAAAACGGTATTACGGGTTCTATCAACGAAATGATGAATTCCATGCTCACTAAACCGTATCCCACATACACCGACATGCCATTGGAGGACCGGGACACTTGGTTCCGACAATTTGCGGTATGATTTTATTTTATTTTTTTCAAATGTATTTTCTATATGACTCACATTTTAATTACTAATGCGGGAATGTGGTGTTTTTTTGCAGCAAGATTTTACGTGGGACCCACCGCTCACATCGATGGTCTGAAAGGAATTCGACACAAAGGCTGCGAGGAAGTTCTCGTGGAAGATCAACGAGTGGAAAGACTCGTGGTATAAATACGGGAAGGTGCCTAAAGTTTTTAAATATAAACAAGAGATGTGGGCTGGACTACTTCGACATTGGGAACTAGAGGCAACTCGGACGGACTCCGAGAAACACTCCACTAACCGCAACAGCACCCGGAAGGGGAAGGGAAAGGCGACCCACAACCTCGGAGCAACGAGCAAGGCTTCAGCTGCTCAGAAAATTGTAAGTAGTTTAATAATTCAAAATTTTTTTAAATTCGCTAACGAAATTGTATATGTTAACAGTTTCAGCAGACCGGTGTCTATCCTTCCAACCTTGATTTGGTCAAGGTTTCGCACACCAACAAGAAGACCGGTGAAATTCAAGACCCGCTTGCTCGTGAAATCGTGGAAGCCGTGCAGAGGCGGCAGGAGGAGTTCCTACAATCGCAACCTATCGTGGAAGGAACTCCGGTGCCAACCGAAGTTCCAGTCGAGAAGATCAACGAGTTCACGTACGAGGTTAGTAACCGTTTCACTTTTAAAGAAATTTAAACATTACTTTTAATACAAGTAAGTTATAAAATATAATTTTTTTTATCGTAGGTGACTCCCAAGACCAAAGGCCGTGTTTACGGCCTCCCTGAAGATAGTAGCTCGTCTGTTTCGACGGTTCGATATGGCGGTGCTAGCATGTTGGAGGCGGAAAACCGAGAGCTGCACGACCGGCTTAGGGAAATGCAGGAAGAGAGAGACAGAGATAGGGCGGAGTCGGAAAAACGCTTTAAAGCGTTGGAAGATCAGATGAACGACTTCTTTCGTACCCGTAGGCCGGAATAGACATTTATTAGTTTTTAAGTTTATTGTAAAACTTTAATGTACTTTTGAAACAATTTTAATTTAATTTGGTTTTTTTAAGATTTTAATAAATAGTTTTAATTTTTTTTTAAAAACATACGAATTCCGTCGGTATACCCTCGGTATAGAATTCCGTCGGAACACCGTCGTGCCGTTTATCCGTCGGAATTCCCTCGGTTCCTTTTACCCTCGGTATACCGTCGGAATTACCTTACCGTCGGAAAGGCTTCGGAAACTACCGGATCTCCGAACCCGTCGGTATTCCGTCGCCTAATTAAGTTCCGACGGTATAACGACGGCTCTCAAACGGAAAACGGATATCCGTATTCCGTCGGAGTTCCGTTGCAACAAACAGACGGAATTCCGACGGATTTTAAATTCCGACGCTATAGATCCGACGGACCAAAACTGTCGGAAACACGTCGGAAATTGGTGTTTTCCGACCGAATTCCGACTGTTTTGGCCGTCGGAATAGCGGTTGTTTTCTTGTAGTGATAGGCTTCTCCAGCAAAAAGAAGTCGTCGTAAATTCGGAAGATGGAAACATTCGTTTGGAGTTTACTTAAATGATATCATAAAAGTTTCACAAGCTCCAAAATTTGATTTCAGACATATCAATAGAGAAGCCTCAAAATTATGCCATAATATGGACTATGTAACTTGGTAATAAAGTTATTGGTTGACAAAATAAAAATATTACGTTAAAAAGTTTTTCTGATTTGTTTAAATTCTAAATATTTCAAGATTGACAACATTATTTTTGGGATGACCCGTTAACGGTATTGTATAAGAGAACCCAACCCGAACATATAAGATCTATATAACCTGAAAAACCAGAAATTATAATACTTATTTACTGTTAGTTGAGACTTGAGAGACACAGTTCGTTCACATTACATATAGAATATTTTATTTCTATGTGATGATGATAATAATAATAATAATATCTAAAGTAATCGGTGAGAAGATAAGGATGCCTGCATTTTCAACTATATAATAGCAATATAAATATCGTATTCTTCTATTAATTTGTATATTCATTTCCAAAAAGTAGGGCTGGCTTACCAATACAGACCTCTTTCCTTTGTTTCCTACTTCTATTCTTAATCTTCTAATTTAAAAATATTAGCACAAAAGCAAAATCAAATGGAACTATGCTTCCAGGGTGGATAATTTTCTTTAGTAATAAAATTAAAATTGTCAACCATTTTAAGCGTAATCTCTTAGAGATAAGCTAGTCGTCACTGCTCCACGTTTAAAACTTGTCTTTTTGAAAGGAATGTCGTGTTTAAATTAACTATATAGTTTACGTATGGTTCTTTCTAAATGGGGTATTTTTGTCACATTAGCAATTCATATGGATTTGTCGTTTTCAATGAGATTTTTTAAATTTTTTTACTGTGAATTACTTTAATCCAATATACTAAAATGATGTCCATCACGAGATGTTATATTTATTAAACGTACTATTGCCACTGACTATCTAAACATGTACGGATCCAGCGAGCATCATCAACGGGGTTTCTTCCCCGGTTTCTACTTTGAATAAACTATTAAAAAAAAGAAAAAAGATAGGACAGAGGTAAAAAGACGTATGCAAATATAGGAACGGAAGAGACATTTGTTACATGGGTATGGACATGTGACAATAGCTCATTAGTTAATATTTAATAAATTAATTAAGTTAAATATAAATGATTAAATTTTTTTTTTTGAAGAGACGGTGGAAGACACTTGGGTTGATATAGCCTTCTTAGATTAGTCAATCGTGTTCAATATTCACTGGACTAGAGTCACAGAAAAGGAACATACACTACAAGAAAACAACCGCTATTCCGACGGCCAAAACCGTCGGAATTCGGTCGGAAAAGACCCATTACCGACGTTTTTCTGACGGTTTGCGTCCGTCGGATCTATCACGTCGGAATTTTAATATCCGTCGGAATTCCGTCTGTTTGTTGCAACGGAACTCCAACGGAATACGGATATCCGTTTTCCATTTGAGATCCGTCGTTATACCGTCGGAACATCATTAGACGACGGAATACCGACGGGTTCGGAGATCCGGTAGTTTCCGAAGGCTTTCCGACGGTAAGTATTTCTGACGGTATATCGAGGGTAAAGTAACCGAGGGAAGTCCGACGGATAAACGGCACGACGGTGTTCTGACGGAATTATATACCGAGGGTATACCGACGGAATTCGTATGTTTTTTTAAAAAAATTAAAACTATTTAAATAATTTAAAATCATTAATAAATCATTAAAAATTAAAATTAAAATCTTAAAAAACCCAAATTAAATTAAAATTGTTTCAAAAGTACATTAAAGTTTTACAATAAATTTAAAAACTAATAAATGTCTATTCCGGCCTACGGGTACGGAAGAAGTCGTTCATCTGATCTTCCAACGCTTTAAAGCGTTTTTCCGACTCCGCCCTATCTCTGTCTCTCTCTTCCTGCATTTCCCTAAGCCGGTCGTGCAGCTCTCGGTTTTCCGCCTCCAACATGCTAGCACCGCCATATCGAACCGTCGAAACAGACGAGCTACTATCTTCAGGGAGGCCGTAAACACGGCCTTTGGTCTTGGGAGTCACCTACGATAAAAAAAAAATATATTTTATAACTTACTTGTATTAAAAGTAATGTTTAAATTTCTTTAAAAGTGAAACGGTTACTAACCTCGTACGTGAACTCGTTGATCTTCTCGACTGGAACTTCGGTTGGCGCCGGAGTTCCTTCCACGATAGGTTACGATTGTAGGAACTCCTCCTGCCGCCTCTGCACGGCTTCCACGATTTCACGAGCAAGCGGGTCTTGAATTTCACCGGTCTTCTTGTTGGTGTGCGAAACCTTGACCAAATCAAGGTTGGAAGGATAGACACCGGTCTGCTGAAACTGTTAACATATACAATTTCGTTAGCGAATTTAAAAAAATTTTGAATTATTAAACTACTTACAATTTTCTGAGCAGCTGAAGCCTTGCTCGTTGCTCCGAGGTTGTGGGTCGCCTTTCCCTTCCCCTTCCGGGTGTTGTTGCGGTTAGTGGAGTGTTTCTCGGAGTCCGCCCGAGTTGCCTCTAGTTCCCAATGTCGAAGTAGTCCAGCCCACATCTCTTGTTTATATTTGAAAACTTTAGGCACCTTCCCGTATTTATGCCACGAGTCTTTCCACTCGTTGATCTTCCACGAGATCTTCCTCGCAGCCTTTGTGTCGAATTCCTTTCGGACCATCGATGTGAGCGGTGGGTCCCACGTAAAATCTTGCTGCAAAAAAATACCACATTCCCGCATTAGTAATTAAAATGTGAGTGATATAGAAAATATATTTGAAAAAAAAAAAAAATCATACCGCAAATTGTCGGAACCAAGTGTCCCGGTCCTCCAATGGCATGTCGGTTTATGTGGGATACGGTTTAGTGAGCATGGAATTCATCATTTCGTTGATAGAACCCGTAATACCGTTTCCCGAGTATTGGAACCTATTAAAACACTTAGTTAAATATTTATCTAAAATTATTAAATCCACTACATGTTTAAATAAGACTTACCAGGTCGTGTTAGGTGCCGAGTCTGGATGTAGACGCGTCAACCTATCACGTTCGGGTTGCGCCACAAACTGCTCGATGGTCATCGAGGTGGGAGCTGAGTGGGCTGTAGGCGGGGGCTGAGACATGTATTGGGTCTCCAAGTCGGGACTATCCTCGGGGATAACCGTCTCACTCGTAGTCCGACCTCCCCTACTGGAACTCGCACCTACTCTAGAGTTATGAAACTGCCCATAATTCCTACGATTTTCATAATTCTAAGATTTAGAGATTTCGGGATTTATGGAATTTGGAATGTATAGGAATTTGTGATTTTGAAATTTTGGGATTTAGTTAATTGGAAATTTAGGATGATGGGAATTAAGGATATTGGGGATTGAAGAGTTTTGTAGTAAATGAATTTAATTCAATTGGGATTACGTGGTTTTGTGATTTGCAATTTTTAAAATTAAGTAATCAGGGTTTTTTTTATATTGTATAATCAGAAACCGAAGTTTATGGATTTAAGTTTTAAATTTTAAAATTTTTTAATTCTTAAAAAATTTTATTAACATTAATTTTCCAAATTTTTTAAACTTGTAAAAAATGCTTTAAAGGTTTAAATTTGTTTAAAGTTTGAATTGGTAAACATTTTTTATTAAAATTAATATGACAAATTTAAAAAAATTGTTAAAAAAATTTTAAATATGAAGTATTTAAAGGTTTAATTTTTTAAAAATTGTTTAAAATTCTGAACATTAATTTGACAAAATTTATTAACGTTAAAAAATTATAAATTTTAAATTTTAAATTGTTAACCTTATAAACTTTAAAATTTATAAAATAGTAAATTTGAAGGATTTAAAGATTTAAATTTTATTAATTTTAAATAGGTTTAAAATTTTATAGGTTTAAATTGTTTTATTAATGTTAAAAATAAAGGTTTAAAATTTTAAAGTTATAACTTTAAAATTTATAAAATTTTAAATTTAAAGGATTTAAAGTTTTAAAATTTATTATTTATAAATAGGTTTAAAATTTATCCTCATGAACCCTAAAATTTCTTAACAATCAAAAATCCTCATGAACCTTATATCTTAACATTCTACAAACCTAATTTCTTAACATTCTATTAATCCTCAAGAACAATTCGGATTTCTCAACATTCTACAATCCTCATAAACCCTAAAATTCTAAAATTCTAAAATCCTCAACAACAATTTCGGAAAAAATCTATAAAATTATGTAAAACTTACATAATTTTTGATTTGGTTGAAGATTGTGAGGATTGACCACGGAGGAGAAGTATTGGCGGAGAAACGGCGGAGAAACGGGAAGGAATCGCCGGAGAAACGGGAAGGATTCGCCGGAGAAGTTTTGGAGAAAATTTTATTTTTCAGATCTGTCTTCGGGGAAGACGAAGACTGTGGATTTAATAGACTATCCGACGGCCTTCAGACGGCATTCCGACGGCCAGGCAATATTCCGACGGTTTTCCCGCGTTGACAAAGATTACGAAGTCTTTTGGCGGCTGGTCAAATTAGGGTTTCCGTCGGTAGACCGTCGGAATTTAAGACAGAATTCCGACGGAAATTCTTTTAAAATATAAAATTTTACATTTTTTTAGATATTTTACCGTCAAAATAAATCTCGTTCCATTCTATTCCCGATCCTATATTCCCGTTCCCTTTAGTTTTTTCTATGTTCAATTGCATTTTATTTATTTAGACATTAGTTTGTACGCCGAATTAATTGTTTACTTAATAAATTTGGTAAAAAAATCTTATAATTTTGAATCCCCGAATAAATACGTCTGATTTTTCGAATTGGTGATGTTATTTTGTAAACATTATCATATATTTAATACAAATCTTATAATTCCTTTACAAAAACCTTATAATCAAATTTAAAACCTTATTATATATTTTTTATAAAAAAAAAAACAAACACCATCGGAATTCCGTCGTAAAATTCAGACGGAATTCCGACAGATATAATTTATTTTTTAATTTTAATTTCTCGGAACAAATAAATATTAATTTAAAACATTAAACCGTCGGAATTCCGTCTGAACTTTAAGACGGTATTCCGACAGTGTTTGATTTTTTTTTTAAAAAAAATATATGATAAGGTTTTAAATTTGATTATATGGTTTTTGGAAAGGAATTATAAGATTTGTATAAAATATATGATAATGATTAAAAAATAACATTATCATATATTTTATATAATTAAATATATAAATTGATGTAACACCAATATTTCATAATTTTAGTTACTTTTGTTTTGTAATGATTTGCGTATCAATTTATGTAAATAAATATTTTGAAAGGTATTTCACATATATAACATCAATATTTCATAATCATTAAAAGGAAATATAACACATGAAAACATTATACGATCGTAAAATAGATACTGGATCATTATTGAACATAAAAGCAACATAAAGTTGTTATCATTAAATTATTCTTATTTGTGGACGAGTTGGATGTTTAGTCTTCATCAGAGTCTGGAACTGTTTCATACTCGTACCCAGTAGTTCCTCCATCTTCCGCCTCGATGGTAGATCCTTCCATTGGTTGGTATTCAGCAATAATCGAATTAGCACCGATTATCTGTTTCAAAAACGAATTTAGTTAAGCATTCCCATAAATATTTATAAATGTATATATGGTGTATCTACCTTAACAATGTTCCGCTCTGTGATGTTCAGGTACTTTTGGTTTCTATCAAAACGGCAAACGGTAACATTCTTCAGGATTACCACCGCACCTACACCAGTGGTGAGTCTGTACTCGTCCTTCTTGAAGATGTTATGGTGCATGGTTCCCTCGATTTTTCCTGAAGGATCTTTTAAGGTTACAAGCAAATCTCCTTGGTCATTGGGGGTTAAACTAGAGAGCATAGCCACAATCTGATAATAAAATATATAGAATATACTTGTCAGGTAAATTGTATGTCTAAATGTTAATAAAATATGTCGCAAAACGTAAACCTTTTTGACTTTAAAAAATTGTGAATGCGGGGATTTAATTTTTGCAACCTGGGTCCAGAATGGTGTGCTTCTTTTGTTAGAAGAACCTACATGAAAATGAATGGTAGATTTAGTATTTGTCAGCTACAATCATTATTGTAAAAGTAAAACCGGTAATTATATATATATATATATATATATATATATATATATATATATATATATATATACCTTCACGGATTATGTAATCGATAGTAGAAGTCCACCGAGGACTACTAAAATCCTGGTCCTCCTGTGGTGCCTCATTCATGACCTCACGAATAAAATCTTGTGTTGGGCGTGGCTGAGAACTTTCACCTCGCATCACATTTGCATCATGAGACCTCTTTCGAAATAGGCCTCGCCGTACAACTTGGCCAGGTCCCGGTATTACGGGCGTTTGGTTCTGGGATTGTTGAGTTGGATGGAGTGAAATAGTCGGTTCAGCATTAGTAACATTTATGTTATCGTAAGGAGGGCTTGAAAGAACAAGAGTTGTGGCTAGAGGGTTATGACCGGGGGATCGGTTTTGCATATAGTAATTCCACAGATCTTTGTTTGCCATTACGCAAATGAATTTTTCTGTGTTATGACTTGATGGTTATAATTTTGTTATGAATGCAATGAAAAAATGTGCAAACTTATGTAGAACGGATATCCGTCGGATTTCCGTCGGATTTCCGTCGGAAAACCGTCTAAATACTCCGACATAAGACCCCACCAATCCTTTCCGCCACTGCAGACGATTTATTAGCCACTCAAACTTTGCCGACATCGGAAACCGTCTACAATCCGTCGGAAAGCCGTTACATAATTGTGACGACATAGCTCCGTCAGAATACGTCGGTACAGCTGACCAATCAAACTTTGCCGATATTGGAAACCGTCTGCAAGCTGTCGGAAATCCGTTAAATAATTCTGATGACATATATCCGTCGGTACAACTGACCAATCAAATATTGCCGACATCAGAAACAACCCGCAATCCGACGGCATACGGACGGTTTATACAGTCAAGTACAACTATAAATAGACCTTATGGAGTGTATATCTTCTACACCTCTCCATAACCAAAAAAATATGTCTTCTACCTCTCCTAATGAAGACGCAAAAACAACATCCGAGGCTAATTTTTTTTATGTCCCAAAATACTCTTGGGAAACTGAATCTCAATGCGACGAATTCACTCAAGAAATTTCCACTTACTCGTGGGAATTTGATACGTGCTCACCAATCCAAAAAGAAGATTCCACATCAACAGTAGTGCCTGACAGCCAGTGGTCGCCAAACATCCACCACGCCAATCCAATCGAAGTCGAACAACCATGTGACTTGGTGGAAAAGTCTGATACTTACGGTGCAAGTACTTCAAACGTATGTAAGGATTATGATTTTGAATTCGCCCAAAGCCCTGAAAAGCCAAACTTAAATTTAGATGTTGATGCAATCAAAAGTGAATTGTGCGGCGGATTTATAGATTGTGCACAAAAGGATCATTACTATGATTTTGAATTCGCCCAAAGCCCAGACAAGCCAAGCGAATTGTGCGACGGATTTGTAGATTCTCAAGAAAAGAAAATAAAGGGAAAGCACATCAGGAAATGGTTCTAACAAATGGTAAGTTCGGAGTGGAAACCGACATATGATTGTAAAATGAGGAGTTTATTATGTACTTGTGTCGTAACGGTTGTGTGTTAAAAATTTCAAACTCTCTAATGTAACTGTTAACGTTTATTTCATCTGTTTTAAATTTTATATTCCAATAAATGTAATGTTTCATTGGAATTGCAATAACATTAGTTATCTTTAATTATTCATCGTCCATGACTACATATATAGTATTAAATAATATGATATATGGAACACACAATTGTGAGAGAACAACATGCATTAATAAGCAAATTTTTATTCCCAAATAATTATTCTGAATCTTTGGAGAAACCTTCACTAGGGATGGAGTCTGAATCGTCGTCAAATTCTCCACGTGTTTCCTCTTCGTCCGAATGCACTTGATCATCCCCGACATAATTAGGATCAACGACAAGGTCGATGTTATCCATCTCCTCAACCGGTGAGATTTGTACACTTCTCGATGGTTGTAGAGCATCCTGTTCTGGAACTCCAAAGATTTTTCCTCTAGGGTTTATTGCAGTTACTGTGATCCATGGATCTGTACGGTAGGCAACTCGAGGATATGGAATGTAGCAAACCTAATAATAATTAGTGGTTATTGATAATATACATGAACAAGAAACCTTAACAATGAGTAAGTAGGTAAACATATTACTGTATTGATACCTGGTCTGCTTGAGACGCAAGGATAAATGGATCGTAATACTGTAGTTTCCGGCTTGAATTAATCGAAATAACACCAAGAGGGTCAACTCGAACCCCTCGACCATTGGATGGGTTATACCAATCGCACATAAACACAATGCACCGCAAATCCAACATTCCTGGATAGTGGATTTCCAAGATTTCTTTTAAAACCCCATAGTACATCGTATCACCGGATTGCGCCGAAATACCACAGTCCGAAGTTGACCTTTTACGTCCTTCCTCATGGATCCTGAACGAATATCCCCTATTACAAAACCTGCGATATGAAGTCGCGGTGCTGAGTAACCCATGAACAAACTCAACTAACCATGTCGGGACATCTTCACCACGTGCTATACAGTCAGACACCTACAAAATGATATAAGTAAGATATAAGTTACATATGAACGTGAAAACATGGAAAAGTAAGAGTAAGTAATTATCTTAAACTTACATAACATGGCAACCACCCCGGAAATTCTTCATCTTTCAAGACAGCTAGTTCGGCATCTGTCTTATCAGAATGGTATTCACGGGCAAGAGACATGTAGATCCTGTAACATAACAGTTGTTAGTTGATGAAGGCATATATATATTCCCATAAATTTGCCATAAAAACTTATATACCTTTCGTACTTCAAAATGTCGTCACAGTTTCTGAGGATATACGTATGCAAATGTGTGACCTCTTGTTGTGATAGTCTGCGTTTCTTTCCTTTTCCAATTGGTCGACCAACTTGGGCAAACAACTCAGGTACAACCACGGCATAGACAGCTTTCTCACCTCCATCATCATGTCTGGCAGGACGTCTCGCCTTAGTACGAGCTTCTGATGGAAAGTAAGTTTCGGCAAAGTGTGAGATTTCTTCGTTTAGGCTTTGTTGAACAATAGATCCCTCAACCCTGCTCAAATTTTTTACCTTTTTCTTCAGGTGGAACATATAACGCTCGAACGGATACATCCATCGGTATTGAACAGGGCCTCCTAAGGCTGCTTCTCGTGGGAGGTGAATAGTTAGATGTTCCATAACGTCAAAAAAGGACGGTGGAAATATCTTCTCAAGATTACAAAGGAGAGCCAGGATATTGTCCTCCAAGTTACGTATCCCGTGGACGGTCCACATAAGAACCGCTCGCATGTTGAAATTCTGCTTGATTGAAATGTCAAATACCTCGACACCATGCTCCCACAACATCTGCAACTCATAGATCAATGGTTAGAGGAATATATCGAGTGACCGTCTTGGATGATCAGGCCCGGGAACTAGAATTGAGAGAAACAGGAACTCTTGCCGCATGCACATAGAAGGAGGCAAATTGTAAGGTGTTACGATGACCGGCCACAATGAATATTTTCTTCCATGCTTTCCAAATGGGTTGAAACCATCGGTTGATAAGCCGAGGTATACATTCTGTCGTTCATATGCAAAATCTGGATATACGGATTGGAAGTGCTTTCACGCTTCTGCATCTGAAGGATGCGTGATATCTCCATCTTGACTATGCTCTGCATGCCATCTCATAGCCCTAGCAGTGCGGTCTGATTCGTACAGCCTCTTCAACCTCTCCGTTAAGGGTAAATACCACATCCGTTTAAATGGAATCTTCGCCCTCCCACTTGTGTCCTGGAACCGTGGTTTGTGGCAAAATTTACATTTATTTCGGTTCTCGTCTTCTTTCCAGTATATCATACAGTTGTCGATGCACACATCTATAACCTCGTAGGGCAAACCAAGACCGACAACAAGTTTTTGGATCTCGTAGTATGATCCGGGGGACAGATTATCTTCTGGCAAAATATCTTTCACGAACTCGGTAAATGCATCAACACATTCTTCGGACAAATTGTAATCAGTCTTCAGGTTCATCATCCTACTAGCAGCAGATAGCGGTGAATGACCATCCCTACAACCGCTGTATAGTGGTTGCTTTGATGCGTCTAACATTTCGAAAAACCTTCGGGATTCTAAATTAGGTTCTTCAACCCTATCACCCTCATGATACCCACCCGACTGCAAATTCTCTCTAAACGCATCGTTAACCATCGCAACCGTACTTACCCCAACATCTACTTCCGGTGTACGTTCTCCTACACTATCCGGAAAATAAGGTGCATTACTACTACTATTACCATATTCATAATTGGTTTCTCCATGTAAAAACCAAACCTTATATCCCGGCCTAAATCCATATATATATAAGTGATTCCAAACTTTACTAACCGAACCACTAATTCTATTACAGCAATTAGAACAAGGACATTTGATATCCTGACCTTTCTTGGCCGCCTCTTGATTTCTAGGTAACTGCATGAACTCGCAAATACCTTGAGCGTATTCAGTCGTTAATAAGTTCGACCCCTCTTCCATCATTGGCGCGTCCATCCATGACCGAAAATATGAAGAACTCATCTCTCAAATTTTTTAAGTTTGGTTTTCAGATGTTGGTATAATGAACGTTGGAAGAAATGTGCAAACTTGTGTAGAGGGGATTTCTGTCGGAAATCCTTCGCAAATCCGTCAATACATCCGACATAACACCCCACCAATCACATCGGCCACCGCAGACGATATGTCAACCATTCAAACTCTGCCGACATCGATAACCGTCCAAATTCCGTTGGAATGCCGTCGGAATATACCGATTGAAACTGACCGTTGGAAAACCGTCGGTTCTTTCCGACGGTTGTCAGACGGAATGCCGACTGGAATGGCATTCCGTCTGAAAACCGTCGGTTATGTCCGACGATTGTCCGAGGAAATCGTTTTGGTCGGCATGCTGTCTGACAACCGTCGGAAAAAACCGACGGTACAAAAATTTCCGTCGGAATTTACAGTGTTTTCTTGTAGTGATAGTGATTGAATTTCGACAAGGGACATAAAAGGTTACACAATCCAATTTTCTTGGATATATCTAGAATTACCCTACGACCGTGACAACTAAATGCGAACAAACACAACACATATTTAGCTGCCCATTAAGGAACAAACACAACACATATTTAGCTGTTATGTCCAAATAAAAATGAAAAACAATAACCAAAAAAAGTAAAGAATAAAATGTCATATTTGACCAAATTCTCCAATACCCTTATAATTTATCTTTCTTCTCCTATTCGTCATTCCATGAATCTTTCCTTTTTTTCGGATAATCTTTTGTAAGATAAAATTACAAAAATAAAATAAAAAATCCTTTGAGATTGTTTTTTTTTCCTTTTCAATAATCTATAAATAGTAGCAACCGAAGACGAACAACTTCTCCACTTTTCTTTTCAATCTTATCCTTATCTTCTTCCTTTGTTCTGTTTCGCTTCCAATCTCTCTCTAATTTTGTCTTAATTAGCGTTAATCATTGATCTTCTCGTTATTATTAATATTACCAAAGACGAAACGTCAATGGACGGAATTATGAAATGATAAATCTCAACAAATTCTCTCGATTACTCGTTTATCATTCCATATCCGTCGTGATTCTTCACTGGTTTTACGTTTTCTCTTGAACAGCTCGCAAGTATTATTATTATTATAAGAAGATGGCAAACGCAGAGAAGACAAGCTCAGGTTCTGACATAGATGAGAAGAAAAGGAAACGCAAGTTGTCAAACCGCGAATCGGCTCGGAGATCGCGTTTGAAGAAGCAGAAACTAATGGAGGACACGATCAATGAGATCTCGACTCTCGAAAGAAGAATCAAAGAGAACAGCGAGAGATGCAGAGTGGTGAGGCAGAGGTTAGACTCGGTCGAGTCGGAGAACGCGGTTCTTAGATCGGAGAAGACGTGGCTTTCGAGCTATGTCAGCGATTTAGAGAATATGATCGCCACGCAGAGTGGCGGCGGCGGCGATGACAGCGATCAAAACGCAAACACGGAAATAACGTCTGGAGATTGTAGGAGTAGACCTTGGCAGTTGGGTTGCGATTCGCTAAAACCAATTGCGTTCTTTAAGACTTGAGCGTTTGTGTGTATTAGTTTGTAACTTTGGCCATTTTCTAATTGAATTGTTTTTCGCAGAAATACTTGAAGACCCTTGGCAGAGAGGCAATTCTTCCTTTTGTAACAATTTAGTTTAATACCATATGATAACCATTAATAAAAACAATGTTGCTTTGGTTTTCAAGAAACTCAAAATCGAATCTCTAATTCAAAAAATTTGCGCCGTTCTTAAAGTAATTGGCAACTCAATTTGGAGAATTAGGGATTTGACTTTGAGTTTTGCCCATCAAAACGACGTCGTTTTAATTAAAGCAAAGAAACGTCGTCGTTTTGAGCCAATAAAACTGAACCACCTAATCCACGTGTCGTCTTATTCATTATTCCGTCAATGCTAACTAACGGGAAATTGGTCAAAACATATTTCGGCACAACGTAACAATTAGATCACCATAAAAAGAAACATAGTTATTGTGATTGTACATTTCGTGACAATAAAAATAATTTCGTAACCTTTTATGATAATTTGTATACGATTACAATGAAACTGTCACATATAGTTATTTGCAACAAAACATAACCATATTTACGAAAAAGTTATTTAGTCAACATTGTCCCACAAACTGAAATGAGACATATTACTAACAAAATTGTCATAGTTATAGACTAAAAATATTATCCAAAAAAATGTTATAAGTTGTGACTTTCTTGACGTCTCGAGTCCCTTACTCATTTTTACTGAAATACTAGATGACTCCCCCGTTTTACGCAAATTAGTATTTCTGAAATCAATTAAACCTGAAAATTTATCTAGATTACATCTAGAATTTAGATTTATTTATTTTGAATTTAATTATTTTATTTTTTGTTAATATTTTGTTATTATTAGTTTCACTTAGTAAAGAATAACTTAAGGAAACAATAAATATTACATCCATCTCATAGATTATGGGAAACAACAATAAAGAATATCACAATATATTTAGACAGTATTATTTACGGAAATTTTTCTATAGAATAAAAAAAACAAATTCCTTCAAAATCACGACTATATGTAGAATTTAGATTTATTTATTTATTTTTATTTTATTTTATTTGCTGTTAATTTTTTATTATTATTAGTTTCGTTTAATAAAGAATAACTCAAGAGAATTAAAATATTAAATTCATCTCATAGATTATGGGAAGAACAATATTGTTTGAAGGAAAATTTGTATATGAGTAAAAGGAAAATTGTTGTAATATTAATTTTTCATCGAAATGATATTTTTTCTTCTTGAATTTGAATTACTTTTATTTCCCACTGAAAATAATTAGCTTTTTTGATTTTTTTGTAGGTGATACATTGTAAGAGAATACATAAATGTTTTTTATTTGAATATAATTTATTTATTTTAATATTTTAAATTATTCATTATGGTGATTATTTTATATGTCCAAAAAAATATTAGCAAATATTTTGTTGTTGATAATCACTAAAGATTTGTATAAGTAATAAATAGCTATTGGTTTACCATATGATAAGATTTTTTGTGAGAGTGATGCCATGTCATATTTATTTGTTAGTCATGTCATATTTCTTTCACAAATCACATCTCTAATAATATATAGGAGATAGTCTCAAATCGTCACAAGAAATAACAAAAAAAAAAATTGATGTTAATCCATCACAATTACTGACTTAACATACATTCTTAAAAATGACTAATTTAGTGACTATTATAACTTCTTCATTTTGTTATAAAATGATTATGAAAATGTCGTCACTTATTGGTCTTTATTTGCGATTATTTCGTATATCAACTTAGTCATGCTTTATCATTGGAATTCTGTCACAAATTCGTATAAATCAACCAGTATGTTAATGTGTCCAATATGACATTGTTCTTTACTATTTTTTTTTGTCACAAACATGCATTAAGAAGAACTACAAAACTCAAATATTTTTTTACTCAAATTATACATCTATTATAGATTAAAAAATGGAATTATTATCAGGGTTCAGACATATATTCACTATAGGTGGTAACAAGGTGAATTAGAAATCGAGTTTGAACCATGTGATTGTTCTTTCAATTACAAAAGATAGTGTATTGCTATAACATATGCAAGAGATTTGATTTGATTATGAGCAAAAGTAAGTCGAAGTGTGGTGTAATTTGTTTGTCTAAAAATAATGTTCAACATGAATGAACCAAACATTTTACATTTCGATGTTAGACTTCACTATATTAGAAATATCATGAATCTAGTTCGGTGTATGTGACTTTTACAAAAATATTACATGCTGGCAATTTCAATCAAACTTTGAATCTAATATATATGAAGGTCGGTGTTAGATTAAAAAGTTAGAGCTTTAGTTCGTTATGAAAGTTTAGGATGTTCTCTAACACTAACGACGAACGAAAAAGAGAGAGATCGACACTAAGATACAAATTTATCTGCTAAGACATCTCTATTTTCGATTTTTATCACGAACCCTCTCTAAATTTGAGCCATTCTTCTAATCAAGCTCTCATGGACCACTTCAACGAGATTCTCTTAAGCCTAACGACGAATAAACGAAGGTAAAAAATTATATTGACATTTTAAGGCTTTCATCTAATATAGACGGTGTCTCATAAACACAATGCTCCAAAATTTATATTGTTTGCTTGATGTATAGTTTGTTTGTATGTAGTATATATAATGTGCAAAATAGTTTTAGCTTTGATTACATATTTCTCAACGTAACCGACGTAAACAATACTGCATCATCATGTTCTCAATACTGCATATTGAGAACAATATCTATATATAATAGGAAACCTGTTTTTAGACTCGATGACGTCATCAATTTTTTATAGGAAAAAAATTTTCATCCTACGGTTGATAATACTTTCTATACTAAATCTAACGATTCTGGTTTTCTTGACATTGAAAAGAAGCATCTATCAAAACACGCGTTCTTTCTTCCCCAATGGACGAGACTGTCTAAATCATATACCCCTTTTCAATTAAACATCTTCGATTCATCCCCTCTCCAAATGTCTAAATCATCAATTCCGTCCAAAATCGTTGGTTTAGAAACTTCTCCACTTTTTGCAGATCTCTGATTCAGAAACCCAAAAATTCACTTCTAAATCACAAACTACCCAATACGCTACAGTAATGGAGGGATAATCGGTGAAGACAAGAGGAAAGCAAAGCAAGAACTAATTCAATAAAAAAAAAAGACTCACGATGAAATCTACAATCAAATTTGGGAGTAGAAATAAAATTCGACTAACTAACCGAAGAAATCGCGATCCCTAAGTATGTTAAACAATGGATAAACTCCGCTAAATGAAGACACATTAGGAAAACCAATTTCTATCTACAAGATTATCTAATCTCAAATCAAACTCATATTTATCTCTATTCCTCTTGATACACGTCTAGATTTCCTATATATTATCCATGCTTCTCACTTTTGATTTTGGTTACCGTTGTCGACTTGTCTTTATTCCTGTGTGTTTTTTAGAATCAATAATCATTTTCTCGTGAACTTACTCTACTTCTCTTGATCATTCTCTTCAAAATATCAATTCATCTCGCTCTATTTCAAATTAAAAAGGCCTTTCTTATAGATTGTAGATTGTATCGGTTCGCGAAGATGAGCCATCTCAAATATGAAAGCCAAACTTTCCTGAGAACATTATGACCTTACAGAATGAGAAAAGTTTCTTCAAATGTGACTGCAAGGACCAAGGGTGGCATTTTTAAGTTTCAAAGAAACAAGGGTTTTATATCAAAGCCAGCAACATTCTTTTAGATGCAGACCTAAACAGAAAGTTGGGAGACTTTGGACTAGCCAGGTTCCATGATCGTGGTGAGAATCTAGAAGCCACACATGTGGTAGGACCCATTGGCTACATGGCACCAGAGCTTACTGCAATGGGAGTAGCCACTACTTGGACTGCAGAAAATTAAAACGATTTTAATTAATACTATCCCTCAAATATGCCTTCTGAGCTTTTAAGTGAGTGTCATTACCGTTCGACGAGAAATCCTCTCGACATAGTTATCAAGGAGTAAAGTTACAATCCTGAGACATATATACATATGCTCATGAGTCTCTGGTCATAGTGAGATAGTATGTTATATAACCATTTTCTTTACCATGATAGAAGGCAAACAAGAAAGACTCTAGCGATTGAGCTCGTAGTGTTTCGAATATTTGATTGTTTTGCAAAAAAAAGAGGATATAAAAAGTGAACACCAATAACCTGAATCAAACGATAGTTAAATGACACAGAATCAAATGAGAGTAGTAGTAAATAAACCAAAACAAAACCTTACCAAGAATAATGCTATATACTCCTTCCTTGTTTTTGCTGATTATGTTAATTCCTCTTTCATCAAAGCAAATATGTGTTCAGTCCACTAACCAACCAAGTTTGGTACCCTGAGAACGAAGATAGTTAGGTTTCACTATTTTGTGCTTAAAGAGAGATAATAATGCAAAAACTGGAATATACCTGCAAGAACAGTACTGAAACCGAGGATTCCACAGACTTTACCAAAACAGTAGAAAAAAAAATTACAAAAGGAAGAAAACGATTTTGAACCATTTTGTTCATCTGCATAGCAGCCACATTTCGATTTGCTTTCAGAAATTGAGAAGAGAAATAACCTTGAGGATGAAACAGTTACAAAAGTTCCATATTGGTATAAATCGCTGCTGGCTGAGCTTCCGTAGAACTAAAAGCGTCTATCTAAAGTATTCCTTATGCACTTGGTAATCTTTAACTCTAGATCCTCCCAAAAAATTTGGGTCAGGGCCATGTACATCCAGCTTACAACACCTTAAAAGTAATGCAAAAAATATCATATGAAGACCATGTATGGCATACATAAACTGAGTAACTAATCTGCATAAGAGATAACTTCCTTTCTATGAGTGATTACTGCTAAATGATGCATCTAGCAAAAGACGAGTAATTGCAATTGTGCAACGGTATATCTGAATCTAATGTTGGTTAAGAGTTTATATTTGCCTCTTTGAGAATATGGCATGTATTGAAGCAAAAGACCACTTTTTCCCAATGTGCACTACTTGGGTGAGCCTGAGCCTTAGATACAAATGCAATAAACCATTACCTCTCAATTAACTTAAAACTCACCAAGGCCAAAGATATAACATAACCACATAAGCGATGGAATAATAAGCAATTGTAGAAAGCACAAACAGTAGCAACGTTACATAGTAACTTGTCTTTATAGCCAAGTTAGAAGACATGATATAGTTTGGTGTTTTAGCAAGTGAATGAATAGTCTCCACAAACACGATATGAACACTCTGACCAACCAATTGCAGCCTTAAACTAACAAGTGTTGATTCCAGAGTTCAAATATGCAATCAAATAGTTCACAACAAGGTTAAAAACTTGATCTCTCTGTATTCTAGAGACTAAATCGTTCGCCATCTAATTGAGTTTAAGTGTTGTTTAAGAATGTAAAATCAGAAAGACAAAAAGTATACATGAAAAGACAAAAAGGAAGAAACCCATTTCATTTTTCCAAAAGCCAAATCGCTAGAAAGTTACAAAAGAAGAAAATCTAAAAAAAAGGCATATAGTGCAAATGGTTGACAAATGAATACATTTTGGTGGAATAGACTATTCTTCTCAGTTTCTCTATAATTTCACTATTTTGTGTGAATTTATTTTTCTCTATAATTTTGTGGGTCCCATCAAATGAATGAAAAATAAATCAATTTTTTTTTAGATTCATCTACATTTGTTACTCCTAAAACAGTGAAAGGAATACGATGAAACAAAATTGGAGGAAGATTTTCTTGTTTCATTCTTCTTTTTCCTCTTATTATTTTTTCTTTTTTTCCTCCCACTTACAACCATTTGCACCCATAATCTTCAAAACAAAGTTACAAATCAGTTGAGATTCTCTTTTTTTTTTTTTTGTAGTCAATCAATTGAGATTCAATTTAACCTGATTTGGGATTTGAATAACACTGGGAAATCGATGAAGAAACAAAATCCAGATTGGGGGAATTTACCTTTGGAAAGAGCATAATCAGTTTCCATTAATTTAAGAGCATAAAGAAGAGAAAATTATTCAAATCTCATGGAACTATGGTTATATGACTAGAATACCATATATCTTTCAAAAATTACTCAAATCTTTTCACACCCCTAGTAAATTACGATAAACAACCTTGATTAGTTTTTCTTAATTAAAATTATTGTTAATTAAAAAATAAAAAACAAATTCACGTCAGTGTGACCGTGGTTAGAAAAGAGGGAAGTGTCAAAAGAAAAAAAGAAAAAAACCACAAACTTTCTCAACTGTCTTCTACGTTTAAGATTCTTTCGAAATCGACATTGTTTCTTTCCTCGTGATCGTCTTCTCTCCGCAATCGAAATCGTCTTCCCTCATACTCGTCGTCGCCGAAAATCGTCTACTCTCGTAATCGTCTTCGAAAGGTAGGTTGTTGCGGAGTTGGATGTTTTTTATTCCGGCTGAGTTATAAATTATATTGTGTCTGAGTTAGTGTTTTTTTGCGGCTGAGTTTATATTGTGGCTGAATTAGGGTTTTTTGCGGCTGAGTTATAAATTATGTTGTGACTGAGTTAAAAATTATGTTGTGGCTGAGTTATAAATTGTGTCTGAGTTAGGGTTTTTTGCGGCTGAGTTATAAATTATGTTGTGGCTGAGTTATGATTATATTGCGGCTGAGTTATAAATTATGTTGTGGCTGAGTTAAAAATTATGTTGTGGCTGAGTTATAAATTGTGTCTGAGTTAGGGTTTTTTGCGGTTGAGTTATAAATTATGTTGTGGATGAGTTATGGTTATATTGCGGCTGAGTTATACTTCATCTTCTTCTACTTCATCCTCCAAGTATCTTAAGCAGCTCTTCTGCGAGTACTTGGCACTGTTGTGGATCAATCTGCTGTTCATAAGTTTATCCTCCAACTCCTGAGGCCTTCCCTTAGCAACACGGTCTCCAAAGGACTTAGGATCAATCTTCCCCCATAGCGTTTCTGGTTCTCCAGTAGGTTCATGTGTATCTCGAGGACGATTCTCAGCGTTTATCACAAGACTAGAATTAGCTCTGTAATCATACTGCTTCGACCTGGCATGCGCTTCGGCACCACCTCCCGAATTCGCCATTACCAATCCAAAAACCTAAAAATCAAAATCAAATCAACATCAAAATCAACAAAAAAGGAACAAGATAAACCCTAATGGATCCCAAAATTGAGAATTGCAAAAGAGAAAAGGTCGTTGATGAAGAACCCTAATTTGTACGAGCTGATGACATGAAAAATAAAAGCTGATGACATGGAATATCGGTAAGTCAGCCGCCAAACAAACACATAACTCAGCCATTAATAAATCAGCCATCAAGTATAATGTAAGTCCGCCGAAACGTGAATAGTATTTCAGTAATTAATCTTTCGCTAATAAATCAGCCGTAATTAGGCTAGGAAATATTAAGTCTGCCGTATTGTCAAATTAATCAGCCGTCAAATAAATGCTATTCTAGTAATTAATCTTTCGCTAATAAGTCAGCCGTAACCAGGTTGAATTATTGTTAACCCAACCAATTACGGCTGATTTACTTAAGTCAGCCGTAACTACCTCTCATAAGTCAGCCAACCGGAGAACATAACTCAGCCGTCTCTTATCTTAAACTCAGCCAATTTTCCACAAATCAGCCCGCTGTTGTATAACTCAGCCGTAACTTATATTCGTTAGTCATCCGTTATCTCATAAGTCAGCCAGATTTCTGTAAATTAGCCGTAACTAACGGTTGATTTATGTTCGTAAGTCAACCGTTATCTCATAAGTCAGCCAGATTTCTGTAAATCAGCCGTAACTAACGGTTGATTTATGTTTGTAAGTCAGGCGATCTCTCATAAGTCAGTCGCGTTTTTTAACTCAGCCGCAATATAACCATAATTCAGCCACAACGTAACCATAACTCATCCGTAGCGGTTCACGGTTGAGTTCATTAATACACGTCAGGGATTTCCTACGTGGTTGCTTACGTGGCTATGGTATTTTTGTAATTACGTTTTTTGTCACAACGTAACAAAAGGGCACGCTGGGTATTAAAAAAATGCCAGTAATAAAAAAAAATTTATATGATTCTAGTCATATTACCTAATTTCTGTGGGATTTGAGGAAAGAACCCCATAAAGAAAGAAGCTTTTTTTCATTAGATATACGGTACCGGAGAAAATTACAGATCTACTCTCTTAACTAACTAATTTATTTAGCTTAATCTATCTTCTTCGAGATCATTCTTCTCCTCACCATTTGTGATCTCTCTTTACTCCTCCTTCTTTTGAATCTTCCTCTGATTCTTTCTTGTCGCCGATTTTCCCTGTCTTTTTATTCTTCCCAGCTTCTTTACCTTCCTCTTGAGCTTGATCTTCCCTTTTCCTCTTTGGATCTTGCTCTTTCTCTTTCAGGTGTTATAAATCAACTTGTATTTCCTCTTCAGTTTCCTCTCAGGTTCCCTCTTCCTTCTCGCTTTTGCCCTCTTATTTTCTTCGTCCCAAAACTCGATCCTAAGAGCTTGAAACTTCCTGCTCAAATCTTTCACCTTCCCATGTTCCTTCCAATAATGGAACATGTCAATTTCAGCAACAAACCGATGCTTGAATCTCTCCTCATCCCTAATCACAAGAGCTTCGTTTTCTCCATTTTAAACAATTTGAGTTTCCACGTTTAGTTTCTCTTCAATCTCTCTAGCAACTCTTGTTGCTCCCAAAAAATTGAGCTTTCCCCACTTGAAATCATTTCCTCTCAGTAGTTTCACCATTTCTTTCCTCACGGTCAGTGCCAGTCCAATCATTTTGGATGCCCTATGCATATATGTAAAAAAGTGTTATTTTCGTACATTTTCTAGTACCGTAAAAATAGTAATCTAAATAAATAAAAACACATTAAAACTCCATTAAACCATTTATAATTCCAAACAGTTATTAAGAAATAAAATAAATAAAACAAATTAGAATTTATTTTTGAAATATTGTACTCCTTGTATTTTTGCCTGCAAAAATCATTAATTAAACTCACGTTGTCGAGTTTTTCAACCATCTATGTTTCAATGGATGACAAAGCTAACCCATTCAATCTCTCTTGTCACATAGTAGACCGCACATAATTTTATTATCAGCTTCAACTTCGAATTTTAACTAATAATTTTAACTAAGTATATAATTGAAACTAAGGGTGGGCATTCGGATATCCATTCGGTTTTCGGTTCGGTTTATTCGGGTTTTGAGTTTTCGGGTATATAAATATAGAAACTTTTCAAGTTTTAAGAAATATCGGTTCGGATTGGGTTTGGTTATAATTTGGTTTGGGTCTGATTTTATTTTGGGACTGAAAACTGAAACTAACCGAATTTGATTGGGTTTCGGTTACTTTTGGTTTTCAAACCCAAAATACCCGAATAACCCAAAATAAACACTACATCACCGAAAAATCAAAGACAATTTCCTAGTACTAAAAACAATAATTAAAAAAAGTAGAAGACAACGTTGCTGAATCTTGAAGACAAGATCGAAAAGACCTTTACCAGCAGCAACAGCAAGGTAAAAAAGCACATGACATGTTAACGACCATCACGTTCTAGTTTAATCAATTCAAAACGGATTAGGTGTTTGTTCACAAATTCATCAAATTTGAAAATGATGTTTTTGTAAAATCTTGAAATCTCATATTTGGTGTGTTTATTTGTTAAGGATAGAAATCAAATTGGGTGGAAGTTGTGAACTAACTACCTACCAATAAGCCCACATGACCCATAACGTAAAAGCTTATTTGTTTCCCTCCCATTTCTATATTAATGCTTCTTCTCTACCTTTCTTTCTCTACCTCTATTTATTGTAATTATCTTCTCTCAGTTCTTCCTCCGATTCGGGTCGTCACTAGCTCTCTTCTAGCTTTGGATCGACCAATTCGTAAGCTTTTTATATCTGTCTTGATTCCGATCAGTGTTTCTTATGACTAAAGTTTCGATATTTACGAGGAGAATGCGTAAAGTTCCAAACTTTTCAATCATAGATTCGTTAGTGTAGTAAACGGGGATGAGATCTGCGTTTTAGTGATCACGAATTGGAAAGGGTCTTTGTTCTAAGTTCGATTACTGTGTAAAGTAGCCAAATTTCTGGGATTCAGGTCCTCAACATTGTAATAAGAACAATTTTAGTCAGTGTTTTGCTTGTCTGGATTTAATTATTGTCTCTTTATGATTTCTCAGTATCCAAATGGCAACTGGACAGTTGTTTTCTCGGACCACACAAGCTTTGTTTTACAATTACAAGCAGCTTCCTGTTCAACGAATGCTCGATTTCGACTTCCTCTGTGGTAAAAATCCCACATTTTGTCTAAAATTTGAACCGTTGAGAGTTTCTGATATGAAAGATCATTTGCGTTTACAGGACGTGAAACGCCTTCAGTTGCCGGAATCATAAACCCAGGATCCGATGGGTTTCAAAAGCTCTTTTTCGGTCAGGAAGAAATCGCTATCCCTGTTCATGCTGCGTAAGTTTGAGAGAAACTAACTATGTATGATGCAACTTTTGTTTTGAATTTATGTTTTTGACTTGTTTTGTTTTATACAGCATTGAGGCAGCGTGTGCGGCGCATCCAACCGCGGATGTATTCATCAACTTTGCATCATTCAGGAGGTTTGTATCAACTCAAAACTTAGCTGATTTTGCCTCTTTGTGATGGTTTTTGTTTAATTGGTTTTGTTTAATCTATAGTGCTGCTGCTTCATCCATGGCGGCTTTGAAGCAGCCGACTATTAAAGTTGTAGCGATAATAGCAGAAGGTGTTCCGGAATCAGACACCAAGCAGCTCATTGCTTATGCTCGTGCAAACAATAAGGTAATGATGATTAGCTCATTGCTTATGCAAAATGTGAGACTGATTGGGTTGCTCCGGTGTAGGTTCTTATTGGACCGGCTACTGTTGGAGGTATTCAAGCTGGAGCCTTTAAAATTGGTGACACTGCAGGAACAATTGATAACATTATCCAGTGCAAGCTGTACAGGCCTGGATCTGTTGGTTTTGTCTCCAAATCTGTATGTTACAAAACTTCATCATCTGCCTAAAGCTCATTGTGGTGTCTGAGAGTTTTATTCATCACTCTTTTTTTCTCGCAGGGTGGAATGTCTAATGAAATGTACAATACCGTTGCCCGTGTGACTGATGGGATCTACGAAGGTGAGTTTTGATCTTAAACAATCTATTAGTGGTGTATTAGATTACTAAAGCTGGTTTTATTTTGGTGGCTTGTGTAGGCATTGCTATTGGTGGAGACGTGTTCCCGGGATCCACTTTATCTGACCACATCATCCGGTTTAACAACATCCCACAGGTTTTACCAACCGTGAACTGTTTTAACATTGTTGATCACTTGAACTGTCCTTTTAGGGAACTTTTATATATTGCAGATAAAAATGATGGTTGTACTCGGAGAGCTTGGAGGAAGAGATGAATACTCTCTTGTTGAAGCTTTGAAACAAGGAAAAGTCACTAAACCCGTCGTTGCTTGGGTCAGCGGCACTTGCGCACGGCTATTCAAGTCTGAAGTACAGTTTGGTCATGCAGTAAGTGGCGCGAACTAACTTTTTTTTTTGTCAAAATGCCTTTTGAAAATAATTCTTGAACATGATTATGAATAGGGTGCCAAAAGTGGTGGCGAGATGGAGTCTGCACAAGCCAAGAATCAAGCTCTCATTGATGCTGGAGCTATTGTTCCCTCTTCGTTCGAAGCTCTTGAATCTGCAATCAAAGACACTTTTGAGAAACTGGTCAGTTTTCGGGTGTTGTTCGCTAAGTGGCATCGTATTTTGTTGTAATCTTATGTGTTGCTCATTTCAATTCCACCTAAAAGGTTGAAGAAGGAAAAGTCTCTCCTATCAAGGAAGTCACTCCCCCACAAATCCCTGAGGATCTCAATTCCGCAATTAAGAGTGGAAAGGTCCGGGCTCCTACTCACATCATCTCCACCATCTCTGATGACAGAGGTACAGAGGCACTAGATACTTCATATGCCTCTTTAAGCTCATTTTCTCATACTCAGGAAACAGATTTTGATGATCATATTAATTTGCAGGGGATGAGCCATGCTATGCCGGTGTGCCAATGTCTTCTATCATCGAACAAGGCTATGGAGTGGGTGATGTCATTTCCCTGCTATGGTTCAAACGTAGTCTTCCTCGTTACTGTACAAAATTCATTGAGGTCTCGGTTTCTTTCTTTTCTTGTTTAAACTATTCGTTCTCAATGTGCAATGTTCTTATGAAAATTACGCGGAATTTAGATTTGCATAATGCTGTGTGCTGATCACGGTCCATGCGTCTCGGGGGCTCACAACACCATTGTAACTGCAAGAGCAGGCAAAGACCTTGTCTCAAGTCTTGTCTCAGGTCAGTTAACATCTCTTCTGCCTGCAACAGCACACATTCGGTTTTTGTTACCGTGCAATAATCTCTAACGCTGTTACACCTTCCAACAGGTTTATTAACCATTGGTCCTCGATTTGGTGGTGCCATTGATGACGCTGCTCGATACTTCAAAGACGCGTGTGACAGGGTAAAATGCTATTTAAATTCCCCACAAAGGACATAAAACTTGAATCTGATCCTTAATTGGTTGCTTGTTTCAGAATCTCACACCGTATGAATTCGTCGAGGGAATGAAGAAGAAGGGAATCCGAGTCCCCGGGATTGGACACAGGTAGAAAACAGAACATTGTAACAATGTAATAAGCACATCCTCACAGGCTGTATTGTATGAAACCTGTTTTCTTCTTCTTGGTAGGATCAAGAGCAGAGACAACAGAGACAAGAGAGTAGAGTTGCTTCAGAAATTTGCTCGGTCTAAATTCCCATCGGTGAAGTACATGGAGTACGCAGTGCAAGTGGAAAGCTACACGCTCTCAAAGGCGAACAACCTCGTACTTAATGTTGATGGGGCAATAGGATCTCTCTTCTTGGACCTTCTAGCTGGAAGTGGAATGTTCACTAAGCAAGAGATTGATGAGATTGTTCAGATCGGTTATCTCAACGGTCTCTTTGTTCTCGCTCGCTCTATCGGTTTGATCGGGCACACCTTTGATCAGAAGAGGTTGAAGCAGCCATTGTATCGCCACCCATGGGAAGATGTGTTGTACACCAAGTAAACTCATCTCTTTCTTATATTTGTTATTATGATTCCAATTAATTAGCTTTTTTTACATTCTTCTGAGAGATGTTACTAAAATTGCATATCTATGCTCTTCTCTTGTGTTTCTTTTGGTGGCCATGTTCTGTTTATTTTTCTTTTTCCATTTGTCTAAACATTAGACATGATTTCTATACAATTTGTCTGGCACTAAACTTTTGCTTATAAATTAGATTGGATATGATCAAAACATATTGGTGGTTGATCAAATTTGGATTCACTTAATGCTATATACAAGACCCAAATAATACTTAAATTTAGTTATTTCCTCACCAAAGAAAGTTAATGTTGATAATGATGGGTGTCGAACTGTCGAATCTTCAAAGTATCCGTGACTTGATAAACAAAAACAGTTGAGTTTGAATGAATAGGTGTGGATTTCACAATGACATTATTGTGAGCCGTAAAATATGTATCAGTAAAGGTCACAGAATTATCCATATCCGTATGATTTAATTAATTATAACTCCAAAAAATGATACAGTAAAAAGGAGAGAGCGTTGATAATTGGAGCAATAAAAGAGATATCGATAGATACCAATTATGAGTCAAACAAAAAACTTATGATTTGAGTTTGAGTTATAATGAGTGATGATCAATTCCCCTATTATTTTAGTAAAATTAGTAGATGACTCCATGCGTTTTACGCGGATTAGTATTTTCTGAAATCAATTAAAACTGAAAATTTATCTGGATTACATGTAAAATTTAGATTTATTTATTTTGAATTTAATTATTTTATTTTTTTCATATTTTGTTATTATTAGTTTCACTTGGTAAAGAATAACTTAAGGAAACAACAAATATTAGATACATTTCATAAATTATGGGAAACAACAATAAAGAAGGTCACAATATATTTAGACAGTATTATTAACGGAAATTTTTCTATGGAATAAAAAGAAATTTTTTCCTTCAAAATCACGATTATATGTATTTTAAATTTAATTTTATTTGTTGTTAATTTTTTTTATTATTAGTTTCGTTTAATAAAGAATAACTCAAGGGAATTAAAATATTAAATCCATCTCATAGATTATTGGAAGAACGGTATTGTTTGAAGGAAAATTTGTATATGAGTAAAAGAAAAATTGTTTTAATAGTAATTTTTCATCAAAATGATATTTTTTCTACTTGAGTTTGAATTACTTTTATTTTCCACTGAAAAGAATTAGTTGTTTTGATTTTTTTGTAGGTGACATTGTGAAGAGAATACATAAATGTTTTTGATTTGAATATAATTTTATTTATTTATTTTAATATTTTAAATTATTCATTACGGTGATTATTTTATATGTCCGAAAAAATATTAGCAAATATTTTGTTGTTGATAATCACTAAAGATTTGTATAAGTAATAAATAGCTATTGATTTGCCATATGATAAGTTTTTTGTGAGAGTGATGTCATGTCATATTTTTTTACTTGCCATGTCATGTCATATTTATTTGTTAGCCATGTCATTTTTTTCACAAATCACCTCTCTAATAATATATAGGGGTATAAAACCAGAAGATGCGAATGGAGTGTTGATGCAACAGAATCGGGATGGGAGTGAGGACCCGACTGCTGAAAGGATGGAACTGGTGGCGGCGTAGCAGCTTTCCTCGGTGATTCAAATGAAGACTTATATAATTAAGATGATGAATTTCTTATTTTGGAATTGCCGGGGGGGGGGGGGGGGGGGGGGGGCTAATAAACCCAATTTTAGACGTTCGGTTCGATATATGTTGAAGAAGCAGCAAATCGATATGCTTGCTCTTTTTGAAACACATGTGGCTGGAAATAAAGCTGGGAGTATATGTGGAGGTTTGGGATTTGAGAATTCCTTCCGAGTTGATGCGATTGGACAAAGCGGTGGGTTATGGTTGCTATGGCGATCGGAGATTGGGTCGGTCACTGTTATCAAATCATCGGACCAGTTTATCTATGCGACGGTGGTTAAGGAAGCAGAGATTCTACATGTGGTGGTAGTGTACGCAGCTCCGACGGTGAGTCACCGAAGTGGGCTTTGGAATCAATTGAGAGAAGTAATTCAAGAGATTGAGGAACCACTTGTTATTGGGAGTGATTTTAATACAATCATTCGATTAGATGAACGTTTTGGAGGTAATGGCCGTTTGTCCTTGGACTCGTTGGCTTTTGGAGAATGGGTACATGATTTGTCACTTATCGATATGGGATATAAGGGGACGCGTTTCACTTGGAGACGAGAACGTACTGAGAGTACTTGTATTACAAAATGGTTGGATAGGTTTTCTGCAATGCTATTATGCGACTTAAGTGGCAGGAGGCGTCGGTAACGCACTTACCATTTTTGTCTTCAGATCACGTACCCCTTTTTGTGCAGCTTTGCCCTGAAGTTGCGGGTAATCCGAAAAGGAGACCTTTTCGATTTGAGGCAGCATGGTTGCAACACGAGAGCTTTAAGGATATGTTGGTTAGTTCTTGGAATGGTGAATTATCAACACCAAAGGCTTTGAAGGGTTTGCGGGATAAGCTTAAAGAATGGAATCGGGAGGTTTTCGGTGATGTCAACAAGAAGAAGGAAAAATTGATGAAGGAAATAAAACATGTTCAAGACGTGTTGGATTTAAATCAGACAGAGGATTTATTACGGAGGGAAGAGGCTTTGATTAAAGAATTTGATGTGGTTTTGGAACAAGAGGAAATGATTTGGTTCCAAAAGTCTAGGGAGAAATATATAGTTCATGGGGATCGCAATACGACTTATTTTCACACCTCTACTATAATTAGACGTAGAAGAAACCGGATTGAGCTCTTGAAAGATGATGATGGGAGATGGATTTCAAATCCGGTGGAGCTTGAGAGTTTAGCAGTAAGGTATTATAAGAAAATCTATTCGATGGATGATGTGGAGTTGGTTGTAAAAGGGCTACCGTATGATGGGTTTACGGATCTGTCTCGGAGTGACATCCATGACTTGAATAAACCATTTTCACCGGCTGAGGTTGAAGGGTCAATTAAGAGCATGGGAAATTTCAAGGCACCAGGCCCGAATGGATTTCAACCTGTGTTTTATCAAAAGTGTCGGGAGACGGTTGGAGATTCGGTTAAAAAACTTGTGATTGAGTTTTTTGAGATGAGGCAGTTACCAGAGGGCTTGAATGATGCTTTGGTCGTTCTAATACCAAAGGTGGAAAAGCCCGAAAAGATTACTCAATTTCGACCAATTAGCCTATGCAACGTGTTGTTTAAAATCATCACAAAGGCTTTGGTGATACGAATGAAGAAGGTCATATCAAAGCTTATTGGTCCGGCACAAGCAAGTTTCATAGCAGGAAGGTTGAGTGTTGATAATATTGTTGTCGTTCAGGAAGCCGAGCATTCAATGAGACGGAAGAAAGGGCGGAAAGGTTGGATACAAGGAGATCCCTGTCGCTATATTTGTTTATGCTTTGTATTGAGAGGTTGTGCCACCTTATTTATAAATCTACCGCGGTTGGTGAATGGAAACCGATTCAATTATCAAGAAGTGGGCCGAAGCTAGGCCTGGGCATTCGGGTACCCGATCGGGTTCGGGTCGGGTATCAAAAAATTTTGGGTATTTTGGTAAGGAGGTCTAGTACCCATTCCGTTATTATACATAATCGGTTCAGTTACGGGTCCGGTCATTTTGGGTTCAGATAATACCCGAATCATCCGAACTATAACACAGCAGGAAAGAAAAATGAGTTAAAACGACACTGTTTTCTCCTTCGAATAAGTTATTAGCTTCTCCACTAAAATTTTACATTTTCTTTACCTTTTGTTTCAGAATTGTTACTTCTAAAAGAGATTTTAAGGATCTATGGCAAAAAAACTTTGACTTTCTCTCTCTACTTCCTCTCTCTGAAGAAATTTTAACTACCCTTCTTGCTTTTGCTCGATCTAAATCGATAACAGAGGAAGAAGAGTCTATCTAGATTCTCCTTAAATAAACTCTTCATGCTTCGATTTTGAGAAAAGCTATCTCGATTAATGGTTAGAAACGCAACAGTCTCGAACATAAAGGAGAGGAAAAGAAGAATGATGATGTTTTAGGGCTAGATGGGCATGAGCCGTAGGTGTTAGGTAGCTATGGTTTGGTCATATTCGGTTAGTTTCGAGTATCAGATAATAACCGATCGGGTTCGGTTATCCAGACCAATTCCATTTGATAACCGATCGGATAATTCAAGCTATTCGGATCCAATTCGAAACCTTTATTTCGGATCGGTTTTGGGTATGGATATTATGCCCAGTTCTAGCCGAAGCTCTCTCATATATGCCTTGCGGATGATCTTATCCTTTTTGCAGAGGCTTCGGTGGCGTAGATACGGGTTATTTGCCGAGCCTTGGAACGTTTTTGTACGGCTTCGGGGTAGAAAGTGAGCTTGGATAAGTCTAAGATCTTTTTCTCGGCTAATGTTAGCAGATACTTGGAGAAATTGATTACCGATGCGAGTGGAATTAAATCGATGCGTGAATTAGGAAAATATCTCGGGATGCCCGTGTTGCAGAAACGAATAAACAAAGATACGTTTGGAGAGGTTTTAGAAAAGGTTTCGTCTCATTTAGCTGGTTGGAAGGGAAGGTGCTTGAGTTTCGCTGGAAGGTTAACTATAACAAAAGCGGTTCTATCTTTAATACCGGTTCACACCATGAGTACCATATGTCTGCCGAGGGCTACACTTGCCAATTTGGACAAAATATCGCGATCATTCTTGTGGGAAAGTAATACAGAGAAGAGGAGACCCCATCTTATTAGTTGGGAAAAAGCTTGTTTACCAAAGAGTGACAGTGGTTTAGGGATAAGATATGCGGTGGTGATGAATAAGTCTCTTATTGCCAAGATTGGGTGGCGAATTTTGAATGATGATACGAGTTTGTGGGCGAGAGTATTGCGCAGCAAATATCAGGTAGGACATGTTCAGGATGTGACTTGGATGGTGGCTAAGAGTACTTGGTCCTCCACATGGCGGAGTGTCGGAGTTGGGTTGCGTGAGGTTGTGACTCCGAGAGTTCGATGGGTTATTGGGGATGGAAAGATGATTCGCTTTTGGTCAGATAAATGGTTGTTGAATAACCCAATTAGGACTCAATTAGTGGCGGATATTCCGCCCGGAGGGAAAAGTCTTCGACTATGTTATTTGTGGCGCAATGGTGCGGGTTGGAAGCTTGAGCTGATCGAACCATATGTTTTGGGGAATATTGCTCTGCAATTAAGGTCATTAGTGTTGGATAATGTCACTTGTGCCCGTGATAGACTTGCTTGGGGAGGCAGTGAGAATGGTACCTTTACGGTGAAATCAACTTACTCTTTGTTGACGCATGATGATACTCCAAGACCATATGTTGAGAGTTAATTAAGCGTGTATGGCAGGTGGTGGTTCCTGAAAGGGTACGCTGCTTTCTTTGGCTTGGACTGCATCAAGTTATTATGACAAATGCAGAGAGGAATAGGTGACACCTTGCCGATTCTGGGACGTGTCAAGTATGTAAAGGAGGGGAGGAAACCATCATCCATATCCTTCGCGATTGCCCAGCGATGTCGGGAATTTTGCTATGGTTAGTCCCTCGGAGTAAGAAGCGCGAGTTCTTTGCTAAGACATTGATTGAATGGTTATATATGAATCTCGGTGATGGTTCTCGTGTGGGGGAGAGTACCTGGTCAACTTTGTTTGCGGTATCGGCTTGGTGGGCCTAGAAATGGTGGTGCGGGAACATCTTTGGAATGAATGGCAAGTGTCGAGACAGAGTACAATCTCTTAAAAATATGGCGGAAGAAATTTCGAGAGCTTATGGAAAAGCGAAGGACCAGCATCGGTCTCATGGGGAGAAAGTAGAACGGTTGATTAGGTGGACTCGACCGACGGGGGATTGGATGAAGCTCAATACTGATGGGGCATCAAGAGGCAACCCGGGTCTTGCTGCCGCCGGCGGGGTCTTGAAAGATAGTAGTGGAGAATGGCGTGGTGGTTTTTCGCTAAACATTGGGATTTGTTCGGCGCCGCTAGCAAAATTATGGGACGCGTACTACGGTGTTTGTATGGCTTGGGATCGTCGGCGCTCGCGGGTGGAGCTGGAAGTGGACTCAGAGTTAGTGGTTGGATTTCTGACGACAGGGATTAGTGAGACGAATCCGCTGTCTTTCCTGGTACGGTTGTGCCATGGCTTTCTCTCAAGAGACTGGATAGTCCGTATTTCGCATGTGTATAGGGAAGCTAACCGTCTTGCCGATGGGTTAGCGAACTATGCATTTTCACTACCGTTAGGTTTTCATTTGTTTGATTTTGCTCCTGATACTGTTGATTTAATCTTATTAGAAGATGTTGGCGGGATCGCGATCCCGAGACATGTTCGAATGTAATTGTCTTTCTTATTGTTAATAAACGGGAGGAAACTCCCCCTGTTCAACCAAAAAATATATATATAGGGGATTTTCGTTGGTGATAATCACTTCCCTTATCTTTTTGTGTGGAACAATATTTCTTCTTAAATTTCTATAAAATTGTTTACTTCTCTCACGCTTAAGTGTCTGCGATGGTGATTGATACTGTTATTGAATCAAAACTATTGATGGTTTTACTATAAAAGTTGCTAAACAAAAGTGGTTCTTAGCATTACTGCATTGTTACCAACGAAAATGGTTTTACTAAAATTAGGGGAAATAATTATCAATAATTATTAGTTAAGTATTATAAAAAACGGTCTAGACATTGACATTACGTATTTTGCTATTAAATAGAGTTATACGGTTTTAGCTGGTTTTAGGCGTTCTCGGCTTTAAGTTTTGTTTCTACTGTAGTTTTTAAAATTTCTAACATCAAATAATCAATTTATAAAAATATATATTGTTTGATATGAATGTTTTGGTCTAACTTGTATATATGATATTTTATGATGCTGCAAATTTTGATCTTTTTATTATTTTTATGACTTTTGTATAATTGAACTTTGGATCTATTTACAGAATTAAAAATTAAAATTTATTATTTACAAGTTATAGTATTTCATGTGTTATATTATATATTAAAAATATACATAGTGTACATTCGTTTGTCTATATACGTCTAAGACCGTTTCAAAAGTCGTCTAAGTTTCTGTTAGACGTTCTAAGATGATGAATCACGTCTGTTGTAATTTGTTGTTAGAACATGGAAAAATATGTTGTAATTAAAAGAAAAATTGTACTGTAAGTGGTTTCGAGTAATGAGAAAAAAAAAAATTCACATCCGTTATGATTGGTACGGTCGTAGTGAATAAAGTCCAACCAATGGGAGACTTCATATTGAGCTTACCAAAAAGATAACCTTTTTTGAAATATTAATGAAATATAATATGACATAAAAAATTAACAAAATAGTAGCATGAAAAATAAAAGATCATCTTGTGTTCTACTCTCGATGCCGTCATTTTTTTATTTGGTGTTAGCTGACAGTCGCTTCTTGTATTCGTCGAAGGTTCTGGCTCATCGAATAGAAGTATATACCTTTACGTATCCTTGCTTATTGGTTTATATCAATGTTTTTATACCCGACCTGGATGATGAACCGGAGTAGTGGCCGGGTCACCGGGTTTCCAGTACAACCCGGTTCAACCCGGATCAACCGCGAATTTTAAATTAAGTGATTATTATTATTTTTTATTTTTTTATTTTCATAGTTATCAAAATTATTTGTTTATAACACAAGATAATTAATTTCACAGACAACTAAAAACCGATATCATATATTATAATTATATATGATATTATTTTTGAATAGTAAATGTTAACAATATAAACAAAAACAAATTAAAAAGATAAAATAAAATAAATATTAATTTTAAAACGAGTTCATATATGGTAAAAAAATATTGTTAATGCAATCCATCTGATTGATTTATTTAATTTAAACTTTTGAAAAAGATTTGGCATATCAACCTTTTTTTCAACGTATATGGACAAATTATTTTTTTAGAACAAAATAGTTGATAAAAAAAATAGTAATAAAAAAAGAACAAAATACAAAACCGTCCGGGTCGGGCACCGGTTTTTTGTCCGGATCACCGATTTTCAACGGTTTTTTCCGGGTTTCTCCGGTCCAATTATATGCCGAATTTTTAATAAAATCCGGACCGGATATGATGCCGGATCCCGGTTGAACCGGTCGGACCGGCCGGTCCGGTCCGGGTATCAAAACACTGGTTTATATTTATTGTTGTTCTTATGTAATATTTTTCTATATTATACACTTCCACCCAGTGGAGAAGGCAGAGAAGTAACAAAAGTGGCACTTGCCATCATGAAAAAAAAAATTAGATCAATTATTTTAAGAGATTTAAAAAAAAAATTAGATCAATTATTTTAAGAGATTTTAAACGTGCCTCTGTTGATATATTGTTTTATGCTTCTATTATCAGCTTTTGCTTTGGGTAAAAATGATTTCTAGATTCGCCATTGTTTCCATTTACGCTAGTTTTAAATAGAAAACATTTTTCAAAAAAAAAGAGCATGAAAAATAAATTGCATGGGTCTCAATTGATAGACGGCACTTACATTTAGTATTGACTCCTTCCCAATATATTGGAAAATTTACACTTGAAATCCCAAGTTACATAAAGTTGACAAAAGTTACACTAACTTTTAGATTTCGAATGACACACTTTTTTTCAACCACAAGTTAAATCTTCCATGATTGGAAAATATAAGGAGGAAGAACTTAATTTACCGAAAAAAACATCCACCAATTTGTTTCTCAAGGTACAATTGTACAAAGAGAGAAATATGGCTGAATTCTAAAAAGAGAAAAACGAGAGAAAAACAAAAATTTTAAAAAGATGCTTTGAGTAAAATTAAGGGAATATTTTTGCTTGTAGCACTTTTTTAAAAATCTTTGTAAAATCTATCACAATTTCAATTTTCTTATATTTGTATACCATATTTTGTCTTTTAGTGGTGTCAATTGACATAATTGCCCTTGATAATCAATTATCTATTTGCATTTCGTCCACAATCCCTAGTTGTCCACCGATTCTGTTTACAACCACCGTCGTTGTTGACCACCGCCGTCGCTGTGTCCACGGCCACCGTCGCCATTATGTTCATCGTCGTCGTTTTGTCCACGACCATCGTCTCCATCTCCGTCGTGGTTACCGTTGTCATCATATCCACCGTCGTCATGTTGTCCACGGTCATCGTCTCCGTCGTGATCATCTTCGCCGTGGTTACCGTCGTCATCATGTCCACCGTCGTCATCTTGTCCACGGTCATCGTCTCCGTTGTGACCATTTTCGCCGATCACCGTTCTATGTACGACCATCATTATTGTCCACGTCTCTTCGCTGTCCACGGCCATCGTCTTCCATCTCCGTCGTGGTCACCGTCGTCGTCTGGTCCACGGTCATCGTCATCTCCGTTCTGTCTACGACCATCGTTGTCGTCCACGTCTCTGTCGCTGTCTACGGTCATCGTCTCCGTCGCCGCCGTCAATCACCGTCTCCATTGTCGCCGTCAACCACCGTCTTCGGACTAGTCTCCATTTTTTCCGTTTTGAGAAAGAGAGAAAGATAGAGAAAGAAAAAGAAAAAAGAAGAAGGAGAGAAGGAAGAAAAAGATATATGGGTAAATTGGTAATTTCAATTATAGAGTGTGGTAGATTTTGTAAAGGATTTGGAATTGTGGTAGATTTTGTGAAGATTTGTGGTACAAGTGCTACCAGCCGTAATTTTCTCTAAAATTAATCTCATCTAGTAAAGTATAAATAGTAGTTCGTTCATCAAAAGATTAGTGGATCAAACCCGGAGAGCTTATTTTTAACAAGAAAAAGTTGAGATGACAAATCTTTCGTCTCAAAGTTGAGATGAAAAAATATTAAAAAAACTATTAAAATTAGCTAAATTATGAAATTATCTGATCTTATATCTAAATATATATAGTTAATTTTTATATTTCAGATAATTTGGATACCCGTTCAGTTTTCGTTTCGGTTCGGTTCGGTTCGGATTCGGTTTCAGTTTTTCAGTTTTAAGAATATAATATCTACTCAGTTATATTATAAAATCGGTTTCGGTTCGGTTCGGATAATTCCGAGCCGGATTCGGATTGGTTTTTCGGTTTCGGATATGGAAAGTGAATACATATGGGAAAAAAAAAGAGACCAAATATAGAAAGATGTTATAAAAAACAAGAAAAGTGAAGACGTATGGGAAAAAAACAAGAAGACCAAATATAGAAAGATGTTATAAAAAACAAGAAAAGTGAAGACGTATGGGAAAAAAAGAGGACCAAATATAGAAAGATTTGTCTTAAATTTATTAGGCAACCTATTTTCTTAACAAATATTTTCCTTGCTTTTGTTTTTTATAACATCTTTCTATATTTGGTCTTTCAAAGGAAAACACCAAAAAAACCTGCTTGTACCCAACAAGCAGCCAAAGTTAATTAATTTGAAAAGGAACATTAATCACGTCACTAATCCAAAATAGGCTAAGTAGAATTTATAGATACTTATTAAGCATGTACTAATCTATTTTTTTCTGTAATTACAACCACTTCATCTGATATTAGAATCTTCTTCATGACGTATATACTATTAAATACAAGTAAATACTTCCTCTTTCTACCTCAAAGCAATTTTTTTCTACATATAATAAAAATGTAAGAACAAAATGAGAAACCTAAAATCAGAAAAAAGGAATCAAAATAAGGAAAGATAAGCAGAGAAGGTTTTCCATCATTGTTGACTCCTTTCTTCAAATTCCAGATTGTCTTCTTCGTAAAATCCTCTTTTCATTCACCATTTCGCCGCGATTCACCTTCTTCCTCTGGCCTCGTACGGTCCCCGATTCAAACTCACTTAGCTATTCAGATTTGATCTGAGTCCGTGAACTGGTTTTAGTTTGACAATGGAGACTCCACCGGCGGAGGAGCTGCTGAAGAAGATACGAGAGCTAGAAGAAAGCCAGGAACATCTAAAGCGTGAGATGTCAAGGCTCAAAGTATCGGCGGAGATTAAGCAGCGTTCGCATTCTGTATCGCCGCAACGTCCTGTGAGGAGAAATAGTGGAGACGCGTGGAGAAAAAGCGGCGCGGCGTCGTTCCGTCACGCTTCGCCGTTGCGGAAAGAGAGTCATAAAGCCGGAGCTGGTGAATCGGCAGGCAAGTTCACCGATAAACAGTATTTGAATATTTTGCAGTCTATGGCTCAAGCTGTTCATGTCTTCGATCTAAATGGCCATATAATCTTTTGGTGAGTAGTTTAGATCTTTTTCGATTTGACATTTTTGGGATCGAGGATGATTTTGGATTTGATTCCTATAATTTAGGAACCCTAGTTTCTTTGGTAGATTAGAGAGGGTTGTATTGGAAATAATCTATAGGACTTACCTGATTTGATATTCAGATTTATAATTTGATGATATGGTTGGTCCAGGAACTCAATGGCGGAGAAGCTTTATGGCTTCTCAGCTGCAGAAGCACTTGGGAAGGACCCGGTTAATATACTTGTAGATGGTCAGGACGCTGCCGTTGCGCAGAATATAACTCGGCGTTGTAGCAGCGGAGAGAGTTGGACTGGTGAGTTTCCTGTCAAGAACAAAGCAGGTGAGAGGTTTTCAGTCGTGACTACGATTTCTCCCTTCTATGATGATGATGGTTCTCTTATTGGGATCATATGTATCACAAATGATTCGGCACTTTTTCAAGATCCGAGAGCTAAGACAAAAGGGCAAGATGGAGAAACAAGCTTTAGCTGGGCAACTAATAGCGTTGCATCTAAGCTTGGTCTTGACTCGAAAGAGGCTGTTGTGTCGAAACTTGGCCTTGATCCTCAGCAACCTATACAAGTTGCCATAGCCTCGAAGATATCAGATTTGGTTAGTTTTATTGTATGTTGCAAATTCTCATCTTTCATTATACTGTTGCATCATTTTGTGTGCAATTGAAATTGCAGGCATCCAAGGTGGGCAACAAGGTCAGGTCGAAAATGCAAGCAGGTGATAATAATGCTGCACACCTTGAGGGTGGAAGTGGGGACAGTCATCAGTCTGATCAGGGTTTCTTCAATGCTGCTTTCTCTGACCGGATGGAGGATGCATCAACAAGTAGTGCTAGCACGCTTAGGGGGGATTTTATCCAATCTCCTTTTGGCATATTCTTACGTAGCGATGAGAAGTCTTCTTCAAAGCCATCCAGAGATTCCAGTGATGAAAATGATGGAAACTCTGTTTTTCCTAAGACACTTACCTCAAAAGCTGAAGAGTGGATGTCAAAGAAAGGATTGTCATGGCCATGGAAAGGGAATGAAAGAGAAGGTTTGGAAGGAAGGCGTGGTCATTCTGTGTGGCCTTGGGTGCATTCTGAACAACAAAAAGAACAGGCTCAGCAAAGTAATTCTGTTAATAGTATTAAGTCTGAAAGCCAGACATATGAAAGTAATAAGGCTGCCAATAACGAGGCTATGGGGTCTTGTTCTTCCTCTGTTAATGTGAACAGCACAAGCAGTGCCAGCAGCTGTGGAAGTACCAGCAGCAGTGTAATGAACAGAGTCGATATGGATAGTGACTGCTTGGACTATGAAATCTTATGGGAGGATTTGACAATTGGAGAGCAAATTGGGCAAGGTGATGCACTTCTTTTGCAAAACACATATCTATCCTTCAAGACATCATACCACTTTATGTGATTTTCTGGTTTCTGCTAACATGCTCTGATAATTTCCCTCTTTATACATACAGGTTCATGTGGAACTGTATATCACGGTCTATGGTTTGGATCTGTATGTTCTTGCCTTTTGTTGATGTTGTAGAATGTGCATCAGCATTTTTTTACAAGCCTTTATGAGAAAATCATGAACTTAGAGAGTTGCTAATGTCACTGCAGGATGTGGCTGTGAAGGTGTTCTCCAAACAAGAATATTCAGAAGAGATCATAACATCTTTTAGACAAGAGGTATTATTGTTTTCTATCTTTTTTCTAAAGCATGTTCGGTAAACGACAATCGATATTTTAGTTGGTTTTACCGATTTACAGTGACTTTCTGTATTTCATATTTCCCCTGAATTACCACAATATTCCCATTAGAAATTCTAGACGGAAAACTAATTATTCCAGAGATCAGCTTAGCTACTCATTCTAATTTGAAGTACATATGTTGTACTTTGTTTTCTTCCGAAGGTATCATTGATGAAAAGACTAAGACATCCAAACGTTTTGCTATTTATGGGAGCCGTGACATCACCTCAGCGTCTCTGTATAGTGACAGAGTTCCTTCCACGGTTCGTTCTCATCTCTTTGGCTGATACTACACTTCCTTTTGCGCTCTTTGAACTCCAAGGCAAAAATTATGACTCAAACCCTAAATCTATCAAATAACATATGCAGTGGAAGCCTCTTTCGTTTGCTGCAGAGGAACACATCAAAGCTAGATTGGAGACGACGTATCCATATGGCCACAGACATTGTGAGTATACATGTGATTTTCCAGTTTTGTAATCATTAATAATTGTATGCCCACTGTTTTCGTAGTAAAAGCTGCTCTAGTTTGGCTTGTATTTGCATTTGTCTTGCTTGTCATTCTTTTCCTTTCTTTGATTCAGTCACTGTAACTCTTTTCCGACATGTTACTTTTTCTTTCATAATATTTCCCACAGGCTCGTGGCATGAATTATCTTCACCACTGTAGTCCACCCATCATACACCGCGATCTGAAGTCATCAAATCTACTGGTCGATCGAAACTGGACCGTGAAGGTATTATTTTCATTGTTGAAGTCATATAATTTCACGTTATCCTAATAAATACTAACTTTACACCATGACCTTGGTAATCTTAATGGAGCTAAAAATAAGATAATTATTAACCCTACAAAATACCGCCACCATCAGAATTCAAAGGTGGCATGAAGGTGGCATGATTACAGTGGATGAACTGGATATGGTTTTCTGAATGAATTTTGATTTATTCATTTTGTTTGTTACACGGGTTTAAATTACTAGTCTAGATACAACAAAGTTAGGCTATTAGATCTAGTAATTTCATTGTGTTGGAACAATCATTTGATAGATATAGACATTGATATCCTATTTGTTAGAATTTGAAACAAAATGGAAAGACAGATAAAGATATTCTAATCAATAAATGAAGCTTTAGACAATGATTTGTCTTATGTGAATGTTCCACAAAAGAGAGGGTTGAATCTTGGTTGCAGAACTAGAAACCAAGATTGACCTGAAAAAAGGCTCTGCTTGTCATAGTTATCTTAACGTGTCATCTCTAACAGGTGGCTGACTTTGGTCTTTCGCGCATCAAGCATGAGACGTACCTCACTACGAAGACAGGAAGGGGAACGGTACTTAGCTTGACTCTTACCAAATTGGTTCCTCTTTTGTTATGAAGTCAATTCTCTCATGATGAATTCCATTGCTTTCACCTGTTTTGCAGCCTCAATGGATGGCACCGGAAGTTCTTCGAAATGAGGCTGCTGATGAAAAGTGAATTCTCATTTTCTGCTTGGTCAAGTTCCTTTGCTTATTGTGGTTCTACCATTTACCTCAATGTTGCTCCTACTCCATAAATTGCAGGTCTGACGTTTACAGCTTTGGAGTTATACTATGGGAGCTTGTGACTGAGAAGATCCCGTGGGAAAATCTGAATGCAATGCAGGTATAGTTTCTGCTTTTGGATCTTTTTTTGTCAGAAGTCATTCACCAGATCAAAACTAGACCAGATAATTTATAAATTGGCCATATGTTACTTAAAAAATACACAAAGCCATATTAGTGCAAGAAAGAATCTCAATGTTACGAAAACTGCAGCTTTTTCGTTGCTGTTAAAATGCATCTAGTTTTCACCAACTCTGTAAATAAGATGTACTCAGCAAAGCATGTTAGAACACCATGGTACCCATGTAGGATAATATTACTGTAAAACATTACCTAAATGAGCCATGCTACCTAGACCTGTGCAAGTGCAGCGAGTTGATGATCTTTTTAGTCAAATCCAAGGGGTCGTTTTCCAATTGTACGAATCAGAGGGGCTTGCATCTATAGAAAAATATATGCTTTTACTAAGAAAGATTGCAATTCCTAGTTGACAAAAAAAAAAAAAAAAGATTGCAATTCCTGTCTTAGATCTTATATGTATAAAATCCGCACGCACAGAGTGAGCCAAATATGAAGAGAAGTCAATTTAGGATACTTGCAGGTGATTGGAGCTGTTGGGTTCATGAACCAGAGGCTGGAAGTCCCAAAGGATGTTGATCCACAATGGATTTCTTTAATGGAAAGCTGCTGGCATAGGTACGTATAACATTCACCTTTGCTAGAAGAAGTAGCCTCAGTTATACTTTTTTTTAACCTCAAGCTAAACGGTGTTTGAGAATTGTGTTTGAAGTAGAAGAAGCTGTAGCTAATGGGAGTAAAATGTATGTGCAGTGAACCACAGGGCAGACCGTCGTTCCAAGAAGTAATGGAGAAACTAAGAGAGCTTCAAAGAAAATACACTATACAGTTCCAGGCAGCTCGTGCTGCATCAATAGACAACTCTTCCCTCAAGGAAAAATAAACACAAAGAGAAGAATCTGATCCGCGTCGAAGAAGAAGAAGCTTTAGCTATAAAAAAAGAAGAAGAAAAAGAAAAAGAAGAAGAAATGTGTTTGAGTTTGTGTTGAAGCGCAATGAAGAGAAGGCAGCAAGAAGGAAGAAGCTTTGGTAAACTCTCTCATTGTGAGAGGCATTCTTTTTACGGAATTAATCTCAAAGCGTCGTGTGCTTGCGAGGCGAGCTAGAGAGAAATTTATTTATATTATTATCCACACGAGGCAGACCCAGTTTTTTAAAGAATAGTCTGTATAGGTAAAAAGAAAAGGAGAAAGAAAGAATCAAAGGTTTGGAAGAATGATTTTGAGTAAATATTGTCACATTTCATTTGATCATGCATTGTTATTGTTTGCGTCTTTGTAATCGGGTTGTTTTGTTTCTTGCTCACACACGGCTAAAAATCCTTACACTATCTCAATGTTGTTATCAAAAACATTAGTGATGGAATTGGAAATGAAGATGCCTTTTGACTTTTTGAGTACAAGACAAAAAAAAAGCTTTAAAATATAATAAGCCTAGTATTGATAAAATTGGCATGGGTCCATTAAACAGCGGTTTGAAATTGCTATTGGTAGCATATTTTCACTTTTTCAGTAACATGAAAAGACAAAGTCGACTTTCTCTTCCAATCCAACGACAGAGAGACTCACCCACCACTTTGTTTTTGTTGATGTCATTCACTACGCACTTTCATATATCATGTAAACAAAATTTCACATGTATTTATTCGTAAATAACTTACTTTTATTACTCTTTTTCGCTGAAATATATTCTTTCATTTATGTTTTTATTTCCTTCACGTCATCATAATCTGAAGGGGAAATTGGCCCAATAGCGCAAAAAAAAAAACATAACTTAAAATCTAGTCATTTTCTCTAATTTCAATGGATTAGATTAAGCCACATAAACTTATTTTGGTTAGATTACTAATTATTAAATTTTTGTTGGTTATTGTTGCAAATCACCCCCATCTGAATGGATTTGTTAAGTTTTGTGCATAGACCCTAATCTGTAACTATACATATGCCTATATTGTTGTTAAATAACAACGGACCATAATAATTGGGAAAAGAGATAACCATCCTTTCAAAGCTTAAAGATACAGTCAAAGTCAAATCAAATTGTCCTCATATATAACCCCATTAAACCCTTACCCTCCCACACGCCTCTAACGCTTCAATAGCAGCTTCCTTCACAAACTCAAACCACAATTTCAAAATTTTCGTATTCCCTTAAAAGAGAGTGAGAAGAGCAAAATGTGTCCTTCTGGTAGGATTACGAGTTCGTTCGTCACCGCCACGAATCCAGATTTCCGGCCGGCGTTCGAGGTCATCGACGCCGATCGCGACGGTAAAATCAGCAGCGACGATCTCCGGGCATTCTACGCCGGGATCTCGAGATCTTCCAGCGACGATACGATGATCGGGTCGATGATGTCAGTGGCGGACGCGAACAAAGACGGATTCGTAGAGTTTGAGGAATTCGAGAAGGTTCTGGAAACGGCGCCGTTTGGTAGATCTGAAGAAGGAGTGATGAAGGATGTGTTCAAGGCCATGGATAAAGACGGAGACGGGAGATTGAGCTATGCAGATTTGAAAACTTACTTGGATTCCGCCGGTTTGCCTTCTTCCGACGATGAAATCAAAGCCATGATTCGGTTCGCCGGTGGTGATTCAAACGACGGCGTTTCATTCGACGGTTTGCTTAGGATTTTCGGCTGCTGATAAATCTCCACCATCCATTTTCAAACAAAATTGAATTTTGTTTGTTTGCAGTTTTCAGGCTTCTTTTTTTTCGTCCACACATAATTTTGTTTTCTTGAATATAAAATTGGTAAGAAGAAAACTAATTTTGTTGCAACGATTCGTAAATTTGTCGATTGATGTCCTCTGCTGAACACATTTTAGGCTCGAGTTGAGTTTGTGTTGATCTGTAATTCGGTTTTCGAATAAATCTATGAAGAAAAACTTCTCAAACCATTGTTTTTGTTTATCTGTAAACTGTAATTTGTACAATAGTTTACTGAATAATCAACAATTGTTTCAAAAGTGCAAAACAGTAGACGGTAAATCTGTACAGATACTAATTAGTTTCTATCAATAATATATCATGACACTATGAAATTCAAAACAAGATAGAATGTCACTGTGCAACTCAGGATGATGCCAAATCGATGGTACAGTGAACTGGCCGGTTCGTTGATAAATTTGTATTTCGTCATCAATAATAGTGGGCCTGCTTCATCATAATAAGCCCACCTTCCAAAACGACGTCGTCTGGTGTTACCGATTCCCTTGGTTTGTCGCTGTTCTCACTCTCTCTCGTTCAAACCCTAAATCCCCAAAAGAGGAAACGGTGATTTCGATTTCGATTTCGATTGGGGAAATTCGCAGATGTCTTCGTCTTCTCCGAGTGGCGATTTGACAGAGAGGAGAGGAATTCCTGCCGCCAAATTCATCCAAGATGTGGAGACTTATCTCTCTCAGTCTGGCCTCGATCCGAACTCTGCTCTCTCCTTCCATCAAGAAAGGTTTCTCCTTCTTCCTCTTCTTCTTCTTACATCAGTCTCAGATCTCCTGTATTACATTTAACTTCTTCTTAGATTTGATTCATAGTGATTTCATTTCTGTTTAGGCTTCAGCAATATAAAGTTGTTGAGATGAAGCTTCTTGCCCAGCAAAGAGAACTTCAGGTGCATATTGAATCCTCTCTTTTGTGCTAAATGATTATGGTGGTTCTGGTTCAAGTTATTATCATTTCAATTTTGTTCACTTGAATCAAATGGTCAGGCTAAAATCCCAGATATTGAGAAGTGCTTAGAGGTTGTTGCCACTTTGCAAGCAAGGAAGGGTACTGGTGAGGTTCGTCCTTGCTCATTTCTATCGCTTTAGTTTTTAATACTTGCCTTTCCTTCACTCACTGGCTTTGCATAGATTCTCGTCTGTTTTTACGTTCATTTTTGATGTTGTGATCAGTCTCTTGCTGCATAATCCTGAATTTTAATTTCATAAGGTTGTCCTTTGGTTTCTTACAAGTGTTTGTATATGCTATCCATGTGTTTAGCTTTGCTTGATTCAGGCATACCTAAAACGTTTTTTCCGAACTTGATAAGCGTGTTTGCATTTCAAAGTCTGTTTTTGATGATCGAGGTTGATTGATTTGGAAAGGCAATGCGTGCCCACTAGGGTGATGCTTAATCACCAATCAGCTTTCTTGTCCCTATGATCCCTTTAATTATTGACTTTAAGCCGTGTTTGATGGTGAAAGCAGAACATAATGTGTCGCGGAATTTAGTTCTAGCTTCCTTCGTGGGATGAATCAACTGAAATGGGAACTCTTTATTATATGAAAGTTGCTTTGATGCACAGAGCGTTCTTCATCTCCCTTTTTTACATGGAATTCTTCTTACAATGCAGGCGCTTTTGGCTGATTTTGAAGTGTCTGAAGGAATATATTCGCGGGCCTGTATTGAAGACACAGACTCGGTGTGTTTATGGCTGGGAGCAAATGTCATGCTGGAATATTCCTGTGAAGAGGTCCATTACTCTGGAACCATATTCTCTTTGACGTTTTAAATTTTCTTGCATCGGGGACCGTAGAATAAGTTCTTTTAATCTTTGTTGTTCCAACAGGCTACAACTCTTCTGAAAAACAACCTGGAAAATGCCAAAGCCAGCCTGGAGGTTCTTGTAGCTGATTTACAGTTCTTGAGGGATCAAGTCACAGTTACTCAGGTACGAAAACTCTGGGAAATGACAAGTAGAGTCCTCATGTTACTTTGCATTACAGTAAAAGTGTAGATATACATACAGAGATTGGGTATAAGTCTAGTTTTATCTTTCTTGATTAGGATTTTTTTATGATGGTCAGGTAACTATTGCACGTGTTTATAACTGGGATGTTCATCAAAGGAGGGTTAAACAAGCTACCCCTACTGCTGTTGCTGCTGCAGACTCATGAATCACACAGCTTCAGATTAAGATCGTGTGGGCTTAAAAGAGGTAATATGATTATTGCAATACGGTTTGCCTTAACCGGTTGTTTGTAACTCTTGATTTTTGCTATCTAGAAATTTTTTTGTTTATGCGACAAACCCTATGAATAGAACATTAGCATTGTTATCATTATTTGGTCTTCTGTTTTTTGCTACGAACTTCGGGTTTTGTGATTTAGCTTGTGTTTCCTGCGATTGAAGTACTAGCTGTTTGAGGATGTGATAGATATATCAAACTATTTGCCACTGGTGGTCTTGATTACTTATAATTGTTATTAATAAGAAATGTTTCTAAAAGTGAAAAATTTAAAATTACCAAAAGTGAAAGTTGTGCCAATTTTGGTGAGAGGGTGGTGAGGTGAGCCTGTGCTTTTGGTGTTATGAAACCAACGAAAAGTGAAAATGAGAAACAACTAAAAAAAATGAACAAGTAGACTTTTTTAAAACTCCTGGGTTGATGTAAAATGAGGGCTATGTGGGCTCAAACATCAGACCCAGGAAAGAGAAAAATTCAAGTTGAGAGTAATAATGAAGATTTGGAGATTTCCGAATTATCAAAATGAGAATATTACTGAAGAACAATACATGCCAAATGAATAAGAGTTTTTGCTGATGGTGTTAGGGCATGGAGTTGTTGACCCTTAGAAAATGGACCTTACAATTAAATGATGGTCCTTGCACTTATTAGTTATGATTGACTCTCATTTATTTTCTTTATACTCGAAAATTTTTTTTGTTTCATTTTATAAGATGTTTTACTAGTTTCTATACAGATTTTAATGTGATTTGATATTTTTGTCCTTTTAAATTTCGTAGTCTTATATATGATTGGTTGAGTTATAATTTTAATTAATTATTAAATTAGATTTGTTTGTATTTATTGTTTTCTTAATTCTCGCGAAATAAATCAAAAAATCTTATATAATAAAACGGAGGGAGTATATAAGTATGATTTTCTTCATCGTTTCTTTGTTTATTCTCATAGCAATTTTATTTTCCTCTTTCAAAACACACTCTTTGTGCCAGCCAATCATCACTAGCATCTGTACCATTGTATTGTCATATATATTCTTCTTATATGATATGATTATATATGATTCCGAAATTGATGTATATAATAGTGGTGGTTATGAAATAGAATAGTTTGAGAATACAATGTATATCTTAATTTAGTTAAGAAGATTTAAGATACACTATATATGACATGTAAATGCATTTATAGGTCTCCCACAAAAGACGTTTTTTTGGTCTTCCAACTTAGATATTATATGGACATGAATTTTCAACCCTCTTTACAATTCAGAGATTTTTTAATGATTTTTGGGTATTAGACGGTTTTATGATTCGAATTGACTCGAGTTGACTTTGTTAGATTGATTAACTACATTATACTTATGTTTAAATCACGATTCATATAAAAATCTAAGGATATCTAGTCTAGTGGCTCAAATTTGTACAATTTATATAATATTGTTGGAAAAACAAATACTCCTACTATATCCGCATTGCAAGTAAGGTATGGAGTAGTTATGTTAATTCTTTCGTTGACTTTAATTAGCTGTAAGATTTAGTGTTCCAACACATACATAAATAACTGATGATACTCACGGTTGTTTTTTTAAAACATAGGTTATCATATGAGAATAAATCTTAGGGGGAAAAAAAAGAAGAGAAATACTACATGTTTCTTGTAATATACATCGTAATAAAATGACAACAATGTATACGATTGAATTTATGAAAGGTGTAAATTATTTTGAAATTATTTGTAGATCACATTAAAAAGTGATAAAATATGTAAATGGTCCATATAACATTATTAATGTCATAACTGCATGTGTCTTCCAAAGCATCTACTAGAAATATTGAAACAATACATTCCAAAGAAATGACACAGACAATTCAGAAGAATATATAAATGTCAAACTTCTGTAATTGTATTTTTTTTTTTTAACAATGAGATATATATCGTAATCTAAAAAGGGAAATTGGCATATCTAACCACACAAAAAAATTATAACTTATAATCTAACCATTTAACCTAAATCTAAAGACTACTCCATCCGTTTCATTATATAAGATTTTTTTATTTATTTCGCGAGAATTAAGAAAACAATAAATACAAACAAAATTTCATTTAATAATTAATTAAAATTATAACTCAATCAATCATATATAAGACTACGGAATTTCAAAAGACAAAAGTATCAAATCACATTAAAATTTACATAGAAACTAGTAAAACATCTTATAAAATAAAACTAAAAAAATTCTCTTAAAAATCTTATATAATGAAATGGAGGGAGTATTATTTAGCTACATAAATTAGTTTTAGTTATTTGCTTTATTATTAATTTTTTAATGGTTATTGTGCAAATTAACCCATCTAAAAATAAAAGAGGAGAGAAACGTACACGGAAAACGAGGGGGATTTTATTTTGGTTTGGAGAAGCAAAGCAGAGCTGTCTGTCCCCTCTAAGTTATTATTAAAGTCGATTTGTCTTTTTGTGAGAAATAACGCGTTTTAGGGTTTAGTGTTACAATATTCCATTTTATTCAAATACTCTCAATCCCTTGACTTTGACTTTTTCTTTTCTTCTTTCTTTCTTGTAAACTTCTTGGGAATTAAACTATTGTTTTCTTGTTGATAAAAAAAATAATAATAATATTGTTTTCTTGGCAATAGATTTCTTTATTCTGTACAGAAATATATAAAATCAGGGAAGCCGCAATCATCGGTAGATGTTCTCACTCAGACATAAGAAAACGCCATTTTTTGAAGTCAACAGGTTGTTTTCCGTCTCCTCCTGCATTTAAACCAGAACGAATCTTGACCTTTTATACTTCTTAATGTTTATTCTTCGTTTTTGTTTCATTTTACAATAGTCATAACTACTAGGATATTATTTTGTTCAAAGTTGTCAAATATTTTGTGTGTTATACAATACGTGTGATACAACATATTTGATTTAGTTAAATGTATATATAATAAATTTGTTATAGTAGTTGATATCATGATATTGAAAGATTTCGAAAAAAAGAAAAAATGTACTCCCTCTGTTCCTTGGAGATTGATTTTCTAGCATATTTTAAGTGTTCCACAAAGATTAATGTTCTAGATTTTTTTTTTTTTTAATCAATTTAGATTTAATAAATTGTAAGTTCCAAGAAATATTTAATGAGACTATTTGAATATAAAGAATAACTATTGGTTCATTGTTATGAAAAAGTGTTTATTGCAAAAAGTTGCATTAATAACTAAATATAATTTATTGTTTCTTAATTTGTGTGAAAAATGCTAGAAAATCAATCTCCGAGGAACGGAGGGAGTATTATTTTGGAAAATACGTTTAACTTATTCTTGATTTCACACAATTATATTTTGTTATAGCCTTATAGGAATAGTGTAATTATGGATTGTTTGGTTAATAGTATAGTAGAGAATTAATAATAGGGAATATATTAATTAAAAATATGAAAAAATTTGAGAATTTAACGCATCATCAAAATAATCCTCAAATGCTTCTCCTTTAATATATAGAAGATTTTTATGATACATAAGATGCATAAATGGTTATTTTAAAAAGACAACCCTAAAATGTATAAACTGTTATTCTCGCAAAAAAACACATTCTAAAATAAAGTCCAACACATTGCTTTTATGGGTTTTGTGGCCAATTTTTTTGAAAGGACACAATCATCATTTATAGCAACCTTATGCCTAAACCGAATGTTTTTTTTTATCTGGTGTCTAAACCAGGTTGTTAGTTTAATTAATTATCTCGTTTGGTTTAGGCTGGTAGACGTACGTACGTAGCTCGGACCACTAACAAATAACAATTATAATTTTCTGAAACCATATATCGAAATTTGATACTCGTCGATTTCTCAATCTTAATGTAGGATTTCTTCCATGCGAGTTTCATATAATCATATTTTATGCTTACTTGAATTATGTAATTTCCTTATGAAAAGAAATAAAAATACATGTCTTCAAAGTCAACCAATAAATTTTATAGATTTACCTTGAAAACTATACAAGCGAACACATGCCTCATTTGGCTTGGACCGACGATAGCTAACACTTTTGACCCTTTTCCTTTTCAGCATTGAAAAGTGACATGACAATATATGTTCAAAATTAGATTCAAAAGAAAAATATATATGTTCAGTTCTAGACTAAGTTTTGGGCATTTGGGTTTTGAATATACAGATTTTATCAGTAGACTACAGCTTCGAAAAGAAACGAGTTGTCTTGCATCGTTATCGTTATTGTGGGGGTCGAAACCAACACAACTAGAATTTGTAAGAGTTCTAGGGAAGCTTGTGAGATTTCTATGGTAAGCTAGGGCCAAGAAAGATGTAAAGAGATTGTTTATTGCTCAGAAAAGCTTTGAGTACAAGTTTGCGTATTGAAAATTGCGGATCCCCCTTGGGGTGTTTACAAAGGTCTATTTATAGCTTGTCTAAGGCGGCCCCTTCTCCTAAGTCTCCACGGAATTGCTTTACTTGAGTCGGTCGTGTCGAAGTGGGCTGGAAACTGCGTTGGGCCAAGGACGGGATTAATGACCCCGAGGCTGAGGTAGGGCCGTGTGGTGAGGCTGAGGTCGGCCGTAGGCCGAACCCGTGCTTGGCCTAGGAACCGAAGCTACGGTCGGCTCCATGACCGAGGCTGTGCTCGGGCTGCTTGGCGAGGCTGTGCTCGGCACCAGGCCAAGCTCATGCTCGGTCTAGGACCCGAGACCACGGTCGGCTCCAAACAGGCGAAGCTGAGGTCGGCCCTCCTTGGACCGAGCCTGTGCTCGGTTCTTCCTTGGAGAGCACGTGGTCGGCCCGTGCTGGAGAGCACGTGGTCGACCTCCACTCAGTCCCGTTCCATTTCCACTTCGCTTAAGTTTACTCCGTTGCTACAACATCTGCTCCGCATGAGGACCTAGGTTCTATAATGCTTCCTCCATCAAGGTACCAGGCGCCATTTCTTCAAATGCTTAGACTCGGAGTGTTAATGCTAAGGGGGTGAATACCAACCCCAACAGTTAGCCCCCCAGCTCGGTAGTGTATGATATAGCAGTGCCGAGTTAAAGGATGTGTTGTGTATCAGCGTTAACATTTGAAGTCGAAGTGTTCGCCCACTTTTTCTACAGTATGCTTAAATACTCATCTTGTTCAATATTCCCCCTCAAGTTCATACAGCAACGTGAAGCATGAACTTGGAAAACACAAGATGGTGGCCTCGTTAAAACCTTAGTAGGGAAAACCCTTTGGGACAAAACCACTACTTAAGGAAAAAGAGTGCCACGCATAATGACGAGGGGATTTGAACAAGGAACTTGGTCCTTCGTGGATCACTTGCCATTGCTTGGCCTCAGTCCATCTTCTTCGGGTTTAGCTAAGGCTTCCCCTCGGGTTTGCTCCATGTCTTTAAAATTCCGACCTCGGCTTCTCTTTGCATGTTTCTCATGAATGAAGCTTGCTCTTGGTCAATTGCTCATGAATGAGGCTTTGTTTGCTCATGAATGAGGCTCTGTTTGCTCATGAATGAGGCTACACTTGCTCATGAATGAGGCTTCGCTTGCTCATAAATGAGGCTTTGTTTGCTCATGAATGAGGCTACGCTTGCTCATGAATGAGGCTTCGCTTGCTCATGGATGAGGCTTTTGTTTAGGCTGTGAAAACGCAAATGCGCTCACGCTCTTTATCTGCCAACGTTGCTGTTGGGCTTTGTATATTGGTGTTGTTCTCTAGACACGTCTGTCCGAGAACAAGATCACCTTTGACTTTGACCAGCTCTCGTCCTGGGTTTCAGAGTAACGCGTCCAGAACGTATTCCGAACGGAGGTCACTATCAGCTGCATTACCAACGATGTTGTTGGGTTTCTGAGTGATCAGGAGGGTCATCCGGAGACGATTCTGAACACTGGAATTTATATAGCGCGCTGTATCCGTTGTGGATGTCATTGTGTTCGTATCTCTACACTATTGCTGTGGCCAGCAACAATAGATGCAGAACGACTCTACTCGAATAAAGCTCTGATCAGTCCATAAAGGACAAGCTGTTCTCATGATGAGTGCTGTGGCGAGTGTTTGTGATTGACGATGATGTTGTCAATGACGTTGTGAAGGAGTGGCGCACGGGTACCCCACTCCCCCCTCTTTTAGACGAAAGAGGGAACTGAAGTCGTCTAGAGACTGGTGAAAACACTCACTCCCCCCCCCCCCCTAAGGCGGAGGAGATCATGTGAGCTCGTCCGGAACGAGGCTAAGTGAAGAGTGGAATCCCCCCCCCTTTTGGATTGAGGGGGGGGGGGGGGGGGGGCAACTGAACCTATCCGAAGACAGGCTGCCTACGTACCCTTTGCAGGGATCAAGTCACCTCGTAGTTCATAGGAAGAGCGTCTAAGAGGGTGGTGGCGTCGTCGCGGACTGGGTGGGATCGACCGCTGGCTTGGTTTTCCCGCCCCTCCTAGCGCGAACTTCTTCTTCGCTTCGAGCGAAGTCTGCAGCGCGGTGGAGAGCGTCCTGGATGGTCGCGGGTGGATTGACAGTCAATTCCTGCCAGAATGGAGAAGGGCAGCGGAGTGCTCCTCTCAAGGCCTCCAGCGCGGATGTGTTGGTGATACCGTCCACCTTTGACAGTGTATGCTTGAATCTTGTCACGAAAGACCGCAGGCTTTCATTCTCACCCTGCTTGTTCGTCCACAGCTCCGCATCATAGATCTTTCCTTCGGCGAAGATGTTGTAATGCTGCACAAACATCTCTGAGAATTGATGGAAGGTGTGGACTGAATTCTTCTCCAGCTTGTAGAACCACTGGAGGGCAGGCCCTTTGAGGCTCTCTACGAACAGTTTGCAGTAGCCAACGTCTTTCTCGGCTACTGTGAAGTTTGCCCTTCCCAAGGCGACTTCGAATTCCATCAGATGGATAGCAGGGTCAGTAGTTCCTTCATAGATTGGAAGCTTGATTTTTCCGGGGTCGGAAATTGGAGTTCTCGCGACCTTCTCAGCGAAGGGTGTGTTCCGTGCTTTCTCGAGCACAGAGGCGATCCCAGGAGCCTTCGCCGTGCTCCGGTACATCTGTAGTTGGGTAGCCTTTAGGTCAGAGGCGACCTGGTCTAATTGGGCTTTTAGTGCAGCGACCTCTCCATCTCGGAAGCCTTGCGGAGCCCTGCGCTCTTGTTCCCTCCTGTAGAGCTCCGCTATGATCGCATATCCTTCTTCTGCGGCCGTAGCATGGTCAACTTCTAGGTCGACTCGGGCACGTCTTCGAGGAGGCAGATCCTCATCTGATTCTCCAATCATGCGCTCGGGAGTTAGATCGGATTCCCGACGAGGCGGTGGTGGAGGCAAATCCTCTGGATCTGTGCGAGCAGCCCGAGGTGGTAGCTCTTCGTGTCGAACCCTCCGATTGGTTCGAGGCGTGGCGAAGCTGAGGCGTGTCGGACAGACACAGGACCTCCTGCGCTTCCTTTTCTTGAGCGATTGCAGCTCGCTCGCTGTATGTTCAGTTTTCTTCATCAGAGTCTCAAGCATCTGCTTGATCTCCGCGAGATCCGCTGGGTGGTTAGCGGCGCGAGGCGCGGTGTTCACCATGGAGTTGTTTCTTTCCTCGTCGTGCTGGTGAGACGAAGATCCTTCGTTGCTCGTGGTGTTGCTTGACATCTTCGTAGGTAGTCTGAAAACCTAGCTCTTCTTGTGTCAGACAATCTCTAAGGTCCCCTTAGTCGGCGCCAAATTGTGGGGGTCGAAACCAACACAACTAGAATTTGTAAGAGTTCTAGGGAAGCTTGTGAGATTTCTATGGTAAGCTAGGGCCAAGAAAGATGTAAAGAGATTGTTTATTGCTCAGAAAAGCTTTGAGTACAAGTTTGCGTATTGAAAATTGCGGATCCCCCTTGGGGTGTTTACAAAGGTCTATTTATAGCTTGTCTAAGGCGGCCCCTTCTCCTAAGTCTCCACGGAATTGCTTTACTTGAGTCGGTCGTGTCGAAGTGGGCTGGAAACTGCGTTGGGCCAAGGACGGGATTAATGACCCCGAGGCTGAGGTAGGGCCGTGTGGTGAGGCTGAGGTCGGCCGTAGGCCGAACCCGTGCTTGGCCTAGGAACCGAAGCTACGGTCGGCTCCATGACCGAGGCTGTGCTCGGGCTGCTTGGCGAGGTTGTGCTCGGCACCAGGCCAAGCTCGTGCTCGGTCTAGGACCCGAGACCACGGTCGGCTCCAAACAGGCGAAGCTGAGGTCGGCCCTCCTTGGACCGAGCCTGTGCTCGGTTCTTCCTTGGAGAGCACGTGGTCGGCCCGTGCTGGAGAGCACGTGGTCGGCCTCCACTCAGTCCCGTTCCATTTCCACTTCGCTTAAGTTTACTCCGTTGCTACAACATCTGCTCCGCATGAGGACCTAGGTTCTATAATGCTTCCTCCATCAAGGTACCAGGCGCCATTTCTTCAAATGCTTAGACTCGGAGTGTTAATGCTAAGGGGGTGAATACCAACCCCAACAGTTATGCACTATACAATATCAAAATTTATTTTTATATATGTATGAATATATTTTTTTGTTATTAATCGGACTGTCCGTATATATCTCGTCTCGAACCGCATCGTGTATTTAGAACGTACCTAAACTTTTAGCCAAATAGGTTCTATTTTAAATTATTTAATGATATGAAATTAAATTAATAAAAGAAACACATTTTCAACAAAGAAATCTAGAGAAAATGCTAGAGCAGATTTATCTCCTCATTTAAAAGATGATCACATAAAATAACAATCCAAGAACATCTGAATAATTTTGAGTGAGTTAGAATTTAGGATCTTATTTTCTTTCTTTCTTGCCATTGATATTTAAACTCCCATAAAAGACCAGAGCCGTGCTAAGGGCATCCTCATTGCACACTTCAAGGGATCTAATATGGTGGTCTTATAATATAAAATTATTAAAATAGTTGTAAAAAGAAGAAAAAGAGAGTAGATAGTGAGTGTGTTTAGGAAAATGAAGAGAGAATGTCTAAAATTGGACATTTTTTAGAGTGTTTTTAAGAGGAAGAGAGAGTGTTTAAATATAAAATTAATAAAAGTTGAGTAAAAGGATGAAAGAAAAGGTATAAAATTGAGTAAAAGGAAGAGAGAGTGTGTGTTTTAATAATTTTATATTATAAGACCACCACATTAGACCTCTTCAAGTGTGCAATGAGGATGACCTAATGGTACTAAAAATTAGGCATTTGTCTAGGGCCCCACTTTTATTAGTAATTTTTGGGGCCCCCATTTTTTTATTTCTATTTAGGTTATTTAGTAGAAAATCTATATATTAGTATTCTTTATTTCGACTAATCTGTTTCATTTTTTCCTAACAATGATATTATTATTTTAAGTTACTGGATATAATTCGAATCATCTACCACTTGTTAATGGGTTTTGGTTCTAATATCATATCTTTAACCTTTTTTCAATCGTTTACGTTTCCTTTTTTTATATTCAAATTCTTGTATAACATATTTTTCCTTAACTCATTTGTTTTTTTTTGTTAAAGGAATTAACTTATTTGTTTTTATATTCTTAATGCAGTACTATATAAGTTTATAAGCTTGCAGTTATATGTAATCTATTAAAATCAACAAAAACATTAAAGATATGTGCACATCTTATAAAAAATGATTTAATACTAAATATTTTTATTTTATTTTGATACAGTAAATATCAAAATAAAACCATATAATTATAATGTTTCATACAGTAAATATTTTATTCAATATTGTACAGTACAATATTGAATATGCTTTTATCTATTATATTAAACAATATTTTTATGATCATTCATATTTTGTATGATATATATTTTTAATTTGAATTAAACCATATTATCGAATTTGCCTTAGGCCTCGTAAAAGCTAGATACGGCACTGGGTGGGACTGGAATAACCCTAAAATATTAGCTAGTATGAAACACCACCTTCTACTGAATTTGAGTTTATTTTATTTTAAACACTATCGCTTTATATTAAGAAGTTATATTCGCAAAAGTTTACCATAATTGGTTGACCAATTTAATTTATGTAATGATACAGTTGTTGTATTAAGAACTAAATGATGAAAACAAGCTGAGAAAATAATCAAGGGTAGTTATAAGAAAAATATTTTAAAAAAACTTGATCAGTAGAGAAGTTGCAATCGAAATATGAAGCTCGTTTGAATAATTGAGTGTAAAGCTCTGTGTAATAATTGATGGTCAACACCTTTGACTACTTCAATTCGTCTTACTGATGATATGTATATTCTATTATTCTTAGATCTGGTCTCGTGAACTTTAGCATTTAGCTAGGCTATGATCCTGTGGTCAATCATGTCCATTAGTTTATTTATTTTGGGTTTTGCAACCATTATATAGTTTTATTTAATTTATCCCAATATATATATTTACTCTACGATTAAAACTTACAAACCCTGATCTCAATCCCATCTATTTCCCATGTGCAACCACACATGTCAACGACATACATGCTACATATCTACCTTATATATTGTATTTTATACATATATAGTTTCGGAAAGTGAGATTAAAGTCAGTATAAGGCACTAAAAAATTATGTTTTGTTTAAATAACATACCAAAGCATTAGACCCTATTAGTCTAACTAATCGCACTACATTGACATAGTTATATGTGTGTGAAAGATATTATATTCTTCCTCTATAATATTCTAATATACTTCCTTTCGAAAATAATAATCACCAGTATCGTCAATATATATATATATATATATAATTATAATTATGGTCGAGTTGGAGTCGTTGCAAAAGCTCTTGGGGATAATCAATTTCCGCGTACATTAGATGATGAAAAGAGTGGATTTATACGGTTTAGTATAGAATATATTATATATGTCGTGTAATTGAATACAGTTATACATCATCTACTTCTTCTTTTTTTTCCGCTAAGTACATCATCTACTTCGAATAGCATATACATATACATATATAAAATGCTACATGAACAGATGTTGTTATGTGTATATAAAAATAGAAATATAAATAAAGAAGGACCGAGTGGTTATAATAGTAGCAAGTATTATATTCGCAATTTGGTGATTTTGAATTTGTTTAGTTTCTCTCTTCTTTAAAAGTAAAACGTAAGAAAAGGGGCTGTGTAGACGTACGTCCTTAGTTTGCGGCTACTAAAACTTTTTACGAGTGGACCATGTCAGACCAATTTCACCATTTTTTTTGTTTCTTAAAATATATTAATAAGATTTGTTTTTCATTCAGTAATGTGTGTATATATCGGCTCAGATTGGTAACCGTTTTTATAATGTACCACCTCTTTATAATTTGTATCGCTTTAAATTGTATCAATCACCAAAGCGATACCAAAAGTTTTACCAACACTATTACATCTTTATCTATACAGTTTTACACTATTACAGTTTTATCTATACAGCTTTGCACTATGTTGTACAGCTTACCGCTCCAGCTCGTAAAAAGATTAGATTACCAATCGGACCTATCATCTCAAGACGGTTACATTACGCAATATATTTAGGTTTTTAAAAAAAATAAAAAAATCACCTTTTTAAAAAATTTATTAAATGGTACCTACATCACTCATAAAATTATTTTGACCATATATCATCCATGTACATACAAGATACACAAAACACATTTTTATTTTTAAGTTACACGAAATATATGAATAGAATACATCGTTTATTTGTGAAATATATGGTACACAAAAGATACACTAAACACACATTTATTTTAAGGTACACCAAATATGTAATTAAATTCATCGTACACTTGTGCAGTAGAAGTTACATATAAGATACATTAAACATACAAGTTATAAATATACGATATATCTATTCACATACGGTGTACCTATAAAATATATACGTGTTTAGTATATTTTGTATATACCATTATTAGGGATTATTCTATGCGTTACGTGAGTTTAAGAACATTCATAAAATTACACCAAATATAAGACATATTTTTTGGCACAAATCCTTAACTTATACGTCTTTCTCCATATTCCCTATGATTTCCTAAAAATATGTTTGTTTATTTTTTTCTTGTATGAAACATATTTGTAAGAAAATTATTGATACTACCAAGACACCTGCATCATCTCTACAAAAATATTGGATGTATCTTTATGTTTTTTTATTAGAACTTTGAATCGTAGTTTCCTGTGATTTTTTAAAAATCAACATAATAAAATATGCAATAATTTACATCTTAGAGAAATAAGACATTACCTAAACTTAGTGTTGATAGTAAATAATCACATAGATTAGAAGAATAAGAATTAAGCAAATTATAAGGTTGTAAATAAAAAATGACACTTGTCATTCTCTCGTAACATTGATTTTGAGAAACCTTATTTACTTTAAATTAATTTTATTATCACACTTTTATTTTAAAGAATTAATTTAGAAATCCAAAATTAAAGAGGCAAATAAAAATTCAGCAAATTATAAGGTTGTAAATAAAAAATGACACTTGTTATCCTTTCGTAACTTTGATTTTGAAAATCCTTATTAACTTTAAATTAATATTAATATCACACTTTTATATCAAAGAATCAATTTAGAAATCCAAAAGTAAAGAGGCAATTCAAAATTAAGCAAATTATAAGGTTGTAAATAGAAAAATGAGAGGTCATCCTCTCGTAACTTTGATTTTGAGAAACTTTATAATATATATTGTACTAGATATTGCCTATGCGTTGCGTGGGTTTAAAAATTAACATGGTAAAATATGCCATAATTTTTTATTGGCTTGTTGTGTATTAAATATTATATATACATTTGGTGCTTATAGTAAATAATTATCTAGGTTAGAAGACTAAACATTTTTTAGCAAACTGTTGGACATATTATATGAAAAAAGAATAAAGTTGCTTGTAAATTTACAACATGTAGAAGATATCGTCTTTGACACAAATTGAAACAACCAAACTTTTTTACAAAATATAATTAAATAAATAAATAATTAACCTGAATTTAGTATTCCTATAAATACTAATTCTCAACGGTTAATTTCAAACCAACAATAACCAGCGGAAAACCAATAACTTAATTTAAAAATATTAAATCCATAAATTCCAATAAATAAATTCTAGCAATTCAATAAACCAACCAAGTAATTCTAGCAACCTAAACATCAGGTTCCACTAGAAATAAACATATAAAATATTTCCAATAATCCTTTTCATACACCATGAATCCGCGATCACACATTCCTCTTTCCTGCAACGCATGGAACAAAGAGTTGCATAAGTATTATCATAAATACTTAGTGAAGCGGTCATCCCGTCTATCGGTTACATAATAAAGACACCGAATGACAAATACTACACAATCAACCAGCAATTCACAATGTTCAAATCACCAAAACAGGAACATTAACCAAAATCTGCAACTCAGCAATTAGTGTTGATCGACACTCACCACGGTGTCGATTGACACAACAAACTCAACAACATAAAACACGACAAGGTGTCGATCGACACTACAACTAGGTGTCGATCGACACTCCATCTCAAAACACATACCATCACAAGAAACAAGGGGTGCCGATCGACACTTCCTCTAGGTGTCGACCGATACTCATCGCATAAACCTAAATCGAGCAAAATCCTCACGTGGCTAGACTCCGATTCATCGAGCGATCAATTCTCACAAAACGCAATACGATAATCAGATAAACATCAGTCAATAATCAACAAAATTATGCAATCAAAACATCAAATCGATCAAGAACAAACATACAAAACCATAACATTCAATTATCCATAACCAAGATCGCGCACTCACCTTAGCCTTAGGGATTTGTAGATTAATCAACAACATAACCAGCATGAATCATAACCTCAAGGAGACAAAAGCTACTGGTTATCCTTCTCTATCACCTAAGACTCACCAACAAGGTTTTCCCTAAAACGAATTAGGATTTTCTAAAAAATAGAATCGACGCGCTGACTTCGAATCAAAGCTGAAAACAAGCCTTACCTCACAATAACGACCGAAAAAATGATCTGGAAACAAGACACGAAGAGTTTTCCAACAACATATAAATCGTCGCCTAACTCTCTCCAGAACGGCCTCGAAGTGGGCTAATCACAAACCCAATTCTGCACAGACCTCACTCATGAAAACAAATATATCTCTTAGCATACACATCCGATTGACAAGTTAATTTGCCTCACGGCTAGCTAAGAGAGAGAAGAACTTATAAAATTTCACTCTAATCCAAACTGTTAATCATGTCCATTTCTCTGTTACATCAAAACCGAACATAACTGCCTTCTTCTTTTCAATAACCAAACACCCAAGAATCAATGATCAACACAATGCTTTATCTCTTCTTTCTCAATCACGATTTTCTGACCTCTCTCCACTGTAAAATGAGGCCACGCATCCTTTTATATGTGATCCTAGGGTTTCATAACCCAACCCGAACTAAATTGGATAATTAAAACTAAACCGGACCTATGATTTTGGTTCGCGAGTGTTACAATTCTCCCCCACTACTTTGGATTCAACCTTAAATCCCGCATACAATGTCTACCAAAGCCCGAAAATCCTGACCCAACCTGGCTGGAACCACTAAAGATCCTCAGCCAATCTCAGAGGTATGTTTCCCAACATTTATTACTCTTAACCCATTTTTTACCCTTCTCACTCGAAGCAACACAATCCTTGAGAAATCAGTACACATGGACCACCGTCTCAACACTCATACTGGGAACACCATCCCAATAAGTATATTAGAGAACACAATCTCCAATAAAATGAGTTAGTTGGGGACACCACGCCCCTAGAGTAATAAATTATGATACCCTCATAAACTCATAAACCCTCTTGACTAGAATTACCTCTTGTGGCCTAAACACAATACCCCTAACCCGGAATATCGTCACACAACGACCAAACACTGGTCCACACTAACAAATCAATTAGAATAACATATCTTATAACACAAAATATAAGAAATTCCATCTTATAAATTTCAAAAATGCAAAAATTGTTACAACAGAAACGAGAATACACAAACCAAAAGACAGATTCGCCCACGCTAAAACTACCAAACTGGAACCACAAAGAAAGTGAAGCTCATACTGCGACCTACTAATCAAACCACTTCCTAACTTCAACTTCATCCTTATCTCAGGTTCCTAAATCTCCTTCTCCAAAACAACATAAACCCGCAAGACTCTCAACAATGCAAACTCCTTCCGACACAACACCTTAACTCTCCTCTTGAGAATCCTTAATGGTCTCGTTGCCACAGACAATCTGGCTAAAGATGCCTGAAATCATAGCCCTAACTCCTCCGAAGAGCACAAGCACGTCCTCAACCTCAATACAAAAACACCAACTCGCTCCACCACCGGGAAATAACCTATAAATCTTAGACTCAGCTAAGTCTCCGAAATCGAGCAGTTAAGACCTCGCAACATGGCCATCCTAAGATATACTTTATCTCTGACGCGAACACCTACTCCTTTCTCTTCTTATTAGCCTAAATCCTGTGCAGATCCTGACCCTCTTTTACTTCAACCTCGAAGCTCGGACCCTCTCTGTCGATTCCTAAACCAACACGCACCAAAATATTTCTCTCCCCTACTTGGGTCCAACATATAGTTGAACGACACAAATTTCAAACCATGCTTCGAACAGAGCCATCCCGATATTCACCTGAGAGCTGTTATTCGAAGCAACTACGCCAGGGCAAAGTGATACTTCCAAAGAAAACCCCATTCTTCAAACATACATCGACAACAAAAACTTCTATGTCTGAATTGCTCTCTCCAATTTTTTTGACGTAACTTAAGATCCATGTCTGACCATACTGGTTGGCACTCCATACAGCCTCACCATCTTTTCCACCTAGTTAGTTTGACGATCCACCATATCCCATATAATATTCAACCTCCGTGAGTTAGGTAATTACACCTCGAACTCCATCGAAACAATAATCCACTTCCATTCAAAACTGATACTTCACTTATACTAGCTGACACTTATCGCACGCTACAATCCAGTAGCCGGTATTACACGAAATTACACACCTGAACCCTGAGGTCTATATCCCGTCTTATGCTTATGTCACGATATGACATTGATTACTCATACTCTTAACGACATCGTCACACTCTCAGGACATCTCCTTCAAGGTAACGATGCTGATGCCACTCCACTCTCAGGATGTCTCCCTCAAGCTCTGGATATATACAGGAAAAACGCTTCCTATAGAGTAATCAACTTATACATGTACTAGCACCTGAAGACTATAATTACCTTATGTGATATTAACCCCTCATTCTTTACTCCAGCATATCATCTCTACTCCAACTTAACACTTGGCCAACACAACCGACCTTCCTCAAGATCCATTCATGACCTTCGAAGCACATCACTAATCCTATTTTTATTAGCACGTTACAAACATTTATTACTCTTGACTCATCACAACACCCTCTCGCTCTCAGGAACACATCCTTCGAGTTATTGGTGCACATACCCCTCAACCCTCAGGAATGCTATCCCTAAATAAGTAGCACCGGGAACCTCTGTCCCCTAGAGAGAAAACAATCTTTCACACATATACTCGTAAAACTATCCCCAAATAAGTAGCACCAGGAACCACTGTCCCCTAGTGAGAACACAATTTCTCACTACTTGTACTGAGAACCACGATATCAAATAAGTAGCACTGGGAACCACCGTTCCCAAATACCTATACAGGGAACCACAACCCCAAATTTGTATACATGAGAGCCACTGTCTCCCACGTAATGAGTTATTTGGGGATACCTCGCCCCTAAAGTAATAAACTCCAAACGCCTATAAGCATCAAGAATAGAACCGCCTCAAGTGGTACAAAATAACTCATGAAGCCTCTACACCCCTTCTTGGGCATACACGCTCGCCTATGCACCTGAATTATCCCATTCGAAGAGACCTGAAAAACTGAACCAAGTTCCTCGATGCATCTATCAAACCTGATCACCCTCCTGAGCCATTCGAATCCTACTCAAAAGATAAACTCGATCAGCAACCTCCATACCAAAGGACTCCTGCGAAATAGTACATAACCGCACGTGCTAATCCTGCTTATTAACGAATCAACATTGTGCTCCCGCGCTTAGTCAACTTTCTGCCGACTTACGAATGTCTACCTCCACAATCAAACTTTGTTGGTATACCGACCTCAAGTCTATCTTGGATAACCAAGTAGAACCCCTCAATTGGTCCAAAACATTTTCAGTCCTCGAGAGAGGGTACTTGTTCTATTAAGTGACTTGATTAAGTCCCTGGTACCCAATACATATCCGGAACTCTAATCAATTGCTCCGCATGAGCCGCAGAACCATGCAACTCCCCGAAGTCGGTCTCACCCCCTAAAACAACATTTTCCCTCCCTTGCACTCGAACACAGTTCGACCGCGATAATAATCCATATGGACTCTATAATACGTCTCCCAATCCATCCCTTAAAGGACATCATACAACTCCACTGGAATAATCCCCACTTCCTCTTCTGTCCATGCGCAGACTTGACGTCTTTGCTATGACCTAAATGATGCTGCTTTTTCCTCAGTTGAACAACTAAAATAACATGAATAACCTTTTCTACTGCTTGATCTCTCAAATCTAACTCAATAGCAACTACTGACTCAACCAACTTGGCCCTCGAGGCGAAACTGGACACTCTGCACGGCGTGCCTGCTAAGATTCTCCCAAGGTCCACACTACCTACCTCCCCCTGGCCTCAGCACCTTTCTTCAGGAGATGCGCATCACTATCGAGGTAATGAACCACCAAAACCAAACCTGGTACCCCTCAGGACACCAAATAGAACGGAATAATCCGCTCCCATCTTAACCTCCACTCTTCAGCCTCCTCAGACTTATCACTACCCAAGAAGAAACTTGAACCAATACGCTGCATCTGCTTCATAATCCTTTGCAGCGGAAGTCCTTGGCTGCACCTCTGCCACACGCACCGCTACTGGAGCCTGTCCTGGCACCGCACTCGGTAACTGCTCGAACAACTGAGCCAATAGATCCGCCAGACAATCATCTCGACCCAGAGTCACACCGGCGGTCGCACCCACACCTGGGCCTCTCGCACTACCAGTCTTACTCGTACCCTCTCTAGTACCACCAATCCACATACTAGCACTAACACTGGTTGCACTCCTGCATGAAACATCTGCGAATCAGCTCATGTGACGCACTCGGCGCCACACTATCGGCGGACTCACTCACGCGTCCCCGACCACGACCTCTAACAACTCTAGCCATCACTCTCTGCATTTTCCAAAATTACAAACAACCAAAACTAGTATTCAATAATAGAAGTCACCATCAACAAATAAATATGTACTGCGAAATCTCTTTAAAAGCCTGAAGAGGATGATCTAAGACTGTATAACTCCTAAAATATTGACAAAATACCCATAATCATTTCTAAACACATAGTCTCAAATCACTCAACCTACTCCTCTAAAATTGTAAGGGCTCCGATACCAAAATAAAACAACCAAACTTTTTAAAATAATTAAGTAAATAAATAGTTAAACCGAATTTAGTATTCCCATAAATAATAATTCTCAACGGTTAATTTCAAAGCAAAAATAACTTGCGGGAAACCAATAATTTCTAAATATTAATTCCAAAAATTCTGATAAATCAATTCCAACAATTCAATAAACCAACAGAGTATTTCTAGCAACCTAAACATCATGTTCTACTAGAAAAAACATATAAAATATTCCTAATCATCTTCATTTTACGCCATGATTCTGCGATCACATATTCCTCTTTCCTGCAACACCTGGAACAAAGAGTTACGTAAGTATTATCATAAATACTTCGAAATGGCCGGATTAGCAGGGGGAAGATCTTGAAGAACCATCATCCCGTCTACCGGTTACATAATAAGGACAACGAATGCCAAATACTACACAATCAACCAATAATTCACAACGTTCAAATTACCAAAAAACAAACATTAACCAAAATATGTAACTCTACAATCAGTGTTGGTCGACACTCTTCACGGTGTCGATCGACGCGCCAAACTCAAACCACAGAAAATACGACAAGGTATCGATCGACACTACCACTAGGTGTCGATCGACACTCCATCTCAAAACACAGACCATCACGAGAAAACAAGGGCTGTCGATCGACACTCATCGCAAAAACCTAAATCGAGCAAAATCCTCACGTGGCTAGACTTCGTTTCATCGAGCGATCAATTATCATTAAATGCAATACGATAATAGGTAAACAGCAGTCAATAATCAATGAAATTATGCAATCAAAACATCAATTCCATCAAGAACAAACATACGAAACCCTATCATTCAATTATCCATAACCATGATCGCGCACACACCTTAGCCTTAGAGATTTGGAGATTTATCAACAACATAACCAGCTCGAATCACAACCTCAACGAGACCAAAAGCTACTGGTTATCCTTTTCTATCACCTAAGACTCACCAACAAGTTTTCCCTAAAACGAATTAGGATTTTCCGAAAAACATAACCGATGCGCTGACTTTTAATCAATGCTGAAGACAGACCTTCCCTCAGAATAACAATCGAAAAATGATCCGGAAACTAGACACGAAGAGATTTCTAATGACATATAAATCGTCGCCTAACTCTCTCCAGAACTCTGGTAAAACGGCCTCGAAGTGGTATAATCACAGACCCAATTCTGCAAAGACCTCACTAACGAAATCAAAGATATCTCTTAGCATACACATCCGATTGACAAGCTAATTTGCCTCACGGCTAGCTAAGAGAGAGAAGAACTTACCCAAAAATTTCACTCTGATCCAAACTGTTAATCGTGTCCGTTTCTCTGTTACATCAAAACTGAACAGAACTACCTTCTTCTTTTCAATCACCAAACACCCAAGAATCAATGATCAACACAATTCTCCATCTCTTCTCTCTCAATCACGATTTTTTGACCTCTCTCCACAGAAAAATGAGGCTGCTCATCCTTTATATGTGATCCTAGGGTTTCATAACCCAACGCGAACCAAACTGGATAACTAAAACTAAACCAGACCTATGATTTTGGTTTGCGGGTGTTACACAAATCCCTACTTTGTATGTCTATATCAATATTCACTACGGTTCCCTAAAAAATGGTTAATAGTATTTTTTTCTTGCATCAAATACATTTTTTAAAAAAATATTGATCAGAGAAGTTGTAATATGGTTTCTATTCTAACAAGACATCTTCATCATCTCATCAAAAATGTTGGAATGCATCTTATGTTAATTTCATTGAAACCTTGAACCGTAATGAGAGAATAATTGATGTTTTATCATATTTTTGTCTCATTCTCTTTATCGTTTTGATGAGATTTTCATCTTTTACATCGATTTATTGATGAAGTGATTCTGTTATTTTAGATTCACAATTTAAGGTGGACTAAGCCTTTTTGGAGAGTCTTTGTTAGAATTGTTTTGTCAAATTGTATTAGTTGGAAATCTGATTTTAGAAGATGTGATGACTTTAAAAAGAAAATATTCATTATAAATCTCTCCAATCATACTTTAGCATTCTAACAATTTTAAAAGTCTTAAAATAATTTATAATTTTTTTCACAACATTTGTTTTTGTTCTTGTTCATGTTACGCCTTTTTTTTAGCGAAGCTTCTCTTTTGTTACTTAAAAAAAAACTAAATCATAATTACGTATATTAAAACCCAAGTCTTAAATTTTTTTTGTATATTATATTGTTGGATTTAGTTAATAAAATTTATATTTTTAAAACCATTAAAAGTTCACAATAACACATTTAATTGTTTGAATTAACTATTAAATTCTTGGAATTAATTGTAGAAGTTATGAAAGGATACTTATTTATTTTCTTTAATAATAAATAAAAAAGTCAAAAATCAAATGATATATAGTATTCTCTTATAACTTGAATTTAGAGGAAAGCTTAAAATATTAGGTTGATATGGTGAAAACAAAATTTATAGGTACTATACCATGAATACCATGTACATTTTCCCATATTTTTTTCTGGTACAGAAACAACGGTGCACGCGTATACACACAAAAACCTCACTCGAGTCGTGCGATTGGACACATGCGTGGAGTTCACATACTGCGTGGTATTGGTAAGTCTTAGCAACGTAGCATTTTTTTGTTTTTCTGAAAAAGATTTGGGTAATTCAAATGACATCGGTACAAGGATATACAATTAGGTTCAAAACCATCTTGAACGACTAAATTCATTAACTAATCTTCAAAATGAAAGTTTGAAGGGTAGATTGCTACAATGATAATCCTAAAATAAATCTTTAAAATTATTTTTGTTTTTCATTATAGTGATTAATAATAATAATAATAATAATTAAATATATATATATAAAATCATAAATGAATAAAAAACGCATGCATTAAAAATAGATCACTTAGAATATATTAGTAAATAAAACATTACATAATAATATAAAATTACATGTAGATAATAATAACATATACATAGACTAATCATAAAATTACGCAAAAAATCAAATTACTCATTTTAGTTATTTCCATAATGTTTTCATACGAATAATCAATGAACACATTCGGAAGTGATAAATCGCTCTTTGTTGTGGAGGAAAAAGATTTTTTAAAAAATGAAAAGGAGAATGGCTTGAGAAGGAAGCAACCGACATGAAGGAAGTAGGGGAAATAAAACAGCTAATAGCGCGTTAAAACCACACGTGCCCATGACAACCTTCTCCTCTGTGATAGATAAATAGCTGTATGATTTCGATTTTTTACAGTGTTAATTACGCTTTGGGTCGAGTCGGATCGGCTGGGTCCATGACTATGACACTACATTCTCCTCATACACAAAAGGTTTATGTACTGAGAAAAGCGTGTAACCCCCACCTCCCAACACAAGTATCTATCAATTTTACTTTTTAGACAAATCGAAATTTGAGTTAGAGAACATGCTCGTGTTTTTAAAAATGAGAAAATTACTCAGTTTCCTATGGAACTATGGAAAAATGACTAGAATACCATATATTTTTCAAAAATTACTCAAATCTTTTCACACTCTAGTAAATTACGATAAACACCCTTGATTAGTTTTTCTTAAATTGCAATTATTACTGGCTGAGTTATGTGTTTGTTTGGCGGCTGACTTACCGATATTCCATGTCATCAGTTCCGATTTTCCATGTCATCAGCTCTTATTTTCCATGTCATCTCATTTAGATAACTCAGCCGTGTCATTTAGATAACTCAGCCATTCTTAGTTTTTCTTAATTGAAATTATTGTTAATTAAAAAATGAAAAACAAATCCACTTCAGTAAGAAATAACCGTGATCATATAAGAGGGCAGTTCCAATAGCAGAAACGTTTAAGTGTGCTCGTTTAAGTGTGCCTTCTCAAAGAAAAAGAAAAAAACCACAAACTTTCTCAACTATCTTCTCCGTTTAAGTTTCTCCACATTGTTTCTCGCTTGTTTCTTTCAAAATCGTCTTCCCCGAAAATCGTCTTCGTCTCGAAATCGTCTCGTCTTCGTCGAAATCGTTTTCGCCGAAATCGTCTTCTCCGCAGTCGTCTGTAATCGTATTCTCCGGTATGTTGTTGCTGAGTTAGTTTTTTTATTGCGGCTGAGTTATAAATTACGGCTGAGTTATCAATTATATTGTTGCTGAATTAGGGTTTTTTCGGCTGAGTTATGGTTATATTGCGGCTGAGTTATATATTATGTTTTGGCTGAGTTAGTTTTCTGTTGTGGCTGAGTTATGGTTATATTGCGGCTGAGTTATATATTATGTTTTGGTTGAGTTAGTTTTCTATTGCGATGAGATTGATCAGATGGAACAACATCAAGCACCTGATTACCCTAGAAGATCAAGATGCGCTGCCAATCTATAAAATAGAGCGCTTAATCACTATTCCTATATGGGAGATTTCGGTTTTGTTAAAGATCAATTAGGACTTGAGGTGTGGGAAGAACTGAAGAAGTTTCCTGTTGGAATAATTGCTAAGCTATTTGAAGGAAAATGCGGGTGGTCTGCTAGGACTGTACACTATCTACTGTGTAGACAGCTGAATGTAGAGAAGAAGGAGATTTGGAGTGTGGTTGGTGATCAACCTATCAGGTTTAGCTTACTCGAGTTTGGTGAGATCACTGGGTTAAACACAGATCCAGTGCCAACCGAAAGTATTGAAATTTCTGACCAATACAGAGAGTTCTGGGAGGAGTTGAATGTGCCGCATGGGTTTGGACCCAAGCCTGATGAACTGAGGGCAGCAGTAAGAGGCTGTCGGGCCTGGAGTTTTGAAAAGCGTAAATGGTTAGGGCTGTTAGTTCTTCAAGCCATGAGAATTTATGCTTTGCATCATAATTCTAGGACACCGTTTGAAACTGCAATAAGAGTATTCGATGATCAAGCCATGATGACTTATCCATGGGGTCGGGCTGCATTTGAAGCTCTTGTTGGTAGTATTAAGTCGTTGAATCCAGCAGGAACGACATACTACATCAACGACATGAGTTACGCTTTATTGGCTTGGTTATATGAATCTGTCAGTTGCTTTCGAGAGCGTTTTGGCAAACAAGTCGGTGAGGAAGAAGAAGTTCCGCTTCTTCGATGGGATGCAACGCGGACACGTGCAAGTTTTGATAGTGTCCTGAAGAAGGAGATTAAAGACCATGGCCATGTAAGGTTTTAAGCTGAGTTATTCTTTATTTGATGGCTGAGTTATTCTTTATTTGATGGTTGCGTTACAATTTATTCTACGGCTGAGTTGTTATTTATGTGATGGCTGAGTTATGGTAATTTGATGGTTGAGTTATGATTTGTTTGATGGCTGAGTTATGATTTGTTTGTTTGATGGCTGAGTTATTCTTTGTTTGATGGCTGAGTTATTCTTTTTACGGCTGAGTTATGATTATTCGATGGCTGATTTATGAGTTACTGTTGTAGGTGCGTGTGAGGCATATGGTTTCAAAGGAGTTTGTAGAAGACATGTTTCCTCAGTGGCCGGGTCAAGACGATGACCCACAACTGAATAACCTGATAAGAGACCTACATTCTGGTAGGTATGTAACAGGTGATTATTGGGATGTGCAGAGGAAAGATGAGAAGAAAAAACCCAAGTTGGCTGTAGTTCCTTATGACTCTGAGTCTGAGCCACCCAAAAAGAAACAGAAGAAAGATAAGAAACACGAGGGTGAAGCTGCTGATATAGAGAAAAAGGAGGATGCAAAGGGAAAGGGTTTAAGCGAGGATGCGGCGGCTCTGAATACCATAGTCGCTACGCTGGGCAAAATTGCGAGTAAGTTTGAGAGCAATGACTCTATGTTTGGGAAGGTTGGATCCATTTTTTAGAAGATTGGGTCGAAGTTTGAGGCCATTGATTCCAACGTTGGAGAGTTAACCCAAAAATTTGCTGATGTGGAGAAGAAAATTGGTGATTATGCCAAAGATGCAGTGGATGAACGTCTGAAAGTTCTGGGTTTATCGGAAAGTGCCCAAAACTATGGTCCCAACCCAAAAACGCAAACATTACCACGGCATAAGTCAGTTAATAGTCCAACGGCCCTTAACACGGAATCTAAGACCCCTGATAATGTTGTGTTGGCGAAAAAAACTTCAGTTGATGAGCCGGCTAAGGCCGAAAGTCGAACTCCGCAGCAGTATTTTTCAAAATTGAAGGCCGAAATTCCTAAGGGTACCCCCTGATGAGCTTGGTACGGCTGAAGAGAAAGCTGCGGGGTCGAAATTGAAGGCCGAAATTCCTAAGGGTACTCATGAGGCGAAAAAGAATTTGTTTGGTAGTGGTCTGCCAGATTTCGTTTCTATTTCTTCTGCTAAGTCTCCTGCTAAGCAACCAGATTTACGACGCCGCTCCAGTAGGCAAAAACCACTAGAAAATGAGGCTGCTTTGAAAAAGAAGGCTGAGGCTCCTGCTAAAAGAAGGAAGAACACTGCTAAGAAGAAGGAAGAGAAGGCAGCGGCTGAGTTTAAGAAGAAGGAAGAGAAGAAGGCAGCGGCTGAGTTTAAGAAGAAGGAAGAGAAGAAGGCAGCGGCTGAGTTTAAGAAGAAGGAAGAGAAGGCAGCGGCTGAGTTAAAGAACAAGGAAGAGGAGGAAGCGGCTGAGTTAAAGAATAAGCCGACTGAGTTAAAGAAGGAGGTCCAAACAAGAATAAGAATACCTATTATTCCACCTACTCTTGGGAAGATGAAGGGGAAGACTGGAGGTCAAACTTATCTTGAGGATGTGACCGAGGAAGCGATCGCAAAAGGAAATGAATTGTTACCGGAGTCTGATGAGGACGAAGATGAAAAGCTTAGGTTAGCGAAAATTAATACTTATCGGGCGAAGGATGTTCAATTTGGTCCAACTAGGTTAGCAGCGAAGTCAAGCCGTCCTTTATCAACAGTTTTTCCTTATCTTTTTGGAGACAAAGGGATGATGTGCATGAGGAAGGTTGTTGAACCTTCATTAGCAATCTATGATCCTCACTCACCTGTTGACCCGGATAAATTGGCTAAACTTATGCAACATCTAAGGCGATTCGAGTATGGACTTTTACACCATTTTTTTTATACAGCTATTAGCAATATTTGCCTAAACTGATTTGTGTTTGATTGTTAGGGACATTCCACTGACAGATGGTAGTAACGAGGAAGTTAATTTCTACAGAGTACTCATCAGTGAAAGAGCGCAGTGGCCAAAGCGTGATTATGGATGGTTGTTTGACACTGTAAGTATAAGTTACAGCTGAATTATGATTATTTATGGCTGAGTTATTAGTTAGTTTATGGCTAGGTTATGATTATTTATGGCTGAGTTATGGTTGTTTGATGGTTGAGTTATGGTTGTTTGATGGCTGAGTTATGGTTGTTTGATGGCTGAGTTATGATAATGGCTGACTTAATATTCTGTGTGCAGCATATTGCTTCGTATATCAGAGTCCTCATCAAAAGGTCTATGCATGATCTCAGCCCATTTTGTTCCAAGCGAATTGCCTTTGTGGACCAATGGTTCCTAGGATCATGGATTGGGGATTTCGCTCAGTTCAAGATGAAGCCAAAGATGTTCAAATTCAAAGACTCAAGCTATGAGTCACTCATAAACGGTGCGATTCCCTCAGACCTTTAGACAAACAAAAAGTGGTTAGAAGATGTCGATCACTTGTACGGAGTTCTTCATACTAGAGGCGATCATTGGGTGGCATTTCACGTGGATCTTCTGAAGGAGAAGATTGATGCCTACGATCCCATCATTGGATATGTAACTCCTGAAAGTCAACAATGCTGTAATTCCTGGCAAAAAAACTGTTTGCAAAAAAAAATTTGCGTTCAGATGGAAAAGCGGCAAAAACATTCCCCAAAATACCCAAGTTGGCGATTGTGGGGTGTACTCACTAAAGTTTGTCGAATGTTTAGCGCTTGGTGTAACTTTTGATGGGATATGCGATGTAAATATTCAGGGTTTACGGGTGAAGATGGCAGCAGAGGTCTTAGATGAAGATGGCTTTGATATGTATGCGCAGTTCAACTGATTTTTTTATTATTAGGATTTGACTGTAAATGGTATGTTTTTTGTGTATAACTTATGGTTTTTATGATATATTACTCAGCCATTGCGTTTAGATAACTCAGCCATACCCTAAAATTGGAAATGTAATTTGAAAACTTATGGTATGTTTAGATAACTCAGCCGTGTCATTTAGATAACTCAGCCGTATCGTAATACCATAACTCAGCCATAAAGTTATACCATAACTCACCCGTATCGAAATATTTGATGAGTTAGTCCCTGACTTATGTGATGGCTGACTTATTCTTATGTTTATGTGATGGCTGACTTATGCTAAATTTAAATCTCAGAAGAAGTAAATATGTAGATGCGCGGGAAAAATCCCGCTAAAAATCTACAACAGTGCCGTTGACCAGTAAATGGCTCGGATTAAATGTTGCAAGTTTCATTTGAGCCTATATATACTTGTTATATGGCTCATTTGTATGTATCCAATTATCAAATAAAAATCTGAAAAGTCTTTGTTCTTCCCCTTATGCGCTTAATCTAACACTTATTTGAGTGATTTCTCTTGCAAGCGAATGATTGCCTAAATCATGGTGGTAAGTTCTCATACATGGTTGAATTTACACCGGAGAAGAAAATATGTTGGGACGGACGGCCGTGAAAATATCTTGAAGAGTTGAAGAAGAAAATAGATTGGGACGGACGGCCGGCCAAGGACCAAACTTGAAGAATTGAAGAAGAAATTGGCTGGGTTATAATGTAATGGCTTATTTATATGCGTTGTAAGAAGGAAGAGATTATAAATGTAATTGGCTAGGTTATAATGTAATGGCTGATTTATAATGATTAAGTAATTGTGTAATGGCCATAATATAAACATAAATCAGACATCACATAAACATAAGTCTGCCATAACATAAACATAAGACTAAGTCAGCCATCATATAAACAAAAATCAGCCGTGTCGTGACGTTTCGTCTTTTTATACCATAACTCAGCCGTGTCAGAAAGTTTCGTGTTTCTATACCATAACTCAGCCGTGTCAATTAAAGCCATGTAAGTTCACTACTTTGGTAACCCCTGTTGAGAAAGATGGTCAAGCCTCGAGCTTTAAGGTGGTTAGAACTTGTGAGACTAGTGCTAGTGAGAGTAAGGAATGGAGAGTTTGTGTGTATTCGTCTGACTCGGGTGTATGGAGTCAAAAGCGGCTTTTCCCGTCGTTAGATTCCGAGATCATCTATCTTTGGCCCTGAATCCGCCGTATCGTAATACCATAACTCAACAATTTTTGTTTTTGGTATTAGGATTTGACTGTAAATGGTATGTTTGTTGTGTATAACTTATGGTTTTTATGATATATTACTCAGCCATTTTGTTTAGATAACTCAGCCATAACCTAAAATCGGAAATGTAATTTGAAGACTTATGGTATGTTTAGATAACTCAGACATGTCATTTAGATAACTCACCCATACCCTAAAACCATTTATATAAGATTTAAGACTTACAAAATTATAATTAAGCTCATTTTATTAATAGAAAATGAATATAAATCAACTGAATGTGTATAGTTTCTTCAATTTGTACAACTGAATGTGTATGAAATCGAAAATGTGATCTAACTTGATCTTGAGATATATGTTGTCTTACAAGTACTTCAAACATTACCTATAGATAATTAAGACCCAAAATCATATACAATAAACCATATACAATTTTTTCAATTGAATGTGTATAATTTGATTCAGTTGAGACTATAAATCATATACTTTTTAAATGTTATACATTAAACCCTAAACCATGATCCCTAAACCCTAAATCCATAACTCAGCCGTGAAGTTCCTATAACTAAGCCGTCAAGTGTAAAATTTTAAGTTGCGACGTTTCGTCTTCCAACGAAGTTGGTAGTAGTCGCGGGTTAACGAACAGTCGTTTAGGAACGGGTGCCAAGAAACAGTTACAAAACCAATGAACTAAAGACAACACGCAAGGATTCTATGAACACTTCCCCAAAATTGGAACGGGTGCCAAGAAACAGTTACAAAGCCAATGAACAATCCTTTATATATATATCCAAATCCTCTTAACTTCCACTACCATCATCCATATCCTCCAAACTTCCAAAAAGAATTTTCTTTCCTATCAAATTTGCAGAAGCCATGGTCTGGTTTTTGTTTGTTCTTGTACTGCCTATTCTAGCAATAGTTCTGTTGAAGAGGAAAAATTCCGCCAAACCAACAGTGTATCTGAACTCGTTGCCAAATGAGATTCTCGAAGAGATATGTGCAATTATTGGGTCTTCTTCCATTTCCGACATCGACAATCTCCATCAAGTGTCAAAGGCTTTTAGAAATTGTTGCGACAAAAAATGGGTTGTAGAAAGTGTAACACTTCGTGACGTTCCATTCCTTCCATGGTTTCCTCACACTTTTGAAGCATTTTCCAAATTCTTCGATAGGTGCTTAAGGAATGGAAACCCTGAGGCTCTATACTGCAAAGGTGTCTACAACTATTTTGATATAGGCCAAAATGTGCTTTGTCTAGATGATGTAGAAGGAGATAAAGGCAGGGCATGTTTAGCTAAAGCTACAAAGAAAGGCAATCAAAAAGCTTGGTATGTCTATGGAATGGTTTACATAGCAGAAAGAGCAACGAAAGTGGAAGGTCTAAAAGTATTGTCTTCGTTATTAAAACCTATGATGTCAACGACAATGGAGGAGATGCCGAAACTTCGAAAAAATGTTCGTGATGAGATTGAGAGGGGTGGCAATCGGAAGATGAGAGAGCTGAAAGAAAGTTACACTTATGGAGGTTGCAATTGCAATGGTGGGACGAAGAATTTCTTGAAAAGAAATTGTGCTTGGAATGGTTATGGTATTACGAAGACATAAGTACTTCTTCTGTTCATTTTGTTAGATTTGTTTTTGGGATTATGAAATAGGTTTGTTTTTAGAAATTGTATAAGGATAATGTGGACGTGATTTGTTTCTTCTTTTTATTTATTAATGTTTTTGGTTTAAACATAACTCAGCCGTCTTAACCATAACTCAGCCGTCTCAACCATAACTCGTCGAAATATTTGATGAGTTAGGCCCTGATAATTTTCAATATGGACAATGTAACTTCTCTTAATTAAATGTTTTGTTTTTGTTTACAAGTTTTAAAATGTAAACCATAACTTAGCCGTCAAGTATAATAACTCAGCTGTTATTAACATAACTCAGCCGTCAAGTTTAATAACTCAGCCATGATAACTTATAACTCAGTCGTGTCGCGACGTTTCATCTTTCTATACCATAACTCAGCTGTGTCACGACGTTTCGTCTTTCTATACCATAACTCAGCCGTGTGGCGATGTTTCGTCTTTCTATTTTGGGGGGGGGGGGGGGGGGGGGGGGGGGAAATCCCGCCAAAAATCCATAACTCAGCCATAATAATGAATCCACAACTTAGCCGTAATGTAAACAAAATCCATAACTCATCCATAATAATGGAGGCGACGCCAAAAGCAAGACTCCCAGAGGAGCTACTGACTATGATACTTACCGGTATACCTCTGAAAACCCTGGCCAGATTCAAATGCGTCTCCAAACCATGGAAAGCCCTAATCGAATCTCCCTACTTCCGCCGTCTCTTCGTCTCTCTCTCCACATGGACTTATCTACCTGGACACTCATGGTCCCTAATGCACATGTCGAATTCGGTTTCCACTGTTGCGAGTTATGGAACATTTCCAACTCTCCAGGTTCTTATCTCACCCCAAATCCCACGAATCTCCCTACTTTCTATCGAGCTTCTTCTAATGGATTTGTTTTGGTCGAGATTGGTCGCGGTTCTCTTAAATCCTTTGTTGGTAATCCGAGTTTACAAAACTGGGTCAAGATCTCTCACCCTCCTCAGCCATGTAAGTTCACTGCTTTGGCAACCCCTGTTGAGGAAGACGGTCAAGCCTGGAGCTTTAAGGTGGTTAGGACTTGTGAGACTAGTGCTAGTGATAGCAAGGAGTGGAGAGTTTGTGTGTATTCGTCTGACTCGGGTGTATGCAGTCAAAAGCGACTTTTCCCGTCGTTAGATTCCGAGATCATTTATCTTTGGCCATGAATCCGTTTGATTCCGAAAACATTGGTTTTGTGTTTCTTTATTTAAACTTAGCCGTAATATAAACAAAATCCATAACTCAACAATTTTTGTTTTTGGTTTAAACATAACTCTGTCGTGTCACGACGTTTCGTGTTTCTATTTTGGGCGGGAAAAATCCATAACTTAGCCGTGAAGTGTAAAATTTTAAGTTGCGACGCTTCGTCTTCCTATCTCTCCCTATTGCGACGTTTCGTCTTCCTATCTCTCTCTCTCTCTCTCTCTCTCTCTCTCTCTCTCTCTCTCTCTCTCTCTCTCTCTCTCTCTCTCTCTCTCTCTCTCTCTATATATATATATATATATATATATATATATATATATATAGCCCTTCTCATCAAACCTAATATCATCAAAACCTAAGAAAAAAAAAATCATCAAAAACCTAAGAAAAAAAAACCTAATCTCATCAAAAACCTAAGAAAAAAAAATCTAATCTCATCAAAACGTACATCATGTCGATTGCCCCTGCATATACATCCAAGTTCGACAGCATGGTCAATGCCATACACAACATGCAAGATCGGGATAACCTCCCTACTCTAAACCCTGGTGCGGGTGTCTGGTGTGACAAAACCATTGTTACGTGGTTTAAGTTTTTACACGATCTATCGCAAGCGATCCCGGATATTCTTTGAGAGGGATGGGTTCAGCCGTGGCCGACTTACCGATTCATTCCCGATGATGTTAAGGGACAGTGGTTTCTTAAACTAATTGTAAGCATAACCGATAATGTATTCTTATTAGAAATAACTTTTTGTTTATTAAACACTAATATTTTTTGTTTCTTTTTATAGCGGAAATACAGATGGGATCCGAGGCATGATTTGACATTTTGGACACAGTTTAATCTGCTGGCTAGAACGCTATTTCGCACTCAAATGTGCACGTTGAAGAGGATATGGTTTCATGGCGGCGAGAAGCCTGATTGGATGACTTATAGAGTTTGGCTTCCTCTCGTCAAAATGTTTGATGAATTAGGCCCTGATAATTTTCTGTATGGACAATGTAACTTCTCTTAATTAAATGTTTTGTTTTTGTTTATATAAATGAATCAGCCGTTTACAACAATTTTTGTTTTTATTTACAAGTTTTAAACTGTAAAACATAACTCAGCCGTCAAGTATAATAACTCAGCCGTGATTAACATAACTCAGCCGTGATAACTTATAACTCATACATGGTTGAAGTTACACCGGAAGAAGGATCAACTCTAGAACAGATATTCAATGGTGGAATGATGATGATGATGATGATGATGATTTATATGCGTTCTAAGTAGGAATAGGTTATAAATGTAATTGGCTGGGTTATAATAGACTGGCTAAATTAAGTAATTCTGAAATCTTACGGCTGACTTACGAAATGTTACGGCTGACTTATGCAATGTTACGGCTGACTAATGCAATGTTACGGCTGACTTATGCAATGTTACGGCTGACTTACTTATGAATTGTTACGACGTTTTTTGTTTCTATACCATAACTCAGCCGTGGCACGACGTTTCGTGTTTCTATTGTGGGCGGTAAAAATCTCGCCAAAAATCCCGAATCTATGTAATTAATGCGCCGATTTGACAGTGACCTATACACTCGCCGAAGAGCCGCTACCCCTAGCGTAGGTGTGCAGTGACCTATACACTCGCCGAAGAGCCTCCCAAAATCCTGCCCAAATGTCTTAAAGAGTACAAAGTGAACAATTAAACCAAAGTCCATCAGCCGTGATAACTTATAACTCAGTCGTGATAACTTATAATTCAGCCGTGATAACTTATAACTCAGCCGTATCGTGATGTTTTGTCTTTCTATACCTTAACTCAGCTGTGTCACGACGTTTCACGACATTTCGTGTTTCTATTTATGCCGGGAAAAATCCCGCCAAAAATCCATAACTCAGTTATGATAATGAATCCACAACTTAGCAATGTAAACAAAATCCATAACTTAGGCGTATCGTAATACCATAACTCAGCCATAACATACAACAGTAAATGTTGAACAGTACATGTTGCAAGTGTCGTTGAATAGTACATACCCCGGATTAAATGTTGCAAGTTTCATTTGAGCCTATATATACTTGTTATATGGCTCATTTGTATGTATCCATTTATCAAATAAAAATCAGAAAAGTCTTTGTTCTTCTTTTATATCAGAGCAATGTTCTTGGGTCTGTGAGTTGGAGTATTCGGTTTTCAAAAAGTTTTTGAAATTTTTTATTTTAAACTTGTTAAGATTAAATCGTTATAAGTGTGGTTTCCATTCCCCTTATGCGCTTAATCTAATACATATTTGGGTGTTAACTCCCACATGTTCTTATACATGGTTGAAGTTACACCGGAACCCATTGGGGAAAAAACTTTTTCACCATTCGTAGCCAAACTTGAAGAACTGGTGAAGGAATTGACTTGGTTATAATGTAATGGCTGATTTATATGCGTTCTAAGTAGGAATAGGTTTTAAAATTACTCATTTACGGGGTTTGAGTTTGCAGGGAAAATCCTCTATAACACAGAACAGCCATGCTACTTCCCGCCAGAGCTAGTCTCCCAGTCGCAGACAACATACCATTTGGGAGATTTCTCTTGCAAGCGAATGATTGCCTTAATCATGGTGGTAAGCCTCAATCACTTACCGCAACGATATCAGAATCATCAGACCAAGACTCAAGATCTTCTCAACCTTCACATTTACTAGTAGCTCATTTTCAGGTACAGTCGTGGATTCTTTTGGAGTAGCCAGAACTGGAGGATCCAAATCAGACGGATCATTTTGCACATTCGCCACATGCTTTGTTTCCGAATCTTTAACAGAATAGGTTATAAATGTAATTGGCTGAGTTATAATGTAATGGCTGATTTCTAATGATTAAGTAATTCTATAATGGCTGATTTATAATGGACTGACTAAATTAAGTAATTTGTTGTATTTCAGCTGACTTACGAAATGCTACGGCTGACTTATGCAATGTTACGATTCAGTTTCTTCAGAACCGTTAATCAAATTGGGCGTGAATATCGACGAAATGTAAACAATCGTAATTCTATTTGGGCATGAATCCATAACTCAGCCGTAATGTAAACAAAATCCATAACTCAGCCGTAATACAACAAAAAATTAAACCCATAACTCCGCCGTAATACAAACTTTCTACATTGGACAAGTTCTTACATTATGTCCAACCTGTTTACAAAATGAACATGTGTGTTCTTTCCTAGGACGTTTCTTCTCAAGTGCAACTTCTAGAGCAGATTTCATCCTACCTTTCTTAGGCCTTCTTGGTGGTTGACGAACAACCGGGGGAAAGCACGGTTGGTTAGCTACGTTATCTGGAACTTGAAGCGCTGAATCTTACGGCATGATCGACTCAGTGTATGCGTTTACTAAATAATTGTTATGATAGTAAGGACTGCACAAGGATATACGACTTTTATCCCTGTACTCGGCAGCTTCGATTGCATGCACACATAGTAATTTCTCCCTTTCGAAACGCCGGCATGTGCATGTTTTTCCGTCCAAATTCACAACAAGCAAAGAATCCCTAGAAGATCCATAGATAACTTCAGTGTGATAATCATCAATCCTTTGTGCCGTCATAAGTCTGGCGGCAGTAAGCCGACCCTATTATAAATACAGAATAAAAAAATGTTTTGGTTGACTTATGAAATATTACGGCTGACTTATGCAATGTTACGGCTGACTTATGCAATGTTACGGCTGACTTACATGTAGTTGTTTCTCGACATCACGCGAAAGCGTGGTTAGCTGCGATCTAGCATCCTCTCTCCGTTCAATAAACCAACCGGTCATCATAACCCGTATCGATTCTAATAGTCGAACAATGTTAAGACTTCTAGCATTTGACAGTGCATGGTTCATTGATTTCGCTATGTTCGTAGTCATCAAATTGTACCATTCGCCCGGGAAATGAACACGCGCCCACAGTCGGACATCAGCTCTTTCGAGGTAGGCATGGAGTTCAGGATTAATCGCTTGAATCTCCTCGTATATCGTAGTAAAATCAGCCATCCTACAACATCTTGCCGCTTTCTTCACCAGACGAAAGACATCTTTTCCGTTGTACGTTCCCAAAATGTTCTTATATAAATGATAAGTGCAAATTCCCCGCGAAGCCAACGGATACACATTCCCAATTGCTTTCCCTATCGAGTTATGCCTATCCGAGATTATTGCAAGACCCTCATCGTCAGGAATCGCAAGTTTTAGCTGTGTAAAAAACCAGTGCCACGAATCATCATTTTCAGTGTTAACCACACCGAAGGCAATTTGGAAAAATCTGAAAGTTACCATCCTGGGCTAGTGCTGTGAGAAGCGTCCCTTTGTATTTACCCTTAAGAAACGTATCGTCGACAACAAAAACTTTGCGCATGAAAGGAAACCCATTTACGCTCACACTAAATGCAAGGAACACATACATGAATCTTCCAAACTCATCGATTTGAAGACGCGTAATTGTACCTGGATTTGCCCTTCTTATCTTGTATAAGTAAGAAGGCAAGTCTTCAAACCCACTCTCAGGAGTTCCCATCTCGATTTCCCTTGCAAATCTTAGCGTTCTATGTGATTTCTAATAATCCATCTGACCACATGGAAAATGATACAAATAAGTCAGTCGTATCGTAACAATAAATCAGCCGAAACGTACTAGTAACTCAACCGTTAAGTTGAAATAACTCAGCCGTTAAGTTTATAATATAACTCAGCCGTTGAGATTGAATAACTCAGCCGTCTCGTTTATATAACTCTGCCGTTAAGTTTATAATATAACTCAGCTGTAATATAAATATAAATCAGCTGCATCCTAAAATTAAGTCAGCCGCAACGTACTAATAATTACCTTTACACCAAATTGCTTTTGGATAGATATTCCGACACTCCTATGTCGAACTGACGGACCAACGTCGCCTAAAAAGTCCTTGTACAACTCTCCTAAAATAGCCGCTAGTGCTTTTCGAGATCGACCAGAACGCTCAGTTACGGAACATGTATGATCCGAATCGTTAACACGAACATAAAATGCCGGGGGATCCCCTAGTGTAGTACCACGAACTCTCCAGAGACATCCACCAACCCAACACTTAACAACGAGTGTATCCGAATCGGATACGTCTACATCAAAATCAAATCGATCCCTCACCGTAAGCAGTTTCAGTTGTTTCTCCAAATCGGCTTTACTCTCATATTGTTGCCCTACCGAGAGGTTTAGGGAAGACATATCTAACCTTGGAACCTCCGGATTCCCTTTGGATCTGCTCGTCGATAAGTTATGAGGTCTCTTCTTAGCAGGTAGTGTCGGTGAATCTTCGTCTTCGTATAAACTGAAGTTATTATCTTGAGATGACTCACCATCCGAGTCGTCGAACATATCAAATCGGCTGTCAAATTCATCATCTTCTTCGTCTTGTTCGCCTACTTCATTTTCTTCGACTACTTCATTTTCTTCGCCTACTTCATCTTCTTCGCCTACTTCATCTTCTTCTACTTTATCTTCTTCTACTCCATCCTCCAAATTGAAAGCATCATAACTCCCACCGTAATCTTAAGATCTAGATTCAACTTCTGAGCTATAAGTGAATAAACTTTTTTTATTCTCTCTCGCTCCGTCATTCCGACTAATTTCATTCTCCATAATCTCTACACAAAGACGTAAGTGTTCAATTTTTCTAAAGCTTAAAAAAACTTGCAACTGTCAAGTATTGGAGAGGTAAACTGGTGGAGTATCGTGCGCCATTGTTTTCAAAGCTTTATTCGAGAACATGTAGCTTAGTTGAATCTGATGGCTCGACTCCTTTAATTCGTAATCATCGAGTACTATCTTCGCAAGTTCGTCTAGTGTTGTTTTCTCATCTATATGCATAACTCTACACCCTCTACCGTCGGCGTTGAATACATATCTGTGTTTCTTAACCCAATTACCGGAAACAACAATTACCGGATCCATAAGATCTCTGATGAATGAAAATAATGAAAAATGTAGATGAAGAAGAATAAGAAGAAAGTCGTAGATGAAGAACCTTTATTTGTAAGAGCTGATGACATGGAAAATAAGAGCTGATGACATGGAATATCGGAACTGAAAACATGGAATATCAGTAAGTCAGCCGCCAAACAAACACATAACTCAACCATTAATAAATCAGTCATCAAGTATAATGTAAGTCTGCAGCAACGTGAATAGTATTTCAGTAATTAATCTTTCGCTAATAAATCAGCCATAATTAGGCTAGGAAATATTAAGTCAACCGTATTGTCAAATAAATCAGCCGTCAAATGAATGCTATTCTGGTAATTAATCTTTCGCTAATAAGTCAGCCGTAACCAGGTTGAGTTATTGTTAACCCAACCAATTACGACTTATTTACGTAAATCAGCCATAACTACCTCTCATAAGTCAGCCAATCGGAGAACATAACTCAGCCGTCTCTTATCTAAAACTCAGCCAATTTTCCACAATCAGCCCGCCGTTGTATAACTTAGCCGTAACTTGTGTTCGTTAGTCATCCGTTATCTCATAAGTCAGCTAGATTTCTGTAAATCAGCCGTTAGTTACAGCTGATTTATGTTTGTAAGTCACCCGTTATCTCGTAAGTCAGCAAGATTTCAGTAAATTAGCCGTAACTAACGGCTGATTTATGTTCGTAAGTCAGCCGTTATCTCATAAGTTAGCCAGATTTCTTTAAATCAGCCGTTACTAACGGCTGATTTATGTTTGTAAGTCAGGCGATCTCTCATAAGTCATCCGCGTTTTTTAACTCAGCCGTAACGAAACCATAATTCAGCCGCAACATAACCATAACTCAGCCGTAGCGCTTTACGGCTGAGTTCATAATACACGTCAGCGAATTCCTACGTGGTTGCTTACGTGGCTATGACATTTTTGTAATTACGTTTTTTGTCACAACGTAACAAAAGGGCACGCTGGGTATTAAAAAAAATGCCAGTAATAAAAAAAAGTTTTATATGATTCTAGTCATATTACCTGATTTCTGTGGGATTTGAGCAAAAAATCCTTTAAAAATTACAATCAATCTTTTGGTTTTTCTAGTAAAAACTTTTTTTTTTTTAGTAAAAACTTTCCTTTACGTTCATTTAATTAAAACGTATGAATAATTGATTTTTCTAAATTATAACCAATCTCATTTGTCTAGTTGATCCTTTAACGATTGAGCTAAAGTCTGGAACATCATTTATCTCTAAGGCACCTTATAGGATGGCTCCTCCAGAGTTGGCAGAGCTGAAGAAGCAGTTAGAGGATTTGGCAGGTAAAGGTTTTATTCGTCCGAGTACGTTACCGTGGGGCGCACCAATGCTGTTTGTAAAGAAGAAGGATGGTAGTTTTCGGTAATGTATCGATTACCAGGGACTTAACCGGGTCACTTTGAAGTGCAAGTACCCTCTCCCTAAGATTGATGAGTTGCTAGATCAGTTGAGGGGTGCTACTTGGTTCTCTAAGATAGACTTGGCATCAGGATACCATCAGATTCCGATTGATGAGGTAGATGTTCGAAATGCTATTTCCAGGACACAGTATAGTCACTTAGAGTTCGTAATGATGCAGTTTGGTTTGACTAATGCGCCAGCAGCATTCATGCGGTTGATGAACGGCGTATTTCAGGAGTACCTAGATGCTTTCGTTATTATTTTTATCGATGACATTCTTGTATACTCGAGGAGTCCTGAGGAGCATGCAGTGCACTTGATGTTAGTTCTAGAGAAGCTTCATGAGCAGAATCTTTTTGCTAAGTTGAGCAAGTGCAGCTTTTGGCAGAGATAGATGAGATTCCTTGGTCATATTGTTTTTGCAAATGGAATTTTTGTGAAGCAATAAGTCCTTCTGCAAATGTTGGTCGCGTTTAGAAGGTGGAAAACGCAGAAAAAACCAGAGTTTTGAGAAAAGGGATTTGGGAGTTTTCGTGAGAGTTTGTGATTCGTTCAACGTAGAGGAATCATTTGTCGGTTCTTCCTTGACGTTTCAGCGAGAGAATAAATCCGTGCGATTGTCGATGTTCGTCGCTGTCTCGTAATCGTTCTGTTTACTTCTTTTCGATCCGTAATCGAGGTGAGTGGGTGATCGTGGTTATGGGATTAGAGTGTTAAGATATCGATTGATTGATTTGTGATGAATATGGTTGTTATTAAGTGATTTCCGTGTACGTATCGGGTTGAATTGTCGTGATCAGACTTGTATGATGAAACGGAATCGGGTCGTGAGACGATTTGACTGGATTAAGGTTTTCTGCTAGGAGCGTCGATTGACACCTATAGGTAGTGTCGATCGACACCCCCTTTTATGATCGCGAGGTCTGTGTTGGAGATAGGAGTGTCGATCGACACCTAGTGGTTTTGTCGATTGACACCTAGTGGTTGTGTCGATTGACACCCGGTTGTGAATCGTGTGTTTCGGATTGCAGTGTCGATTGACACCATGGTGGTGTGTCGATCGAAACCACTTGGTATAATGCTGATTTGTGGATTGTTGTTGATTGTTGATTGATCGCGTAGTAATTGACATTCTATTATCCCTTATTATGTAACCAGTAGACGGGATGACCGTCTCACTGAGTATTTGTGATAATACTCACGCGATTTTATTTCCATGTGTTGCAGGTAAAGAAAAAATGTGATTGCGAGATCGAGGCGTAGAAGAGGATGATAAGATTTATTGTTTTGTTGTTTAGTCTAGCGAACCGGATTGTTTAGGTTGCTAGTTTTATTATTCATGAATTTGGTTATTGAATTTATTAAGGAATAGTTGGTTATTTATTTTGTTGGATTTATTGATTTATAAATTTTCTCCAGTATAATTGTTAATTAAAAAAAAATTGTTTGGTTTTTTTACTTAAAATCATATTAGTAAACATTGAGCCGAAACAAATCATTGTTTGTGTGTAAGTGTAATTTGGTTTACAACTTTTTTTTTTTTGATAACTCATACAACTTTCATTTTGTGTGTATACATATTCTGAATTTTTGTTTTGTGTGTAAATAAATTTTTAGGTTACATTTACTAGAGAAATGGAACAAAACTTAAATTTTGTGTAGACATGATGCTACATAATAATCCTGATGGAAAAAACTTTGCGTGGAAAAAACTTTGTTTACCCAAGAATTAGGGCGGTATCGGATTTAAGTCTTTTGAAGATTTCAATCAGGCCCTCTTGGCGAAACAGTTGTGGAGACTTCACCAATTCCCAAACTCTCTGGCAGCCAGAGTTCTCAAGGGGCGATACTTTAGGTACATACACCCTTTTCATTCGCCAAAACCTAATCGACCATCCTACGGGTGGAGAAGTATATGGTCTTCAAAGGAATTGGTGATCCAAGGATCCCGCAAACTTGTGGGCAATGGGTACGGTACATCGGTCTGGAGAGACAACTGGATACCAGACACGAAACCATGTCCAGCAATCAGACGAGACGACAGAGTCAACCCACAACTTTGAGTATCGGACCTCATTCACCTTCAAAACCGAAAGTGGAATATCTAGGCAATTCAGGCCAATGTGCACCCCCAGGATGTGCAAAGAATTCTAAGCATGAGACTCTCCCCAAGAGTATCGGAAGATAACTTTTGTTGGCATTATACCAAATCTGGGCTTTACTCAGTTAAGTCGGGATATGAGCTAGCCAGGACATACAAGGATGCGGATACACAGTTTTTGCTCCAGCTACTGTCTGATAACCCGCTCAAAGCCCAAGTATGGAAACTTCCTGCCCCAAATAAATTTCGTCATTTTATATGGCAATGTTTAGCAGGAGCGGTGGCAGTAAACGAGCGTCTCAAATTTAGACACATCAGGGATTCAGCGAACTGCCCTAGATGCCCTGACCCAATAGAGTCAATTAACCACGCGTGCTTCACTTGTCCGACAGCAAAAGAGGTTTGGGCTCTAACTAGTCTACCGACAGATACACATGTCTTCCCGTCGGAGAATTTAAGATCCAATCTAGACTTCCTCTTCTGGCGTATTCCACGTCACAGGGATACGGACGAGGTCTCCAAGGCCTTTCCTTGGATCATATGGTATATATGGAAAGCACGAAATGACAAGGTTTTCAACGCGGTAAACCGGGAAGCAACAACAACTCTAGCCCTTGCAAGCAAGCAAGCACAAGAATGGTCCGAGGCGAACTTCTCGGAACAAAGGATACATTTGCAACCACCTGACACTGAGGCCCATCACTCAGCCACCTTCACGTGCCTAGTCGATGGATCATGGAAGAGAGAAGACAAAACGAGTGGTGTGGGTTGGATCTTACAACTTCAGGATGGGACGACAGATCTACTGGGCCTGCAAGGATACAACCGAAGTCTTTCCCCCCTCCACACAGAATTCCACGGACTGCTATGGGCAATGAAATCATTTATTCGGAAAAAACGTTTTTGCTCTACCTTTTCCATGGATTCAAGGGATCTAGTGAAGATGGTAGACGCGCCACATGAGTGGCCCGGCTTCGAACCGGAGTTGCGTGAATTGGCAAACCTTCGGGAATCTTTCCCTGAATTCAATCTCATCTACCGAAAACGGGAGAAGATTGCGAGAGCGGATTTGTTAGCAAGAAATGCACGCACGCGAGATAGGATCTTTTCATTTATTAGCACTTCTGTCCCCTATTGGTGTACTGATACAGACAATGTATTCACATAACTAATAGAGAAGTGTGTTTTGTGAGAAAAAAAAAAAAAAAATCCTGATGGAAAAAGAGATTGTTAGCCATGTTTTATATTCTTTTCAATTTTCGGTAGGATGTTTTGAAATTTTTTTTTTTTTTATAATATAAGATCTTCTCAAATTTTATGTAACTTTTTACTTTATTAAATAACGTGTGAATAATAATATTCTACGATTTTTTTTTATCTTTGTGTTAATTATTCTTTTGAAGTACTAAATAGTATTTCTTTTTAAAGAAAAATAATATCTTAATACGCGTTTTTTAGCAAAAAAAATCTTACATAGACAAACGAAGGAAATAGTGTTGCGGCCTGAAAAACGAAAAGGAAAAATCACGAGATTAAGATGGATCACAAAGGATTTGCAGGATCGTATCTCAGCTTATATATCTAATATCGAGACTCGGATCGGATCGCCGTTGATGCAATAAGTGATGGCCATGAAGGAAGCCATATCACAAGCTTCATCGAGAAATTTCACCAGCTTCACGATGACATTGAACTCGCAACAACTGATCAACCTCGTCAAAACCAACAATTTTTACTTTGAAATTTACAGAATCACCAAAATTAGTATCACACTGATGGATTTAGAGGTCATAGATCAAAAAACGAAGAAACCGATCAAATTGCAAAGTCAGATTTATCTATTGTACCAATCAATGCCGGTTTACAACCGGTTTAATGAATTGAAATCAAATTTCAGCTAAAAAAAAAGGACGGAGTATTATACAATTAATTTATTATTTAAAAAATAAATATTTTGGAATTTACACTATTTTAATAAAAATAATTTATATTATACAAGAAACGGAGTAATAAAAAAATGGTTTGAAAATCGATTTATAATTATTTGCATAACAAAAATTTAGAAAAGAAAGATGATGGTGGTGGCGTGTTGCAATAAAATAGATAAATCGGGATTTGATGACCGATGACTTGTCGGAGAAGAAGTAAACTCTCTGCTGACGTATGCTTTGTGTCAGCTTATTTTCGAAGCTTCTTTCTAACGCGTTTTATTCTTTATTTTAATTGTTTTTTACTTACTTTCCTACTTTTACTATTTGTCAATTAACTATTTTAGTAACCTTGATTTTCCATTAGTTTTGTCTCTTTCTGTTGGTTTTATCTTCGCCTCAGAGCATTTCTCATCTTAGGGCATCTATCTATGTGAAAGTACGTGCTCACTGCAAATTAAATTATAGTAACATTATTTATCTATCATGGGAGTATTCATATTGAAAAAGAAAATATTGAAAAACAAAATTAAGTCAGCTTAACTTTTCATATTAGTATTGAATTATGTTCTCTCATTGGTTAGTGTGCACAATAAAATAAAAAGTTGTAACCGCGTCTTTACTACTAGTGAGTTCGTGATAGTTATTGTATTGATTAATTTAGTTACAGATTGCTTAGGTTTATCTTCAGTTACATATACATTTTAATTAACTATTGCGACTGTAATATGAACTGAATTTTAACAAAAAAATAAATATATATATATATATATATGAACTGAATCGGCGACAAGACGTTCAAGTCAAAACAGAATTAGGCGAAATTTAGAAAAAGCTGTGTCAGAATCCCAAATTTTCTTTTCCCGTAAAATAAAAATAAATAATGAATGAAAAACAAATTTGCTGTTGGAGTTAAAAATCAAGGATGAATTCAGAGTGTTTGAATCATTTATATTGGTGGGGCTTCTATTTTTGGGGATATACATCTTGTTTGAGTTTGGTCTATAGGACCCTTTTGGCATGAATTCACTATTGTGTGAAGCTCAATTTTTTGGTATAGAAATAGTCTTGTAAAAGTTTGGTTATCTTAACCCTTGAGGTTATATATAAAATTAAATCTTCAGATGAAAAAAAAGTTAAAAATCAAGGAAAACCGTGAGGAGATTAAAATACAAAAAAAAAAAGATAGAGCAATAATAAGATGCGACCGAGTACAGACCCACACCTTTTCGTTTCTTAGGCCATGTTCAATGGTGACATTTGAGTGAGAGTCTTAATTTTTTTTGTAATTAAATAATATTAATTTTTAGGACACTTGAATGTCTTAAATAAAAAAAAATCTTATTTTGGTCTTTTAATATTATTTAATTCTAAATTTAAATTTTAATTCATTAAAAATACATTCAACCAATCTCCATTCTGCAAGACACAAGATCTTAAAGTTCTTGTTTAAGAACTTTTCTTCATTCTCTCTCTTCTCTTTTATTTATTTTTCATTTTTTTAAGACATAAAATTTTTGGTAAGACACATGGATGGAGATGGTCTTACGTGTCTCTTTTTATGCGCCATTCCTTTTGGTATCATTTGGTCTACTGTTTTTACGGTTTATTCCTTGTACAAAATACGCATGAAAACAAGAAATTAATTGACTTACGCTAAAAATAAAGGAAATAAATTAACATACAAATTTAAAATCAATTTGCTGAGTAATAACCATCCGGAATAGAAACTAACCACTACAAAGACTGCAACTATGCAACTGGTAAAAAATGGTTACAATTATTATGAATAATTTTGAATAGAATAAAAAAAAGGATAACATATAAGTATTCCTAACAAAAATGAATTTAATTTAAAAATTATTAAATACGCATGTATTAATAAAAAAATTTGTAATTGTTCAATGTAAAACGGGAAAACGGTCATTTAAATACTAAACTGTGCAAATTGCGCCACTTTAAGTACAAACTTTGGGTTGAGTCGATTAAAGTACGGACTTGAGTTGACTGAGCAACATTAGGTATAAAATTAGTCAACGCTAACTGCCGTTTATTTTGTCCGTTAATACAAAACGACGTCGTTTTGTAAACAGAAAAACTGTACCTAAAGTGGCTCAGTCCTGAAAGTTTTGTATTTTAAATGATCCAAAAAAACCCCAAACTTCTGGGAACTTGATAATTACTTTAAAATGGGAACTTTAAAATTTTATTTATTCTACAATTTTATTCTACAATTTTATTATATTGAAAGACAAATATGATATTGTATGAATATAAAACTATAAAATGATTTTTACCATTTGGACATTAATGATTAGTATTTGAGAATGTATTTTATTGTTTAAAATTTTGGTAAATGAATTAATGTTTTTTTTATCTCTTATCTATATGATATTGTATGAATATAAAACTATGAAATGATTTTTACCATTTGGACATTAATGATTAGTATTTGAGAATGTATTTCAATGTATAAATTTTGGTAAATGAATTAATGTTTTTTTATCTCTTATCTATATGATATTGTATGAATATAAAACTATGAAATGATTTTTATCATTTGGACATTAATGATTAGTATTTGAGAATGTATTTCATTGTTTAAAATTTTGGTAAATGACTTAATGTTTTTTTTTATCTCTTATCTATATGATATTGTATGAATATAAAACTATGAAATGATTTTTACCATTTGGACATTAATGATTAGCATTTGAGAATGTATTTCAATGTTTAAAATTTTGGTAAATGAATTAATGTTTTTTTTATCTCTTATCTATATGATATTGTATGAATATAAAACTATGAAATGATTTTTACCATTTGGACATTAATGATAAGCATTTGAGAATGTATTTCATTGTTTAAAATTTTGGTAGCTACATACATAAAATATCATTTATTTCATATATCTTTTCTAGAAATTATGGTACTTTAGATATTTTATGATTTTAATATATTTAACTTGTGAAGCTTATCTTATTTGTTTAGGTAAATATTTATAATTTTACCCATTAATTTATCTTCTTCTCTTATTTTCTTTAATTATATATAACTTCAATAATTGTATGTCATGAATTTGGGAGTGAATATTAAAGTTTTCATTTTAAAGTTCCCATTTTAAAGTAATTATTAAGTTCCCAGAAGTTTAGGGGTTTTTTTTGGTCATTTAAAATACAAAACTTTCAGGATTGAGCCACTTTAGGTACAATTTTTCTGTTTACAAAACGACGTCGTTTTGTATTAACGAACAAAATAAATGGCAGTTAGCGTTGACTAATTTTATACCTAATGTTGCTCAGTCAACTCAAGTCCGTACTTTAATCGACTCAACCCAAAGTTTGTACTTAAAATGACGCAATTTGCACAGTTCAGTATTTAAATGACCGTTTTCCCAATGTAAAACATATACGTAACAGAATAAGTGGGAAATACTCTAAATAGTAATAAAATATATATACACACATATAAAAAATGGAATATTGCGGGAGCTTACAATTCAAAATCCAAATTATATCCATATAGCATTTTACGTGCATTTAAATTGAATATTTTTTAATGAGAAACAAAAAAAGAAAGGTGAAGACACGACACGATGTAGGAATAAAGGAAAAAAATGAGATGGAGGGACAAAAATTAAATGCCCGGCAGGGGACGGCACCGTCCCGAACCCATTCACAAACGTACGCCTCCCCATGACCGGCGTTTACCGGTGACCAGTGTTTTTCTCCTTTCTACTATATTTTAATTAATTCTTTTTTTTCTAATATTCTTTGCCCGCGTAAATGAGAGGAAACAATAATAATAATAATTATTAAAAAAAACACAAATGGGAAACCTCCTAAATCCAAGCTGTTTTCCAGAAGAACCCAAAACTCCACAAAATTTATATTCACACCTCTCTCTCTCTCTCTTATCTCAATTCACACAACCATTACAAAAAACATATAATCACCCAGAAAGCTAAAAGAAAACTTCTCCTTTTTTCTTACCCCCTCACTAAAATCTCCTAACAAGATGACACTGATGATGATATATCTATAAAGTATCTTCTCACAGATTCCATCTTTTCTTCTATTACATGGAGAAGAAGATAGAAGAGGATCATCATCATCATCATCATCATCATCATCATCAACAAGAACAAAAACAAAAGGAGAACAATAGCAGCAAGAACACAGAGATCTCATCATCATCATCATCATCACACATGGCGAATCTGGCTACGTCATCATCAGATCATCATCATCATCATCATCATCATCAGTTGGAGCTAGCTGGGAACAGCAATAACATGAATCTTTCAAGCATCTTCGACACTTCAATATCTTTACCTTTTCCTTATTCATATTTCGAAGATCACTCCTCTACTAATCCTAATTCTTTCCACGACTTGCTCCGACAAGATCATCAATTTGCTTCCTCCTCGAATCCCTCTTCTTTTTCATTCGATGCCTTTCCTCTTTTTACGGATTTGCCCTTGCCTCACCCTCCAACAACAACTAAGGCCGAGTCGTCTGAAGTCGTCAACACAACACCCACATCTCCAAACTCAATCTCGGTCTCTTCTTCATCCAACGAAGCTGCAAATGATAGTGCTAATAAGGAGGCTACTCTTAAGAATCAAGAAGAACATGAGCAAAAGGGTACTAAGCCACAGTAAGTAATTATCGTAGTTTTTTATTTTTTAATTACCAGGAGAATAAATCCCGTAATTATCATAGTTGATTAACCCTCTATTTTGATACCGAATGATTTATGTTTGAGTTGGATTTTAATTTATTAATCATTCTGATCGAATATTAATGTTTGAAGGTTGAAGGTAAAGAAGAAGAATCAGAAGAAAGCAAGAGAGGCTAGGTTTGCGTTTCTCACAAAGAGCGATATTGATAATCTTGACGATGGTTATAGGTGGAGAAAATACGGCCAAAAAGCTGTCAAAAACAGTCCTTATCCCAGGTACATACATGCCTATATACATATGTACTCTGTTTATTGCATCCCTAGCAAGATCCATATAGATCATCCTCACTACATATGGATTTGCATATGTAAATATATTTCACTATAGATCCGCTCAATTCATTTCATAAGGATCATTTACATCTTCGATCTATTGTATACTATGCATGTTTATTCATATATGTTATATGGTATCATATGCATTTTCATTCAAGTAGTCATATGTAGGGGTGTGTGTGAGTAGAGTAGCCCTAGATTCAGTGTGCAATATATATGCAGAGTCTATATGCATATAACGTGACTCTATTCATATTATATATCTTCACTTCATTAAACTATACATATATATATATATATATATATAGACGACTATATTTACCTAATACGCGTGTTTGCAGGGTCCAAAATGTTCGAACTTTTTTGTTTTCTAGAAAAGTGTTTCTTTTGTTACATTCCATGACGTTTCTTTGTGTTTTTGTCTTTCAAAACCTTGATTTATGTTGCTTGTGTCGGAAGATTTCTTTCTCAACTTGTTCCAAACTTCTTCTCATATCTCGAGATCTCATGTTCCTCATTAATTTCGTAAAAAATTCTCAAAGTAAATGGACAATATATAGATTTTTAATAAATCTTTTAATGTGAAAATGTAGGAGCTATTACCGTTGCACCACGGTAGGTTGCGGAGTGAAGAAGAGAGTGGAGAGATCATCAGATGATCCTTCCATCGTCATGACAACCTACGAAGGTCAACACTCCCATCCTTTCCCCACGACGCCACGTGGACACATCGGAATGCTCACGTCACCTATCCTCGACCATGGTGCAACCGCGACGTCATCATCATCATTCTCTATCCCTCAGCCACGCTACTTGATGTCTCAGCATCATCAACCCTATAACATTTACAACAACTCTCTTAGTATGATCAATAAAACCTCCTCCGATGGCAATTTCGTAAATCCAGGGTTCCCAGGATTTGGTTATGATATGTCACAAGCTTCTACTTCAACTTCTCCTACCGTTAGAGACCATGGATTGCTTCAAGATATTCTTCTTTCGCAAATCAGGCCGGACACTATTAACAACACCCAAACCAAAGAAGAGGATGATAACAAGTGAACAACTTTGTGTTTTTTTTTCCGGGGCAATTGTTTTTTTCTTTTGGCCGGATCCGATTGGTAGGTTTTATGAGGAGTTTTTTTGGCCGGTTTAGGTGAACCGATATTGCTGGCTTTATAATGTGCTTTTTCTTCATCAATATTTAGCATCGGTCTTTTTGAATCACCATGAAACAAACAACCGACGGTTTGTAGAATATGTAATATAGGTATAACTTCATTTTTTGTAGTATTAATAAAACTGTATCAGTTTACGTTTCTTTTCAGATTTCGGAGAGAGGAAAGTTCAATCTAGGCTCTAGCTATCAACTTTTGTGTTGATATATTATAGTGTTTCTACTTCTAGATCATTTATCTTGTAAACATGCTATCAAATCACTAGTCCGGCTCTCAATTATTTTAAAATCTCACTTTTTATTCTATTTCTATCAATCCCAATCGATGTAAGTAAATTAATATATATCACATATATATGTACAAAGATATTTCGGTTTTGTTGAATTACGTAAATTGACTGGCCATCTTTATGCCTTAATACCATACGAAACTTACTCACAATGTATATTTATAACATGCACTCAACAATTTTTTTGTTTTATATATATGATAAAATGTATTAATTTGTCAATATTAAACAATTTTGTGAAAATAAATTACCATGCTATGACCCTTTTTCATACTTATTCATGGATATATTAATATATCAGAACGAACATCTATTATAATTTCAAGAATGAAAAGAAAATGCCTAAATTATACAAGAAATACATGATTTATACTAATTGTCATATGGGTATACACTATACAGTATATTAGCTGTTTGTATATGTGGATAAATTCATCTTTATATAAAGATTAAAGAACTTTTAGCTATAAACTCAAAGTCCCTTTGAGTTTCTTATAGTTTTCTTCAATAGGACTTTTATGGTAGTCAACAATAATCACAGATAATATTCAAAAAGACTTTTAGGATTAATGAGCACACCATTTGTGTCTACATGCCTACTTGACCCACCCATTAGTTGTAAATATGGTCATATGGACCATATTTTAACATGATCAACATCATTTCTTTATTTCTCTTTTTCACTAACCAAATGCAAACTGTATTATTTCTAGCATAAGTTTTTTTTGAAGTATATATTGCGTACACGATAAAAATAAAATACCCCAAATGTTATGGTATGTAATTATACTAATCTGTTTTAACTCATGTTTGACATTAATTAACAAACACAAACCTAACCCCCCTCCCCCTCCTTCCACACACACACACACACATGACACACACACACATATATATATATAAAATTATATATCATAAAGTTGTTGCATGGAGCTATATGTGCGTGCATATATGCTTTAGGTCTTTTTCAGGAAGCCGATAGCTACGCAAGTCATGTATGGCTGATATTAAATATAAAAGTAAAAGAAAAAAACATAGAGTTAGTAATGTCCATAATGGACTGTCTTTTAAATCACTAAAAAAATAGAAACAGAAGGAGTTCTAACAGGCTACTCATCAACCCTATACCATCATCAACTAAGTATCAAAACAAAGCATGCTTTGTATATTATGGAGAGTTATTACTCATAATGTGTTTCTTTAATCGTACCATTCCCGTAAAGTTACACAAATGTATACGTGTACATTGGCACCAACAAATTTTAGGGTCTTAAATGGTGACCATAAAATAAGTTGAACTAGTTGAGTGATTGATTAAAAAATTAATTTATAAGACAAATTTATCGAACTTCAGCTACTATATTCCCAACTATTAATACGATTTTTTCTTTCTTTATAAATAGACTGTCATTATAAAATGAAATTAAATCATTTTTAATACTTTTTGAACTTCGAAATAAAATCGCACAAACAGAACAAATGAGGTGTGAAAGGCTGACCGCTCGAACATCATGAACAAAATAAATTTTGAATACAGCAACGGTAGTCAAAATCGATTAAATACTGATAAAGTGTTTGTGTATGTTAGTCCATGTAGTGTTCCGAATACTGAATAAACATAGGGTCCGATTGGTAATCTAATCTTTTTAAGAGCTAGAGCATAAGTTGTACAGCATAGTACAAAGATCTATAGATAAAACTATAATAGTGTAAAGCTGTATAGACAAAACTGTAATAGTGTTGGTAAAACTTTTAGTATCGTTTTGGTGATTGGTACAATTTAAAACGTTACAAATTATAAAGAGGTGATATGTTTATAAAAACGCTACCAATCTGAGCCACTGTTATGTAATTTCACTTGGGTGTATCATTGAACTGAAATTAAACGAAAAACTTAAAATATTTTTCCTAGAACAGTTGTGTACAATATGTTGAAAAATATCCCTGGTCAACTGTAAATACGTGTGTATTTTTTGTAAGCAAATACATCGACGGACGTATTTGTGGTGCACAAGGAAGATAACCAAGTGGGTTTGGCCCCAATCACTTAATTATCTCATCTTTTAAATCCGAATTGTTATGATCTACTAGTGATTAGGTTAATAATGTTAGTAATTGCAACCAACTATTATTTATAAACATATCTCCAAGTCAGCGAGAATATGGGTTTATGTTCTTTAAAAATTAAGATTGAGAGTTTATGGTTCATGGAATGATATTAATAAATTGAAATTCTGAAAGGAAAAACTGAAATTAACATAGTGATGGGTTTGGTGAAGTCAATGAATAAATTTATTTTACAGATGTTATAGATCGACTAATAGTGACATTCCTATAACAGTATTTTGGGTGATTTCCTGCATTATACTTGGAGATAAATATTTATAACCAATTTTAAAAAATTTTGATAGTATAAGTCTTTTTTATGTTTATTAAAAACATTCTTAGACACGTATTTACTATCTTTTAAAAAAATTTTTTATCTGCATCATGCCTTATTATAAATAACATTATTTGTGTCTTAACGCTCAACGCAGGTTATTTGATATAGATTCTTCACTTTCATCTCCAAAATTTTCTACTTTCAATCATTTTTTTTTTACTTCATAATCTCGTTTTGTTTACAAATGTTTTGATTGAAATTGTATTTTAAGAAAAGAGAATTTTATCAATGCCACGGTTGAAAAGTTTTTTTTTTTAAGCCCTTGCAATACATGCCATTTCTTACAAAACAAAGACAAAATCATTTAAAAAAAAAATTCTCTCTCTCACGAAATATGTGTGTGAGAGAGAGAGAGAGAGATCTTCTTCTTTTTCTTCAAGGAATCAATAACTAGATCTAGATCTAGATTTAAATCCGAATTTCATCATTTTTTTAGAGATCTAGTTTTTGATTCTTTCTAATCTACTTGAGTTTTGATTCGATTTGTGCCACAAATCTCAGTTTTTGATTCAATTTAGGTTACGAATCTTAGTTTTTGATTCGATTTGGGTTGAATTCATCGAAAAATTTGGGTTTTATTTCGTTTTGGTTGATTTTGTTCTTAAGTTTGATAAAAAAAAAATCTAGGTCGATTTTTTTTCTTTTCAACAAAACATTAATTAATTAAAAATCTCCCGATTGGTGACCCAATAAGGAGGAACATTGTTTACATATAAAAATAAAAAGCCCCTTGAACGGGCAGACCGTGCTAATAAATCAGCATGGACATTTGATGAACGAGGGATCAACGATAGAGAGAAGAGAGGGATTTGGGCTCGGAGATCTTTGAATCTAGTTGCAAGGATAGCGAGCAACAGCCAGTCCTCCGATGCTTCAGCGAACTTGAGCAAATCAACACAATATGTCTCAAACCTCTGACATGGCACATTATTCTCTAACATGCTACTCATCGCCCAAAGAAGGGCTTCTATATCTGAATAAAGGGGCGACCGCACTTGGCTGGCCTCCCTCGCGCCTAATAAGATCGTTTGATATCCTTGATAACAATGCCACCGTATTCCATATGTATTATTTGTTGCCCTCCAAGATCCATCCATCTTACAACCCAAGGCCGCAGACACATGTACTGCTATGGGACCTTGTGGGATTGATGGATGAGAGTGATATTGGGCCTCATTCCAAACTTTACACTCATTAATGAAAGATTTGCGGGTTCATGTCTACCCCTTGAAAGATTTTCTTGTTTCTAGACTTCCATAAAAACCATATTATCCATGGGAATAATTCTGGTTCACCGCTCATCTCCCGCCGTTTTGGACACCGCCAGAAAAAAGGAAATCCATGTTTGCATAAACCGATGAATATGGGAAATTATCGGCTGCCGTTAAAAACGACGCTATTTCCCACGTACTCCGGGCAATCGGACATTCAAAAAGAGCATGATTAACCGACTCGTCATCCATCCCACGTCTTATACATACTGTAGGGCAATCAATGCCTCTCTAATGTAACCGCGTCATTACCGCCATTGACCCAGTTAAGATTTTGCCATAACTGATATGCTCAAATTAAACCCTAGAGCTACTCTCTCAAATTAAGGGATCGATTGTAGAACTTTAGGTATCGAAATTCATAGGGAATCAATGAATGAACAATAGATTAATACGTTCGAATTAAGCTAAGCAAGATAATGATAATAAAAAGACAAGTAATCAAAAGCAAGTAAAACGGTTTTGAATATCAATAAAAGAAAGCTAGGCACAGGAAAATCTCAGGTGAATCAAAATTGTGGATAAATTAAAGATAGGATATGAAGCTCAGTTCCTAAACATGAACACGAATGTAAAATCTATCAGCTGTCGCTGCAAAGGTTATCTATGTCTAAACCCTAGAAAGCCAACTATCGTTGCGAATCCTATGAATCTAAACAAGCAATAAATTCAGGTTCAATTGTTCACAAAACCCCAAACCAAATGTCTTTGTGAAAATAAATTTTGCTCATCAAAAACTAGATCAAGCAATTAATACAACTGTCGTTTCTATTAATCAACCTAATATCAGATTCTAGGTAGCTAATCTAGAATCAGCATTAATCACAAGTGAAGATGAAGAACTTTCTAAAGATATTATCCTATGGAATTTAAAATCAGATCTAACAAAACATCAAACACCTTTGAATAACCTTAAACCTAACAGAAAAATTACTCAGACATAATATAAGAAGAAACCATTATTATTAAAAATAGATATCACTTAAAACTAAGTAAAATGAAGCATAAACCTAAACAATGGCTTAAAAACATATTTATAGAAGTCCTAAACCGATCTAAACATAAAAGTAAACATCTGGAACTTTTGAGCTTCGAACGGACATCTTCGAAATTGGGCTTTTGGCTTCATCGACCATGGTGTCGATCGACATTGATAGTGGTGTTGATCGACACTTCATTAAAATCATCGTGTCGAGCGACAGGATTGGTTGTGTCACTCGACACAGCCTCTGAAACTTCAATCCGAATTTCGCATATTTGATTCTTCACGCCGCAATGCTCTAAAACTTCCAATAAACATCTTTTATGCTCCAAACGACTTATTACTTAATAATACTCTAAAACACTACAAAGACTCTATATAAAATGACTTATATCATGGTCAAAACTAGGTAAAAACCATGATATATCAGCTTCCCCAGACTTAGCTTTTTGCTTGTCCCTATAAAAAAGAGTGTACTCACTCCTTAAGGAACCACATACCTTGCAAAGTCATCCGGTGATACTTCGATGTTTCCCTAGAAGCTTAGCAGTCCTCCAGATTGAATCCAAACCCCTTAGAGAATCTCAGACTTTCAGTCACAAATCCATTTCATTTATTAACTGCGGTCTCATCGAGGGAATGTCGATCGCAAGACTTTTTAGATTCTTTCCTTTACTTAAACACTTTTACTACACTGCTCCTTTTTTTCGTTTCCCTTAGATTATTCTGTCCATTTTCATGGATTCATAGGATTCAACTCATTACTATTGTTTCTTGTGTAAGACAGGCTCATGAGGATCTCTTATGTAGTCTTCGAATAGCGCTTATTATTGTTGTTCCTTGTGGGATACAGGGTTATAAGGCCTACACTACTATGGTTTCTTGTGGAAGACCGGGTCGTGAGTATCTTTTCATTTTCTTTTCTAAGACTTTTTATTTTCTGTTAAGGAAAAACCAAAGGAGCTTATCCTAACCTTGCTAGTGCTGAAAGAGGAATCAAGTCCGCGATTACCAACGCCCAAGACAAGAATTAAAGATTCATTAAGGGCGGGGTCTGCAACGTCTTTCTGGCGTTCTCCTGAAATTTGAACTCGCTTCGTTAAACCGATCCACTTCCAGTTACCCACTTCTGTAAAACCAACCAACTTGCATCAGAAATGGTCCTTGAGTGTTGTTCAAAGCAAGTGGAAAGAGAAGTTTTGACCCGAAAATTTTAAAAACTCACTCAAAACGAAACGAATGAAAAATCAAATGAGATTCGTTACTTGTGGGTAGTGTCGAGCGACACTACCTCACTGTCGATTGACACCCGCATGAATGTAGCGTTGAGCGACTGAAGTTCAATGTTGATCGATACTTGATTTCCTTTGGTGTCGAGCGATGTCTTCTTGGTGTAGCTCGATACCAACATCTGAAGTTCATTCTCACTTGCATTTAAACGTTCGAATTCATGAAAATCAAAACCAAAAACAAAAACCAAACGTAAAATTGAAAAAGAAAACAAAAAGAAAAAAAAATAACTAGACTCACACGGGGGTTGCCTCCTACTAAGCGCTTGTTTTCAGTTATTAGCTTTACTTTGGTGAGGTTCAAAGCGTCTGGTGGATCTGTAAGGAGATTTGTGTCTCCTTTATCCTGAATGCCTAATGCTGCTCTTTTCAGCTTCCGGGAAATCTCACTAGGAGAGAGCTTCCTAGTATTCTGCAGCATCGTCTGAACTAGCTCATCTCCTTGCTCATTTATCTCATGTGGAACGATGATTCGCATTTTCGCGAAATGCTTTGAAATTCTTCTTTTTCCTGCAGGTTCATCAGAAAAACCTAGCTTTCGAGGAACTTGTTACTTGTATGAGCGCGTAACAGGTTTTTCAAATTTTAAATCTGAATGAACGAAATCAGAAGTTTTTAGTTCAGGAAACGCGTACCTTGGCTCTTTGGGAGGATCGTGGGCTGGGGTAAGTGGAATTATCTATTCAGTAACAGATGAAGGACCAAATTTTAACTCCTTGCTTGAGTCTTCATCCTCTAGAATTTCCACAGAAAAGGTCTGACCGTCGATGGTAGATTTTTGTCGCGTGTTCTCCATGACAAAGTCCATGACAATGTCACCTAGATCAAGCTTGATATTCCCTATCCTTACGTCAATTTAAGCGCCTGCAGTTGCTAAGAATGACCTTCTCAAGATCAGAGGATCTTCAAGTTCATCATCATACTCTAAAACCACAAAATTCGCAGAAATTATGTAGTCCTGAATAGTAATTGGAACATCCTCCAAAATTCCTTCTGGGAATCTCCTGGACCAATCAGCTAGCAGCAGAGACATCCTAGGGGCCTGAACTCTGTCATCCCAAGTCTAACATCAACTGAAAGAGGCATTAGATTGATGCTAGACCCCAAATCACACAAAGAGTGAGGGAAACTTCATGTAGAGATTGAGTAATTAAGTACAAAGTTTCCTGGATCTAGTAGCTTCACTGGGACTCTGCTCTGAATCATCGCGCTCACTCCTTCAGATACTACCACTTCTTTCTTCTTCTTTTTAGGAACTGAAGTTGTGTTCAAAAGGATAGCTCTGATGTCTTTTGTCAACAACGCTCCTTCCTCAGGACTAACTCCATTAGCAACCATACGCTTGACATATCTCCTGATTGCAGGCGAAAAGTAAATCGCGTCAACAAGTGGCATCTCGACCATGATTTTATCAATTATCTTCTTACAGATAGCGTCTTCAACCTCCTGCTTGGACTTCCTAGCTCTAGGGAATGAAAGCTTAGGCTTGTACGCATTTTCCGATACTTGAAACGATGAATTTGCAGCTATTGGACTCGTCTGGGTGTCGTGTCAATCGAAACAGGCAGGCTGTCGATCGACACTTGAGATGTCATTCGAAGAATTAGAATTTTCAAGGGGTGTCAATCGACACTCTCCATCAGAGTCAATCGATACTTGAATTTGCTTTGCGTCGAGCGACACGACTTCTTCGTCGCTCGACAGGTGCTCTGCAGTCCCAAAAATTGCTTCAAATTTGTCGAAATACCCCTCTTGTTCCACCAGAACAGCATTACAAGCTTGCTCGGGGTTAGTATTAGTCTTCTCAGGAAGAAACCCCTCTTGCCTCTTTATCGATTCAGCTGTTTGAGCCACTTAAACGTCGAGCTTCTTGACATGATCACTTAACGCTTTGAATTTCCCATTCAAGTCTTGATAAACTGCATCAATCTTCTGGTTGATGTTCACCGTCAACTTCTGCTATCCCTCTAGGATCGGCTCAAGCATATCTTCCATCTTGCTCTTCTGCTCAGGAGGCTTGTAAGACGAAAAACTATAGTTCCTTTGATAGTTGTTGCTGCTCTTAAATGGCTTCTGATAAGACGATCCATATGCTTCTGGTTGAATGTAATTAACATCCTCGTCTGCAGTCTCAACCTCTTGCGCAAAGCTAACCTTCTTCTTTCCAGCTATAAGACTATGCATTGAATCAAGCTTCTTGGTGACTTTCGTGAACTGGTTACCACCGATATCTTGCTTCTGCTGGCTCCTCTCATAGTCCATATTCTTAGCACTGGTCCTATTAGCAAGGTTCTCAATGAGCTGGGTAGCAGTCCCTGGAGAATTCGTATTGAAGTTCTCATTACTAGCAGCATCCTGAGTCACAGAAAATTGCACCGCAATCCCTCGTTAGAAGATATTAGGTACTTGTACCTCGTTGAATCCATGATGTGGACAGTCTCTCTGATAGCCCTTGAATATGTACCACACAACCTTGAATGCCTCAACATCTCCTTGCTTGAAAGTCAAAATCTTTGCTCTAAGGTCCTCAAACTTTGCATCGTAAAAGAAATTGCTTAAGAAAGCATTCTTTGTGTCCATCCAGTTTGTAAGCGAGCCCGGTGGAAGCGTCCTTAGCCAATACTTAGCTTCCTCATGAAGAAAATAGGGGAAAAGTTTGCACAATAGATAGTCCTCTGAGACTCCATTGGCCTTGATCGCAGATCCAAGATCCTCAAACCTCTCGATGTGGTCCATCGGGTTCTCATGAGGTAGACCGCATAATGGGTCTTGAGCAACTAAAGAGAAGAATGCTGGATTGAGCTCAAAGTCATTCCTTTGGAATGGAGGTGAGTGAATAGAAGATATATTAGCGTAGAAGTATTCTGGACGATTAAAATCAGCCAATGTCCATCTTCGTGGAGCGTTCTGGTCGTTCCTCAATAATTCTGGCGGATTCAGGTCCTGGTGTCGATCGACACCCACAATTTGGTCACGTCGCTCGACACGTTCTTCGCGAGCAAGTCTAATTTCTTCGTCGCATCTCTGCTGCTCGTCGTCGATCTTCTTGACGATTTCTTCGACAATCACATTACCATCATCGTTGATCCTCAATCCTTTCTCGTTGTACTTCAGTCTTACCGGATCACGCATGATTCCATTTTCTCCCGGTCTCAGTATAATACGTCCTTGAGCAACCATTGTTGCTGCTCTTCTATTCTCACGCTCTAAACGTGCAAGTTCCTAAAGACCATATCCAACTAGCTCCTTGCCTTTGCAGCTCCTTGTATTAGGCATACACCTGAAACTCAAAACAAAAAGAAAAGAAAGAAACTAGTTAGTAAAATAAAAATAAAAACAAAACTTAGACAAAACTCTAGTAATATAAATCTAATGGCATGATTCTCCGGCAACGGCGCCAAAATTTGATATGCTCAAATTAAACCCTAGAGCTACTCTCTCAAATTAAGAAATCGATTGTAGAACTTTAGGTATCGAAATCCACAGGGAATCAATGAATGCACAATAGATTGATACGTTCGAATTAAGCTAAGCAAGATAATGATAATGAAAAGACAAGTAATCAAAAGCAAGTGAAACGGTTTTGAATATCAATAAAAGAAAGCTAGGCACATGGAAATCTCAGGTGAATCAGAATTGTAGATAAATTAAAGATAGGATATGAAGCTCAGTTCCTAAACATGAACACGAATGTGAAATCTATCAGCTGTCGCTGCAAAGATTATCTATGTCTAAACCCTAGAAAACCAATATCGTTGCGAATTCTATGAATCTAAACAAGCAATAAATTCAGGTTCAATTGTTCACAAAACCCTACACCAAATGTCTTTGCGAAAATAAATTTTGCTCAGCAAAAACTAGTTCAAACAATTAATACAACTGTCGTTTCTATTAATCAACCTAAAATCAGATTCTAGGTAGCTAATCTAGAATCAACATTAACCACAAGTGAAGATGAAGAACTTTCTAAAGATATTATCCTAGGCAATTTAAAATCAGATCTAACAAAACATCAAACACCTTTGAATAACCCTAAATCTGACAGGAAAATTACTCAGACATAATAAAAGAAGAAACCATTATTATTAAAAATAGATATCACTTAAAACTAAGTAAAGTCAAACATAAGCCTAAACAATGGCTTAAAAACGTATTTATAAAAGTCCTAAACTGATCTAAACATAGAAGTAAATATCTGGAACTTTTGGGCTTCAAAACGAACATCTTCAAAATTGGGTGTGTAGCTCGACACAGCCTCTGAAACTTCAATCCGAATTTCGCATCTTTGATTCTTCACCCCGAAATGCTCCAAAACTTCCAATAAACATCTTTTATGCTCCAAACGACTTAGTAGCTGAAAAGACTCTAAAACACTACAAAGACTCTATATAAAAGGACTTATATCATGGTCTAAACTGGTTAAAAACTATGATATATCAATAACCAATGTTGAATCTTTGGAGGGCAGATGATACGCCACCCATGTGCCTGCAAAATCGTAATACTTGGTTCTGTCATTTCTGGCACAACTGCCATTGATTGGATGTTTTTAGCTATCTGATAACCTGATTTAACCGTATAATTCCCAGATTTTTTAAAATGCCAAATCCAATGATCCTCCATTTCTCGTGGACTAATCTCTAAACCTTTGACCCGCGTTATGTCCTCCGGATCCATAAACTCCTGAAGGATCGGCATATGCCAATCCCTGGTTAACGGGTTAATTAAATGATTAACCATAAGGTTTGGGTGCCAGATTCTACTTTTCCCCCGGGCAGGACGAGGGAATGTATCGGGTATCCATTGGTCTTTCCATACTGCAATCCCATGTCCCGATCCAGACACTTGTGACTTCCCTGCAAGAGAAGTTCTCTTGCTGAAAATAAACTCCTCCACCCAAAGGAAGGGGACCTATGCTTTTTTGCCAATAATGGATGACAATTCCTAAAATACCTCCTTTTCATCACTCTGGCAACCACCGAATTGGGGAATTTATACATCCTCCATAACTGTTTGGCTAATAATGCCGTATTAAAAATCTGCAAAGACCGAAAGCCCAGACCACCCTCCTCTTTGGGCATACATAGTTTGTCCCAAGCAACCCAGTACAGCCCACGACTAGTTTCGTTTGAACTCCACCAAAAATTAGCGATGGCACTCGTTAGCTTGGAGGTTAATGTTTGAGGCAATTGGAAACATGACATAATATAAGTGGGTAATTCCAAAGCCACTGACTTGATCAAAACCTCTTTTCTACCTTTTGACAAAAATTTTGTTGACCAACCATTCACTCGTTCATTGAGTCTTTCAGTAACATAATTGAAAATCTGGCTCTTGGAGCCTCCTAAGTTCTTCGGGATACCTAAGTAAGTCCCCATTCCACCTTCTTTATCTATCCCGAGAATCACCTTCATCTGCATTTTGTTCTGTTGTGGGACGTTGTATCAAAACAAAATGCACACCTGGGTTGATTTTTAGAGAAGATTATAACAGTTTTTTAAAGCAGGTTATAACCTTATAATGTCTTTTAAAAACTTTTATAATCTGCTTTAGAAACCTTATCATCTGTTTTTAAAAAAATTTCACATCGTTATAATGTTTTCTAAATGTATTATAAGGTTTTTAAAGGTTTCTATAAAAACCTTATAATGTGTTTTAAAAACCTTGTCATGTGTTTTAAAAAAAGGTTTTCGGGTCGTTATAATATTTTCTAAACAGATTATAAAGTTTTTTAAAAGTTTATAGGGTTTGAAAAAACCTTATAATATCATTTAAAAACCTTATAATCTGTTTTAAAAACCTTATAATGTGTTTTAAAAATATTATCATCTGTTTTAAAAAAGGTTTTCATGTCGTTATTATGTTTTCTAAATAGATTATAAGGTTTTTTAAAGGTTTCTAGGGTTTTAAAAAACCTTATAATATCATTTAAAAACTTTATAATCTGTTTTTAAAACCTTATAATCTGTTTTAAAAATCTTATAATGTGTTTTAAAAACCTTTAAATCCTTATAAAATAGTTAATTAAAACATAAACCCTAAACCATAATTCCCAAAATTATACCCTATATGTAAAATAGTTAATCTAAACCTTAAACTTTTATAAGCATTTGCGTGTTTACATTTTTGTTTCTTAAGAACATTCTTCTTCTTTTTCTTCTTTTCAATCCAAGAGATCCATTTTTTTGTTTTGTAAAAATTTTCTTCAATTCTTGTATTTTAATCTGGTTATGTGAGAGAGATGTGATTTGGTGCAGAGAGAAAAAGAAAGAGCAAGATTGAAGGAAGGAAATTTTGAAATTTGAAAGAAAAAAAAATTGGAAAAAAATTGGAAAAAAAAAATCTGAAATAGTTAAAGTTAAAAAAAAAGTGGCATGGCTTGCAAACATTTTTAAAAGATGACATTTGTGTAAAATGGCATGCCGAAAGTGGTATTTTATAAATTTTCTCTTTTAAGAAAGGTTTTGTAATCTTGAATTTCTTTTTAAAATTTAAATATTTTGTTGTAGATGTTGGATTAATATAAACAGTTAATCCTTTTTAATTGAATTTGGAAACGTAATAAGTTAATCCTTTTGGAAACAGTTAATCCTTTTAGTTTTACTTCATAATCTCGTTTTTTCTTACAAATTTGATTGGAATTGTGTTTTAAGATATATATTGTAATGTTGAATTTCTTTTTGAAATTTAAATCTTTTGTTGCAGATTTTGGATTAATTCGAACAGTTAATCCTTTTTAATTGAATTCAGAAATAGAATAATGATTTTTTACCATTAAAAAATATATTTATGATAAGTAATGCAAACATGCAAAAAAAAAAAATTAAGTTAATTTTTTTATTTTTTGAATAAAAACGAAAATGTTATAAAACATTGCTCAAAATTTATTTTACTTCATTTATAGATAATTTCGGCTGAATATTAAGGATGATTTAGGGAAATGAAATTGTTAAACATAAATTTAAACAAATACGGATGAATGTGTTTAATTGGTCTAATCAAATGAATTTGAAGAAAATATCATTAGTCCATTAATAAAATATTTATAGATAAATAAATTTTGTTATTTGACCCATTAAAAATTTTGTCATGTCACATTTTATGGCTTGCCATGTCATATTAAGTTTATAAGAGTGAATATAGAGAAGACATATAAGCTTTTTAGGAGAAATCACTTTCCAAATAATATACAGGAGGTATGTACGACAATCTAAATAGTAACAAAATACGTATACATATATATATATGCGTAATTATAGAATTTTGTTACTATAAATGTATATATTGGGTCTTAAAAATATATAGATAAGATTGCAAGACTCGCTTTTCCAGCAATGTCTAATCAAAATTATCATAATGTATCTATCCAAATGTTTCACCATTTTCTTTTCTTTTGTAGCCGCCAAGTCAATTTCGATCTTTGATTTTATTGAGGATTGGGATTTGATGTATATACTTTTTTTTTTTTTCATCTGAAGATTAATATATATTAGGAAGGTTTGGAATACATCATCTATTTCAACGGAAACACAAGTTAGAGGAAACTAACAAATGTTCCACAAAAAGATACCACATCAAAATAGCCTGTAAACCAGCCCGGTTAGCCTATTTTTCTTGTTCCAAAAAATGTTGTAACCACCTAGGTGGCCCTGTTGCTACATAGGATTGGCTTCTCCCATCTCTATTTACACTGCGAGCAATCAACCAAGCTCCCTGATTTGAAAGGGTAGTTTCTCTTTCCATTTTCCATTCCTTCACACTTGAAAGCATTGTCATAAACTCCGAAATGCACCAATGGAAAGAAGGCCACGCTTGTGGTCTCTCCAGCGCCTTAACAAATTCAGACACACAAGAGCCAAACAACACTTTGGACAGTTTGTGTTCCCTCATGCTCTTAAAAGCGCATAGATGCACTTGGTATTTAGCCTCCTCCAAAGATGAGACATTGGGAAAGCTTCTTCTGCTATGTAATAACGTTTCTCCCTTCTCATCCCTCAGAATCCAGGCTGCACCCACCGAATTCTTCTCTTTGGACCAATCCAAACTGATATTGAACTTGAGCCAGCGATCCGGTGGTCTTGACCATTTCTTTTTAACCTACACCTTTGCACTAGCAATGTTAAGTTCTTCTTTCCTTTCCATTGATTGAGTGAAAAACCACAGTTCAGCTTCTTTCTTTGCCTTCTCAATTACCTCAGTTGCAAGATACACTTTCCCTTCAAAGAATAACCCATTTCTGTTTTTCCAAATGTACCACAAGAACCAAGGAAATGCTCTTCTAATCTCCAAGGGAATTTTCTTTGATTTAGAGCCTCTCATAAGATAGTGAATGTTGGAAAATAGGGATAACTCATCAAAACCACCTTCAGGTATGGGGAAATCAGACACTGCCCAAATCTGCCTAGCCAGAGCACATGAGAAAAGGACATGGTTAATCGATTCACCTTCATTCCCACAAATCTGACATCTAGTATCCACATGAATTCTTCTCCTAACCAGTAAATCTACAACAGAGATAGCTTCACTTACAGCTTTCCAGAGGAATGTTCTTATCTTTGGAGACGTGTGGATCATCCAAATCTTTTTCCTTATCTCCAAAGTAGAAGGATGCATCATCACCGAACCAATTAGTTCTTTGTGTTTTTCCTTGTGAGCATACCAGTAACCCGACTTCACAGAATACTCACCACTTCTGTTGAATTTCCAAATCCAATAGTTCTTTTTGTTGACCACCAATTTCATCTTGAGAATATCTGCTATATCTTCTCTAAAAAACAGGTCCTCCAGTAGCTTCCTATCCCAGGTCCTTGTTCTGTAATCCAGCAATTGGTTCACAGTCATACATATATCAATGATGTTGTTTTAAATCAAGGGCCCCCTTGGAATCTCTCCCTCTATCCACTTATCTGTCCATACATAAACAGATCTACCATTTCCTATCCTCTTTTTTATGCCCTGAGTCAAGAGCTCTTTCTCAAAAGTGATACTTTTCCACCCATAAGAAGGCTTGGACCCCTCAATGGAATGTAAAAAATCACAATAATCAAAATACCTGCTTTTTAGAAGTTTAGCCAGCAGACACTGAGGGTTAGAGAGGATCCTCCAAGCATGCTTACATAATAAGGCTTTATTAAAGCATTGCACATCTTTCAAACCCAAACCTCCAAGGTCTTTGCTCATGCAAACTTTTTCCCAGGATAACCAGTGCACCTTCTTTTTATCCTCTCATGCATTCCAAAGAAATTCTACCATTGCACTAGTCAAAGAAGATATTGTAGCCACTGGAAGCTTAAAACACGATATTGCGAAGACTGGCATAGAGAGAGCTACTGACTTTAGTAAAATTTATTTTCCTCCATGTGAAAGCATTCTCCCAAACAATCCTGATAATCTACCCTTAAGCTTGGTCTCAACAAAGCCTAACATCTCTGCTTTAGAGCCACTGAAACACTCATGGAGCCCAAGGTAAGACCCTGCTCCTCCTTCATTTTAAATACTTGTGATCCTTTTAACAGAAACCTTAATTTCCTCACCAACTTTCTCTCCAAACGGGATTGAAGACTTGTTCAGATTGATGACTTGACCAGTGGCTTCTCCATACACCTTGAGTATATCATTCACTTCATTAACATCTGCTTTGCACATGAATAAACTATCATCAACAAAGAGCATGTGATTGATTGAAGGGCCATTTTATGAGAATCTAATGCCATTAATCTTCCCCAACTCCTCTTTCTTATTTAAAAGATGTGATAAACCTTCAGTGCATAAGACAAAAAGAGAAGGTGATAACAGATCCCCTTGCCTCAAACCTTGCTTCGGCTTAATCTACCCAAAGGATTGATCATTTATAAGAACAGAGAAGGACACCGATGTAACACAAAACATTATCCAGTTGACCCACATGGTATGAAACCCCATTGCTATCATTAGGCTCTTCAAATAACTCCATTCCACTCGATCGTAGGCCTTAGACATATAAGACTTGACAACCAAATACTCCTTAGATACAATCGAGTGCTTCATCAACCCATGCACCAACTCATGTGCAATAAGTATATTATCTGATATCAACCTCGGAGGGACAAATGCAGACTACGTAGGAGACACGATCTCAGGCAGAAGATACTGAATTCTTTTGACCAAAATCTTGGAGATGATCTTATAATTGACAGTGCAAAGACTTATTGGTCTCAAATCCTTCATCTCTACCGGCTTAATGATCTTTGGGATTAAACATAGATGAGTGTAGTTCCACTCAATAGGAAACACTACAAGACTGAAAAACGCTTAACTTCTTGTATAACATGTGTACCAATGGCATCCCAATACTTCTGGAAGAAGAAACCAGTCATCCCATCCGGTCCAAGACCACTAGCTGCTTTCACAGAGAAAACATCTTCTCTAATTTCCTCTTCTGTCACCTCTCTAGTGAGTTGGTCATTCATGGAATTGGTAATTCTCTTCTTAAACCCCTGGAACAAATCTGCGAAGTCAGGAGGATCAGAAGAACAGAACAAATCCTTAAAGTAGTTAACTGTCAGTTCTCCTTTGGCACCTTCTGATCTCTGCAAATAACCATTGGAATCCTTGAGAAAGTAAATTCTCTTCTTAGCCCTATCTGCTTTTTACCGAGTTATGGAAAAACTTGGTATTCCTATCCCCTTCAATAACCCAATGATATCTGCTTCTTGGGCTCCAATAAGATTCTTCCTCCCTATAAGCAATCATCAACTCTTTTTTCAAGTATCTAATGTGATAAGTATCAGGGGAAAAACTGGATTGTTGCACTTTAGAGCTATCTCTATCTGCTTTATCTTGTCCAGTGAGTTAGTAGGAGAATCCTTTTTCCACTTACTGAGACCTTTCCTCACTTCTCTCTTTCTTTCAGTCACAGAGCCAACACCACCTTTATTATCCATGCTCCAACACTTCTGAATGGTTTCTTTGACTAAGGGCTTATCCAATAACCTTTTATCAAAACAAAAACTACCTCTATAACTCTCCTTTGACGCAGCTAAACTAATCAGAATAGGTCTATGATCCGAGCCTCTTTTGTCCAAAAAATTCTGATTCGCAACTGGGAACATTTTGAACCATGCTTTATTCCCAAAGCACCTATCTAATTTGCATCTGATATAGAGCTTGTACCTTTTTCCTCCCCAAGTAAAACTGTCTCCAGACCTAGGTAGTTCTACCATATTAGCAACCTTAAGCATCTCATTGAACTGCCTATATACAGAGTCACATCTATTCGGACCACCAGTTTTCTCTCCATTATGGAGAATATCATTAAAGTCTCCAAAAATACTCCAGCTAACCTTTCGATTCACACCAATCCTGGACAATCTCTCTCATTGATAGTCCTTATGAATACCACTAGGATCACCATATACACAAGATACAAAGAAGTGAAAATCACCAAAAAGAACTTCAAAGTCCAGGAGGTTTTTATCATAAGACCTAAAGCTAATATCTACATTGTTATTCCAAAACAAGGCTAACCAACCACATCTGCCTATAGGATCAATGGTGAACACCCTATCATAACCCAACCAAGCTTGAACATCCACCAGACTATCTCTACTAGCTAAAGTTTCCATCAGAAAAATCATCGTAGGAAAATGTTTTTTACGCAATTCCCTTAGACGGGGAATAACCAGGTCCTTGAACCGTCAAAGACCCTGGCAATTCCAGCTCAAGAAGCTCATTAAACTTTGGACAATCCCTCATTTGGTACTATCTCTGGCTTATGGCGTCTAGAACCATGAGGGCCATCCTCATTATCCACTGAAATCTTTCTTTTATCCTTTGAACCTTCCACAGCTCCTATCTTTAAACTGATTGATCCTTCATCCATTCTTGGAGCACTGGAAATAGGTTTCCTCTTACTCTTTTGAGGTCTCTTCCTGCTTCTTCGTCCTCTACCTCTGCCCTTGGATCCGGAGGAACAAGCTTCAGAGAAGCTATCCCTTTGAACCGTTGAACCAAGAGAGAAGGAGGAGTACTGGCCAGATTTTGGTTTCTCTTCACTATTTGTAACCCCAACCTCCGAGTTCCATCTCATTGCTTTCCCAGCTGAAATAGCTGCATTCAGAACCTTCACATTATCCATTCTCTTCCAATTTTTGTCTACACTTCATCCTGTCGAATCGTAATCAAAGACTGGACCTTTGTCCTTATTAAAGTCGTACCCAATGACTGTATCTGGTTCCAATCTTAGTACAGTTTTTTTAGTTCTTGGATCCTTTTAAGCTTCCTTCACTGTTTCCTTAACTCTATCTTGTTTGACAAGAATATTATCACCATTCTCCACCATTAAGTACTGCCTTATGTTCTTCAGAACATCATAAGCTATCCTTGGTCTTCCTGTCAGTGGTTCTATCCCCACTTGACTGTCAGTAAGGACCCCGAAGAGTGGGTCAGATTCATCTATCTTCTGCAGAGGCGAAATCAGTTTTTGCACAGCTCCTCTTGCTCTCCTAACCATTGCTTCCTCCTTTTTCTTTTGGATAATCAGAGGACAAGCTCCTCTTTCATGTGTGAGCCTATGACACTCATAACATCTTTTCTGTATGCGTTCATAATCATATCTTATCGTCACCTGCTCTCCTTCCTTCGTTGTGATGACCTTTGTTCTCCTTAGAGCTTTGTTCACATCAAACTTTATCTTTACTCTCTCATAATCTACACTTTTTGGCTTAGACTGATCATGGATAACCTCTGTCACTTGACCCGCAAACTCTCCAAGCCAGGATATTGCAGCCGCCGTATTGTTATTGACAGGAACATTCCTTATACAAACCCAAAGAGGGATGAAGGAAATCATCCGGAGGATTCTCAACCCATCTCTCTATTGCTAAGGTCCATTCATTATATGTATGGACCCCCTTCTCAAGGATTTCTAGCAGATCATGCTCATTATCAAAGAAAAATTGAAACTTGTCCTTAGACAGAGCAATACCTCTCACTCTATTCCCTTTTTGCCATTTTCTCGGGAGGTCGAAGATTAAAATAGCCATACAAACTCCAGCTGGGTTTAAAATTCTACCTATCAGACTGCTGACATTTTTCTCAACCGACGAGAATTCGGGTAGATCTGGCATCACCGTCTGCTCATCTTCCTCTTCCAAGTTCATTTTAGCCATAGGTTTACCCATCACCATATCCATCTCTCCCAGATCCAGAAAAAACCTCTTACTCAATCCTTAAGAATTCTCTTTTTCTCTCTCTCCGAAACTCAGCAAGAAAATTACAGAAACCCTAATTCCCAATTGAATTTTGCTTGGATGTTTATTATTGTGGTTATTTACGAAAGTGTTTAAATTGGATGTTGATGCATCATCAATTTTTTATCATCTAATCTGAATGTAAAAAATTCCTACTGACCCCATTTTATGGACATCACTGGTGGTCCGATTGGTCAATGTAACTAGGCTTATAGATGTAGAATTTATTATGTACATTTTATATATACTCTATGTTTTACTATTTTTATATAGTTTTAATATATTTTCTATGTATTTAATTGTTTTTTCTTTACCAAAAGAAATAGTTTTCTCGTAGTATATGTAGCTTTAAAAGTCTTAGCATATGAAATCATTAAAAAGATGCAAAATTGATCAAAAGAGGTGTTAAGTATGCTACAACTATCTACTCAAATCAAAAAAAAATCATTCAAGTGATAATCTGTTCAAGATAATGCATTTTCCCAAATTGGACAGAACATATGTATCAAAAATTTATCAATGGGTAGAGAATCAAATCGACTTCGAATTGGATGATATTTGGTGACAAAATAGATAATTGAATTAGATTTCTAATAGAATTGAAGTCGTGTCATTTAGATCTAGTTTTGAAGAGCTACACATATTTTATTAAAGTTATGTCTATTAGACTCGAAGCTGAAGCAGGTTCATGATGTGGCTAATAGCATATATCTTTCCAAGCCTCCAACTGGTACTCCATGTAGGGGCCGAAAACCGAATTAAGAAAAAAGCGAATTTTATTGATAGAAACGATAACAGAAATCGAAGAACAACAACAGTATTTAAATAAGCAGTAAATCACGGAGGCAAGATATTATTTTTTTCTTTAATTCAATAAATCGTCTCCATTTGTGCTCGCAGAAACATATGATTTTTGAATCCCAGGATACAACCAATCAGAACTATAACTCGAGCACCTGAGGTATAGAACTCAACGAACTAGAACTACGTTATACTCTCGAAACTATAAACTAAAAGACTTACTTTCTAAAGCTATGAAGACGAGAGAGATAGAATAAAAAAAGAACTGTGAGTTTTCTGTGCTTGAGAGCGTGAGGAATTATGAGAGACGAGACCCTTTATTTATAGTATGAGGTTGAAGATTCTGGAGTATTCCGCAAGTTTCGAATCAGTAAAGGATTTGGAATAATTCCCTATTCTTACTAAGTCGGCCACGAATAAAGGAAAACTTCTAGATTCAGCAATGTAAAATTTCCAAAATCAGAAATGGAAAATTTCCAGAAAATTCATTGAGTAAATTTTGACAAATCAATGCTCCAAAAAATTACTCGGACGAGGCGAGAATTCTGCCAACCGCCAACGCGCGCGGGTCCGGTTCGGTTCGGTTTAGTTCGATGGTGGTGCGTGTGTGGTATCCTTGTGTCTCTCTATGTGTGTTATGTTTTGAACATAAGTATATCTTAGCTCCTTATATACCACATGAAAAAGTTTTCCTTAAGGGATGTGGAACTTTTTACATGCACACTTCCTTTCACACATTTGGGGCTTTTACACTATGGCCCAAACCAATTCCCCATTCACTCTTAACTCAATTTTATATAAACCAAATGCCCAAACCAATGACCCATTTGTTTACTAAATTTTAGTTCCAACACTCCATACCAATATCACCACTTTGTTAAATTCTATGGAAGCTCTTAGGTACTGACCAAGGATTCTGAGTCGTGGAATCATCAAGTCTTGAAAATCCACCTAAGTCTCCATAATTCTAGCTCATAAAATCATGAACCGTTGGACTGTCCTTCAGTTGGAACAATCTTTGGTCTTGCAATTGAGATGAAATTATCTTGCTCTGCTTTCCTCTTTCCAATCACCTTTCCATTAACTATGCCTTCTTCATCGTCACCTCTACTTGTTGACCAACCTCTAATACTGTTTGCCTTCTTTTGGTCTTTTTTTTTTTTTTTTTGTTAAACGGTTTTCATTAATAAGGAATTGAAAAACATACAATTAAATAAAAAGCCTTGACCGGACAAACCGGTTTCAACCCAAATGGGGATCAGACCGAAATTGAACCTAAAAACCCTAGATAACCGGAATAAAACCAGAGGAGAAATTTTTGACGACTCCTTGCCTCGTCAGGCGGTGGCGCCGTCGCTAACTCCCTCCGATCTAAAACCTAAACTTGCTAGCGGCACCGGAAAACACACCAAACCCAGATATCAAGGACAACCAGTGGATAGAAGATCTAATCACGCCTCCTTGTCATAGAAAACTCGGCCACAACTTATGGATTTGGCCATTGTAGGGAGGCCGGAAGCAGTGTAATCTCGACCGAGATGTCAAGGCCGCCCTCAAACCTTGAAGATCTCTAACAAACCGGAGTGGAGGAAAAGATGCAATACGCCTCCAATCCGTTGAAGACGAGAACCAAATCGCCAAGAAAAACTCACTGCTGCTTCCACCTATTGCTTCTACAAAACCACCTTGCCATCTCCTTGCTTTCTGGTTCCGGCAAAATTTCCCAGATCTAAGTACGCCACTCTGCGCGGGTCGAGAAGGAGCCACCGTCGACCTCTTCATGTCTTTAAAGAAGAGAAGTCTCTAGTGGTGAAATTCCTTTAAGACCCACTAACGGTTACTCAGATCTCCAAAGATGCGATGAAACTAAACAAGAGGAAATCCAATCTTTAGACGAAACCTCAGATCTGGTTAAAGAACAAGGCAAAAAAGAAAAAGGGATGAGAAAAGCCCTCTCCAACCACCGATAGATACACCGGAGGCCGGAGAGACGACTGGGAAAATAAAGGTTGCGGCTAGGTTTAGACGCGGTCTTTCGGTCTGATACGGTCTTTTTTTTGGTTTATATCTTTTTGTGGTTTTCCACGGAAGAATCAACATGCAAATAACCAATTCTATAGGATGTAAATATTTTAATTTCGTGTTTGATGCGGGTCAAAAATCTAGATATTATTGAATAGAAATATGGATATACCATAAAATAATATTACTCTAATTCATTCGATATCTTTAACGTACACAACATCTAGTATAGTCAACATTTGTTTGTCAATCTATAGCTAGCTAGTACTATAGGTAACATTTATGTAAACACATACAAAATCTTCCCTAAATGCGCAAAACCCACACGTGCATGCTATCCTCAACACCAGCTTACAATTTGTGAGGCCTCAAGCCCGACGATAAATCTGTGGCTTTTACCTAACTTTAAGGTCGAATCCGAGACCCATATTTTGTTTTTATCAAACCTTTCACCAAGTATAACAACTTTTAAAATGGTCTCGGAATTTTCATATGTGGTGTTGTCCAAGCCCAAACTTTCTCCATTTGGACTCACCTGACATAGCCTCATCAAAATATGTATAGAAAGAATTGACTATAGAAAGACAAAAAAAGTGGTTGCCAAAAAGTGAGTATGAAGCAATCGACGCCATGGTCTTTGAACCAAATATTATGATTTCGTTACGTTCGATGTTTGCTTACACAAGGTTTTACATGAAAAATGTGTATATATATATATATATATATATATATATATATATATATATATATATATATATATATATATATTAAAGTCAACTTAAATTGCTGTTTCTTCGTAAGGTGTTTTTTTGTTTTGTTTAGTTTTGTAAAGGGTTACTTCATAATCATAAGGGTTCTTCCTATCAAAATTAGAATTTAGCTATATCGTTCAACACACTCCACAGCCTTTATGGATTGTAAGCAACATGTTTTAACCATGCCTGTAATACTCGATTTCCTCTTAATTTGGATTCCAACAAAGCTGATCACAACTTTACTACAAAGGCATATTCATATCGCACTCTTTAAGTTTGATGCTTACCCTTGAAATATTCGTTATATACAATCTCTTATTAGTTTATATAATAACTAGTGACCTCACTCCACAGCCTTTATGGATTGTAAGCAACATGTTTTAACCATGCCTGTAATACTCGATTTCCTCTTAATTTGGATTCCAACAAAGCTGATCACAACTTTACTACAAAGGCATATTCATATCGCACTCTTTAAGTTTGATGCTTACCCTTGAAATATTCGTTATATACAATCTCTTATTAGTTTATATAATAACTAGTGACCTCACTGGAACTTCTTAATCACAACCATAAACTTCTATTTAAGTTTTTTCATAAAAGGATGAGTCACATTTAAAAATGGAATGTCAGCTACGTACCATACCAAAATAGTCTTTTCTTATCAATGAAATAGGTCTTTCGTTCAATATGCACATGTTTTGTTTGTTATGTAGTTGTAACCATTCAAATCTGTATTTGTTTTCTCAAAAACACAGATATTGTGAATTTAGAACTTTCTTCAATTACATACATGAATCGCTACCATATTAAACCAAGTTGACTTCAATATTGGCATTTGTAGGGTTAGTTAAACCAAACTAAACCGACCCAAATTAAACTAAATTGTCTATCCACTTCAATAATGACAAAAGAAAAAAAATAGTCTATAATTAAGTAGTAGTAGATAGAATCCTCATTTCAAGTACTTATAAAATATCTGACAAAAAAATAGTACCAACGAGACTGGGAAGAAGTTAGGAAATCTCTAATCTCTTCCATTTTCATTTGATTATCTATTTTTTTTTCTCCTCTTCGAAGCCTCAAGAACTCAACGAGGGCTTAAGGAGAATGCTTGAACAGTCCCGAAATTCATTGATTATTTTATTAAACATTCGGAACAAAATTATGAAGAAAATAAAAAGTAATCAGAGAGTACAACCACAGAACAAGAAGTAGCAACAGATTGTAGCGACAATTGCCAAAGATTCAACGATGGAGACAAAACTCCACAAGAGATCATCGATTACGGAGAAATCACCGGACAAAGTCAACAATCTCATGTTCCAACCGGAGCTCAGGTGTGATAGATTCACCTCCGGCCACCGGAATACCCATGATGACGACAGGTACGATGGTAGATCCATCAAAGACCATCGGGATGATGACATCACCACTTCTTGCTCTCTGCTTCTTCTGATTTTGGGATCTTTTTAGTTTGTAAAATCTTTCTTCTTGGTTCGTAAAGAGAGGAGATTTGAGAAATTAAAAATACTTATTTTGGAAATGATGTGGGTCAGAGTTCTGACAAGTGGTTATGAGCTAGAGGTCACTCCTTTATTATTTTTCAATGTTACTGTATCTTGTCGACAAAATATCTCAAGTGAGTAGGACCATATTTAAAAAAAGAATCCACAAATCCAAACATATGCTATGCTCTGCTATCCACTTATATCCTTTCTGAATTTTTCGATTTTTTTTGCTATCTTGGTATCCATTAATACTTAGGAAATATTATAGTTAAATTTAGCTTTCTTAGGCCTGACACAATAAGTTGGTGTCATATACAATCTGGTAAATACACTGTCAAATCATTGTATCAAATTCAGAATAGTAGTATGTATTCTGATCAATTAATCCTCAGCCCAACGATAAGACCGTTGCAGGCAAAATCATGGAAGACATAATGTCTACCGAAACTAAGGCATTTTTTATGGCAAGTTATCACATGATGTATCTCGATGGGGGCTAATTTGCATAATCGAGGAATTGGTTGTGACCCACAATGCGTCAATTGTTATACCAAAAAAAAAACACTATTTCTTTTTTTCAAAGAGTATTTTTGAATTACCTTAGTTGTAGAATTCATTTGATTCTAGGATTAAGATTACTTGTGTGATTCAAACAACTCTTGTTCACCACTGATTGATTATGAGACAGTCAATCGCACACATCGATTGAAAAATTTAATCTCATCATCATCATCATCACCACCACTCTACCTTCGTTTCACCTTCCGCACACCAAGCTTGTTGATCACTTTTGATTATCATTTGTAAATAAAATTGTGGAGTGATTCCCAATCCTACATCATTTCCACGTGTTTTGGATTCTCAACTCATTTGAAGCACGCGCCGAATTGGATTCATACTAAAATTCATAATGGTTTGAAAGTTATTAAACTTTTAAACCGGAGAATTGTTAACTTGCCTTATTTAGAAACATAGAGATCCGTCTGGTCATGCGGTGGTTGATGGTGTATGGGAAGATGCTATATACACACAGTAACTTGAGATTTTCTGCACTCACTATTCTTTTCACGTTTCTTTTTGTGAGGACAAAAGTGGTTAATATTCTGGTCCCATATATGACCGCACGTGTTTCATGCTTTCATTGGTTTTCTTCTTTTGTTTGTCCCATTACTATTGCTTTGTTCGATCGTTACTAATTATCAATTATTCATTATGATCTTTGTTTTTTTTCGGGTCCAATTCATTATACAAAATTTGAGGCATAGCACCCGATTATGAGTTTGGGTGTACACTGCTCAATTTTTTTATGTAGAAAATATCGTTTAGCTTCTTTAGGCTTAATTGCCATCATTTTGAAGGGAAAATGGCTTTTTCAGTCCTAGACTATTGCCATCGTGCGAATTTGGACCTGGACTTATTGACTTGACTAAATCTAACCTAAACCAAACTAATTTTCAAATATTGAATCTGAACTAGCAAGCGTCCATCTAATTTGGACTTTGACTCGTTGACCGTTAACGGAACAGTGACTAGGAAGACGACACAGTGATTAGGACGACGGTTGTTGACACGTGGACGAGCCGTTGTGTTCTGTGACCAAAACGACGTCGTCTCATCTAATTAAAACGACGTCGTTTTATGAATTGGGGCTAAAATAAAATTGAAATCCCTAAATCGAATCTATCCGTTAGAAATTTTCTCTTCTTCTTCTCTTCTTCTCGACAAAACCCAAAATTCTTTGTTCTTGAGTCCTCTTTTCTGGTTTTGTAAACACGAAACAAATCTAAACACCAAATCCTCTTTTCTTCTCTATTTTATTTCTTGACATTGTAGAAGCTTGGTCTTCGAAAATGGCTGACTTGCACAGAGGCTTCCCAAAGACATGTAGATGCGGTGAAGCGGTAGTGATGAGAACGTCTAGGATGGCTAGAAATCCTGGAAGACTCTTCCATGCCTGTCCAAATGGATCAGAGGAGGTATTGATTTGTATTCTCTGAAATAAATAATATATGTTAAAAATGTGTATTGATTTGTGGATAAATGGTTTGATGTGTAAACAATGGTTTGATGTGTAAATTGGATAATTGATTTTGCAGAATAAATGGTTTCATGTGTTTAAGTGGACTGAGGAGTGTATGGTAGAAGAACTAGAGTATTTGGTAGAAAGAGTAGATGATATTGAAGAAGCTTCTATTAAGCTACACAAGTCAGTGGGAGCTTGTGAATCTGAGATCAAAACTCTAGAAATGGAGACGAGAACTTGTGAGACTGTAGTTGGAAAGGAACTTCGAGATTGCAAAATGGAGATTCAAAGTTTGAAGAACATGATCGTGTGTATGGTTGTGATGTTTCTCTTGTATACGTTTGTGTTTTGATATTATCTAGCTCAGGTTCTGGAAATCTTGTTGTTTGTACTTGTATGTGGAACTGGAACTTGTTTGTGTACTTGTATGTGGAACTTGTTTGTGTTCAGAAATGATCATCTATAAATCTTGTTCCTATTTGTGTTCTTGTTCTTATTTGTGTTATGACTTGTGAATATAAAGCTTGTTTGTGTTCTTAATTGTGTTCTGAAATGATGATAAAACATGGACTAAAATAACACAAACATTAGTAACTTTAAAACACAAAAATAACAACATAACCATTATCCAAAATAACAACAACATAACATTATCCAAAATAACAACAACATAACCATTGTACTCATCCAACAACATCTAAGACAATAAAAGGAAATCAAATTCATCCAGCTTCCAAGTCCACCTCTTCTGCATCCAGCTTCCAAGTCCATCTCTTCATCCTCCTCCATCTCTCCTTCATCCGTCTGTATGCAAACAAGTCATAACCAAATTCATACAAAGTTCTTATACAAGCTTCAGACAATAGAGATTAAGAAAAAAAGACATGTTTGTTGGCTTTGACTCATTGGTTGGCTTTGACTCGTTGGTTGACTTTGGCTCATTGACTGACTGGGTTCACCATCTTTATCTTGTCTTCTCTTAGATTTCTTATTTGGCCTATTAGGGTTATTTAGTGGCTCTTTGCACTTCAAGATATTGTGTCCTGCCCCTCCACAGTTTCCACAATGCAAAACTCGGAATGTCCTGGGAACCTTTTTCTTCTTTGTTGGTGACTTATGTCTTGGCTTCTTCCTCTTTGGCTTTGGCTTTCTCCCTCTCCTTACCTCAATTTCATCAAGTAAGCTTGGTGGTGGCAATATCTTTGAACCATCTTTTTTCCAAAAGAAAGAGGTATTCACGGGCTCAATAGAAAACCTATAAATCAACTCCCATCTTGAAGTAAGGTAGCAATTGTTCATGTAGTCTTCAACAATAAGCTTCTTCTCTGCAATAACTCTCAAAGCATGACGACAAGGGATTCCACTCATTTGCCACCTATGACATACACATATCATGTCTACCATATTAACACTGTGACCTCTACCACACTCAAGAACCTCAAACCTACCATCAGATCCAGGAACTAGTTTATAATACTTCAGCCTCTTATGTTCATCCGCCACCATCTCACCTGCTCTGATAGTGAAAATCCCACTATGCTTCACTGCTTTCTTATACCTCAAAGAAATACGGTTCATAGTTCCTCTCCGTATAGTCTCCAACATCTCTACCATTGGCATGTCTCTTGAAGGATCAATGGCATTGTTGTATGATTCTGAAATGTTGTTGTGAACATCTATACAACAAGCTGTTTCTTTGAAGTAGGCCAAGTTGCAATTCTTTGAATTCCTTTACAATATAGCTTCATGGACATTCACATCGTAGTCTTTGACAACATCCATATTAGCTTCATACTCTGGTAGTGTGTAACTTTCGGCTACTCTCCAGAAAACCTTCTTTAAATCACTTTGGTTTGGAAATTGTTTCTTCAAATTCCCATAAATGTGTCTTGCACACATCCTGTGTTCTACTCTTGGTAGCTCAATTTCCACCGCATTCAACAAACCCTACAAGACAAGCAACATAATGTAAAGACACATATGAAAACATGTTTTAAAAAATCTCTGAAATCAAACTAGTTATTACCTTTTGTCTGTATGATATTATGGTTATCCCATAACCATCCTCTAGATTCAAATTTGCCTTTAGCTTGCTTAGGAACTAAGTCCAGTTATCCTCATTCTCCACATCAACAATAACCCAAGCAATGAGATACATACCATTGTTTGCGTCTCTACCAACAACTGCCAATAATTGCCCTTTAATGGTGTTTTTCATGAAGCATCCATCTAAGCCAAAGATAGGCTGACACCATAGCTTCCATGTCCTCTTCAGTGCTTCAAAACACACATAGAATCTTTGAAAGTATTCATTGCCATCAACAGTAAATGTGTCTAGCTCCACAGTTGAACCAGGGTTAGACCTTGCAAAAACATCACAAGTATTAGTTTATAATCAACCAACAATAGAGTTTTAATAAGAAAACACTAACACTTACCTAAGCAACTCAGTCTTGTAATTTTTCAACCTTGAAAACTGCTCATCATGCTCAGTTTGGATTTGGTACAAGGCCTTTGTCTTAGCCTTTCTACACTGCTCATAGGTTGCAATGAGATTGTACCTTTGCTGGATTTGATTTTGAATCGCCTTTGGTCTAAAATCAGGATCACACCTAATATCATCCAAAAGCAGCTTTGCAATCACACCATCCTTTAGTATTTTGCTATATCCATCTGGTGTGCAGCTACGCTCATCCTCAAAAGTCTTCACCATCCACTTTGATACTGACTTTTCATATGAGCAATATATCCTCCATTGACAACCATCTATATTACATACAGCTGAGTTCTTTACTTTTCCCGTCTTAGACATCTTAATATTCCAGCCTTCTTTGAGCACATAATCCACTACAACATCTTTAAATTCACTTAAGCTATCAAACACCATACTGAGCTTCAGCTCACCACTTCCTTTCTTACACCTAACATATGAAATACCCTCTTCTTCTTCTTCACCATCAGAATTTGGAGGTGTATTATGATGGTCAATACTCTCCTCTTCATCACCAAAAGCAGCAGCATTTTGTTCCACTCTCAAATCCTCTTCACAAAGCTCAGAAGTTTGTATATCATTGGTTGGATGCTCTCTTCTATCTACCACAAACAAATCTATAAACCCTGTCCACCTAGAAGCTTCACATATCTTAGTAAACTCTACACCACCAGAATCTAAACTCTTCCTATCCTTACCATCTTCGTATGGCATCTTGTACCATACATTCTAGTTATATAAACCACCATCCAGCTTATAAGACAGCATCGTCAAAACATCTTTCGGCTTGCATTCTATTTGTAAAACATCACCATTCATGTAAGCAAGCTCAATGGTCATGTTCTTCACCCAATTTCCACCATAGTACACTGTGAACGTTATATCACCATCAAAACTGTGATCGAAACACAAAAAAATGACATTAGCACTCAAAAACTCAAAATCTTTGTACTCGATATAATGTATATTTGAAATCGGAAATTCAAAAATTACCTCATTTCCGACCAATCTCCAGAACCGAACCTTCTTGTCGTTAGCTTTTGTCCTCTTAAATCTTAGATTCTTGACTCAAGGATAGAGAATTTTGGGTTTTGTCGAGAAGAAGAGTTGAAAAAGAGAAAATTTCTAACGGATAGATTCGATTTAGGGATTTCAATTTTATTTTAGCCCCAATTCATAAAACGACGTCGTTTTAATTAGATGAGACGACATCATTTTGGTCACAGAACACAACGGCCCGTCCACGTGTCAACAACCGTCATCCTAATCACTGTGTCGTCGTCCTAGTCACTGTTCCGTTAACGGTTAACGAGTCAAAGTCCAAATTAGATGGACGCTTGCTAGTTCAGGTTCAATATTTAAAAATTAGTTTAGTTCAGGTTAAATTTAGTCAAATCAATAAGTCCAGGTCCAAATTCGCACGATGACAATAGTCTAGGATTGAAAAACCATTTTTCCTCATTTTGAATGTAGAGTAGAAAAGATTCCCTCCCATTTTATCACACAATATGAAATGGGTAGAAGGGAAAAGTATACCAGATGACTGTCAAAAACTAATAATTAGGTGAGTGACCATATAAACTTATTAGCTGAAATATTTTGTGTCTAGTGATTACTATGAGATAGACTAAATAAAAATACAAGTAAACTTAATAGCAACGAGAAATTAAAATACCCGGTCCGATCAAACCGAAATACTCTTCGAACCGAAATCGTGAGTTGGTGCTCCGAATGGTTAGGGGTTTGAAGGAGAGAGAGTCGGTGTTACAAAAGCGTGATTAGAGACACGACTAGGGTTTATTATCTTCTCTGATTTTATAAAATCGTCCAAGTTTCTGGGTTGGCTTCGACCTTGAAATCTTGGATTTTCCGGTGAGTTTCTTCATCGATTTGTTCTGATTAGTTAATCTTGTGAAGCTCATTGATTTCCTTATAACATCTTTGATTATTGATTTCCTTAATAACATCTTTGATTATAGTCACAGGAAGAAGAAGAACGAAAAAAATGGACTTGGATGATGAAGACAAACCAAAAGAGGTTTCTAAAACCCGCAGATTTGCACCGGGTCGTGCCGGAAAGCCCAAACCCAAACCTAAACCCGAACCCACCGCAGAGAAACCCGATGCTCCATCGGAATCTGTGAGCAAGAGCGAGCATGACGTTGATGGCAGCCCCAAGGTTGAGCCTGGGGTTAATAATGGCGCCGTTAAAATGGAGATTGATCCGAAAGTTGATAAGGAGCCGGAGACGACGGAAGCTGAGTTAATGGAGGAAGATCAACCTCAGCCGCAGGAGGAGAAGGAAGCGGAAGAAGGAGAAGAGGAAGAAGATGATGTTGTTCGTGAAATCGACGTTTTCTTCAATCCGTCTATTGATGCCAACACCAAGGTCAGTAACCGTTCATCCATTGGATTAGATTCTTCATACATGTGAATTTTACTAATGTTTTTAGAGTTTTGATTTCACTATTATGTATGACAGCTTTATGTTCTACAATATCCTCTTAGACCGTCTTGGCGTCCTTACGAAATGGATGAACGATGCGAAGAAGTGAGTTGATACACATTGTGTAATGTCATTTACCTTCTGCATATTTTCGGTTCTTATCGTTTGGTTTTCTATGTGTCTTGAGGTTAGAGTGAATCCCTCTACCTCCGAGGTGGAAATTGATTTGTCTATGGATGTCCATTCGAGTAACTTTGACTCCGAGGTTGGAAATAAATTAAATTTGACTAAGCAGGTGAGGTACTAAGCTTATATTCAAGTTTAATCTTTTTGATGCAACTTTGATTTTCTTTTTTTTCGTTTTTCTCGATAGACCTTGACAACAACATGGAGGCAGCCTCCTACTTCGGATTATGCTATTGGGGTTCTATCAGGTGATCAGGTACTTGTTTCCTATTTTCAAAGCTTGTCAACATTGTTGTGTAGTGTGGATGTTTTATTGAATGATAGTAGATATAAAATGAACTTATAATATTTTTTTTTTTTACTTGTAGTTACACTTGAATCCTGTTCATGCTGTTGCTCAGCTCCGACCGTCTATGGAGTACCTTGCATCCCTCAACAAAGAGAATCAAGCAGAAACTACTGAAGAATCTGCCGAAAAAGCGAAAAAAAAGGTATAGACCACGACCTGACATTTTGCTAAACAATTGAGGTGTATAAGAATGTAGATTTTGTATCATTGATCCTTAAAAAATTTTTTTTTTTTCATTTCATCCTTTGTCAAAAGATTGGCCTGTGTAGGTTGGCTACTTAAGCTAACCCTTGGCGTTATTCTAATTCTGAGTCGATCTATTTGTGGCAGAACAAGGGAGTGCAAGCTTTAAAGGATCCGAAAGCAGTTCACGAAGAAGTATGCAAACTTTTTTTCTATATAAGTTTTTATGTTATCCTTTCTTCTCTTTGGGTGGCTGGTGGATATAGCTTGGTAACCTTATGCTGTTATCTTTCCTTTTCCTCTAGGATTGGGTTGCACTCAAATATCATGGACTTCAATCCGAGTTTTGCTCCAGATACCTAAACGGAATGATGGCGAATGGAAACTCAAAAATAGACTTCAACATGAGCCCGTACGATGTCATCCCTTGCACTGAGTCAGCTTGATACAATTTGTGTTTTTCCTGCTTACCCTTAAACTCTTTTTGGGTTCTTAATAAAGGGACGTTTATATCAACTCACTGTGCCATGGGGGAAGCTTAAAAAACTCTGGATCGAAAGATTCATTGAAAAGGTACCAGCTCTCGTATTTTCATCTAGTCAACATTTGCACCCTTTCTTACGTTCCTTAAGATATAGTCTTATGCTTTCAGGGCCTTGACCTCCCTACCAATTGAAGAACGCTTGCAAAAGTTGCTCTGCGAGGTTGGTAGCTACTATAATTAGATTTTTGCAATGAGTGCTTTTATTTTCAGTTTCTTGTTCTTTTTGAGTTTTTCTAGATGAAGTTTATATGGAATCTTCTTCTCCGAAGTAATGCATAAAATATAAATGTAACTATATAAGTAACCTGAGCAATTTGTCAATCATCACAGGGATCTCCGTTGCGTCGATATACTGTTCTTAAGCATTATGCCCCAGATTTTTCGGAAGAGGAATTCTTAAAGGTTCTCCAACAATTTGCCGTGTTAGTTCAAGGTTTATGGACTCCCAAAACTAAGCTACTAAAACTAGATGGGCCTGTAGAAGCTTCCAGGGATTATGTCCTGTCTTTGTTCAGCAGGGATTCAACTATAAAGTACTCTATAGTTGAAGCAACTGGTCTCCTTAGAGACAAGGTGAAAAGTATGTTGGATGTATTTGCCAAAAAAAGGCCTCTGCTATGCGATTACAAGTTTAGAGAGCCTACTGATGTTTCCTTCATAAAATCCTACCCGGGGATTGTTAAGGAGCAAAATCTTGTTTGGAATGCTATAGAAGAGAAGCTTAAAGCTTTGATAAACAAAGGAGTGAGAGGTAGAGGTGCTAATGGGAGGAATGTTGTTGGCAAAAATCCTTCCAATACAGTTAAACCGGAGACCCCAACAACTCTCGCTGACAAAGCAGGAAGTTCAAAAAGTTCGATACCCCGTGTTGTGAGGCAAAAAATGCCAGAAGAAACTCAGAGGGCGTTAACAAAGGCTTTGAAAAAGGTGCTTCAGACTCAAAAAGTTTGCAGGTGAGAACTCTTATACTGTACAATTATCTGAACTTGGGAATTTTCAGTTTACTGGATTTCATTTGGTTTTGTGTGCACAGCTTGGAGACGATATGCCAAGGACTTAGGGATCTTGCGGTTTCCACATCGAATCAACCAAAAGCTGATTCAAGCATGGCACAGCTTGTGGCGGCAGCTGTGGATGCTCACCGAGAAGAGCTCCAACTAGTTATAAATGAAGTAGCTGTTGAGATTCACGGCTCTTTTGTCGCCATATCGTGTCCGGAGCATTCAGAATATGATCCTTTGAGGTTATATTTTCGTTTTATTGGAAAATAATAGTACTGGTTCTTAATGTTTCTGCCGAAGCTTGAATATGTCTGTTTTTATCATCAGGCGAGTGGTGATCGACCTCTTACGTGGATCTGTATCTGGAACAAAGCTTAAGAAGGCCGAAGTATTTGCAGCAGGGAGGACCATGCTTCGTCGTGAAATCACCAACAACGAATACACAAAGGTCTTTTATTCACTTGACATCTCCTTTAACTTTTGTGTGTTGAGCCAAAGTGTGTTTTTGAGTCTGACTCTTGGTGTTGCTGCAGGTGATGAACGATCTCTGTGAAACCAGCTCTTCAGGATGGGTTTTACAGAAACCTCGTTGATGATTTCTTTAGTCTCAGCTTTATAAAATTAGATGTGTAAGAGACTAGAGTCAAATATTGAGAGATTCATTTTTGTAATCCTTTACTAATCAGTAATTTTGAGACTCCGAGTGGAATTGCAGAGAGATTTTGACCATAACATGCCCTTAAAAGATAATAAACAAATGGAAAAGTAAAAGTTGAAGAAAGGTTAAACAAATACTTCGGAATTATTCAATACAAAGGTTTCACAGTTGATTAGAAGATCTGAAACAAAAGAAGCAATTCATAATCCGTTGGTTCAAAAAGGGAAACTTTGTTGACTCTATCGGCTGCAAAATCCAATCTTCATAACTAACATAATAATATCTTCTTGTGTCTTGTTTCACCATTCCTCATTTGCAGCTGAAGATCCCTCAGAATATGTGAACCAAATCATAAGCAAATCTACTCCATTGGTTAAGGAAACCTACTTCAAGAAACAGAGACAACAGAGAGTGCAAATTCAACCAAAACCACGATTTTTACGGAGCTAATCATTTTTACCAAGACGATACCATTCAGATGTTCTTTCATAAAGCTAAAATCAAACCTGAGATTCACTTTTATCACATTATCATATTATCAACATGACCACCAGATTAAGATTAAGGATACGTCCAGAACAGCACGAACGACTGCGAAAAAAAGAGAAGACAACAGCGTCATTAGTAGTGAGCTTAATAGCGTCAATAAAAGACTCCTACGACCAAATATACTAGGAGTCTTCAGTGACATACTAACTGGGAGTAGCTTAGGCTTATAGTTGAAATTTGAACATGTAAATGTAAGAAAAGGAAATGATGTGATACCATAAGGCCACCGAGAAAGCCGTCAAAGAGGAGCCGATTCCAGGAATCAAAGTACAAGTGTGGTGAGAATCCTGACTTGGCCATGAGCCCAACCGAAGTGATCAACATGACCACAAAGTAAAACACAAAACCGGTCAAGCCTGTGAATCCAATAATTCCAGCAAGCACACCAGCTATGATAGACAGAAACGTCCGGCTGCAAACAAGAACAAAACATCAGAACATGGTTTGAAAACAAGAAAGAATTGTGTAAATGATGAATGAATTGAGGACCTGTTCTGTATGACTTTCAAATTGTTCTGCAGATTCTCTCCACTGAAGGTTGGTATTTCACTCATGGCGTCCTTTGATCTCTTCTCAGATGAACCCATTTAACAATCTGACCAAACATCAAATTCCACCAAATTACATCCAAATCTCAACAAAACCTAAAACTATTGTTTTGAGTGTAAAATTGCCCCATCCCAAAATAGGGTTTCTAAATCACGACGACTTAGGATTATATTCGATCTGGTTTATCGATCTTTTGACTCAGTTCCGATCTACTCTGAGTTAAACAAACATTCGAAAAGGAATTAGAAAACTTACACTTGGAAACGAAAGCAACAAGAGGAAGATCGGAGCAGGTTGCTTGATTTAGAGGAATTATTAATCGAGAAGATGAGCAAAATCTGAGAGAGAGAGAGAGAGAGAGTATTCGTAAGTCTCCCTCTTGAGTTTCCTAAAGCCCATCAGAGCTTAAAATAAAGCCTCTTCCCTATGATTTCTTTTTTGTAAGAGAATGATTTTTTTTAATGGTTTATATGGCATTTCATTAATTAAAAATATGTATGATGTTTTTTTTTTTTTTTGTTTTGCCAACATGAGCTCATGTATGATGTTTTTAACTTGAGATTATAATAGTTTAATTTGATCTTGATAATTTAAATTATATTCAAGTTTAAAAAAAAAATCGGTAAGCTTTTTTTGTAAAATAGATTGCAAAATTATGAATATCCTACTTCTTTTGTAGTTAGCTACCAAAACTAGCATCGATTTGGTTTAGACCAATGAGTTCCTTTTGCTAGTCAAATAAAACTTAGCCTACAGTTGAGACCTACTCGAAGAAGCTGCGAAACCAAACCAAACTCACATAATTTCATTTTGTTCATTCAATGCTCAAAATAAGCTTATTGGCAGAACACAGTTACGATGGTCTCATCAAGTTACCGCTTAGCAATAAACAACAATAGCTTTCCTTTCCCAGTTACACTTTAAACAACAAGGGCCACTTCCCTCGCGAATACATCAATTTGCAGTAAGCAAAGACAAACAATGGAATAGTTATACATAAAGGTACATTTGAATCAATGGTGGCTTTTATACAAATCGATGCTCCCTAGTTGTAGTCTGGAGGTTGAATTCACGTCTTGTACTGCCAAAAACTGGAACCTGCCACCGATAACATTAAACCTTAGGACAAAGAAATCCAAATGTGACTGTCTTATCAAAATCCAATTCAAACCACAGTTTTTATTGCAACTCAACCGCGTTGAAGATTTTCTAGACCTGAAAAGATTTGCTTGGAATCCGGGTGATGTTATTTTATAGGACTTTCGTTGGAACCGCTCCTCGAATACTTGGCAAGTTTGCTTGTCCAGAACAGACCATGACGATCCACCGTCCCTACTTCCTTCAAGAACCCTGGAAAAGGCAACAAACCGCAAATATAAAGTGAGGAAATATAGTCCAAAATGAGTATGTTTTAGACTCTAAAAAAAGAAAGCAAAAAGGCATATTACCAATCTTTGGGGTCTCTCTCTGGAGCATCATTTGCAGACATGAGCTCGTATGCTACGAGTTGGTGCATCTGTTTGTCGAGTGCTTTGTACACAATCCAACAGCCTGTAAGAAGCAAGATGGGTATTCCCATTATAATTTTGTAACCGATTTTTTAGATTGATGTTCCAGAATTTTTTTTACCTTTAGCCCCATTTGGTTCCTCCCATTTGGACTCTTGGATTCCATCAAAAGCTGCGGTTGCCTGAGGCATCAAGGCATAATAATATCTAAGAATAATCATGATGGTTTTATTAGGGTAGATGAGAGTTGTAGTTGTGTACTACTTACAATGCCAGAAGGAAGCTCTTCGCCACTTGCGAGGACAGAACCAGAGCATACCCTGTTCTGTTTCAGTAATGGAAAAGAGAGGGATTCTTTGTTCAAGTTTTGGCATTTGCTGAGGTCAGTGATCAGTTCCCTTAAAGCGTCCATTGCAACTGGCAATGCTAAAGCTGTTTTTGTGGGTTCACCGTCCAAGCATATTGTGAGACTTTTGTCGTCTGCGTCTCTCTTGCTCTTTAAAGAAAGAGCGAGAAGCAAACCGCCCAGTGCGGGTAGAATCTGCTCTGGGAACAAACTTGAACTATCTGAATCTAAAGTCATGCAAGCCTTCCTTGTTTTGTAAGGTGCATTCTTCAGGTCCACTAGGACTCGCTTGATCATCTCAAGTACCTCAATTGCTCTTGCAACCGGTATATCATTCTCTACGAATTGAGTCAGTAGAGGCAGAAATGAGTTGTAAATGTTGGTCACATGATGATCAACACATATGCGAACTGGGCAAGAGGAAGAGCTGACAGAGCATTTTTCATCTGAACCGAATTCTGATCTCAGAACACGCCATTCCTTGTCCCCACTTTGCCTTCCAGGTAACGAAACTGAGGCATCATCTGGGGAATGCAGATTTCTCTCGAGTTCTTGCTCCTCATTTCTGTCTCTGAGTTCAAGCGCAGATAAAACATGGGGCATCAGGCTACTTCGCCGTTCCCTTGTCAGGGTACGAAGAACAGCTTGCAAAGATGATTCAGTTGTGAGAGTCCGCCTAGACAAAACCTAGAGAGCGATGAATGGAAATGATGTTACAGATTCTTAGACAAACAGAACATTCACAATTTTCCTGTAGCATATTACCTCCTGCCACTTCTTAGTGTATCGCTTAGTGACATCACAAACTCCGTCCTTGGAAATTGCAATAACGTAGTTCAGTTTTTTATTCCATCTGGAAGGTAGAAGTTTAATGAGAATATTGTTCTAATAGAAGCATGGGAAGAGGAGGTAACTGGCAAGCAAGAAAATGTTACCCTTTTTCATATAACATGGGTTTGTCATGCACTGCTTCACAAGGGTCAAGGTGGATCCATCTGCAGAATGAAAAAAACGGCACAATATACTTTGTAGAAATTACTTCACGGCTGAAAGTTCCTACAAAAGACGTTAGTTTGGCATATGAAGTTTACCTTCCCAGAGAGTGAGAGAAGCATTCAGTCCAAACATGATCTGTAAAGTCAAGTATCTGTAAACAAACGGAAATATTACATAAACATAAAAGAAATAGCAATTTGTTTACGGTAAGTGACAATGTTAGTTAGAAGAATACCCAGCGAGAATCATAGCCAAACGAGCGGCAGTAAAGCGTAAAGCAGTTGGCCCACTCCCCGCAGCGGCCGCTCTTGGTTTCTAAGAGCTGTATGAACAGGGAAGTAAAATGGTACATGTCAATGAAGTCAAGAATATATATATATTCCAATGTACAAGCTATTTAGTTACCTTCAGCGGATCATTGTACCGAGGAAATCGAGTAATTCTTGAACACAAGGTACATCTGTATAAGTTGTGGCGAAACAACAAACAACTAGTCAAATTAAAGTTTGACAACATAAAATGATCAAAGTAGTGTAAGAATTGAGTAATTCTTGCTCTCAATCCAATACACTATAGAGTGATTAAGCATTTACATTCCTACAATTCTCTCCTAAAATAAAGGCCATGAGTTCAGAATAAACATGTTACATTTTCTACGAAAACAAAACTATACCAACTGCAAAGTAATTCAACGTACCGATATAGTTCAACTCGATTTGCTCCATAAGAAAGCTCTGAGGTAAGTGGGTTTCCCATCCCTTGGCCTATGGTTTTTCCACCACAACCGTCACAAGGAGGTTCGTTGACCCATCTGCATTAGTCACCCAGTCAACAACTAGAGGAAGAGGTTCTCAGAAACTACCCGGCTAATATATTTCCCTAGAACTAAATAAGCTACATAAAAGGAACAGATAATAGCACAAACCAATTGTAATATAAAATGAAGCCTGTTACTCCAAATCTAGATACCATCAAGGAATCCAATATTGCAATTTATAGTTGATTTTAATATTTAACTTTCAGTTCACAAGATGTAATATTTCTGAGATTCTTATCAACTCTACAATTTTAGATTGTGTAGGTGACATAATGATAAGTCCAAAAAGACAAAGAAAAGGGAGCTTCGTCAACACCTGAAGGATCTTTTGAACCAGAACAAAAGCTGAAGCAAGAAAGCGTAGTCTAGTTCCTCTTTCCGTGGCTCAGAATTTCCCTCCTGATATGTTCATTAGAAGCTTGGATCAGTTAAAAATCTTATATAAAATCTAACGCTCAAGTAAACCTCAACCAAAACCCCTAGAATTCTGAATTTCAATATAAAAGCTGAAACCTTGGCGAGAGAAACCAAAGCCTTCTCCTCGAGCTCGTCTTTAGGAACAGTCTTCCGAGCAGCTTCTTGACGGACTGGATCCTCATACTAAAAAAACAAAATTTTGCAATCATAAAATCAATACACATGTCCAAGATTCTTGTGTGAAAAGATTGAAAGAATCTATTCTAGTCTATCACCATGAGGACTTGGCTAACACAAGGCCTTATTCTCCGCTCGAATTCGCCGCTATCTTGTGCAGCAACGTACTGTTGAAACATCATTGCCTCTTCTTCTGCCTGAATGCAAGAAAACCCAAAATCAAAGTTACTCCAATATCATTATCATTACTCAGTTCATCAATGCACATGAAGAAGAAATAAATAAAAAGCGATCAATGTAACTAAGACCTGCAACATTCGTGCCAATTCTTCGTCTGATTTCTCCATTTCCGCATTCTTACCAGAGATTCCTTCAGAGTTTTCTCCAATTGAGAGCAATCGGAGTTTATCGGATATAGAACCGAGATCAGTCTCATCGGAAACCAGTCGATCATCGCCTTCCGTAACGATCTATCGCCCACAACACAAATCATCAGAGATTCCATCTTCCATCACCCAAAACACACAAAATCAAATGGTACCTTTTGCTCATCAGGAGGAACCAAAGTGAGGGAGAAAATTTGAAAGCGTAAAACCTGGAGAGCAATATCGATTTATGTAATCGAATCGGAGATGAAATATGAATAGAAGGAAATAAAGAAGGAGAGAGGGAGAGAGAGACCTCAAGACCATCTTCAGTGTCGTAGTCGAGAGGAAAGCTCGAATCTTCGTGAAGGACGACGAATTTTCGAGCCACCATTTTCTCAGATGATTGAAATTCCAAAATGATCTCTCAAGTTTATCTTAACAGATATGAAAAAGTGAGAAAATTCAGAAACAGTCTTCTCCGACAAGTGAATTGCTAACCGGCCCGGTTTGGTACGATTTGATTTAACGATGTCGTCTCAATCTTTTAACCAAGCTACATTCCCTTGACAATTTTGATTCATTGCATATGAATTTTACTTCATAAGTTACAAGAATGTAATCGGATGTGGCCAAATTAGACTTGATGATAACAAATGATTTTTTCACTCCTCCATACCATAAGTATTGGATGATCCTGACGTGTATGATTGTATTAAGCATTTTATCCGTACGGTAAAAGGAACTATACAAGAAGGCGATTACATCGAGCGAGAGTGGAGCATATTTTGCTTGTTTCATCGATGCATCACGGTCAAACACATTACACATCCAATAGCTCTGCTATAGTCAGTCTTGATTGGAAGATGGGTACCAAAGATTAGGATTCTGTTGCTAAGAAAGAAAAGATCGAGGTAAGTCCTTTTAACTTTCCAATCAATAATATCACAATATTCTCGCCCAAAAAAATATACAAAATATGGTGGTGAATATATAATTGTTCTAGGGTGTGGAGATATTAGGATTTAGGGCCAACATACTCTACTAAAAAAAAATCAGGTTATTTATAACTTTGGTCTCTTCTAACTATATATAATTTGCATGAACATGAAGATTTAGAATGTATAAAGAGTCATTATTTGGTGCAGGGAAGCACATATGAGAGAAATAAACGAGAATACTAACAAGAGAGTTGCGCAGCTCAGCTTTGTGTCTTTAGGAATCTCCCTTGTTTTTTCACTATTACAAGTTTGGTATCTCAAACGCTACTTCCTCAAGAAGAAGCTTATCTAAGTATTTACATATTAATTCTATATTATTTAAGAAATTTTGCAATCGCATGCCCCTTTTCGGGGGTACTATATATTGTAACACATGTTTTTGTTGTCTTTCACAGATTAAACTTAAGATATGTTTTCATTGGTTTAAATTGCAAAAGCTAAAACTTGGCTTTTGATTGGTGAAAACGTTAGGAATGTTAGTGACACTAGTAGATTTTCATACACCATTAATTTGCAGAGTAATTTGCTAACGAATGAAGGCATTAAAAAAGAATTTTGAGTGAGGTTATAAGAATTAAACCTGTTGTTTGTGCACCGTAAAAGCTTAAGAAAAAACTCAATCAGGCATGATGCATTAGATAAATTAGTGAATTAAACAGTTTAACATAGGTTCAAGAAGTTGTGTTTAAACAAACACTTGTGGTTTTGGAAGAAGACATGACCCATTAGACTTTTAGCTTCATGTAGATCCAGAGATAATAAAATAAGTATAACTCTTGCAAGTTAGTAATATAACTCTTCATGAGTAAAAACGAAGAAATAACCTAAAGGATAATGAACAATCACCAGAAAAGCTCCTACATTTGTACTTGTTACCACCTCATATCACAATTTAGCACTGTAGTTACCATTTACTGAATCACAAAATTTACCAAGAGAAAACTCTTGCGGTGGAAATCATAACTTGTTTTTAACTTTTTAAGTTATGACAGAATTTACTTTGATTTTGTGTGATAGCTCAATTTCCATTAAACCAGCTAGATAAAAAGAAATTGTTGATAAATTTTTCATGCAGAGAAAAATAGAAAGAACTCAACAATGCTGCTCTACCTCAATGAATTTTTTTGTCATCAAGAGTCTTGACACTAATAAAATTTGCGAAAACGTCGGATTTCTATATCTAGCAACTTACCAAATACATAAAGAGATTACTAAATATTTCTGCATACAAAGTCATTGATCCACAAAAAACAAATTTTGATTTTGCAAGTGGTACCCAAGATATTGGCGGTATTATCCACAGTCATTGTGGCGTTTCTCCATGAAAATATGAGAAACCATTAAAAAGAATTGACTCAAACCTTATACTAAGTACTAACTCATGCAACCACTCAAAATTTTAAATACAACCAACAACTATAATAGTACTAAAAATCAGAGAAGCAATAGAAAAGAAGGACGTACATGAAATCTCTTTTTCTAAGCACAAAAAATGCTGAGAGATGGAGACAGAGAATAGTCTTATAAGATATATAATTCTTCAGTAAACCAGAAGTCACCACAAAAACGAGAATTTTTGTTTAAAGGATTAGAAAGAGACTCTACCACAACAATTCAGATGCAAGAAAATAACATTAATACTAGTATGACTATTTAAATGCAACTAATAACACTAAATATTTGAAACCAAGGTAGAAAGAGCGAGAGAGAAAAGATAGGCTAAAGTGCCGAGTAAGACTTAAACTGGCCAAAAGGAGTATTCAACTAGAGAAGAATCTTTTAAGATAAAAATCTTCTGTAAACAAGAAGTCAAAACAAACATATGAATTTTCGTATAAAAGATTAGAGACTCTACCACACAACTCAGAACAATTTAAATGCAACCAATAACACTAAATATTTGAAACCACGGTAGAGAGGCGATAGATAAAATATAGGCTAAATGCTAAATAAGAATTAAACTGACCAAAAGGAGTAGTGAATCAAGAAATCATAAAACTCCAGCCACGGAAGATTTTGTGAAAGGGCTAAGAAAAATACCTGATCATAAGAGGCGGGAAAATATCATCTCCAAACTTGATTTCTGCAATACCGGGTTTCCCTATTAAGAACCAATCAATGTAATTAGAACAGAATGACACAAACATAGATTGATATATTCTTCAATGACCTAATATGTGTATGTACAGCAAAGCTAAAATTCAACATTGTGATGGTTAGACGCACATAAATTAACAAGAAACTACACAACAGAGTACAATCTAGTTAGAGATGTGAAATACGTACCTGCTTCTTGAGACGCCAGATTCTTGTGTATTATGTAGAAGTTTGAATTTCCTCTCTATACATTATCCAAGCTCATAAAGACAATGGATTAATTCTTTATTCATAAAGTCCTCTCAGCAGAAAGTTGAATTTACCAATTTTAGTCTATGCAGACGTAATTCGACATGGCGAATCTTAAGCAGACTTATGAAGTCTATGCAGAATATTGAATTTTTCCCAATCTTTGGATATCATGAGAGCAGTCGTATTAAAGGCAATGCTTCACGAGGGAGGGATGCAGAGAATGTAGTATTATCCCATCATGTTGTCTAGCAAGATTTATATTTTTTCGCAGAAACTTGAATTTCAAAGATTATGTGACATCAGTGAATATTTTATCCTTAAGCAGACACATGATGCTTCTCAAACCCAACAATATCTCCTTAATTTTATATCCTACCGTCCAAGCATATAGATAGGCTTAGAGTTTTGAGTAGAGAACTGATTTTTCCCAATATTGAGACACCATTAGACACAAACCTTGTTAAAAGGCAGAAGATCTTTGCAGACATTTGAAGTTTATATCGAGCTGCCCAGCTCAGCAAGATGATCTTAAGCAAGCAGAACATTCCCCTTTCTGAACTTGAACTATTTTAAAGTTTATATCAAGTTGTCCAAGCATATAGCTAGGTTTAGAGTTTTGAGCAGAGAATTGATTTTTCCCAATCTTGAGACATACACAAGCCTTTGTTAATAGGCATATTTTAGCAGAAACTGAAATTAATAACAAGCTGTCCCAGCTCAGCAAGTTAACCTTAATCAAGCAGATAACTGAATACTTCAGATTCCGAACATACAATCCTTATTAAAGAACTTTAATTCTCCTTAAATAAGCAGAAGTTTTGAATTCTATATCATATTGTCTTAGCATAGCTAGACATAGAGTTTTAAGCAGAGGATTGGATTTCCCAAGTTTCAAACCTTGTTAAGAGGCAGATCTTTGCAGACATTGAAGTTCAAATCAAGCTGTCCTGACAAACCTTATATACGAATATTATCCCCGCTTCAAGCATATCTTTTTTCTATTTATATCATACTGCCCTAGCATAGCTAGGTTTAGTGTTTTGAGCAGAGACTTGAATCTTCCCAATCTTGGGACATCATTAGATAGAAGCCTTATTAAAGGACTTTCTTCTCCATAAATATGCAGAAGTTTTGAGATTAATGTCATAGTACTGTCTTAGCAATAGCTAGATTTAGAGTTTTGAGCAGAGAATTGAATTTTCCCAATCTTGAGACATCATTAGATACAAACCTTGTTAAAAGGAAGATCTTTTCAGAAATAAAAGTTTATATATCAAGCTGTCCAATTTTCAGAGTTCTCAGCAAGATATATAGTAATTTGGGACACAATTTTGACAAGCTTTGTTTTTAAGAACATCATCTCCGCTTCAAACATATCTTGCTTGTGTTATGCAACATCCAGTTTTGACAGCTTTATTTAAGAACATTATCTCCAAGCCTTATTCAAGAACATTATCTCCGATTCAAGCAAACCTTGCTTGTGTTAGGCAACATCGGGACCAATTTTCCCAAGTTTAGAAACCGGACAGGCAACAACCATATGATGTAGCCATCCCTTCCTTTTGGGTTTAAATCAATGAAAAAAAACTTCAAAACTTAAAAAAAAGAAAACAAAACCAAAACAGAAATCTCAAGGATCCAAGAAAACATTGATCCAAAAGAGGGCTTTTGATTTGCGAAACCGGAATAAGATATATGAAAAGAGCGACAAAAGATGGTTTTTTGGTTTAATTAATCCAAATTCTGAAGAAAGTTTCGACTTCAAGAAACGAAGGTAAAGCCCAAGAACAAAATATCCAAAAAGAGGAATTTTGCAAATCAAAAGCCGAATAAGAATTTAACACAAAACCCTAATTTGAATTTTGAAACAACAAAGGTAAAATCGAAGAACCATAAGATGCAAAAACATGACAAGAAAGAAATTAGATTAGCGTAACCAACAATTAAATCGAAACTTTAAACAATACATAAACAAAACGTGGCTCGTGAAATCCGGGAAGAAAAAATCACAATCAAGAAAGTTATAAGAAAAAAAAAACCTCGAACAAAAAAAATTATACATCGCATCAAAGGAGAGATGTGTATAATACACGGACCCTAACAAGTTTAAAGGAAGAAATAACCTAGCGGCGATGGTGGCCTTCGAAGAAAAAAAAACTCTGAATCGCTTCCGAGTCCGAGAAGAAGGAAACAGAAGCGAGATGAAGAAAACAACAATTAGGAGAAAGAGTATTAATTTTGAAAAGATACTATTTAGGACCTTTAATTAAAATAGATACACTAAATTTTACTTTTATGTCGGTCTCAGTAAATTTATTGGGCTTAAATGAAATCCATAAGGCCCAAACGTTTTTCTTTTCTCTTACAAACAGTTCTTTTTCCGAATTTTTGAACAATTTCCTCCTATTTTAATACTAAAATCAAAAAACAGTCAAACCATATACAAAACATGTGTACTCAAATCTGATTTTCCCTATTTTAGGGTTAGGTTTCAGTGAAAAAGGTAGAGATAACAAATGATTTTTCGCTCCACATTTTTATGAGACTAATCAAACTTCCTTGCTCCCCAAACTGCGTGTTTGAAGATTAAGAAAAAAAAGGACGTGGCCCAACCAAAAATTTAATAAAGTCTACCAAAGTTACAACTGGATTCTTGTTTTTTTAGCACAATTATTAAAAAAAAACAGTGATTTACCATACAACCGACCCCAAAACAACAAATATACGAATCGTTGCAACAAAATTAGTTTCTTTTTCCATTAAAGAAAACAAAGTTCTGTGTGGATGCAAAAAAAGTCTGCAAAGTGCAAACAGACAAAACTGTTTTCTTTTTTGAAAATGGGTGGTGGAACGAACTTGCAGGGATTGAAAACAAAACATTTCATCAGCAGCCGAAAATCCTAAGCAAACCGTCGAACGAAACGCCGTCGTTTGAATCACCACCGGCGAACCGAATCATGGCTTTGATTTCATCGTCGGAAGAAGGCAAACCGGCGGAACCCAAGTAAGTTTTCAAATCTGCATAGCTCAATCTCCCGTCTCCGTCTTTATCCATGGCCTTGAACACATCCTTCATCACTCCTTCTTCAGATCTACCAAACGGCGCCGTTTCCAGAACCTTCTCGAATTCCTCAAACTCTACGAATCCGTCTTTGTTCGCGTCCGCCACCGACATCATCGACCCGATCATCGTCTCGTCGCCGGAAGAACTCGAGATCCCGGCGTAGAATGCCCGGAGATCGTCGCTGCTGATTTTACCGTCGCGATCGGCGTCGATGACCTCGAACGCCGGACGGAAATCTGGATTCGTTGCGGTGAAGATCGAACTCGTAATCCTACCAGAAGGACACATTTTGCTCTTCTCACTCTCTTTTAAGGGAATTGTGGATCGAGTTTGTGAAGGAAGCTGCTTATTATGAGAGCGTTAGAAACGTGTGGGAGGGTAAGGGTTTATATATACGACGAGGCTGGAATTTGGAGGCACTTTGACTATTAAAGCTTCGAATGGAAGTTTTATTTATTTTGGTTGTTTTTTTTATTAATTCATGAAAGAAAAGAAATACTAACTATTTAGTATGTGAGATAATAATAATAATATCAGAAATATCTATATTTAAAAGGAGATATCTATAGGTTTTTGTTTTTTTATAATGTCTTAATTTTTTTTTTTTTTTTTTTTGAATATTTTTACGTTTTTTTCCATTGAAGTTAGAAAATGAAAATGAGAGATATTAAATGTAAATAATATTTAAATTCCGAAATGAAATTTGGTTACATATTTGGATTGTAGAGGAATAAGTGCGTAGGGGATGACACCATCAAAGTAGTGAACAAGTCTCTTTTTTTTGGTATTAAGTAGTGAACAAGTCTCTGATTCGTAGAGAAAGTCGATTTCTTTTTCGTTTGTCTTTTTCATTGTTGAAAAATATCGTCCGTATTTTAATATTTAATATTTGACGATAAAAAAATTAAATTTATACTTTTCATGTTTTCGTCACCTAGTCACAAAGCATCTTCCGTCCAACGCTAGAATCTTTTTTATGGGGAATCGAATAAATATTCTGTGGAGAAGACCGCTAAAAAACAAACTCGAGAATTATGCTTTTACTAAAAACGTGATTTTAGTTATTTTCTTCGACTCTATGAATAAAAATACCAAAAGTCAAAAAGTTTAATTTCTTTTAAAAATAAAGGGTACAAAATTTTCACCATGTTAAATAGCAAAAAAGAAACACTTGATCTTGTCTCAGAGTCTCAGAGATATATAATGCCTATACAAATTTTTTTTTTTGGTAATAAGCCTATACAAATTTCACCATTGCTTCTTTCCCTTTTTATTCTTCTTCTTGCTGCTGCTACTACTTGTGTTACTGCCAGTTGCTGAAGAAGGGCTCTCGCTCGCATTATCAAACATACCGGCTTGCACGGCATTCTGCAACCACTCGTAAAACTCTTCTTCCGTCATTGTTTCATCCATGTTTGCATTTGGCATTCTCGGGTTTCCTCTCTGTCCTGAGGACCCACTTGTTCCTCGTTTTGCAGCAGCTGTCACGTTTGTGTTCACATGGAAGCTCGGCTTGTGACTGTTTGCTGGACATCTCATTCCCTTCAAAACAAAACAAAAACATTGAAAAACCGAACACATCTCTTATGAAATGGTGAAGCAAGCGATTAGGTTTTTGGTACCTGACAAATGTACCACTGAGAAGCTTCATATATTTTGCTGTCTGCACATACGTAAGCACGCGGCATATCAACCTGTGTTACAACAAACAAACCTTTCACATGACTATGTGAAAGCATAACAAGGATAGTGCAAAGAGCGCAAATTTTTATATTTCTATCAGTCTTTTCCCATGAAATGAGAACTTGCTGTGTCTAAAATACCTTTTGAAACAACCCAAACAGGACCTGCTGCGAAGATTGTTCAACCCAACCATCTCCATCTTTTGCTTGATGAAATTCCTTGCAATCCTTGAGATACAAAACCAGGGCTCGTGTAAGTTGGTTAAGTATTATTAGGGATTATACTTCCTCTCAAGAAATTTTATAATTGATGTAGTAGTATATAGTATCTCTAAGATGCAGGTGAAGAGTTGGAAAATACCTGGCACCATCTTGCTCTGGATTTTGATTTCTTTGTAAGAAACCAGGCGTGGAGATTGCCACATTTTTTACATGCTATTTGTCTAGACTCTCTGAAAGCTTCCTCTCCTTCACCTTCTCCAAAACCCGAGCCAGAGAAACCGTGTCCCCGAGCCTCCTGATTCTTGATGATAAGTTACATTAGCACACTAAAATAAAGACAACTATCCGAGTAGAGGGAACAAAAGGGATAGTATTGAGGAATAAAGTGATAGACCTATAAGCATACCTTTTGAGAAGAATTCTGAAACCTTCGAAAGTAGTTCAGTAGTTCCTCCTTCTTTAATTCATCGTCATATGATTTCCGCTTTATAGAATCAAGCAATATCTAGAAGCCAGATAAGGAGATCAGAGATGTGGGGAACTTGTTTGCACCGATACAAATTGATGAAACGAGAAAACAAAAATTACCTCATATGCATTCTGAAGTTTCTTAAAAGCTTCAGCTGCTCTTTCATTCCCCATATTCTTATCAGGATGGACCAGCATCGCCTATTAAACATTCACAATGCTTATAAACTTAACATACGTTCTTGTTGCTCATGAGTATGCAGCAATTAACACAGACAGAGAGACATTCACTTCAAAGAGAAGATAGAAAGGATTACCTTTTTCCTATATTCTCTCTTGAGATAAGCCATGTCAACATCACCATACCGAGTTAAGCCCAAAGCTGAGTAGTGGTCAGCACAATTCAGCAACCGAGCAACTTCATCTTCAGATGTTAGCTCAGAGTCTGTTCCGCTAGTTGACGCGACTCCTGGGCCACGGTCTCCTTGAAAGCCAGGGGCGTTTTCAAAAGATGAACCATTCATGGGCTCGGTGGGTCCATCAGCTGTGCTCTGCTGGTTTATTTTGTCCTTGAGGAAATATATGAGAGCATCGGTTGAGATGAACGCAAGATTAAAAGCGAAAAGAAGACCTAGCCATCCGACATAACCCCATGCACTATAGACTGAATACACTGTGACGATAAACAGTGCAACGCTCTCGTGCTTCAGCATGAATGCCAGACCTTTACATCAACAAGCATATAATACTGTATTAGAAAAAAATAATGCATGAGAATGGTTGCAACAAGACTGAGATTCGAAGGACTTTACCTCCGAGCAAGAGGAAGAGCAGTGTTGTCCAAAAGCTACCATAGAGCCACAGTAAAACCAAACCAGAAATGCCAAGCGTAACAGACCCAACAACGAATCCAACGAACAACGCCACCAGAACAGTTGCAACCTGTATTTATTTATCGAATATTGACTTATGCCTAAAAAGTTTAACATATAAGCAATCAAATTTGAGATTCTTACCGACATCACTATAAACTTGGTCACCCCGATCATGGAAAACGCTGAAAAGAGACCACACCACATGATTGAGAAAAAGGATGCAGTTCCCATCCGTATAAAAGAACCAAAACCTCGGAATGCACAGTCCAACCAAACCAGAGATATAAGAAGAAGTATGCTGCAAAAGTGCATAAGCCATCTGAAGACAACCGGATATGCTTGCCGAATTTTCGTCATAAGAAAATCACGGGATTTATATACTCGTGACTTGAGAGAAACTATCAAAGGCCAGTGTCTTTCCATCCACTGAGTCAGTTTCCTAAATATTGCATTGTACGCTAGATTAATATTCTCCGAGGGGCTGTTTGTGCTCAATATATCGAGCAAGCTTCTCATAACACCGTTGATGTGTTCACGAGCAAATGGAATATATCTAGTTTCTTCAGTGTTGGTAAAACCATGAAGACCATCTGCAGATAAATCAGTCTCTGAAGCAACAGGCTGATGTATATCCTTGGGAGCTACTGCATCCATATCTCTTTCTAAAGTTTCACAAACTGGACTAGTTGTTGTCTCTTTCATGACACTCTCAGCCTCGCTAGTTTTCCCTTGTCCCCTTGAAGACATGACGGAATCAGAAGTTTTCTTTCTTTGCTTCGTTTGGTAATCCATTCCATTCTTCTGGTGGCTTCCTTTCCGAGCCATTCCCAATATCTAAACCCAAAAAACTAAAACTTTTCTCTACCAATTCCTGCCACTAGAGAAGGCAGAGCAAATCGTGAACAAGTTAGTGAATGTCATATAAAACGTCTAGCTAACAAAGTAACCCAATCAAAGTGGAAGTGAAGAAAGTTTCAGGGATATCAGAAAAAAACCCAAGTTCAAATCTTTGAATACAATTTCGAAATTGAGATCAAACCCATCAAAATACTTTCGGATTTCGTAGCATAATTAGTAAGAAAACTCCCACATCCCCGAAATCGAATTGGTAATAAGAATACGAATTTGATAAGGCAAATTGGGGAAGGAGAAGAAGAAAAGGGTACCTATAAACTCTGATTCCAAACGAGAGGCGCAGCGAAAGGAGGAGGAGGAGGAGATTCCATGACAAGAAGAAAAGTCAATTAAAGGTCGGAGAAGAAGGCCCACAAGATAAAAATCGAAACTTTAGTGTGCCCTAGAGCATCAATCCCTGCTCAGAATCGATTAACCAAATTGGGATTTATCTGTGAATTTGGAGAGTGATTAAAACAAGGCAATGAAGAAGAAAAAGAGGCTTCAATTTGCAATCTGGAGTAAAGCGATCAGAACAACGGAGGTTTCCACCGGCGGTGTCACTGTTTAAAGATGTGTTGGTGAAAGAAAATCAGTTTTGTAAAATACATTATTTTTCTCTCTTTAATTTAATCTTAAAATCATTTTCAATTTTAAAATTCATGTTAGTTTTTAAATTCGATTCCTTTTTTAATGTTCAATGAAATCAAATATTCTAAAATTTAGGATTTCGTAAATATTCTACATAAACATATATATATATATATATATATATTTTTTTTTTGTCAACCTTTGTAAATACATAATTTCACACTTTCGATAAAAAAAAAAAAAAAAATTTGAATCGAAGATTAACATAGAAGTTTCACCGTCAAAAACCAGTCATCGGAAAATTGGATTTTTCGAACGGGATCCAGGAAAAATCCGAAAGGGGAGAAGAAAAGCTTATACAGAGTTCCAAGCGAAAGAGGATCGTCGGAGGTTGAAAATCATACTAGATTCGTGGGATGGCTATTTAGGAGCTCAAACCTGGAAAGAAAATTAATTAGGGCGACTAATATAATTATATATTTTAAAGTATGTTATAAATCATAGTGGATTGTCATAACTAGTTCTGGTCCGTTTACGGCCCATTAACACTTAGTCTTTAGGCCGGTTTAATGAATCCTAGTTGAATTATGATTTTCCTTTTCTCTCTTGTAATAATCTTATATAAAGGATCTTATGATTAATGAATAAATACAATCTTCCCCATTCGTTCTCTTGATTCACAACACGTTATCAGCACGAGTTGCTCCCGAAACCCTAAAAACACAAAAAACGCGATTACTGTTCATCGTTACTATTCATCATACTGTTCATCGCGTACTGTTCATCGCGCATTATTCATCGCGCACTGTTCATCGCGCACTGTTCATCGACGATTATTGTTCATCGACGATTACTGTTCATCCGGCGTTACTGTTCAAATCATAGTTCATACAGCCTTTAAGGTTACGGCGAACTAGAAGAAAGTTCATACAGCCTATCAACGGTTACGGCGAACTAGAAGACTCACGGAGGTTAAGAAACCCTAACTTGAAACCCTAACCTAATTCAATTAAAATCCAAACCGATTGCATGATCTGTACCTGTGTCGATCGACACTAGTTTTATGTCGATCGACACGTAAACTTCTGCCTGAATTTGTTGTTTGAATTAAACTGTGTCGATCGACACAAATCACCCGTCGATCGACAGTAAACACTCTGTCCAAATTTGGTTGCATATTTATTTGAACTCGTTTGTTTGTTTGCTTGTTTGGATTGATTCGTTGATTGATAAACATGAAACTGAAACTGATTGCATCATATAGACATAACATGCTTGATTAAAATCCGGTCATATCATCATACGGTTTAGAATTTGAATACTAGGCTTGCATCATGAGCATATAAAAACATTATGTTAGGTTGTTAAACATAAAAATCTGGTTTCATAAGCATCATGCATCCGTACCCGTTTATATAAGCACCCATGACCTATTTTGCATCATATGCATAAAATTTAAAATCTTATAGTTCTTAGAGAATAGGATGAATGTTTTCAGATGTCGAAAATAAATAATTTGGATTATGCTGCCCTCAATCTCTCTGGAGACAATTACTTACAGTGGGCGTTGGATACTAAGATAAATCTAAAGTCTAAAGGACTTGGCGAATGTATCATTGAGGATAATAATGAGAATGAAAGGAATCGATACAGAACGATATCGATCATTCGTCATCATCTTGTTGAGGGTCTCAAGGATCAATACCTAACCATTGAGAACCCTTTGGACCTTTGGAAAGAATTAAAGATAAGATATGACCACCATAGAACGGTGTTGTTACCAAAGGCCAATTATGATTGGAGGAATCTCAGGTTCCAGGACTTCAAGTCCGTGGAAGAATATAACTCGGCTATGTTCAGAATAGTTTCTCAATTGAGACTATGTGGTGAGAAGGTAACTGAGAAAGACATGTTGGAAAAGACCTTCTCCACCTTTCACACTAATAACGTGTTGCTTCAACAGCAATACCGTGAAAGAGGTTTTGAGACATACTCAAAGCTTATAGCATGTCTATTACTAGCCGAGGAGAATAATACACTGCTAATGAGAAACAGTGAGATGAGACCTCCTGGATCAGCCCCACTTCCTGAAGCGAATGTGGCCACAGATGAAAAGAAAGAAATTAACCACGTCCAAAGTGATTATAGACATCGTGGTCGTGGACGTGGGGGTAGATGGCAAGGACGTGGCCGTGGCCATTTTAATCCATACGGCCGAGGTCAGGGCCGAGGCCACGGATTCCATAACGATCATTCTAACCGCGGGCGAGGACGAGGACGCGGATACCGAACTGACTATGATCGTAATAATCGTGGTATTACTTCTCAACCACGAGAATCAAACCCAAAATCAGTTTGCCATCGATGTGGAATGAGTAATCATTGGGCTAAGACATGTAGGACTCCCAAGCTTCTGGTTGAACTCTATCAAGAGAGCCTTAAAGGGAAGAATCCAGAAACTCATATGATCCAGCATGATAATGAAGGAGATTTCGATCATGAGCAAGATGACTTGATGAATTTTGAAACCTCAGATATACTTAAGTGATTGATTTTGATTTTCTGTTTTGGTGTTTTGTGTTTTGCTTGTTTTACGTTTTACACTTTATACTTTGGTTTTGTGTTATTGCTTTCTATTAAACTTTATGGAATGAAAGAGTGTTATTTAAAAGTATCTATTGTTATCTCTTTTGAAGTATGAACGATATGGATGTGTTCATTGTGGATAGTGGATCAAGCCACTCGATATTAAGAGATAAGAGATACTTCATTGATCTTACACTTAAAAAGGCAAATGTAACCACAATTGCGGGTATAGCAAATTTAATTGAAGGCCACGGTCAAGCCCATATTTTATTACCTAAGGGCACGCATCTAGAAATTTCTAATGCGTTATATTCACCTAGTTCAAAGAGAAGTCTATTGAGCTTTAAAGACATTCGAATGAATGGTCTTCATGTTGAAACTAAGGACGAGAATAACAAAGAATTCCTTCAAATCTTTGAAACCGTCCATGGCTATAAGAAAGTCCTAGAGACTATACCTGCCATTTCTGTGGGCCTTTATTGTGCTAAGATCGGAATGATAGAAGCAAATGCTATGGTAAACAAAGAGTTTACTGAGAATTTCACTTTTTGGCATAACCGGCTTGGCCATCCCGGTGCTAACATGATGCGAAAGATATTAGCAAGTACTAATGGGCACACCTTGAAAGAAAGGAGAGTTATCCCAAAGAATCTCACGTGTGAAGCATGTTCACTAGGGAAACTCATTACTAGGCCATCACCAATCAAAGTAACTAAGGAAACGATAAATTTTCTGGAAAGAATTCAAGGAGACATATGCGGACCAATACACCCACCTTGTGGGACGTTTAGATATTTTATGGTCCTTATTGATGCATCCACGAGATGGTCACATGTCTGCCTATTATCAACTAGAAATGTGGCATTTGCAAGATTGCTTGCCCAGCTCATACGTTTAAGAGCACACTTTCCAGATTTTCCTTTAAAGACTATACGTCTTGACAATGCTGGTGAATTTACGTCCCAAGCGTTTAACGATTATTGTATGTCCATGGGGGTAAGTGTTGAATATTTTGTGGCACATGTACATACACAAAACGGTTTGGCTGAATCGTTTATTAAACGCATACAGTTGATTGCTAGACCGTTGCTAATGAGATCAAAACTCCCGGTCTCAGCTTGGGGACATGCAGTTTTACATGCAGCAGAGCTAATTCGTATCAGGCCATCTAGTGAACATAAATATTCCCCATCACAGTTAATAACGGGTCAAGAGCCAGACATATCCCATCTTAAAACATTCGGATGTTCCGTTTATGTGCCTATTGCACCACCACAGAGAACAAAGATGGGACCTCAAAGGAGGATGGGGATATATGTTGGATATGATTCTCCTACTATCATTAAGTACCTTGAGCCAACCACGGGTGATTTGTTTAAGGCCAGGTACGCAGATTGTCATTTTGACGAATCTGTCTATCCAACATTAGGAGGAGATAACAGACTGGTAAAGGAAATTATATGGAATCAAACGTCCTTAAAATGGCAAGATCCTCGGACTCAAGAATGTGAATTAGAAGTCCAAAAGATTATACATTTACAAAAGCTAGCTAATCAATTGCCAGATTCCTTTGCTGACCCGAAAAGAGTAACTAAGTCTTACATACCAGCTGTTAATGCACCGATTAGAATTGATGTTCAAGAGGGACACAATCAAGTTGCTACAGAATCTAAACCACACTCAAAACGTGGCCGGCCAATAGGTTCCAAAGATAAGAATCCTCGGAAAAGAAAGAAAGGTGCTGAAATCGTGGTTGAGGAATCTGATGGAACCCCAGACATAACTGAACCGATAGTTCCAAGCAATGAGACTCGGGACGCCGAGTTTCATGGTTCTGACGTTCCTGAAAATAATGAGATCTCAATGAATTATGTTATGTCTGGAATACAATGGAATAGAAAGTGTGTGGAAATCGATGATATATTTGCTTTTAAGGTAGCACTTGAACTTATGGAGGATCTAGAACCCACGTCGATATATGAGTGCACTCAGAGTGAAAATTGGACTAAATGGAAAGAAGCTATAAACGTGGAGTTGAATTCTTTAAGGAAAAGGGATGTCTTTGGTCCAATAATTCGGACACCCTATGAGATTAAACCAGTTGGACATAAATGGGTCTTTGTGAGGAAAAGAAATGAACATGGTGAAATCGTGAGATATAAAGCACGGCTTGTTGCACAAGGATTCTCACAGAGACCAGGAATAGATTATGAGGAGACATACTCCCCTGTGGTGGATGCTACAACTTTTAGATTTTTGATAAGTCTGGCTATAAGAGAAAAGTTGGATATGCGGTTAATGGACGTTGTAACTGCATACTTATATGGTCCACTGGATAATGAGATTTATATGAGATTACCAGAGGGTATTGAGCTCAAAGATAAGAAAGGTTCTCGAGAACAACACTGCATAAGGCTGAACAAATCCCTTTATGGACTGAAGCAAAGTGGGCGTATGTGGTACAATAGATTGAGTGAGTACTTAGTCAAAGAAGGCTATAAGAATGATCCCATCAGTCCATGTATTTTTATAAAAAAGTTTGCAAACAAAGGGTTTGTTATCATAGCAGTTTACGTGGATGATTTGAACATCCTTGGAACCCCTGGTGAAATCGTCCAAACAGTTGAATGCCTCAAGAAAGAATTTGAGATGAAAGACCTAGGCAAAACTAAGTTCTGTTTGGGATTGCAACTTGAGTACATAAATGATGGAATCCTTGTGCATCAAATGGCATATACAGAAAAGGTACTCAAGCGTTTTAATATGGATCAATGTCACCCATTGTCCAGCCCAATGGTGGTGAGATCTCTTGATCTAGAAAAGGATCCGTTTGGTCCTAAGAGAGACTCTGAAGAAGTCCTTGGTCCCGAAGTGCCATATCTCAGTGCCATAGGAGCTTTAATGTATCTGGCAAGCCACACTAGGCCAGATATATGTTTTGCCGTGAATTTATTATCAAGATTTAGCTCATGTCCGACCCAAAGGCACTGGGACAGGATAAAACATATTCTTCGTTACCTACAAGGAACGAAAGACTTGGGTCTATTTTATACTAACCAATCTAAGGACGGTTTAGTTGGTTTTGCTGATGCAGGTTATCTTTCAGATCCTCATAATGCACGGTCCCAGACAGGTTATGTGTTTACTCATGGAGGAACTGCAATATCTTGGCGGTCAATGAAGCAGGCCATTGCAGCTACATCTTCTAATCATTCAGAGATATTGGCAATTCATGAGGCTAGTCGTGAGTGTGTTTGGTTAAGGCTGATGACCCAGCACATAAGAGTGGATTGTGGAATGGCCGAAGGTAAGCAGGAATCGACGGTCTTGTTCGAGGACAATGCAGCGTGTATAGCTCAACTTAAGGATGGATACATCAAAGGTGATAGGACGAAGCACATTCTGCCAAAATTCTTCTTCACATCCGATCTACAGAAAGATGGAGAAATTCAAGTGCAGCAAGTACGATCAAGTGAGAATTCAGCAGACCTATTCACCAAGTCACTTCCAACCTCAACGTTCAAGAAACTTACTTATCAGATTGGAATGCGTCGTTTGAAAGACTTGCAGTGAGGTTCAGAACAGGGGGAGTAATACGTGTTGTACTCTTTTTCCTTCACCACGGTTTTGTCCCAAAATGGGTTTTACTTGGTAAGGTTTTAATGAGGCAACATCCAAAGCGTATTACAAGCCCATTAGAGTTATGACATCCAAGGGGGAGTGTTATAAATCATAGTGGATTGTCATAACTAGTTCTGGTCCGTTTACGGCCCATTAACACTTAGTCTTTAGGCCGGTTTAATGAATCCTAGTTGAATTAGGATTTTCCTTTTCTCTCTTGTAATAATCCTATATAAAGGATCTTATGATTAATGAATAAATACAATCTTCCCCATTCGTTCTCTTGATTCACAACAAAGTAACCATTTTAAGTTTGTTTTTGTGGACTAGATAATGTTTTTAATATGTTGATTTCCTTAAAAATGTTTTACTTCTTTATCATGTGTGAAAAAATAAAAAAATTTGAGGGTATACCAAAATAAAAAGAGAATTTTCATGATATGTTATTCTTGGCATGTCACTTTATAGTTATGTCATCGTTTAAAAATCTTTGTAAGATTTTTTTTTTTAACATAACTTTTATATTTTCTGTGTTTGGGTTAACTATTTTATATTTAAAATATAATTTTTAAGATAATATAATCAAGAAGAAGGTCGTCAGACAAAAAAATTTTTTATGGTCATTTGGTTTTCGTATAATTTTGCCTTTTATTAACTACATAAAAAATGATCTAAATCCATTGACGCATAGGTCAAGATATTTGTTTTTGAATTAAAACCAAGTAATACGATTACGAGAGATCAACATCAAACACTAAGCCAAGATATTGTGTCTATGAAAAAAATTGTGATTGTGTGTGGATTTGATGAGTTGGCAATCAGTCAAGTATTTAAAACCGACAACCAAAGCGTACGAAGAAATAAATTGAACGTAACAAGTCTTTTTTTTTTTTGGGGGGGGGGGGGGGGGGTCGAAACTGGTTTTGTTTTCATTAATTCGTTATCCGAGTTTAAGTACAAAGCTAATTTGGCCAAATTATCAGCAAAAGAGTTGTTTTCTCTTGGTGTAAAAACAAAATCTGAAATTCTTTGGTCTCCGGCGAGAACTCCGATGTGTGGAGCACGCTGTAGAGTTTCATCTGTTGATTGTGCGAGTTGGTGAGGTCGATTAGCTGTTTCAAATCAGAGTAGAAGGTGACTCTTTGGATTCGTCGATTTGCGATCTGATTCAAGGCTTTATAACTTGCAACTTGCAAATAATAATAGTGATGGTGTCGTCCTAAGTCACGATTCCATGTTTATTCTTTATGCAATTTGCTTGTAGTATTTGAGGAATTGTTCCCATCTCTTTTTATATAAATCAAGAAAACATTATAAAGAAGTAGTCTTGACTATCCAAATAAAATTGAGTTCTTGCTTTGTTAAATTGTGCAAGGCTCTTAAGTAGTGAATATCTCGGAATTAATTTTTTTTTTAAAAGAACAAATAAGGAGAGAGAACTAGAAGCGTTCTCATTTTAGAGATTTCCACAAATTTATGAGATACTCTTTTAGAAAATGTGTTTGTTTCGATTAGTTTAAGATCATCAATGAAACATAGAGCTTGGGTGGCGAGACATGTATGTTAGAGTTCAAATGTTTGTCAATATCTTTTTCTTTTGGTGGTGGGGTTTTATATTAAAAAAAAAAATCAGCATTTTTGGCGGGTTGTCTCCCTTGTTGGGGTCTCAGGGGATTAAACGTTTGTCCGCGGGCTTAATTTCTGGTCTAGTTTCGTCTTTGTATTCAACTATACATTTTATAAATATTGTAGACGACAAAAAAAATCAAAAAATTGCATAGTTATATTAGTTGTATTTTCTAGAAATGATTCTTTAAAATTCACATCAACGCATGTGTTGCACCATAGATTTGGCTCAAGGCAAAATCTTACTCCCAGCCCATCAAACAGGAAGGCCCGACTCATCACTTTGTTAACTAAGCTTAGTTACTTTAGATCCTACTATAATTACTTTATGTACATTAAATGTTACTTTATGAACATATGGTTAAAATGTAATCATATGTACCAAAAGCCCTAATCCCAATGTACTATATATAGTTGTACCATCATTTGTGTACAAAAGAGGTGAAATACACTACACTTTCCTCCAAAAACATATTACTCTTCGCCGAGCACGTCCAATCTCCCAAGAATCCAAACTTCCCTCTCGGTTACTGTTCATCCGAGTGGGCTCTTACATTCTCATCAAAAGCTTTCCTCTTTCCATTTATCAAAAAATCCCCGAACCTATTAAAAATCTAGTGTCGATCTCAATCTGAGTTCAACAGCATGGCACGGGATAATTCATTTGGTATATTTAAAAGTTGTCCCAACATCATGTGAACTGCGAGTTTCCATTTTTAACTTTTAGTTTTTGATTTACTAATTTCTTTTGTTGAGTTTGTTAGATTTCTCACGAAAACTAAAGGGGAAAAAAAGACAACCCATCGAACATAAAACGTCCAAAACTAACAACCACTTTCTTTCATATAAAGATGTTTTCAACCACAGGTTGTGTAATCCCAAAAACAAAGTTTCAAAATATAGGACTGTTCAAGAAAGCAATGGGGTTTGGGTTCAAGACCGGATCAAGATTCCGATTAGCCACCACATTCACGTGTTGCCTTCTCATCGCATCATCCTATGTTCCATCCGCGACATTAGCAGCGCGATTTGAGATTAGAAACGAGATCGCAAGATACCGGGGACGAAACCGGCACCTCTCGGTTAAATGTTGGTCAGCTAATAACAAATTGGGTATGCATGGTCTCAAACCAGGCCAATCCAAAAGCTGGTTGTTCAGGCCAGTATTTAGCAAGATATCGTTCATCTACACATACTTTGAGTGCACTTTCTTCACCGATTTTGGCTCGCCTTATGGACAGACCGCAACGGTTTTTGCCGGGGAGAGAAAATTCAGGTGGCAATGCGATAATCCGGAAGAGGAAGAGTGCATTTGGGTGGTGAAAAGAGAAGGGTTATATCTAAGAAAGATCACAAGAGACAATAAAGGCCAAAGGCTCTATGAAGACGATTTGAGAATGGCTTGGATCGGTGGTACGAACTACCATCCGGTTAAAGAGGATCCATAGTTAGTCTAACACTTTCCATGTCCGATTAAGAATATATACATAGCCAAAATACAAGAAGAAGAATTCAGAAGAAAGAAAGAAAAAGCTTTTGTTTCCTCCCAAAATGTAAAGTTAACTAATTTGAGATTAATACAAAATTCATTAAAAAAAAAAAAAAGGAAAGAAAGACAATAATACACAATCACTTCGACACCGGAAAGAGTATTATTGTGTAATTCATCTGAACTAGATGATTACAACGTTTTATCATAATATAATATTACAATTGTCATCCTTGTAAATATTAATCCATACCGTACGTACGAGTTAAATAATTTTTGGCAACTATGAAAATATCCCAGACAATAATTAAATTATATATATTCTAAAAGTTGGGTTTGGTTTACTGCGGTCATGACACGTGTCCACGAAAATAAAACGAACGGGTGCGATTTATAATTGGTTACCTGCTTCCATATTTTTCGGTCAGACACAATCTTTCACACTAAACAATGCACCTCTTTTTTAATTTGAAAAGAAGATTGTCATTCTATAACAAAATAAGGTGAGGAATTGGAATATGTTCATTTTGTTTTAACCATTTTTATGATTTTCACGACGATCGACAAGGAACTAAAAACAAATTGATTCAGTTCATTTTGTCAAAAACATTTTTTTTTGCCGTTGTCAAACAAATAGTTTATAAACTACCAATCTTCAACCACTGTTAATGAAATTCATTAACAATTGTTCTGATTTTCTTACTATTATGTAAGAACATGCATGCTTTAGTTACTGTGATCACTGAGATCATGGATTACAGTTACAACTTTTACGCTGTTATATATTAATTTTCCATCATTTTAATTAACAACAAAATTTTATCCAATAGAGATACCATATTTAAACATCTTCCAAAGGTACTTCAGAACAATTTGATATTTTCGCAAAATGAAAACTAGAAGGTAAATTTGTTTGGATTGTCGAATCTTAAATAAATTATAATTAATTTTTTTTTTTTTTGATTATATTAGTTTTAGAAGTTACAAGGAGGAAGAGATTAAGAATTCCTTCGGTCTTAAACCATGAAGGAGAAAAGGAAAAGAAAAGTTACATTTTGTAGAGGTTCAAGTTCCTCTAAACCACATTTGAAGACATTCAGAAAATTTCTTACGATCCTTAAGAGCTAAACAACGGTCCCGAATGCCCCAATCAATGTTCTTGAAAAGTATTTCCACCGGGAGCTTGATGTTCTTGAAAATGCGTTCATGTCTTTGTCTCCAAAGAGAGTAGATCACCGTACGTTACTCTCACCCTCTAAAATAAATAAATTATAATTGTTTTGACCATTTTATACTTTTCTTTGTGATCGATCATCGATCTCACGGTAGTCAAAGTTTTGTCGTACGATAATAACGGAACAGTGAGGAGTTGACTTTTGTTTCAATTTTTTTTTTCTGTGTATAATTTTTTTACTTGCTAATATCCTGCGTATATATATTGTTACGGGCCATGTTTTCAATCGGCTCCGATAAACAAGATACTGAACATGTTTAACAAAGCCATCAACAGACCAAGTATTTAGTGGAGGAACCAATGTGTGTACGATTTTCCTCAAATTTATGTAAGTACGTTACTCTCACCCTTCTACAATATCTCTACATTTCTATCATCATATACTTGCTAAGTACATTTTTATGTTGTAGTGGTGTAAAGGAAAACAAAAGTTATGAATTTTGTGGAACGGATACATAAGAAGACGTGACAAAAAATGACATTACTAAAATCTCCACGATTGAAAAAGGCGTTTGATCCTCACGCGCTTCCCTCTACCTGAAAAATCGCCCCTTCCTTTCTTCTTGCAACTCTAGTCGGCGGTGGCCACCGCCGGCGGTTCTCAGCATCTATGGCCAGAAAAAAGGGAAAATCGGGACCCTTGATCACCCCAACAAAGCAACCCACCGTCTCGATATCTCCAAAATCCAACCACCGTCAATCTCAGATCGTAGATCTGGGAAAACCGCTTCTTTCACCCTCCCCCAAAAAATTGGTCACAGATGGTCCCTCTAAAGGCCCTGCGACTCCCTCGTCCCCTGTGGTTGACTCTGCTTTGGCTGCTTCGGCCAAGGTGGCCTCAACAGATACGACTTCAACGGCGTTAGCACATGTTTCTGCTAGGCCGGCTCAAGCTCCTCTTACGTGGTGTCAAAGATTCAAGTCTAGATCAACAATACTCAAGAAATGTGGAACCCCTGTCACCCTCGAATCAGGGGAGCTCTGTGTCACGATCCCAAATCAGGTTATCGAAGAAAGTAAACCTCTCTGGAAGGATTTTGTCATTGGCCAATTTTACCAAAAATCTCCGTCATACGGTAAAATCAACGCTGTAGTTAACTTGATGTGGAGCAAATGGCATAGGGACATCACTGTTACAAAGCTTGAATCTGCAAACTCTTTCTTATTCAAGATCCTAAATAATGCCACACGAGAGCGTGTGCTTAAGGAGGGTATATGGAATATAGATGGAAGTACGATGTTCATAGCCCCATGGAGCCCAAGTGTCACTCCGGAGATCCCGGCTCTCAAAACAGCACCGGTATGGGTAGAATTTAGAAAGGCGTCGTATGAATTTTACAACCCCCAAGCCCTTAGTAGAATTGCAAGTTTGGTGGGTCACCCGACCTATCTTCACCCACAAACTCTGGCAATGACTAATTTTGAGGTGGCTAAGGTCTTCACTGAGATCGACTTACATAAACCAGTGCCTGAGATGGTTTGTGCAAGATTTGAATCAGGAGAGATTTTCAGAGTAGAGGTAAATTGTCCACATCTCCCTCCTGTGTGCTCCCTTTGCAATGAGGCTGGACATTCGATCAAGAGATGTGATAAGGCTCCACCTTTATGTAAGCATTGTAAAAGGGCTTATCATGAGGAAGGAATATGTCCTTTAAAAAACAAGTTGAAGATGGTGGTACCTGACAGTGTTCCTGTGGTCTACTCTCCCAAGCTGAACACCAAAGATCCTACCTCAAATCAACCTTCCACATCGGCTACATCTGAAAAGAATCAAAAGGCGACTACCCCTGAGAAACTGATAGATAAAGGACCAGGCTCACTTACTATCAGAGTTGAGGAAGTGAGTAAGGAAATAGATTTAGTGGAGGATGCTATCCAGGAAACTGTAATCCTGAAAGAAGATCAGGCTCAGATTGATGTGGTTGGGGATTTTACGTTGGTAGTCTCCAAAAACAAGAAAAAGAAGAAGAAGAACAAGAGTAATACTAAGAGCTTCTCTGCCCAGCCTCTTAGTGATGTGGAAGGGACTCCCCTTCCTGGTAACTAGTTCACCAATACATATAAATTTTGATGCTGAGTTTTTACTGGAATTTAAGAGGGATCAACGATCCACAGAAGCAGCAAAGGTTTAAGAGATGGATAAGCCATCATCAGCCTTCTTTTGGATGTCTTGCGGAGACACATGTTTTGGAGCCTAATGCTACTGAAGTCATTGAATCTATTTTGCTAGGCTGGAGAATAGAAACAAGTTATGAGTTCTCTCATATTGGAAGGCTATGTGTTGTTTGGGACCCATCAGTAGTGTTGATGGTGTACAGAATGTCCCTGCAGCAAATTAGTTGTGGTATCTTCATACCAGATAGTAAGATTAGTTGTACAGTAACTTGTATCTATGCTTCTAATCTTAGGACTACAAGGAGAATATTATGGGATGAGCTTCAGGAGTTTGCTATGCACAATGTTCTTAAAAAAACACCCTGGTTAGTTGTTGGTGATTTCAACCAAACCCTTACTCCTTCTGAGCATTCCCTTTCTGAAGAATTTGATAGGGTGAGTGCAGGGAGTAGGAAGCTTAGGCATTTTCTTAATGTCACAAGCTTATTTGACCTCCCCTTCTCAGGTCCAAGATTCACCTAGTGGAACCATAACCCCACAAACCCTTTGGCGGAAAAGCTAGATAGGATATTGGGTAATGATAGATGGTTATTGGAATTCCCTGATGCACAGATTAGTTTTGGTGAGCCTCTGTTCTTTGATCATGCAGTCTGCAAGATTGAAATCCCTAATCCAACACCAAAACCTAGGAGACCTTTTAAGTTTAACCTGCACCTCCTTCAACATCCTCCTTCAACATCCTCTACAGCTTCTTTGTTGAAGGATCGCAGATGCAAAAGGTGAGCAAGAAACTAAAGCTTCTCAAGAGAATTCTTAAAGAGTTTGATCACTCAGCCTACTCAGGAATACAAAAAGGACAGCAGAGGCACTAGAAGACCTGAAATCGGCTCAGAATGCAATGCTCTCTCACCCCACTCTAGCTGATGCTGAGAAAGAGATGCAAGCGCTCCAAAAATGGAAATTTTTGGCTAAAGCTGAGGAAACTTTTCTGCAACAAAAAGCTAGGATTAGATGGTTAAAACTGGGTGACCACAACTCTGGCTTTTTCCACAGATGTATGATGGCTAGAAGAGCAAGGAATAGACTGTCCAGGCTCAAGAAGAGATCAGGAGGAGTGACAGTGGACTTTGAGGAGGTTAAAGCCACTTGTGTGGAGTACTACACTCAACTATTAGGCCCTCAGCCCACCAGGAAGCCTTCCCTAGTGAATGCAATTGCTTTCATTTACCTTTTCGGGTGTGATGAAGTCCAGAGACAGAGTCTGGAAAGAATTATCTCTCTGGAGGAGATCAAATAGGAGTTCTTTGCTTTGCCTTCTGACAAGGTCCCTGGCCCGAATGGTTATACAGGAGAATTTTTCAAGAGTTGTTGGGATATTATTGGAGAAGAGGTTTCAATGGCAGTTCAGGGGTTCTTTGTTTCAGGAAAAATGGAACCACATTGGAATTCCACGATCATTGCAATGATTCCTAAGACACTGAATCCAGAGGAAGTGAGTGACTTTAGACCCATCTCTTGCTTGAATGCAATGTACAAAGTTGTGGCTAAGCCACTGGCTAGAAGATTACAGAGCCTTCTTCCAAAGATGATTTCAGTCAATCAAACTGCTTTTGTAAGTGGAAGACAGATAGTGGAAAATGTCTTGCTCTCATCTGAAATGGTACAAGGGTATAACTCTTCAAGTATATCAAGGAGAGGAATGCTTAAAATTGATATAAAGAAGGCATTTGACTCGGTGGAATGGACATTCATTCTTAATGTTTTTAAGGCTACAAATTTCCCTAAGGTTTTTATCAGATGGGTTCAGCAATGTATCTCCACCACGAGGTTCTCTGTTGCACTCAATGGAGAGTTATGTGGCTATTTTAAAGGGTCCAGGGGCATTCGCCAAGGGGACCCTCTGTCTCCTCCACTTTTTGTCATTGGGATGGATATTTTCTCTAGACTGCTGGATCTCAGGTTCTCTTTGGGTCTCATAGGAGCTCACCCAAAGGCTTCAAACCCTACTGTCTCTCATTTGGTCTTTGCTGACGATATGATGGTGTTTTTTGATGGCACTCACCGATCCCTCAAAGCTATTGTGGAGTTGCTAGGATATTTCTCTCAGATCTCTGGCCTAACAATGAATAGAAGTAAGACTTCTCTTTTTCTTGCTAGTGTTCATCATCAAGAAAGAGTTACCTTGGCCAATTCAATTGATTTCACTCTAGGATCTCTGCCAGTGAGGTACCTTGGTCTTCCTCTGCTCCCTAGAAAGTTATCTAAAGCTGATTATGCTCCCCTGATTGATAAGGTTAAAACTAGAATACAATCTTGGACATCTAGATTCCTTTTATTTGCAGGGAGAACTCAACTAATATCTTCTGTGATCCAGAGTATAATAGGTTATTGGTGTGCAGCTTTTGTTCTTCCAAAAGGCTGCATCAAAGAAATAAACAAGCTTTGCAGAAAGTTCTTATGGTCTGGTGATCCTAACTCCTCTTCTGGCAAAGCAAAGGTCAATGGGCTCAAGTCTGTTCTCCCAAAGTTGCAGGGGGTTTAGGACTTCGTGACTTAGCTGCATGGAATAAGATTTTTGCATTGAAGTTGATTTGGCTTCTATTCTCAGCCTCTGGTTCCTTGTGGGTCGCTTAGTGTAGGGCCAACAAATTGAGAACTAAGTCCTTCTAGAGCTTGAGTGCAAAAAGCGCAGGGTCTTCTACTTGGACTCAGATTCTTAAACTTAGGCCTCTGGCGATGGATTTCATCTCCTGTTCAGTGGGTAATGGAGAGAATTGTTCCTTTTGGCTAAATATCTGGACCCCATTTGGACAACTACTTTTTTTTATTGGACAGGATGGACCAAGAACTTATGGGTTGCCACTGCATTCAAAAGTCAGTGACGCAGCAACAACAACCGGTTGGAACTTCAGAGGAGCTAGAAGTGAAAATGTAGTGACTCTGTTCTCCTACCTCTCATGTACACATCTTCAGGCTGACATTCCAGATAAGTACAAGTGGAAAGATGGGATTGGTCCCTTAAAAGACAGTTTCTCTTTCGCTCTAGCCAAGAAACAACTGCTGGGTACTTTTACTCAGGTTGAGTGGTCAAAGGTGGTTTGGTTTTCGGGACATGTACCAAAGCATGCTTTCATTCTGTGGTTAGCTTGCCTGGATAGGTTAGCAACAAAGGACAGACTGACTAAATAGGGTGTGCTTGAATCCGAAACTTGTGTACTTTGTGAGATTTACAGCGAATCTAGAGTCCATATGTTTCTAAACTGCCCATATGCTCAAGACGTTTGGAGACAAGTCTTCAAAAGGTTCCTTGCGCCTTATATGGGATTTGTGACTTGGCCTAACTTCATGACATGGCTCAAAATCCCACTCCCAAATCCGTCTGAAAACAACTTAAAGTTGTTAGTGGCTCACAAGGTTATCTACTCTCTTTGGAGGCAGAGAAACGAGCGCGTCTTCAAGAACATCAAGCTCCCTGCAGAGACTCTTTTTAAGAACATTGATAGGGCCATTCGGGATAGTTGCTTAGCTCTTAAGGATCGTAACAACTTTTCCGAATGTCTTCTTCTGTGGTTTAGAGACACCTAAACCTCTACAAATTGTAACCTTTTTATTTTCTTTTTCCTTCATGGTCTTTGATCGAAGGAATTTAATCCCCTTTCTCCTTGTAACTTCTTATGATTAATACAACCTGAAATTTAAAAAAAAAGAAAAAAAAAAAAAAAGAAAAGAAGCGTGACAAACGGGTGAAGATTTGAACTATCCAAAAAGCTAAAGATATTGGGAATGTAAACGGGTTAATAAAGTAGGTCATCTAAAAACGCAAAGCGTTGATAAGAATGTAAGTGAGAAACATTTTCTATTCATTTTTTGTAACACATGTGATAAAGATTTTCTTAAAAGTGTTAGTGATGTTGAAGAGAAATGAAAAACCAAAGGGTCATCATGCTGCGTCTGATCTCATTACCAATAAAATTGTTCCAAAAAAACAACTATATAAATTGATTAGTGCGTGAATGCAACTCTTTGTAATCCCTAAGCAAGAATTAAATCATGCAATTCTTGAACTACCAAAACTCTTTGTATTTTGTGGCAGATGAACCGAAAATATGCAATGCTTCAGATGTAGTATAAATTCCAGTGCGCATGCTAAATTATGTTGACACGTTTTGCTATTTGTTTGCCTAATTTTTGTGGGTATCTACATCTTTATTTTTACACTTCTCCAGCCATTGTAAGTTTATTTTAAAAACCCAATTTCTTAGGTTTGTCATTATGTTGTTTTTGTTATGTTTTAAGAGTATCTCCAATGTATTATACCATATTTTACACTAAAATGGTGTAATACCAAAATGGTGTTGGGTTTTACTCCAATGTATTACATCATTTTCTACACCAAAAAAGGAATATTCTAAATTTATTCTTTTACAAATTTACATATTAACCCATATACTTTTTTTAGTGATTAATTATAAAATTATTTAAATGTAACATTAAATATGAAAAGAAAAATATCATACATCATATAAAATAAAAGTATGTATAATATATTTTGGTTTAATCATCATAAACATATTAGATTTGGGTTTAATTGTCATCATTTAATTTTTCTCAATGAATTTGAAATTATTTATAATTTGAAGGACCAATTTATAAATAAAAAAGTTCTACACCAAAATGGTGTAAAATTTGGTTTGATTTATGAATTTTCGTTTGATTTTAGATCCATTTTTTTCTATCTTCCGTACCATCTCAAGTCGCTTTAAACTAATATTTATGTCGGTTTTAAGTGAGCATATGTTGTTATTCTTTCCTCGCATGTTTAAGTTTGTCATTCGTGTTGTCAAATGATTACTGGAAAAAAATGTTGTGTAGTTGTTGACATGCAGTCCTTTCTCTATACTCTTTTAGTTTGGGCTACTAAAATCGAGTTTCGTATAAAAACTATTGTGTCTTACAAAGATTTTGATGAAGCTATAATGAAGGAGCACAAATTTTTATTTGGATACAATATAAAAAGGAATACAAATTTATAGACAATAGATACATGTGTGACATATATCCTTGAACACAAATTTTTATTTGGATACAATATAAAAAGGAATACAAATTTATAGACAATAGATACATGTGTGACATATATCCTTGAACATACAATTACAATGCATAGGTGGAGAATTCTTATTTCTATAATCTCGCAAAATCATGTCTATAGCTGATGAAAAAAAATGAAACAAAATCAGTTCTATGTTTTAACAGAAAAAGCGTTCATTCTTTTTTTTTCTTTTTTTTAAGTATTAACACCCAATCAAAGTTCTATCATTGAATTTTTTAAAAGCATAAAAAGATATTTCACAATAATTTTAACTATCAAAGTAATATAATGTTTTTAAACATTGTTACATAAAACAAAATGAGCTTTCTTTTCTTTTTGTTATATAATAATAATGACAAAAGATTTTTTTTTTTTTAACTATGGTTTAAATATCTTTATAATATTATAGATTTGTAACAGTCCGCGCATGCGCGGGGTATGAATCTAGTTTATAAAAATAGGCCACATTTTCTATAATTAAAAAAATAGGCCAAAGTTTACATAATTACACTAAAGAAGGTTTCAAATCTCCTACGTGAGTAAAGGGTTTCATATCTCAAAGCGGAGAAGGAAAGACACTACTTGAATAGGAATCTCTTTAAGTTGACTTGTTATTAACAAGAAAAATATCAAAAGAAAAAAGTGGTCAATGTTGTGGAAACAGGTGAATCTACGGGAGAAGTTGAGCTTAAAACGAAAAAGAAGAAAGTTGAGGAATCCAAAACATCTAAGAAAAAGATATAGAGCACGAAAGTGGAGAATGATATTCTAGAATTCACAATCACTACTTTTGAAATACCACTTTTCAAAAATGCCACTATCACTTTTTCAAAATTTTAAATCATTTATGTTTAGGTTAACTATATTATATTAGAGTTTAGCTTTTTGGGTTTAAGGTAATTTTGAGATATAAAGTTTTTAAACGAATTTATAAATGGAATATTGGTAAGAAAATAATTTAAGAATGGCATGTTTGTAAAATATTATTCAAAAGTGGTATTTTTGTAATCATAAGATTAAAAACCAAAGACACAACAAAACAATTTATACAAAGTGTCTTTGAATCTCAACACTTTTTTCAGGGAATTTCAAACACTTCTGTGGAGGCTCATATTCCGAATGAGTCTAAGATGTTCACGTCTCACCATCCGAGTGGGAACGGTTCATGGAAGGCGCTTTGGTTGGTGAGAGAGACTCGGACTATCTTCTCACGTGGACGGCGGGAAATGGGCACGTGAGTACAAAAGTATGATGTATATTCTTTTAGTTTTCTATAAGATTTGGCCTTCTTTTTTTTTTCAAAATATTTTGGCCAATTCTTCTAATTTCTTATCAAATTTGGCCTATTTCTTAGTTCTTCCGTTAATTTTTTACTTAACCTTGGGGCAGGTCACCATTTAATTAAATCGTTAGTATTGTTAGTTTGTAACTCACAAGTTACAACCTACAAAACAAGAAAAGGATATGCTTTGAGTATAATAATACATAAAACTATAAAACGACAAAATAAGGACTTTCAATTTGCAAAGGAAGAAGACACGAGAGAGATCCTCTCGAGAACGCATATTCTTAAATTTGCACAACATTTTAAAACACATTACAAGTACCAAAAGACAACCTCCAAAACCTCATCGCTTCAAAAACATTCCTAAGTACTCTTATCATCCAAACACAAAAGAGATTTGATCATATAATAGGTATGGTGACAGAAGCCAAGAAAGCCAAGGCAGAGGTCTACCATGGAGACAAGACATGCAAAGAGAAATTTCGTTCCCTTTTATCCGAATTCGGTTTACCAATCCGGCTTCTTAGTAACAAGGAGATCGAAGAATGTGGATACGTAATGGACACGGGTTTCGTGTGGTTAAAGCACAAGAAGAAGAAAGAAGAGAAAAAGAAATCATTTCAAGACTCGTTTAGATTTGAAAACGTTGTGGTATGTTTCGAAAATGAAGTCACCGCGTATTTCGAGCCCAACAAGATCAAGAAACTCACAGGAGTTAAGGCCAAGGAGTTCGTGGTCTGGATCTCTCTCGGCGAGATTCATGTCAACCGTTCCTCCAGTTTGATTACCTTCAAGACACAAGTCGGTTTATTGTCTAAATCGTTGCCTTTATCGGTGTTTGAAGACTTTCAAGCTGATCATGATGTTACGGAGAAGCCCAAAAAGGTTCAACAAATATTAGACATCACCAAAATTTATTTGTAGTAAATAGAACATTTTGTAAATACAACTCTTTTAACTGTTTCCATATATAAAATGATATTCAAAACGTATAGAACCAATATGCATAAACACATAGAGCTTAATTACATGATGCTATGGTGCTGCGAAAGGCGTGAGCCGAGAACCACAAAGGCAGAGAAGAGCTTCCTTTAACAGAAAACATCTCTTTCCATAACTTACTTCGTCTTTGATACACCAAAACCTGTTTATGAGTAGCCAAAAAAACATACTCACCGGTCTGGCAAATCGGGAATATACCCGGTACCAATCCTTTGATACACCTTAAGCTTATACTATCAACAACACTCCAAGTCTCAGTATCATACTCTCCCATCTTCCAAATCTTCATCCACCCGTTCGATAGTTGAATCACCGACAAAAACCCGTCGGACTCCAATAAATAAACCCGATTACCACCGTCCCCACATCTAATCTCATCAGGTAAAGAAATCTTTCTCCACAAATCATGTTCAATATCAAGTGCAAGTATATAACACAAACCACCCATCAACCAATGAAGCATCCCATTCACAAACACAACTTGGTTCTTGCTCATATGAGTGAAACTACATTCTTCTAGCGCCGAAACAAACTTCCTCCACTTGTTCGTCTCGGAATCAAACACCAAGCAAATGAAAGTCCCATCAGGTCTCTGACCAAAGAACCTATGGTAACCAGCCATGACCACATAAAACTTCTTCTTGGCTAAATCACAAGCCAATCCAACAAGAGTCGCCTCACCGTCCGGATAAAACCGAGTAACGGGTCTTTCTCGGCTCTTAGGCAACCTCCTAAACTCTCTAGTAGACGGATTACAGACATAGTAAACACCTTTATCAGGAATGCTAGAGCAACACAACAAGCCATTACAAGAAACCCTAATTCTCACCCTATCTCCAAGAAAATCCAATGATAACTCAGAAACACCACGGAGATTATCGATACAGATCAAGCTAGATTTGGATTCCGAAGAATCTTCTGATACCTGGGTAACAAGCATTTGGTGTTTCACGGAGATTTGGTTGTACAAGGCAATGAAATAGTTGTCTGAAGGCAATCTGTACCAAGTTTTGCAGACGGATTTGAATCTGAAGAGAGATTTAAGAGGTAATCTAGCCAGAATCTGAAGAATCACCTCATCGGGAAAGAGACCAGCTTTCAGATTATCCATCACCTGATCGATCAACAAATAACGAAGAGATGTGAAAACCCAATAACTGAAACCGGGTTGCAGAATCGTTTCGATTATGCATCAATGGATGCAAAAGTTGAAATGAAAACACAGTTTCAGAGGAAAGAGGAGAAACACGTTGCTTCTGAATAGCCAATAGAAACATACCACATGTATCTTACCGCTTTCTTTAATTTAGGCCCAAGGCCCATATATTTTTCTCCAGTAAATAGGAATGGAAATGAGTGGAAAAGTGTTAGTAAATGCGATAATAAAGAGTTTTGGTGGAATGCACTATTCTTCTCAATTCCTCTATAATTTCACCATTTGTTGTGGGTCTCATCAAATGAAAGAAAAATTTATAGGTAAACATTCTGTTTTTCTGGAACGATATATGTTTTTTATTTTATTTTTTCACTTTTAAAAATTTGGACTATTTCTAGATTTGTGGGTGTATTCTTGAGCATAGACCATGCTAATCTTCTCTTTATCGTTCCAATTTTATCAAATGTCCCCGAAGAGAAAATATATATAGGTAAACATTTTGTTTTAACTGTTTCGTCCAAGAGAGAGGCAATATAGATAGTCGTCACGACAGCCAACAAAAACCCGGCAACCGATCATCACTGGTGAAGAGAATACGTCTGCCTCCAACTTCAACCTTGCGATTTCTTCTACATTTGATTCATCTCCATCTTTGCTCAGATTTTGTTTCACTCCAAGGACATGAACACTTCCCGAGCTCGAGCAAACACATACCAACCTGCAAACACACAAAACGCAAAAAAGTATCATACATCCATGATTTTTCTAACAATCATATGTGTTTTGCTTATTCTTGCAATTAATACCTGTCTGATGCAAGCAGTTGATCCGTTTCAAAATGCAGATTCTCATCGATGTATGCCGATGCTGTGATCGGGTCCCCAATATTGTATTCCCACAAAAGACACCCGGATTCCTGAAGCGAAATTCCCCAAGACACTCATGACTCATCATACTCAAGTTTTTAAACGAGTACCACAACTGATCCTCATGATCAATGTCCTGCGGTCCTAAAACTCAAACCTAATATAAAGGTGTTTCGTACAAAACTACAATTGACTTTCCTTAGCTACCGATTCAACGATATCTTCAGTGCACCTACATCAAGCTGTTAAAATCAAGAGCGAATATCCCTTGTAATATATATATTCAGACAAAGATGACTCTTATCAAACTTATCGTCTTCCGGAAAGGAAATTCCTCTAAGATGCATAGGAAGAGATGACATTTTAGATAAACTTGTACTTGCTTGGAATCAAGCTCGGTACTTGAAAACAAAAGCACCTCTCACAAATAAATAACAGTAGTCTGCAAAGAGCGAACTAAAAACAACCCCATGTCCAAGGGATGTAAGAAAGTACCTGTTCTAGTGAATAAATGCTTCCATTTTTGCAGCATACGAGCAACTGCAGCAAATCAGATGTGTAATGAGCCTTAGCAAGAAACACTACACAAAAAGGATGGATTGATGTTGTATACAAGAAGCAAGTGAGTCACATGATTTAGCACATAGAATTTACTGATGGAACCATGACAGATACCTGAGAAGAAAGCACGTACGACATGCTAGGCCCAGCAAATATTGGCCCGCCAGTCCTATACTGCATCAATGTAATAACTGAATAGTTTGAGGACTGAGAAACGGCAAATAACAAACTGACAGGAACAAAAAGATGTTGAAAGCCCTTTTGACTAGATAGGCCACTATCAGCATCTAGTAACTCCCAAATAACATAGGTTCCAGGGGAGCTATATAGACTTCATAACACCATTCAATTGCACTGATATCAATCATACACATACCCTCCAGACAATTGTTCCAGACGGATTCACAGCGACAACTCGGCCATCAACTAAGCAGCAAATCACTGTGACAGAAAACACAGATTGACAATGATGCTGAAATCAAGGAAATCAAAAGAAAATAGAAAAGTAGAAAATAGAAAAAGAGAGAAAAATACCGCTTCGGCTTATCGGGGTAATGGATAGGGAACCAAAAATTGGTGCCTCTAGTTCAAGTTGCCACAAGGTGTGGAATGGAAAATCCTGCATTTGCAAAGTTAACCTGAATTAACAAGGCTCCAATTTTAATAATATAAGCAACAAATTCCCTTCTGCAGCCAAGTAATATGTAATGCAGATAAGTTAAGCTGAACATATCTATCGCGTAAGGCAGACAGTACACGATACAGTTTTGGCCCAAATATTTGGGAGTGAACCATTACTCCAAGGACTATTCTTCTCAAGTTATATAGATAAGAAAAAAATTACTTTCTAGATCTGAACTGCCCTATTCATATCACACCAGCCGATTAGAATCCAAAAAACGAGTTTAAGAAATTCACAAGTCCAACACATCTTCATTTCTAAATAGAATGAAAAAAGATATACAACCAACAACACAGGGCTCTAAGATTATGGATGCAAAGGCCCATACCGCTATTGATACAGCTATCACGTGACCACTTGTAGTAGCCACGTAAAGTAAATTATGACCCTGGGTGAAGCATCATAGATGAGTTAGGTGACATCAAGAGAACTCCAGTAATAAAAACAACTTCGACCATAGGTATGTGCTTTTAGCTTTGGAAAAACAACTATGCCTAACCAAGGTGGAAATTGGATAGACTACTTTAAGCCTTCACCTCATCAATTATAGGTGAAGCAAATATGCTCCCACCACATTGCAGCTTATAAACACAGCGTTGACTCTTATAGTCAAGGGAATAAAGAGTGTGGTCATGTGATCCGCACCTGCATGAGTGATGTAAAATAAGCTAGTGAAAACATTGGGCGATATATAGTCTTCAGAATTGTGTAAACACACAGGGAGCTAAAACAGTTACATATTTACTTCAGTCGCTGCTCCTAGTAAGTCTCTTCAAACTCCTTAGTCAATTGCTATGTATTTTAACTAAGGTGAAAACCCTTCACATACCCAATTTGTACTAGCCGGTAAGTGTCGGATCCATGAATATATGAATGTAAGATCCACTTCAACTAAAACAAGATTTGTAAAAAAAAAAAAAAATTTGGCATAAATATTATGACTATCAATAGAGAACTACTCTTCTACAACTAAGTTTAATGACTTGGAGGATATGATAACAGAAAAAGTCATCACAGTATTACCATATCAGTTGTGAAGATGCGTCCACAACAGGTTGGCACTTTATCTTCATCGGAAAAAGAAAAGAAATTGTCTTAAGTGAGCAAACATATGAAACATAAATTAAAGGCAATAATGTAGACAAAGAGTTAAAATTGATCAATCTATTTTCCTTCAGATGATACCTCTCCACATGCTTGGAATGTCCAACATAAGCTTCCAGTTGAGAAATCTAAGAAATACAATTTTCCTTTGTAGCATCCAATGACGACCTATTGGAGATGTCCCTAAAACTGTTCAAATAATTTAGAAAGGATACAGTGAGCTATACAAATTGATGAGAAGACTAACCTGAGAAAAATCACCAACTACCATGGCTGAACCTTCGATCCTTCCTTCTAGAACAGTCTCCCAACAAATAGAACCACTAATTAGCACAGTAAAGTGTCATTTGTTAGAACTTCAGGGTAATACCTAAACAATTTAAACCCAATATCCATCACTTCATTTCACGAAAACATTAAGACTTCACATGCTAGATACAGAAGATTAACAAAGATGCATACCTTTTCGCGTCAATGCAGAAAAATTTACGTGAGTGAGACCCAATAAATAGATAAGTTTTCGAATATTTCAACACAACTAGGGGTGAGGCATCTACACAAGACTCCATATGAACTTTCCATAGCTCTTGCATAGAGACCATTTGATTCCCTGGAAACTCCACCGACCAGTTTTTGTGGTTAACCCCTTCGTCATTACATGAGTTTGGATAATGTACCTTGTTGCACCGACTGAATGCACATTGTATTTGAGAAAATCCAGAATCCCATGATTTTTTATCATTCCTTCTTTTGGAAGAAAATTCTTCTGAAACAAATTTCAGTCGCTTTGCGCAAACGTTCTTCTCGCACTGCATTCTTGAAGGTGTTGGGTCTGACACAACACCAGAATGAAGTGGAATAGTTCTACTAACGAATTCATTACCATTCCGAGTCTCTGTCTTGTGGTCTAGCTTCTGATGTTGAATATCGTCTCTTAAGTTTCCATCCTTCTCTGACAGACAGATCAAAAGCTCAGATGGACTTCGGAATTGATAAATCAATCTCATATCAATACCAAGACTATGAGAAAGATGTGCTGCGGCTAAAGAGTCTCCACCAATCGCAAAAAAATCATCATCGTCTGAAACTTCTTTGACCAGTAATGCATCACAAATGGCCTATATGAAAAGTTCAAGAAATGATATAAGTCCTCTTGTATAGTCAATTAGATTCTGCAGATAAAAAATAAATAAACAATGTTGTCTACATTTTTTCATAAGCATAATCGCTCAAATTTTTTTTATAGATTTTTAGTATAATATTGCGTTTGCTTTTCTTTTGCTTGCGACTCATTTTTTTTACACCTTGTTCCTTTAATCCAGGCTGACCATTATAATCGAAAATCTGACAGAAAAAACCCTTACACACCCCTAAACCATCAACTTTATTATCAAATTCCTTTGTACAACTCTAGTATCATCCCATTGGACCTATATCCCACCCACAATGGCAACCTTCTAAAGGTTACCCAAATATTAGTAAAGATTTCACTTCCTAACATGGTTACGACAGATAGAAGTAATCAGATACTATTAATCATAAGGAGAAGATAAAACGTGCGGAAGCACAGCATGGAAACTGTCTGACCTTTTTAATAGTTTGCAGTAAACTATTAGTTCCATTGCTATGCATCATATCTTGAGCATGGGTTCTAGGACATTTCAATCTTGCCAGTGCTTCATAATCAACTTTTCCACTTGAAGTACTTGGCAATGACTCCACCAAAACATAATGCTTAGGAATCATCACCGGAGGGAGTTTTTTGCTCATCCAATTTCTGATAGAATATATGATACCTTCATCGGACTTGGTATCCTTATTCAGTACTAAAAAGGCCTCGAGTGAAGCAAGCTCTGTCTGGTCTCTGGTAAGTACAACAACAGCTTCAGTAACATCTGGATTTAGTTCTACAGTTGTTTCAATCTCTTCAAGGGCCATGCGTTGACCATTAAGTTTCACAGTTCGGTCCCTTCTCCCAATAAAAATCAAATCACCGCTAGAAAGCTTTCGGCCGTAATCACCTGTTCTATAATAAAGCAGGCTTCCACAATCATTGGTTAAATGATTACAGAGCGAGTTATCATGTAATTTCACAAAGCCTTGGGAATCTATCGAGGAATTCAGGTATCCTTGTGAAAGACAGAGGCCGCCAACACATATTTCTCCTTCATGAGGATTATCACCAAAAAGTACAATTTTGCAATTGGAAATTGGCTTTCCAATAGGTACACTACTAATCTTCTCGTTCTTCAAGAGTTTTGGCAACCCACTGCAGTCAAAATAAGTGCAGTCCCCTGATACCTAAATAAAACGAAAGGCTAATTGATACAGATTCAATTTAAAACGAACTACTGTATAAGTTAAGAGAATGCAGAAAGGATTTAATCACAACTCAGGTACAACAGGTTACACTCAGCCTAAGTATCAAACAAGTGAAACTCTTCGAGTTATTAATTTTTTCAAACCAAAGCCAATTGTGATTATCAACATCTTTCAAACCATAAACACAAGCCGATACCAATTAGCTGATTCTGCTACTTCCCCCACAAACTCTTTACGTACACCAGCTACAGATGATCTCCTGACATTAAATCATAATAAGCATGTTTTCCTTACCTCTGTACTCCCATATAGATTCAGAAAACATGTTTCCGGAAGTAGGTAGTGAAGTGAATCCCACAGGCTCACAGGAAAGGGTTCACCACTTAAAACTACCAGCTTCAGGCAACTTTGGAGCTTATTGTTCCCACGATGTTGTAAACTAGGAAGAATAGCTCTGATCATCGATGGGACAGCTACGAGCCTACTGATAGAATACGCCTATCAAGATGGATAAACTTTTGTCAACAATATTCAAAGGGAAAGTAAAAGTAAAATAATGAATGACAAAGCAATTACCTCTAATAATACTATGATAGGAACCCTAATTAAAACAACCAACAAGAGAAGCTATATATGTTCTTCATCATGACCTAATGATCTACTTCAATCATTCTCCAACTAAGAATCTACTAACGCCATATGTTTTTCTTAAGATAAGTAATTGACGTTAAATAAATAAAATAACTAGAATGGCATCCAATGGAGTTGTCATAACAAAGATAAGATAGCATATAATAGCATTTTATTCATTTTTATTGCTCTAAGTTATGTGTTTGATCCCCCAATATGCAACTTAGTGAAGATTCTTAAACCAATTTCCCAATTTGAAATGGAGATTTGAAAGCAATATAGGAAATGAGAAACGACTCAAGAACATCTAAAAATATTGGCAACAAAAATACTTTGATTAAAAAAGATTTCAAGTATCTCAACAGCATGACACCTACAAGAAGTGGTTGCTATTTCTTTCCAATTTATAGAAACCATAAGTCTTACCTCCAGAAAATCAATGATGGATGTCATATTTTCTTTTAGGAGAGTAAATGGAGGGATGACTAATGTGGTGGAACTAAGAATAGCACCAAGAAACTCCTGCAGATGATCAATAAAACCAACTGAAGTCTTGAAAGCCATTTGCTGCTCTCCGACAACAGGATATAGCTCTTGCATCCACAAGAAGCGATTTAAAAGTCCTTCACAGTACAAGGGACATGAATTTCAGTTGTTATCGCTTTGCATGAAAAAGAAGAGCAAACACGATAACTAGAGATGAGTTCTTTTAAATTAGCTACAAAAAAGTTATCACTTTGCATGAAAAAGAAGAGCAAACACGATAACTATAGATGAGTTCTTTTAAATTAGCTACAAAAAAAGTTACCTACCATTAGTTATTAAGTGGTATTAAGCCCTAGGATACACCATGTTACATAATAATGTACAGAAAATCAATTATAGAATAGTCAATGGGAAGATTGAAATATATGGAAACAGCAAGGGCCTAGGAGATGTTTGGGCAAACTAGAATGTATAAGATAAGCTACCGACATGCTGTAAATCTATTCTAACAAGATGTTTGGATATCTCAAAGGGAAAAGTTTTCATACAACAATTCCAAAGAGTTATAGCTATCATGTTGACAAAGAACAATGAACAATTATATAACATTTACATGCTACATAATAAGACTTTCGAATTTATTAAAGTCAGCAAACCTAACACTGAAATTGCATTTACAAAAGTAGCAGAAACAAGTTCAAACAACTGTATCATGAATCCTAACCTTGCTCAGTGCCACATACTCCTTTCGGCTTCCCACTAGATCCAGAAGTATACATAATATAACAAAATTTTCTCTGCCTCTCTTTCTTGCAAGGCCAAACAAAGTTTGAGTGACCACCAGTTTCCGCACTCAATCTTTCATTCATCGAAAAGAATAACACAGGGCATACGATGCTTTCGACAAGCCAATGTGATCTATCAAGCGGCTGACACCCGAATCGATCGAAAGAAGAGGCGGAAGCAATAACAAGAGCAACATTTGAAGAGGAAATGATAGACAGTACCCTTTCTCTTGGCCATGAAGGATCCAAAGGTAAAAAAGCTTGTCCACATCTCAAAACAGAAAGCACAGTGATTATGTATTCAACTGAAGGTGGCATGTATAGAGCCAATACCTTTGGCATTGAGCCAGTATCACAATCAAGCTTCTCTGCAATGTCAATAGCTAAAGAGAATGAGTAAAGAGAACTGTTTGTGCTATGATAATACTCAGAGAACCCTAAATTAGCAATAACCTGGAATTCGTGGTCTGGTGAGGTATGGATCATTGTGATTAGGGACATTGAGAATACGACGGAGACGAGAGGTGAGGGAATCGACGGACGAAGAGAGCTCGGCGAATGTGAAACAAGCGTCTCCGTCGTAAACAGGCGGTGGGTGAGCTGATTCCGAGTTAATTGTCGCCGCCCAGCCGGAGGCATGAATGACGGCTATTTTGTCAGGGTTTCTGGAAGCTGCATCGACGAATTTATGAGAAATGCAGCAATCGCCATGATCCTCCGACTTGCCTGGGTTACTTTCAGTCATCTCTCGCCGGAAAAGTTGTTGAAGCTTGTCACGAACAGATTGCTCCAACCAACGGAAGATTGAACCGGCGAGAAAGAAACTCGCGATTAATCACGCACGGTGGTGCAGATTTAAAATTCTTTTTTTTTTTAATTTAAAGATGTAGGAGTATTAATTTGGCAACAGTTATTGATTACAAGACCATTCCCAAAAAATAAGCCAAACACAAGGCAAAAGATTTAAGCCTCTGTTTCAAAAAGTCAGTACCATTCGCATTGGACAAGGTTTTCATAATTAAAGAGTTTTAGTAGCCAACTCGTAGGCCATCAGACCACATAGGATTGACAACAAAAATCTTCTACTACACTTAGAGCGATGAGAGATGCTCTTCAGTTTGAAGAATTCGATTCCATTTCTAAACTCCAGTCTTTAAAACCTTCAAGAACTAGTAGTAAGTCGGAACTCTAAAACCTAAAAGAAGGCCAAGTTTTTGGTTAATTTTTACAAGTATGGATCACTGAAGGCAAAGGAAACTTTATAATTGTGGTGAGTCTGCATACTTTTCATACTCCACAACAAAGATTGAAATTTTGTCTCCTCTAGACTCTGTATATTAGCATTTAGCAAAGACTTTTCTACTATGAAACAATATGTTGCATTGATCATCTCTTAACACACCCGTAAAACACATTCTAAGCAAACAAAATTACACTATCCAAAACCAATGTTGCATTTTAGCCTGCCCTTAGGAGGATTTGTCCACTTCTTTTTTTTTTTTTTTTTTTTCCAAATTTCAATAACCTCTTTTCCTCCTGCTCTTGCTGGTTTTCTTCAATAACTTGAGTTAAAAACTAGTCATTGGTGTCTTCTCTGATTTTTTACCATTAAATCACTCGCCATAAATTTTCTCCCCTCAAAGAAAGGATCAAATTCTCAAATGCCACAAATGACTCGCTCAAATCATAAATGACCTAAGGAAAAAAAAAGAGTTTGTTTTTTATTTATCTTTAATTCGAAAATAGGTAAATACAACAGAACCTACCATGAATAACTTATTTACGACCCAGTCTAATGGATTTAACCCAAATCACTATCAATTTCCCTTAAAACGGATCCAACTCCTCTTTTACGTTTTTTGGTCGATTAAAGTCTGATTATTTAAAAATTTTTAAAGAAAAAACACAAAGAGAATTCCCTCGTTTAACCTCAATCAATCCCTATTTTTCCCCTTGTTCTCATCTTCATCCGTCATCTTCACCTTTCTTCTTTCTGGATTTCAATTATTCAGGAAAATTAGGAAGTGATTTCTTCTTTTTGGGTTTCTCATCATTCCTAACGAAGACTGGCGAAAGAAATTCCAAGGAGAAAATTTGATGTGTTGCTCGAAAGCTTGAAACCAGAGCGACTCAGAGAATAGATGTGACACCCCGGTTTCAGAGCATATGTGGTATATGCGGAGAGACTTAAAAGAATTAATTTGGCTACCTATATCACCAAAGTGCATTTATCTTTTCGGTCACAGGTCTTGAGAGAACTCCAGAATTAAGCGTGCTTGAGCTGGAGTAGTTTCAGGATGGGTGACCTACTGGGAAGTCATTTCCAGTGCCGTGTGAGTAAGGTAAAAACACGGGAAAAGATCGCGTGGTGATTTGCAGGGTCAGTAAACATGACTTCCGAGCCTCCTGGACTAACATACCGACCATCGCACATGGTAGGCCCACGTGTCTGTGAGTGGATGGGGGCCCGTGGGAGGGATGGTCGAGGCGTTACAAGTGGTATCAGAGAGAACCCTGATAACTGTGTGTTGTCGGGGTAACGATATTGGTATACGCAACGATGACGTTGCGATCTGTTAGTGGGGGTGACTGTGACACCCCGGTTTCAGAGCATATGTGGTATATGCGGAGAGGCTTAAAAGAATTAATTTGGCTACCTATATCATCAAAGTGCATTTATCTTTTTGGTCATAGATCTTGAGAGAACTCCAAAGTTAAGCGTGCTTGAGCTGGAGTAGTTTCAGGATGGGTGACCTACTGAGAAGTCATTTCCAGTACCGTGTGAGTGAGGTCAAAACACGCGAAAAGATCGCGTGGTGATTTGCAGGGTCAGTAAACATGACTTCCAAGCCTCACGGACTAACGTACCGACCATCGCACATGGTAGGCCCACAGGCCTGTGAGTGGACGGGGGCCCGTGGGAGGGACAGTAGGGGCGTTACAAGTGGTATCAGAGAGAACCCTGATAACTGTGTGCTATAGGGGTAATGATATTGGTATACGCAACGAGGACGTTGCGATCAGTTAGTGGGGTGACTGTGACACCCCGGTTTCAGAACATATGTGGTATATGCGGAGAGGCTTAAAAGAATTAATTTGGCTACCTATATCACCAAAGTGCATTTATCTTTTTGGTCATAGATCTTGAGAGAACTCCAAAATTAAGCGTGCTTGAGCTGGAGTAGTTTCAGGATGGGTGACCTACTGAGAAGTCATTTCCAGTACCGTGTGAGTGAGGTAAAAACACGCGAAAAGATCGCGTGGTGATTTGCAGGGTCAGTAAACATGACTTCCAAGCCTCACGGACTAACGTACCGATCATCGCACATGGTAGGCCCACAGGCCTGTGAGTGGACGGGGGCCCGTGGGAGGGACAATAGGGGCGTTACAAGTGGTATCAGAGAGAACCCTGATAACTGTGTGCTGTCGTGGTAACGATATTGGTATGCGCAACGAGGACGTTGCGATCTGTTAGTGGGGGTGACTGTGATACCCTGGTTTCAGAGCATATGTGGTATATGCGGAGAGGCTTAAAAGAATTAATTTGGCTACCTATATCATCAAAGTGCATTTATCTTTTCGGACACAGGTCTTGAGAGAACTCCAGAGTTAAGCGTGCTTTAGCTGGAGTAGTTTCAGGATGGGTGACCTACTAAAAAGTTATTTCCAGTACCGTGTGAATGAGGTAAAAACACGGGAAAAGATCGCGTGGTGATTTGCAGGGTCAGTAAACATGACTTCCGAGCCTCCCAAACTAACGTACCGACCATCGCACATGGTAGGCCCACAGGCCAGTGAGTAGACGGGGGCCCGTGGGAGGGATGGTCGGGGCGTTACAAGTGGTATCAGAGAGAACCCTGATAATTGTGTACAGTCAGGGTAATGATATTAGTATACGCAACGAGGACGTTGCGATCAGTTAGTAGGGTGACTGTGACACCCCGGTTTCAGAACATATGTGGTATATGCGGAGAGGCTTAAAAGAATTAATTTGGCTACCTATATCACCAAAGTGCATTTATCTTTTCGGTCATAGATCTTGAGAGAACTCCAGAGTTAAGCGTGCTTGAGCTGTAGTAGTTTCAGGATGGACGACCTAATGGGAAGTCACTTCCAGTACCGTGTGAGTGAGGTAAAAACACGCAAAAAGATCTCGTGGTGATTTGCAGGGTCAGTAAACATGACTTCCGAGCCTCCCGGATTAACAGACTGACCATCGCACATGGTAGGCCCACATGTCAGTGAGTTGACGGGGGCCCGTGGGAGGGACGGTCGGGGCGTTACAAGTGGTATCAGAGTGAACCCTGATAACTGTGAGCTGTCGGGGTAACGATATTGGTATGCGCAACGAGGACATTGCGATCTGTTAGTGGGGGTGACTGTGACACCTCGGTTTCAAAGCATATGTGGTATATGCGGAGAGGCTTAAAAGAATTAATTTGGCTACCTATATCACCAAAGTGCATTTATCTTTTTGGTCACAAATCTTGAGAGAACTCCAGAGTTAAGCGTACTTGAGCTGGAGTAGTTTCAGGATGGGTGACCTAATGGGAAGTCATTTCCAGTACCGTGTGAGTAAAGTAAAAACACGGAAAATATCGCGTGGTGATTTGCAGGGTCAGTAAACATGACTTCCGAGCCTCCTGGACTATCGTACCATCCATCGCACATGGTAGGCCCACATGCGTGTGAGTGGACGGGGGCCCGTGGGAGGGATGGTCGAGGCGTTACAAGTGGTATGAGAGAGAAACCTGATAACTGTGTGCTGTCAAGGTAATGATATTGGTATGCGCAACACGGACGTTGCGATCTGTTAGTGGGGGTGACAGTGACACCCCGGAGATGCTTAAAAGAATTAATTTGGCTACCTATATCACCAAAGTGCATTTATCTTTTTGGTCACATGTCTAGAGAGAACTCCAGAGTTAAGCGTGCTTGAGCTGGAGTAGTTTCAGGATGGGTGACCTACTGGGAAGTCATTTCCAGTACCGTGTGAGTGAGGTAAAAACACGCGAAAAGATCGCGTGGTGATTTGCAGGGTCAGTAAGCATGACTTCCGAGCCTCCTGGACTAACGTACCGACCACCGCACATGGTAGGCCCACATGCTTGTGAGTGGATGGGGGCCCGTAGGAGGGATGGTCGGGGCGTTACAAGTGGTATCAGAGAGAACCCTGATAATTGTGTGATGTCGGGGTAACGATATTGGTATGCGCAACGAGGACGTTGCGATCTGTTAGTGGGGGTGACTGTGATACCCTGGTTTCAGAGCATATGTGGTATATGCGGAGAGGCTTAAAAGAATTAATTTGGCTACCTATATCATCTAAGTGCATTTATCTTTTCGGTCACAGGTCTTGAGAGAACTCCAGAGTTAAGCGTACTTGAGCTGGAGTAGTTTCAGGATGGGTGACCTACTGGGAAGTCATTTCCAGTACCGTGTGAGTGAGGTAAAAACATGGGAAATGATCGCGTTGTGACTTGCAGGGTCAGTAAACATGACTTTCGAGCCTCCCGGACCAACGTACCGACCATCGCACATGGTAAGCCCACATGCCTGTGAGTGGCGTTACAATAGAGGAGAGGGGACGAAGAAGGAAAGTCTTTTATCTAAGCTCTCAATTCTTCACCAACAAAAATGCCAGGTTCTGAAGGTAAATTGCAATTATCGTAACGATTTTCCAATTTTGTATTGGGATTTGACTTACCCACCTAGATCGAATATGTGGCTATTTCAATTATGCGAGAATTCGTATGAATTAAATTTCCTTATTTTGAATTTTCGTCGCAGATAGAAGGGGTAAATGGAAACGGCGAAAGCGAGGGGGACTATCGGCAGCGAGGAAAACGAAGCAAGAGGAGGATGATATGGAGAAAGAAGAAGAGGATAAAAACAACAACAACAACAACGAAAAGGTGGAAGACGTTGATAATGCCGATGAGCTTCAGCAAAACGGCGGCGCAATTCCCGATCCGGGACCTAGTATTGGTGAAGTAGTAGAAGATGTTCTGATCTGAACTATTGGTCATTTTAGGTACTACTATGACTGAACTACTGGTCATTTTGGGTATTACTGTGATTGAATATGTTCAGAATTACTGGTTATTATGGGTACTACTATAAACAACAAATATATTCTATGTAAATTGTCTTTTGTTATTTTTTGTCTTCGAATTTAGAGGTCCTAGATCAATTGTAGAAATTAATATCAAGTTTTCACAACAAAAGAAATTACCAAGTTTTAGCAACAAAAGAAACAACATAGTTTGAGACATAAACACAAGCATAACTTAGACAAGAACAAAGTAGATGGAAACCCCAAGAACACAAACAAGAACTCTGAGGACAACAACTGTAAGCTTCATCTCTTTCTCTCCATACACTTTGGTTTGAAGTTTGCTAAGAACTTCCTTTAGCTCAGTGGCTTCCTTCTTAGTCTTCTCGACTTTCTCAACCGTCTCAATAAGCTTTTTCTTCTCTTCATCACAGCTACGGAGCAAGTCCCACATCACTTCCGGGGACAGTGATCGGGATGTCCAATCCATTCTCCAAGGCGAACTTCTACGGCTCTCACTTTGTTCTTCAATAAACTTATCTCCTCCATGATTGCGTCGTCCCATAATTTCCACACATGGTGTTCTTTTGTCTAATGTTCAATCAAACACTCAAATTTAAAAGCTACAAAAACTAGAATTTAAATAAAAAAATTAAATGAGTTGAAGTTCCAGATTCCTTACATCCTTATCTTGCTCGCAAGTGTAGTATTTTTCGTTGAACTCTATCGGGATCCCCGATGTGACTCTTAAGTACAGGTGGTTGTCCACAAACACATCAGGTCAGAATTCCTGGTGCAAATTCTGGAAAATCGTATTCTCCTTCATAGTGCATGGCCCATCTAGGCCCATCCGAAGATGAGTCGCTGATGTCCAAAACCATGGTTCCTCTACGTTCCTCTATCAAACAAAGAAAATCCCCAAATCCCAAAATTCAGAACCCTAATTTCAAAATTAACCCTATGTGAGGTAAAGAATGAGTGAACTGAACTTTTTTTCACCGCAATTGAGTGCAAATCGGCCGGAATTGATGAATGGGGGTTGGAGCTTCTCTCTCTCTCTCTCTCTCTCTCTCTCTCTCTCTCTCTCTCTCTCTCTCTCTCTCTCGCGCTCTCTCTCCCTCTCTCTCTCTCTCTTTGTCTCTCTCTCCCTGACGAAACCCTAGTTTTCAAATTTGGTTGAAGAAATGTTTATTTTTTATTTTTGAGGGAAATGGTTTGTTTTAAAACCAAATATTATAACAAAAAAATAAACAAAAGCACATGTAATAAAACGGAAAAACAAAAACATGTCCGCCATAATAGAACATGTGTGCCGTCTTTTTTAACACATAGTAGTCCCTAGTCTCAGAGTATTACATTGTTGTTCATAGTTGTCTGTTTAGGGTTTTGCTATTTTGCTAGTTTCAAGGGTTTAGAAGAACAAATTTTAGTTGTCCACTTGATTTTTGGAAAATTTACCACATTTCCAATGTCTCTATGAAATAATATGTTCAATAACACTTTTTATGTGAAGATTTGCATATTTTGGTAGTTAAAACCATCAAACTCATCTTATAAGTATATGGTGGTTTCTGGAAGATAAACAATTTGTGTGTTACAATTCATAACATTTATTTGCAAATTTTTTAGTGTAAGATAAACAACAATTATTAATCTAGTTTCTTTTATTTATAAATTTTGCTTACTTTATATTGTTTGAAAATAAAATTACGATTAATTATTAAAAATGCAATTAAAATACGATTAATTAAAAAAAATTTAGTTACTTAAAATAAAAATAAATACTAGAGTTCAAATATTAGCCACCTTTAAATACAAATAGCGATGGATAGTTCAAATAACAACCAAATTAAAACACACATAAGATAACACTCATTAGTAGTACGAATACAAAAAGTAGTAGTTCTTAGTTGTCCATTGATGATGATGATGTGTATGTGTATCTAATGTCAAAGGGTACAAATAATCATAGAAGTGTATTGCATGTGGAGGTTGAAAAATACTTTCTCATCAAGTAAATACTTTCTCACCAAGTAATACCCAGTTTTCACCAAGTAATACCCAGTTTTCATCAATGTGCAGATTTCAATTCGATCCCCAGATTTGGTTTTTTACGATTGCCACTACGATTCAAATACTTTCTCATCACATTACTTACCAATGCAAATTTATAATCGACCCAATTACAACAGAATAATGACCATGCATAGAAATCGAAATCCAATTCAAGCACATCAATTTGGGTATTTTCATTTCTAATTCGAACAATTGGTTAAGTCACTAACTATCTACTTTGATTAGAGCTACCATTAAGAGAACTTGTAGGATTTTGTACAGGTTTTAACCGGATTAATCTCTATTAATCAACCTAGTGACAATTCCTTTGCCTAGGATCTAGGGTTTGTAAACGATGAATCTACAAGAACGGATCTCGAATATACCTGGAGATTATGCAGCGGAAGATTGTCAGGTATTCGAGATTATTAGCGCCTCAAGTGCTGCGCCTCTACTGATAGTCCACACGCACACAAACTGGAATCCGCAGGGATGCTAGTACCTGGAATCGGATCTCTCAGGGAACTTACGTTTTCAGAGGTGGCTATGGACTAAGGTTGGCCTCAATTTCATGCCTTATATCATATATATAGGCACATGAGAAAACTTAATTGTCCATCAATTAAACCGGTTCAATTAAGTTATTAAACCGAAATCCCTATTTCGGTTTTCAGCCCGTGTCGATCGACACGACTTATTTGTGTCGATCGACACACTCTTTAAAACATGATTCTCATATGTATCTCATACACATCATTTGATCATTACATTAATGATCATTCCCACATAAAGTAAATCCAGTTTGCTTAGGTGTGTGATCCTGTAGGATCATATAATACTAGCAATGAGTTCATAACTCATAGATCATCATTGGTTTCTAGCAAAACATCATGACCACCTAGTATCATATGAATGTCTAATCTCGACAATACAACTATCACTAGAGTGAATACAAGTGTGATTTCAGGACATTCCCAACAATCTCCCACTTGTACTGGAATCATCTATTCCCATAATCCCTTCGTCTCTATATCTCGATATGGCATAAGGCAAGAACCGTGTCATCCTTATTACAACCATTATCACGTTCATCGAACTCTGATTTATACTGATCAAAAACAAACGACTGACAATCACCTCGTTTGAGCGCGGCCACGCATTTCTCAGTATCAAATCTTCGATGGGCCCAGAGATTTATCTCCTGTTATATAGGAGGGACAAATTCCATCTTGTTCCATCCCTGTTACTTGACACACTTCATGATACACCCAATCAATGCCTTTATAGTCACCTGTTACGGCTGACGTTTGACAAAGTCAAAGCGGACCAATTCATATGCAAGAAATCATGATGAACTCAGGTCTAAAGACTATACTCTATAGTCGTAATGAGAACCTCTCATGACACTTATATAACTATCTTGTAGAGTTCTCATTAGCGGGTCATGTCCGATCATATGTTCTCTAACATATATCTATGTGATTGACTTTAATACTCTTATTAATGACTCCATGAAACTTAGTCATCAGTCACCTCACATACCAGTCTCACGCGGTTGTCAGTGTCCCACTTTAACAACCTTGACCAGGGACAAATATAATCTATGTCATTTATCACTTATAGGGTTTCATGATCAAGTCCTCAACTTGATGACCTATAAAATACCATAAATTACTTTGGGACTATTATTCAATTATCCAATAATCAAATAATACATGAAACAATTTCATCATGACATAACCAAAGTATGTCTATATGAACATCATAATATAACTAAATCCATTACAACTCCCATTAGAATCAAGATCACATCTTAATATATCCAATACCTACAGCAGGAGGGTGAAACTCATGCTTAGGTCGTGGGAGAGGCTACGACGCTCTGCTTGGAACCCTTTCCAACAAACCGCACCGCCATATAGACACAAGACATAACCAGAATTCAACCGAAAATCGTCTTTGTCCGTCTAACCACTCTCAACAAAAACCATTACTTCCTCAATTCACCAAGCTCATATCCTTAGTATTCCTCAAATACTTGAGAATATTCCTGGTAACTGTCCAATGACTTTTACATGGATCATATTGGTATCTACTCGTCATGCTTAAAACACAAGAAATATCTGGACGAGTGCAGGTCATGGCATTCATGATAGATTCCACTGCATACGCCTGGGAATCCTACTCAAACATTCTTGCTCAGCCAGTGTCTAGGGACACTGCGTCTTGCCAAGATTAATGCCATGAGACATTGGTATGAGGCCTTTCTTGGAATCATGCATACTGAATTTGTCCAAGACCTTATCACCATAAGCATCTTGACACGATCCAATTAGCCTACCCAATCTATCTCTATAGATCCTTATTCCAAGAATTCACGCGGCTACTCCCATGCCTTTCATTGAAAAACAACTTCCGAGCCAAGCCTCTAAAGACTAAAGCAACAGAACGTTATTTCCGAGAAGAAGTATGTCATCTACATACATAACGAGAAATGCAACTACACTCCCACTAGTTTTCTTGTTAACACACGGTTCCTCTTTGTTCCTGATGAAGTCAAATCTTTTGACAACTTTATCAAAACGACGATTTCAACTCCGTGATGCTTGCTTCAATCCATAAATGGATCGATGAAGCTTGCATTCTTTCCCAGCATTTATAGGATCTGTGAAACCTCAGGTTGTGTCATGTACACTTCCTCTTCCAGATTTCCATCAAAGAAAACTATTTTTCACATCCATCTGCCAAATCTCATCACCATGATAAATGGCAGTTGCTAGGATAATCCGAATGAATTTTAGCACAGCGACTGGGGAATAGGTCTCTTCATATTCATACCATGAATTTGCTCGAAACCTTTAGCCACCAACTTAGCTTTGTATATCTGGATATATCCATCCACGTCAGTCTTCTCCTTTGAAGATCCATTTACACTCAATGGCTTTTACACCATCAGGTAAATCTACCAAGTACCATACCTGGTTTTCTAACATGGATCCTATTTCGGATCTAGCGGCTCCAAGCCACTTTTCGAAGTCCGGGCCCAACACTGCTTCTTCAAAATTCGCAGGCTCGTCATTGTCAATGATCAACAAGTCATGATAATTGGTCACAAGAAATCCATATCTCTCGTGATCGTTACGAATCTTTTCGGATCTGCGAACTTCAGGCACCACAGGTGTAGGTTCTACAACTCTTTGCAGATCCAGCTACTGCTCTTCCTTAACAGGTCGAGTAGTCTCATGTGATTCTCGAACATTTTCGAGTTGTACTTCACTCCCACTGTTCTTCTTGGAAAGACAATCTCTCTCAAGAAAACATAGTTCTTAGCAACAAACACTTTGTTCTCAGAACGATTGTAGAAGTAGTATGCCTTGGTTTCCTTGGGACAACCAGTGAAGTAGCACCTATCGGATTTGGGTGCGAGCTTATCAGATATGAAAATATACATAAGCCTCACAATCCCAAATTTTCAGAAAAGACAAACTTGGAACATTTCCAATCCACATCACATGTGGTGTCTTTGCAACTGATTTTGATTGAACCCTCTTTAGTGTAAACGCATACATTTCTAGGGCGTATCCCTAACAGGGATAATGGAAGATCTGTGTGACTCATCATTTATCGAACCATATCCAATAAGGTCCGATTCCTCCTCTTAGAAAATCCATTACATTGGGGCGTTCCAGGAGGAGTGAGCTGTGAAACAATTCCACACTCTCTCAGATGATCACTTAACTCTTGACTTAAGTATTCTCCTCCGCGATATGATCGAAGAGCTCTAATACTTTTGCCAATTTGATTATGTACTTCATTCTGGAACTCCTTGATCTTTTCAAAGGATTCCAACTTGTGACTCTTTAAATAAACATAGCCATGCCTACAGAAGTCATCAGTAAAGGAAATGAAGTACTAAAAGTTTTCTCTAGCACTGTTGCTCATCGGGCCGCACACATCTGTATGTATAAGGCCCAATAATTCGTTGGCCCTTTCATTTAGTTTGATAAAATGGGCCTTAGTCATTTTGCCCAACAGCCGGATTCACATTTCTCACATGATTCACAATCAAGTAAGTCCAGAAGCCCATCACTATGGAGCTTCAGAATCCGATGTGGCCCAAAATGACAATGCTAGAGAACCGTTTTGTGTTTATGTTATATACAGGCATAGATTGGTTTAAGACATAAAACCCATTCTCTAATAGGGTGCTATCATAGGACATATTATTAAGATCAAAAGAGCAACATTTGTCTTTTATCAAAATAAAATCATTCAAAATCATACAAGAAAATAAAATGTCATTTCTGCTCATAGCTGGTACATAATAGCAATTATTTATTTCTAAAACCAAGCCTGAAGGCGACTATAAATGGAAACTTCCTACAGCTAATGCAATAACTCTTGCTTCATTCATGTTGAGCATCTCCACTTGTCCCTTCTTCAACGTTCTACTGTTGCTTAGGCCCTGCATATTTTAACAAATATGAGCACCACAACCGGTATCTAATACCCATAAGATAGAACTTGAAGTAACATAAATACCTGAGGAAGAAGTCTCATACATCTCCATTATTTCCATAGAATCTTCCATGTATTTCTTGCATTTTCTCCTCCAATGCCTTGGTTCCTCATAATAGCTGCATGTATCATCATCAGATGGGCCGGACTTGGGTTTAATGGGAGACTTGGGCTTATCCCGATTCATAATTTGGACGGCCTTGCTCTCACCCTTGTCTTTACCAGGTTTCTCAAACCTTTTGCCCTTCTTGATGTTGAACTCAGCTATCTTGAGCATATCATGCAGTTCAGTCAACGTCTTCGTCAAGCCATTCTTGATATAGAACTTGATAAACTTATCATAGCTCGACGGCAGTGACTGCAGAATGATGTCAGTAGCCAACTCTTGGCTAATGGGACAATCTAGTCTCCTCTGGTTATCAATATAACCCATCATCTTTATGACATGAGGACTCACTGGAGCATCCTTTGGTAGCTTGCACTCAACTAGAGATTTAACCGTCTGGTATCTCTCAGTTCGAGCCTGCTCCTGAAACATAACTTTCAGGCTAGTGATCATCTCGATGGGCGACTCCACGTTCTCACATTGCTTCTGCAAGTCAGAGTTCATGGTAGCCAACATCAGACAGCGCACATCGACCACATCATAATAATGCTTATTCCAAGCATCATATACTGCATGGGAGGCATTGGACCTTAGTTTCTCGGGGAGAAATTTCTCAAGGACATAGTCCTTTCTCTCCTGCTTGAGAACGATTCTCAAGTTCCGATACCAATCAAGGAAGTTGGATCCATTTAACTTGTTCTTCTCAAGGACGGATCTCAACGAGAAAGAGTTCTGATTAGACATAACTGTAATAAGAGAAGGAAAAATTCAGTTATGATGTTCAGGAAATGAGAAATCTTAACAATTAAGAAAACTCGCATTATATTCAAAACAATGTTTCCTCAAATGAATATAATGATCCAAGATCCTTATTTCACCAAAACTCGAGCAAGCCACTGGCTGTTACTCAAATCTTGGCTATATAGGTAAGCAACACTTTGCTAATCATATCCAATATGACTCTTGGTTGTGGATAAGACATCTTATGTTTTAACCACCTGATGTCTCTGAGCCCAGAACTTCTGATAGCTCATTCAAGTAAACCAATCTCTTCAGTCATGTAATAGTTGATGCCATGCACTGCAAGCCCATCAACTCAATTACCTACTGCCTTACTCATGTAACTGCAGACACCTTGCACTGCAAGCCTATCACGCAATGAAACGAGTCTTGACAGCTGACAAGATCGGGAAGACATCCAGAACACTTGATATTTAGTTGAGGAATTGAACTTTCAATCCTTAACACATATCACATATGCATTCAGGAACCCAATTTCATTAAATTTGGTTCGGTTATTAGATTTTAGGTTCACTAACCCATAATCTTAGTAGGCTGTCGATCGACACTACCTTAGTGTCGATCAACAGTTACCTCTTTGTTACAGTTCTTCGAGAAACCGATCAATCTAATTGAACCGATTTCGATAACCGACAGAACCAATTCAATAACCGGTCAGTGTCGATCGACACAACATTTGTGTCGATCGACATTGATCAAACCAAATTCAATTTTCGATAACCTGTCAATCCAATTGAGCCGGATCGATAACCGGTCAATCTAATTGAACCGGGTCGATAATCGGTCTGTGTCGATCGACACAACATTTGTGTCGATCGACGCCAACTAAACCGTAGAAAACCAAAATTTGCCGGTTTAATCGATCTGTTAACCAAGCGCGATAACCGATTCAATCCAATTGAACCGGTTCATCAATCGCAAGGCAGAGACAGACGTGTCGATCGACACAACTAGGTTTTTCATGCGATTTGAACAATTTTTGACAAAACAATTTTGCACAGCCGTGTCGATCGACACAACAATTGTGTTGATCGACACGAACGATTCTGGTGACCGAGAAGAGCAATTTCAACAAAATAACAATTTTGATTCGACTGAAAATTGATCTAACAAGCATCCTATACATCATATGTATCAATCTGAATTCTCTAATTCATTAACGTTCTAGTGATTCAACAGTTAAACCCTAAGTCTCTGATACCACTGTAGGATTTTGTACAGGTTTTTACCGGATTAATCTCTATTAATCAACCTAGTGACAATTCATTTGCCTAGGATCTAGGGTTTGTAAACGATGAATCTACAAGAACGGATCTCGAATACACTTGGAGATTATACAGCGGAAGATTGTCAGGTATTCGAGATTATTAGCGCCTCAAGTGCTTGTTGGGGTCGGTTTTCACCCGCTCAGCATTAACGTCCAAAGACAAAACGACTAAAGAAATGGCCCTCCAGATTCTCAACAAAGAAGGCATAACGGCACCTAAGTCTTACTGCGAAGCGAAGCATGTGGCAGCGGAACGAGGCTAGGAGAAGCCGAAGACGAGGATCGGGACCAGACAGTGCCGACCACGGCTTCGGTGAACAGTGTCATCGATGAACAGTGTTTTAGTGAACAGTGTCATCGATGAACAGTGTTTCGGTGAACAGTACCATCGGTGAACAGTGCCGACCACGGCTTCGGTGAACAGTGCTGACCACGGCTTCAGTGAACAGTGCCGACCACAGCTTTGGTGAATAGTGTCTTTGGTGAACAGTGTTTCAGTGAACATTGTTTTCGGTGAACAGCGTTTTGGTGAACAGTGCCGACCACGGCTTCACCCTCAGGAGCCGACCACGTGCTCTCCAGCACGGGCCGACCACAGGCTCGGTCCAAGGTGGAACCGAGCACAGCTTCGGTCCAAGGTGGAACCGAGCACAGCTTCGCCCAATCGAGGCCGACCATGGCTTCGGCACAAAGGCCGAGCACGGCTTCGTTCCACGAGCGACCGTGTCCTCTCCTTGGCTGCTGATTATGCTAATGGTCCAGCCAAGCATCATAGAGATAACCTGAAGCCCGGTTTAGACACGAAGCCCACAATTGGTGCAACCGACTCCAAGAAGACTTAGGAGGCCTAGCCGCCTTAGAGGAGCTATATATATGTCTCTTTATACAAACCCTAAGAGGATCCGCAATTTTTCACATACACAAGCTCTGTACTCAAATTTACACAGCAATAAGAACAACTCTTTCTCAATCTCTTGTGATCCCTAATTAACATAGAAATCTCTAAATTCCCCTCACGAACTCTTACAAATTTAGTTGTGTTGGTTTCGACCCCCACAATTTGGCGCCGACTAAGGGGAACAGAGAGTTCGGACACACGAAAGCTAGGGTTTCGCAACACCATCACCATGTCAGGAAGCAACAGCAAAAGCAGCGAAGGATCCTCGTCTCATAGGAACGACGAGGAAAGGGAGAACTCCGTGGAGAGCACCGCGCCTCACGCCGCGAACAACCCGGCGGATATCACGGAGATCGAGCAGATGCTTGAGACGCTAGAAAAGAGAGCACGGGATCAAGAGAAGCACAACGAGGCTACGATAAGCGAGCTATGAGCGCTCAAGAGAAAGACGCGCTAGAGGTCCCGTGTCCGTCCAACGCATCTTAGCTTCAACACGCCTCGAACTAATTGAAGGGATCGGAACGAGGAGCCGCCGCTTCGGACCGATCACACAGCTCCAGAAAGCTTTCCTCCACCACCGCCGCGTTGGGAATCTGACAAAACTCCCGAACGTGTGGTAGTGGAATCGGACAAAGACCAACCCCCTCCTCGGCGACGTGCCCGAACAGACACTGTTGGTGACAAGAAGGAGAGCTCTATCAAAGCTCCCGCAACCAACACCTCCATCTCGGGCCCTCGTCTGTCAAGCCAAACGGAGAGATCAACATCAACATCATCAGACCCGAGAAAAAGATGCCGCGTGGTAGTAAATTTAATGTCGAGTACTCAAAGCCAGCTGCGACGAGTTCGGATCCGCCCTGGCGTCAGGCCCCATTGGGTCATCGCCCTAATTCTTCCGTCACCATCGGGTCCTCGCCCCGATCGTCCTTTGCTATCGAGCTCGTGCCAGTGATAGCCGTCGGCCCGAAGCTGCCGTCGGTTCCCCTTGCCTTCGCCATCGGCTCCTGTTCCCGTCGCCATCTGGCCCTCGGGATAACCCATGTTATCATCACCTTTGGATCAGAGACAGCAGTATCCTAAGGCTTCAACATCATGGCATGAAATCGAGGCGACCCTCGTCACGGTTGAGCCCCGGTTCCAAATTCCTTGGTTCCATAAACACCACCGAAGTTGCCGTTGGGTCACCTCCCAAAGACGTCGTCCTCGGGTCCACCTCGACGCTTGACCTCATTGGGACTTCGGCACTGCGAAAAGAGGACCTCGCGACCTCGCGCCATCGCCTCGCGACCTCGCGCCATCGCCTCGCGACCTTGCGCCCTCGCGACCTTGCGCCATCGCCTCGCGACCTCGCGCCCTCGCGACCTCGTGCCCTCGCCAACCTCGCAGCCAATCTCATGACCTTGCGACCTCGCCACCATACTCTGCCTCGCTGTAGGATCAACTTTGACAACAATAGCATCGTGGCAAGGCCAAGCGAGCTTTTCTTCTTCGAATTCAACTTCACTAATTCAACGATGCAACAAGCTAACTTCCCGAACGCGTGAGCTCTCCTCCTCGCCGAGCTCCTCCTCTCCGAGCTCCTCCTCGCGGAGCTCGACCTCGCCAATTCCTCTCTTCGAAACTAAATCGACGAGCAGACACGAGCTCACTGAGCCAACTCGCGAGCTTGCTGAGTCAACTCGTGAGCTCACTTAGTCAACCTGCGAGCTCTAATTTGCTTCAAATCGGCCTCGTTTTCGGCACTGAAAACTTCGCAATTTTCAATCAAGACCTAGAAAATCAAGCGTTAACAGGGCAAGTTCGCTTCTACGACACAACAATGACGGAGCTCATCCCACCTCGCTGCAACCTCGTGACCAAAAGCCTGAATCATCTTTACTGCCTTCACACGTGCTCATCGTTGCACGAATAGCTCGCCAAGGTCTCCTCATCTCACGATTTGACCTCTTTGCCTGGAGAAATCAAGATCCGCCTCCCCTCTGCATTTTCTCTTCGCCGAATGAGCAACGCAACCTTGCACTCGCAGCAGGTCGCAATAGATCACTACGACAAAATACTCATTTCACACGATAGCCCGCGAGCTCAACTTCTCTAGTTCAACCTTGCGACCTCGTCACCATCTAATCGAGCTCACTGACAAATCAAACTACCCTGCTAGCTCAGATTGTCATACAAGCTCAGACCCACCTCTGAATCAAGTTAACAACACGAGCATAATATCTGCTTAAAGTAGCTCGTAAGCAGGACACCAACACCTCGCCGAAGCAAAGAACGTCTTGCTAAAACTGTGAGTTAATCAACCTCGCAAGATGATGATTGAAGCTCGCAACACCTCGACCAGCTCTTCTTTGCCTTGCCGAGTCACGACCTGCGAGTTCATAGTAACCACGTAGCAACGGTGCGAGCTCAGACTTGCCTCGCAAGATGTTCCCAAGGTCGAATCAACTAGGTGGTGCAAGCTCGCAACAAGTCAGCTCGTTCGCTTCACCTCGAGTTTCACCTCGACTTTACAACCGTGTCTCCTCACCAAGATCACCTTGCTGCAGCTTTAGAATTCATTATCACCTCACCGCTCTTCAACTCGGCATCATCGCAATACCAACACATCACGTGTTTTTCTTCTTCCTAATGTCGCCGACGTGCACAGTGAAGAATTTCACATCCAAAAAGCTTTAACAAGTTGGGCCTTGCAAGAACAAGTTGTGGCCCAAATCAAATCAGGAGACAAGACTCTTTGCGGTTGTTTCACTCAGTCAAACGCTAACACTAAAGCTCGGTTAGACGCAAGCACTTGAGTTCAACCACTTGGCAGGTCAAATCCGGATAAACATCAAGAAAAGCCTTATCATCTGGGCTCGGCATCATCTTGCGACATCAATCTTTATCGGAACGGACTTCATCAAGAAATTCATGTCATAACCTCGCAGTAGCTACACAAAACCACATCGCGGCTCGCACTCGTTTTCAACCTCAATTCCACATCACAGCTTTGATTCGATCACGTGATCTCACAGTAATCATAACGCAAGCTCCATTGAGTCAAATCGTCCACTGAGTTAACTTGTTGACCTCGCGAGTTTGTTCTCCAAAATCAGCCTCTACCTTGCAATCGGACAGAATCAATGAGTTGAGGTAATCTCGTCGCACCTCGTAAGCTCGTGGGAGCTTCGAGTCACCTTGCAACAAGACGGCTCGTTTCTTCTCCACCTCATCTCGATTCACCGTACAAACAACCTCGCCGAGCTCTACCACCTCGCCAGAGTAAGTCGAGCTCGACCCAACTACGGAACGTGACAACATAAGCTTCGGTTTCAATTCAAGAGTTAACCTCGTCGCCTCGCTGCAAATCACCTCGTCACCTCGCATCACGAGCTTCAAATTCGCTATCCTGACTAATCAACAGATGCAAGAAGATAATACCTATGAGCACGGGCTCGACAACCTTGTTGATCAGCTCCACTAACCAGCACCTCAACCTCGCGAGCACCACTTCTCTACTTTGCAACTCCTCGCGATCTCGTTTCGCTTCACCAGTAAGCTCTGGTTAAAGAAATCAGTTTCGCAGCCTCACCTCGCCGAGTCAACTCGCCCACTTCGCCAAATCACAAGATTTCTTTGCCTTATCTCGTGACCTTGGCAACAAATCAAACCTGCGAGCTAACCGAATTCACCTTGCGAGCTTGTCACTACTTGGCTAGACCTCAGCGTCAATTTCGAGATTGAGCTTGTGGCAAAGCACAACCACCTCGACTTCTTCACCTCGTGGGCTCGTCGACACTCGAGTCCAGCTTGCAGACTCATCGATACGCTCATCTCACCTCATGGATGTGAAACCCATCTGCAGCGACTACGGCATCAGCACGGCAAAGATTCGGAAGCGAGCATATTTTTCCTACAAGGCCAAGTCTGTTGTCTCGCCTACATACAAGTCACCACCTTTTTTGAAGGTGTAAACGAAACACCCACCCAGACTGCGACGCCACCACCTTTTTCAAAGCACAAGCCTCATCTCCGGATGATCTCCTCCGCCTTCGAGGGGGGGAGTGAATGTTTTCACTTAAAGCCTCGTTCCGTATGAGCTCACTTGATCTCCTTCACCTTCAGGGGGGGAGGGGGGGAGTGAGTGCTTTTCACAGTCTCTAGACGACTTCAGTTCCTTCCTTCGTCTAAAAAGGGGGGGGAGTGGGGTACCCGTACGCCACTCCTTGACAAAATCATTGACAACGTCATCGTCAATCACAAACACTCGCCACAGCACTCATCATGAGAATAGCTTATCCTTTACGGACTAATCAAAGCTTTAATCGACTAGAGTCGTTCTGCATTTATTGCTGCTGGCGACAGCAATAGTGTAGAAATACGAACACAATGACATCCACAACGGATACAGCGCGCTATATAAGTACCAGTGTTTAGTATTGGGTCATGCCAACTGATCACCAGTGTTCAGTATTGGGTCATGCCAACTGATCACTCTGAAACCCAACAAACGTCGTTGGTAAAATGCAGCTGCTAATGACCTCCGTTCGAATTATACCCTGAACGTGTCATTCAGAAACCCAAGATATACTCTGGTCAAATCTAAGGTAAACTTGTTCTCGGACAGACGTGTCTCGAGAACGGCACCATTCCGCAAAGCCCAACAGCAGCGTTGGCAGATAAAGAGCGTGAGCGCATTTGCGTTTTCACAGCCTCAACAAAAGCCTCATCCATGAGCAAACAAAGCCTCATTCATGAGCAAACAAACCCTCATTCATGAGCAAGCAAAGCCTCATTCATGAGCAAGTAAAGCCTCATTCATGAGCAATTGACCAAGAACAAGCCTCATCCATGAGCAAAATGACAAAAACTTAATTCGTACTGCAGCAACACAGTGGCTTCGACAAGCAAAATGAGAAGTCTTCAAACCTTCGATCAAGCACAAGGTCTTAAGACCTTCAGTTCGCAAAGCCCAACAGCGATGTTGGCAAACACGTGACAAAAACGCTTGACAGCTCAAAAAACTCCTAAGTATAGGAATAACATCAACAACATCTAAAGCAAGTGCCTGGATCTGAAACCGTCAGGGTTCATCATGAACAAAAGCTACAAAGTTATCTCGCATTCTACACAATGCAATGATCCAAAATACTAGCAAGGATACAAACCATCCAATGCTACAATCGAAATCGTCAAATCCGACAAAGGTTTTCAAAAACAAAAGTCATAAAAAGGCTACAAATCGACTAAGTCATGAACGGAGAGGAATGGTCACCCATCGGCCTCCTCGTCCTCATCAGCTACACCATCACCCTCGAACCGCCTTGAAGATGCAACCACATGGTCGGCATGACTTGGAGACGTGACCACGCGGTCGGTCCGGTCGGGAGACACGACCACGCGTTCGGACCGATCAAGAAACGCGACCACGCGGTCGGCCCGGTCGGGCGAAGCGACCACATGATCGGTCCGGATGGGTGTCGCGACCATGGGATCGGCATCGCCCAAGGATGCGACCACGCGATCGGTTTCTCTCGATGTCACAATCATGGGTTCGGTCCCGCTCGACACCGCGATCGCACGATCGGTTCCCCCCAAAGACTCAACCGCGGGTTCGGTTTCACTCAACACCGCGACCACGGGGTCGGTCCGAGTTGGGGGCACGACAACATCTTCGGTTTGGTTCGGCGACACTTCTGATTCGCCACGATCAACCAAACCAAGTTTCATCTTATCCATAACGCTATCAAAGATCTACAATAACCCAAAGGAAAGATCAAAAAGTGAATTTTGGTACTTTTCCGTCAAGAATCAGATCTATTCCTAAACGAGCTCCAAAGGAAATTCTCATCACATGGCTATTACCCGGAAACGTCATTGACGTTAGCAATCGCATCACGGAGTCTTAAAACCTCCAAAGGGAAGCAAGAAGTCTTGAAATCTTCAAAACGCTTACGGAGTCTTAAAACCTCCTGCATAAAGTAACTCTTATTAGAGATGAGGCCATCAAGAGAAATTCAACTAAGACCGAGGCAACACAAAGAAAAGCCGAGGCGGGAATTTTAAAGCCTCGGAGCAAGCCCGAGAAGGAGCTTCGGCAAAACCCGAAGAAGATGGACCAAAGCCGAGCAATGGCATGGGATCCACGAATAATCAAGTTCCTTGTTCAAGTCCCATCATCATGATGCTTGGCACTCTTTTCCCTTAGTAGTGGTTTTGTCCCAAAGGGTTTTCCCTACTAAGGTTTTAATGAGGCCATCATCTTGTATCTGCCGAGTTCACACTTCACGTTGTTGTGAACGAGCTTGAGGGGGAGTATTGAACAAGATGAGTACTTAGGCGTACTGCTGAAAAGAGTAGGCGAACACTTTGACTTCGAACGAAAATACCGATATCCAGTACATCTTAAAGTCGGCACTATTATCTCTAACACTACCGAGCTGGGGGGCTAACTGTTGGGGTCGGTTTTCACCCGCTCAGCATTAACGTCCAAAGACAAAACGACTAAAGAAATGGCCTCCAGATTTTCAACAAAGAAGGCATAACGGCACCTAAGTCTTACTGCGAAGCAAAGCATGTGGCAGCGGAACGAGGCTAGGAGAAGCCGAAGACGAGGATCGGGACCAGACAGTGCCGACCACGGCTTTGGTGAACACTGTCATCGATGAACAGTGTTTCGGTGAACAGTGTCATCGATGAACAGTGTTTCGGTGAACAGTGCCGACCACGGCTTCGGTGAACAGTGTCGACCACAGCTTCGGTGAATAGTGCCGACCACAGCTTCTGTGAACAGTATCTTTGGTGAACAGTGTTTCGGTGAACAGTGTTTTCGGTGAACAATGTTTTGGTGAACAGTGCCGACCACGGCTTCACCCTCAGGAGCCGACCATGTGCTCTCCAGCACGGGCCGACTACAGGCTCGGTCCAAGGTGGAACCGAGCACAGCTTCAGTCCAAGGTGGAACCGAGCACAGCTTCGCCTAGTCGAGGCCGACCATGGCTTCGGCACAAGGGCCGAGCACGGCTTCGTTCCACGAGCGACCACGTCCTCTCCTTGGCTGCTGATTATGCTAATGGTCCAGCCCAGCATCATAGAGATAACCTGAAGCCCGGTTTAGACACGAAGCCCACAATTGGTGCAAACGACTCCACGAAGACTTAGGAGGCCTAGCCGCCTTAGAGGAGCTATATATATGTCTCTTTGTACAAACCCTAAGAGGATCCGCAATTTTTCACATACACAAGCTCTGTACTCAAATTTACACAGCAATAAGAACAACTCTTTCTCAATCTCTTGTGATCCCTAGTTAACATAGAAATCTCTAAATTCCCCTCACGAACTCTTACAAATTTAGTTGTGTTGGTTTCGACCCCCACAGTGCTGCGCCTCTACTGATAGTCCACACGCACACAAACTGGAATCCGCAGGGATGCTAGTACCTGGAATCGGATCTCTCAGGGAACTTACGTTTTCAGAGGTGGCTATGGACTAAGGTTGGCCTCAATTTCGTGCCTTATATCATATATATAGGCACATGAGAAAACCTAATTGTCCATCAATTAAACCGGTTCAATTAAGTCATTAAACCGAAATCCCTATTTCGGTTTTTAGCCCATGTCGATCAACACGACTTATTTGTGTCGATCGACACACTCTTTAAAACATGATTCTCATATGTATCTCATACACATCATTTGATCATTACATTAATGATCATTCCCACATAAAGTAAATCCAGTTTGCTTAGGTGTGTGACCCTGTAGGATCATATAATACTAGCAATGAGTTCATAACTCATAGATCATCATTGGTTTCTAGCAAAACATCATGACCACCTAGTATCATATGAATGTCTAATCTCGACAATACAACTATCACTAGAGTGAATACAAGTGTGATTTCAGGACATTCCCAACAGAACTCACCTCAATTAAGCTTCAATGACCTCAAATGGAGCTACAATCCGAGCTTCAATGGAGGATGAGTTTCGGTTCGGATTGATTTTGTCGGGGAAGAAGAAGACTTGTGATTGGTTGGAATTAATGTTTTTGTTTTTTTTTTTTTTAATTCAGTTAAACAGGTTTTTTCGTCTTTTCACCACCCCCTTAATGGCACAAGGAAAGAAGGTGAGTTGTTTGTGCCATTTCGGAATTCATGAAGGTTTTGTGATTTGGTTTTCATGGATTATGGCAATTCATAATTTGATCCTCAAAGAAAAATAGGTTTTTGTTCTTTTTTTCTTGTTCTTGCAAAAAAAATAGTTTTCCCTCAGAATTTATAGTTGCTTCTTCTACAATTTTTTTGTTCATAAATAAATAAATATATATATGCAACATTGATTAAAAAAAAATAGTGGTGGTGCATTTAGAAACAAAACTTCAAATGGTTGTATTTTTTTAGAATTACCCTACACAAAATGCTAGTAATCTACATACGTCCTTAAATAAAAAATAAAAAGAGTACTTGAGGATTCTATGTATAACGTATACGTTACATACTGCATATGGTGTAAACAGATAAACTCACAGTTCTTGCATATAGATATTGTGTACGCATATTATATATGGAGATGAATTATTAAAGGGGTAGTGGAAAATGTAATTTAGGTGAAGTATTTGTCGGAACTCGGTAGCTTTGTCTCAATGATTTTAGTGTCTTTGGTCACATCAGTTTCCCAATTTTCGTCAGGCAACTTAAGTTGCTTCTTTTACTTCTTCAATTTTTCTCCCTTTTGCCTTTTTCCCTTTGATATTTTTTTCTGTTTTCCAGTTTTCCTTTTGCTTTTTTCTTATTTCTCTGTTCCATACTTTGCTTTTCATCTCCCTTTATATTTCCAAAGAAAATGAATTAATTCCGTCGCTAGCTAGAACTTAACTGACAGCTACAAATGTAATACAACATTACGATAATCTTAGTATATAAAGGAGAGTGAACAAAATTGTAATTCACGAGATCGCGATACGTGTATAATATCGTTTGGATGATGACACATGCCAATTAATTAAATATGTAATTTTTTCAATATCAAAATTGTTAATTACGCGAAGAAGTTAAAGTAATTTTACAAACTACACAAAACATTTATACAAATAGTTATATACGACGATATTTAGTTGACAACAATTTTTCATAATGGGAAATTTAACATAAAACAAAAAAAAATATAATTAAAAATAGAAACGAGCATATTTCCATCGTTATCGTTATATATAGGTGTATGTTTAACATATGTATATCTATGAAGAACATAAAATAATTGGCAATGGATCAAAGTTTAACATACGTATATATATAGGGAACATAAAATAATTAACTATTGCTAAAAAAAGAACTAGATCAACGCGAAGATGCAAAGATAAATAAAATTTGGTTAATAAAGGGAAATTTAACATTAAAAACAAAATATATGGTTAAAAATAGAAAAGAGTATATTTCTGTCGTTATCGTTATATATAGATAGAGATTTAACATGTGTATACTTCAAAAAAACATAAAATAATTGACACTGGATCGAGGTTTAAATATGTATATCTGTAGGTAACATAAATAATTAACTATTGCTAAAAAAAGAACTAGATCAACTAGAAGATGAAAAGATAAAGAAAACTTGGTTAGTGATATGTTTTTACATGTTAAAAGTTTACAAAATAGCATCAAAGAAGAATTGTCAAAAAATGTAAAAATGATTTAGTAATGCTACCAAATAGTTAATAATTTAAACAATATTTACATATATCAAGCATATATACTTTATTGATTTTTAAATTCTTCAAATTATAAAGAGATATAAAATTACACTTTTTCAAATTATATATGAATGTATAATTTTAATCACTACATTATTTAAGTTAGGGTTTGAAATAAAAATATACTATACTTTTTCCCAAAAACATTCTTTAAACATAACTATTAACTTAAATCAAATATTTCTGGCATCACGGGGGTTTTATTCTAGTAGTCATAAAAGAAGTATTCTAATTATATTCTTAGTATTTCATAAAGGATGACACGTTACAATCGAAGGTATAGAGTAGATTAAGGATACAATATAGTAAATATGTTTAATTTCCTTCTTTTTTTCCTTTTTAAAAAATATTATGATAACTTGTATGTGTAAATATATAGAGTTGTCCAGCAAGTTGATTTCAGAACTTACAACTATTATAAATATATATATATATATACTAGATGACTTCCCGTGTAATACGCGTATTAAATTTTTAAAAGTTTAGTATAAAATAAATAAAAAATTGTTGTTTTGTAGCTCAAAATTGTCAACAATATTTATTCTTGACGTAGAATTGGTATAAATTTATTTTTTTAATATTTTTTTTAAATAAACAACATAAGACCTTGTAAGAAAAACATACGATAATAACAACAAATGATCTCCACAACCGGTTTTAAGTCTTTGAACATGCTAAAACAAAATTCGTTTTGCACTCGTTCAAATAAAAATGAGCATTTTGTAAATTAATTTTTACTAATTCTTTGCATATAATTCGTATTTATGGTTTTGTGATCTTTTAAAAATACATATGCATATAATACATATATTTTTAATATAATCAATATATAGAAATTTCAACAAAACAAGAAAAAACCATAGAAATTATTTACTTATAATAAGTTGTACATACTCGTATATTTTATGAATCTATATAAATATTTTTTGAGTTTCCATATGATAATTACCAGTCCCGTCTTAACTTCTGGTGGGGTCCTGGAAAAAAAAAAATTTGGGTTCTTTTAGTATATCTATTTAAATTTGGGGTCTTTTATGCAATATAAATTTTTTTTTTAATTTGGGACCCTTTATTCTTTAAAATTTTTTAAAAAATTTGGGTGGGCCCCACTTGCCACTGCCCATAGCCGGCCCTGATAATTACAACTTTCACTTCTTTTTTATTTTAAACAAAGAATGTTAAATATGGATTAGTCCACAAAGTTAAATAGATTTGTTAATTAGCCCATTAATCCTTATTACCATGTCACATTTGAAATAATGTTATGTTACATTTTAGGTGAAATCACCTCTCTAATAACGTATAAAGGATATATATAAACCCCATAGGCCATAACAATTGTAAGTTTCTCTTTATCAAGATAAACTTACAATTGATAAAGAAACTTACAATTATTATAGGGTTTTAAAATTCGACCAAAAGTTTTGGATTTGAGCAATAACATGCATCCCGCTATTTTCGTAATTTTTTCTTTTAAAGTCGGGTTCAACTTTGAATCAGACTTGGTATTCGATAATATTTAGCAGAGTTGTGTTCTTTTTTCTGTCAAGTCATTGACTGTCCTTTGCCCCCGAGATGTTATTGCTTTTTCAGTCAAAAAAAATCATCTCGGTATATCATGAATTTTAAAGAAATTTGGTGTAAGTTTTGTCAATAGATAGATTCTCTGTCACACGTGTGAATTTATAGAAAATATAATTTTCTTTTTTTCTTTATGGACATGATACGTTTGTTCGTGTATAGAACACACACACACACACCTAATTCAAGATATATATAATTCATGCAAGGCACTCTCTATATCTTTCTCTCTAGCTATGGATGAATGGGAACGCGTTTCATGGATTCAAGAGCTCCTAAAGTGTCATGGTCAAGGTACACACACACGCGTAATGATTTCTATAACTTATATGTAGTTGCATTAATTTGTGACTGGTTTAGGACACAAAGACTGCTTCAAGAAAAACAAGAAGATGATCATGGCTTGTTCTTCATCATGATCATATAAATGACGCTATCTTACCCTGAGCTTATAAATTAGTATATTTTCTGCTTTTTTCTTGACCTTGTAAGACCTTTTCTCTACCCTCTTAACCCTTCTTACTATGTGCATCTTCTAGATTTTCCGTTTCTGTCGAGTTTCTACATTAGTTGTTCTTCTTTGCTAAGTAGGACATGATTTTGTTGTATACTCTTACGGTTCATCTTCTCCCTTCCTTATATATCCCTCCTGAGCTCTCTTACTACGTATTGTTTAAGAGATCGATCCTAGAGATGTTTGTAATTACATTCAAATGCAATAAAAAGAAACGTGATGATGTATTCATAACTTTTGGTTATTTTATTCAATACTAGCAATAATAAAACAAAAAGTACACAGTGTAGTCATTTCTCATTTCTCAATCATAATCGGAATATCTTAAATTGAAACAAGATTAATTCTCACAACTAGCTTGAGAATATATAGCTGAATAGTTTTTACAGTTATCAACCACGATTGTGTAGGAAGGCTGGTAAATCAATCAACTACTAGACCCTTTTTTGGTATATTGAATCTCGTCAAAAGATCCAACCTACAGAAAACCCAAAAATAATTTTTAAATATATGTCTAATACATAGAAGGATTATAAAGGATATGAGACATTGGATAAACTTTGAATGGGCAACTGAGTTCGTTGAAGCCCATAAGTTCGTGTTAACGTCAAAAAATGAGGATGTTCGAAACGACCGAATCAAAGAGTATTAATGCACATAAACGATTTTAATAACGGCATTGAAACTTTGACACACTAAAATAGCAGAGGAAGGATCAACAATATTCAACATATTCTTCGGTCCATTATCTGTGTAATACGGGAGTTTGTCAATTATGTCGAGGTGGTGATGAAACGATCCTGCATATTCTTCGGGATTACCCGGCTATAGCAGGTATTTGGAATAGGTTGGTGCCCCATGGGAGGAGAGTGGAGTTTTCTTCTAAATCATTATTAGAATGGTTGTACGGTAACTTGGGGAACCATTCTCGGCTTGGACAGACTGCTTGGTCTACTTTATTTGCAATATCCTATGGTGGAGTTGGAAATGGAGGTGCGGGTATGTTTTTGGAGCAACGGAGAAGTGTCGAGATAGGGTTACATTCCTGAGAGACCTTGCGAATGAGGTCACTATAGCAAACCATAGGGCCGCCGAAACTGGTTCAGATGGCCGTGGGATGGAGGAGAGGTTAATTGCTTGGACCCGGCCGACTATTGATTGGGTCAAGCTTAATACGGATGGAGCGTCGAGGGGAAATCCCGGTTTGGCTGCGGCAGGCGGTGTATTACGAGATAATGTAGGGGATTGGAGAGGGGGTTTCGCGCTGAACATTGGCATATGCTCTGCGCCTCTTGCTGAATTATGGGGGGTTTATTACGGTCTTTGTATTGCTTGGGATCGTCGGATTACACGGTTGGAGATTGAGGTGGATTCGGAGTTGGTTGTGGGTTTTCTCAAGATAGGGATAAGTGAGTCACATCCGCTGTCTTTCCTGGTACGTCTGTGCCATGACTTTAATTATTTCAAGGGGCTGAATAGTCTGCATTTCGCATGTGTATAGGGAGGCTAACCGTCTAGCTGATGGGTTAGCGAACTATGCGTTTTCTTTGCCTTTGGGTTTACATTTATTTGATTCTATACCGGATGTTGTTGAGTTGACTTTGTCAGAGGATGTTGGCGGTGTCGCGGTTTCACGGCAGTTGCGATCGTAATTTTTCTTTTACTTAATAAAATGGGAGATAGCATCTCCCTCTTTCCGAACAAAAAAAAACAATATTCAACATGATGAGAATTTTTTTCTTTGGCTTCTCAAGCAAAAGACTAGCAAAAAATACTCTTGTAATAAAAAAATAAAAAGTACTCTTGTAATCATAGCACTTAGTTTTTACATTCATCGAATAAAAGAAATACATTGTTTTTTTTGTTTTTTTTTTTTTTTGAAAGTTTAGAAATACATTGTTAATATTGTATTATAGCATTTGATTCATTCTCTTTCTAATTTGCGTAGTAACTTAAAAAAACTTAGCCACAGTCAAATCATTTTCATTCAGTCTGCATTTGGATCCGATTCCAAATACATACTATTTATTACATCATTTATCGAATAATTTTCTCATTATTATTATCATGACAATATGTTGTTTTTAATCGTCGATAATTATACATACTATTTTTTTTCTAGAAAATAATTGAGGAGGAGGATGATATGCTTTCAATGCGTGTTACAGTAATTAAGGAGGAAAATATATGGATAATGGTGGGATCGTCCGTACATAAAATAATGGTGTTCAATTAAAAATCAAGGATTTGCACGCGTTTATGGTGGATTATCATCACTAAGCATATAATTTAATAACTAAATTAATAATTACTACGGTCCCCACGAGAATAATTCCCTTAGGGCATATACATTGCTGACACTAGGGTGTCTAAAATCAATATAAAATTATTAAAACACACACTCTCTCTTCCTTTTACTCAATTTTATACATTCTCTTTTATTCTTTTACTCAACTTTTATTAATTTTATATTTAAACACATTCTCTCTCTCTCCCTTTTAAACACCCACAAAAGGATCCAATTTAACACACTTTCTCTCCCTTTTAAACACTCTTTACTCTCTTTACTCAAATTTTATTAATTTTATATTTCAATATACCCTACAAAAACACTCTCTTAACACTCTCTTTCTTCCTTTTACAACCATTTTAATAATTTTATATTATTAGAACACCCACTTTAGACCCCACGGGGTTACCAATGTACATGCTTTTAATGGCCACCTTAAAACTCAGACATTAACCATTGAGACGGATCCACGTAGAGGTATATAAAAAAATACAATTTTTGGATTGTCTACTTTTGAACCCAAAGCCTTTCTTTCACACACTTCGGTCCCCTTTTTCTCCCTCTTTTTCCATTTATTGGTCCCCGTAGACATGCTTCCTAAAAGCATCACGAATTGGATTATACGTTTTTTCTTATTTCATTGGTCACAATTTTTTTTATAGATTAGCTTATTCTCCATAAATAGAGATATTGTTCACAATACATGATAAAAAGGCTAACATGTCTAGAAGCTCAACAAAACCAAAAGTCATTATTATATATATTTTTGATATGGTTATCTTTTGTTTGCTACTGTGACATATACTGGTTAACTGAGTATCAAACATGGTGGAACCAATTATATAACTTTGGAAAAAGACAACAACAACAAAAAGAAAGGATGATGGGCTTCTTTGGTAGATATCATTTTGTAGAGCCAACATTTGTAAGAAAACCGCGATCGAATTTGCATGATAGTATATAAAGTAGTGTGTTATTAGATAATTTTTTTTTAAAACGAGCCTTTACTATTTTATATATAAAAAAACATATGTGATACATGAAAAATCATATAAATTTCATCCGCAAGTTTTACAAATATATAAAAAATAAATCGAGATTGTTTGTCAAATTAGTCTGAAATGAATTGTGTTTATATAACATGATCACATGAAGGAAAACACAAATATACTTTTAGTGTGAAGACATATTTCAATTAAATTATCACCCCGCAAACGGAAAAAGAAAAGAAAAGCAGATTTAATTATCAATTTGTTTCGTAAATGTTTTCGGAATTATCAGCATAAGTATAGTATCACAATCCCACAAGAACACAAAACCAGTAAACTTTTACTCTAAAATAACAATTTCCTAATCGCCCCAATATATATATCTAATAGTTGCTAATATCTTACAAACCCTCCTTTTTCACATAGAGGCGTTGTGTTTTTTTTTTCCTTTAAAACAAACTCCTTTTACACATGGATTCACTTAACTATTTTTTTTCTATTGAGAAGTTTCCGTTGTTGAGGAGCTGTTGCTGTGAGAGCCAAAATTCTTGATCACTTTCAATGTTCCAAAAACTGTCCGAAATATGAGAATGTATCCCATTAATATTTTCGAACCAATTAACGTAGCTTTGTTCCTGCATCGCTGCTCCATCTCCGTTTAACAATCCATTGTTATCCAAATAATTCTGCCTTGACATTTGTTGATCCGGATAAAAATTATTCCCGATCTTTCCTCCTCCGCTAGCCACATGACACTCCAAAAAACCCGATGCCCGAGATACTGCCACGCTGGAATTATCCGGCGTGATGTAGCCATTAGGGTTACTCAGTAAACCGAAATGTTCCATGTTGTTGAGTCCGGTCATCATCAACTGATCCGAGGAGGAGGTGGAGGTTGAAACGGAGGCGGTTTGGATCCGTTCTACGAGCCGAGGCATCCAAAGATATCTCATGGTGTCTTTAAACTGTTGACTGTTCACGTCGCATCTAAGCTGTTTTGCATGCTTTTGGACACGAGTCCTCCAATAGTTTTTGATCTCGTTATCTGTTCTTCCTGGTAAATATTGTGCAATCTTAGACCATCTGTTTGTTGAAGAAAACAAAAGTGGTCATCACATTGTTACTTGATAAAAATAACCAATATGCGAATTCTTGTAAAACACAAGAAAATGAGATGTTTTCATGAGTGAAGATGTGATCTAATTCTTGTAAATACAATTAAGTTCGTCATCTTTGTGATCAAATTCTTGATAGTAGAAAATAAATTAAGTGTATCGGTGACTTGTTTAAAAATTACCTATTGCCCCAACGGGAGTGAAGTTCAAGAATCAAGAGTTGTTCTTCAAGGGTTATGTTTCCACGGCGGACGTCTGGTCGGAGATAATTTAGCCACCGTAGTCTGCAGCTTTTCCCGGTCCGTTTGAGTCCTGTTTCATATCCCAAGTTGCTACTGTTTAGTTATCATCATGTACACGTATATTGTATGATAGTTTCATACGCAAGAAACTCATCATATTGATATTCAAATTTGGTAAAGTTATCAATTTTCCTCTAAAATTTATGGACCGTTGCTATTAGGATCATTGTTTATAAGGATCTTTTTCTCCAGCAAACTTTCTTCCATTGCGTTAGTGCTCTCCCCATATAGATGTTGATCATTAAATAGCATTATTTGATCTTTTGTAATTATTTATTTATTTATTTATTTCTACACGAATATATATCACTACTTTATTCAAAACCTAGAGGGTTCAAATAATTGAACCCATATTCGAAGAAAAATAATTGAGTTCATATATAGCAAAAAGATTTCATTAAGATCACCTGTACACATATATTACTTTAAAGACAGAACAAATAATTACTTTTAGCAGATTCACATGGAAGAACAAATAATGAGAGAAACTAAAGAAACATGAAACCTTTACACTTTTTGGTTTATCCCCATGAAGGGTCTTTTCATTTGTGAGAGCATGATTATCGTGAGTAGTTAGTGAGGTTCTTAGGCGCAAAAATTTTTTTTTTTAATAAAGAGTGGTGTTAAAATAAGAAGAACCGGTGCTTCTTTTAGCATTGTAGCACCGGTTGTTAGAGGCCACGTGGCGGCCTTTCATTGGTTGAGGTTTTTAAAAAAGTTTTTTATCAATTTTAAAAAAATTTACTTAAAAATAAAACATATTACCCATCTTTAATTTCTTATCAATTTAAAAAAAATTCTTTTATCAATTTAAATATATTTTTTTAAGAACTCATCCTTAGCAACTACCAATAATCGACCAAAAACAACATCAATTATTTTGGAGTTCTAATTTTTATTCTAACACAATTTATCATTATAAAATTACTTAATACCCCAAATATAACACCTATTAATGATCATGCTCTTACTCCATTTCTTAAATTTCAAAGCAAAGTAAGTTTGATCGACAAAAACGGAGTGGTGAATTAAAATGTTTTAGAAAAAACATTGAGAATAATTAACTTAAGCAAGTTGTGGCTTGTTTTCTTTTACTTATTTAGATATTATAAAGAGCATATGTTAGTGTGTATATGTGCATATATATATAATATATATCATACCAGCGCAACGAGCTAGAGAGTTCCATCGACCTTCACCATGAGTAGTAATGTAATTGATGAGCTTGAAATCTTCCTCAACGGTCCATGGACCTCTTCTTAGGTCCATTTCGTCGTCTCTATTGTCGAAATTCACCATGTTCTTGTTGATCTTTAAGCTTCTTGCTTTGTCATCCATTGATGAAGAGAAACTGACAAAGAGAGATTCTGAAAAAAAATTGAGGCTTTGTACTTTTTTGTGACTGTTTAATAGGAGAGTTACTTATTTTTTGAGTTATGTGTAGAGATAGAACGGATGTTGTTTGTATCCCAGGGAAAGTTGGAGAAGTTATGGTTTTATAGATGAACAAAACAAGATGATATGTTTTTTGGAAAAAAAGTTAATTCTTTAAGTTTATTTGCAACATGTGGGTCGAGAAGGCATAAACGGCCGCAATATGTGAATTTTGCTTAATCTAAGTAATATTTTACTAGATAAATAAGTATGTGATGAAAAATAATGAAATGGTAATCTATATGACACAAACATCTCCCAACCAGTATAGTATGTACAACACATTCCTCGCACATCCATGTAACTTTTTTGTCTCTTTTATTATTATTATTTTTTTTTGTCTCTATTTAGATAATACATAATTTTTGTCATCATAAGCTTAATTTATTACATATGTGAGAGAATAATTAGTAAAATTATTTCAAAACAATATAGAAACTATCTGTCATTGTTTCATAATTATAATAATATTTTTTTTAAACGTTTTACATTATGAAATGTAGAGAGTAATAAAACCAAATATCTAAGAGCATCTACAATGCTCACCCTTAAGGGTCTAATGTGATTTTTAAATTATTAAAACACATCATCTCTCTTCATTTTACTCAACTTTATACCTTCTCTTTCATCCATTTACTCAACTTTTATTAATTTTATATTTAAACACTTTTTTTTTTTTTTAAACATACTCTCCAAAAGATCCAATATTGGATCTCTTTCTCTCCAAAAGATCTAATTTTATCCACAAAAATACTCTCTTTCTTCCTTTTACTCAAATTTTATATTTCAATATACCCCACAAAAACATTCTCTTTCTTCCTTTTACTCAAATTTTAATATTTTTATATTATAAAAACACTTTTTTAGACCCTTCAGTGTCACCATTGTACATGCCCTAACTTGACTATTTCTTCCACTAAAAACGCGTTATCCTAATGAATAAAATTAAAGAATGCCGCAAACTGAACATTAGTTAAAGGACTGTGAGAGGAATTAATTATTGTTTTAACTTTTAAGGGTTAATTAGTGAACTCAGCTAGCACTTGATTCAGCGCTCTTAGGTTGACATTTGACTTTCCATGCGTGTAATTCTGTTTCTTGATTATATTTTTATTTCATATAAGTTGTGAACTTTGTAAAAAAAATTTTGATTTTCCGTGCGTTTTCCAATTTCAAACAAGTTAGCTCTTTTTGTTTGGAGTTTCGATGTTTTGGTTGTTCTTTTTCTCCAGTTTTTGGATTTCCTTGTTAAACTATATTGGTTTCAACTTTCAACTATTAATATATCTCCCAGACATTTCAAAAAAAAAATTGCCAATACTATTTTTTATACTAATTTTTACGCCAATTTTTTTATTTTTAATTCACATTTTCTATTTCTCCCTTCTGTTTTTTGGTCTGACCATAAAACCCCATATATATTCGTTTTATTAGCCAATTTTTGCTAAGGGGGAATTTAATGAGGTACATTTAAATATACATATGACAATGTTTTATTTTGTTAATGAACTGTAGGACAATGTTAACATTCAGTAATATTTTAAAGTTAGCCACATTACGAGAAATTTTTTTTTTGGTGAATCACTGGGAGAAAAAACTCCCAGCTATTATTAAAATTAAACAATTATATACGAACTTGTCGTAAGTGAGTCTGACCATTCGCATCCTCACTCACGATCAAGGCAACATCATCCGGAGCAGAATACAAAGCATGAAAACCAAGAGGTAGCACAAACGCATAGTTCGCTAATCTATCTGCAAGACGATTAACCTCCCTATACACATGAGAAACTCGAACATTACGAGAAATTGATACAAAGAATTTTCATTGCAGCTAACGATAAATTTTAAGAGTTACTAACGATAAATCATGATCACAGAGTTTTAAGTAGCTACAATTGATAATGTCGGTGGTAGTGATCGTCGATAACATAAACATCTATATATTAGCTGATGGTTGACAGTTGGAAGAAAATATTTGTTCAAATATTCGAAATTAAAGAGAATATATTGCATTTTGACAATAGCTAGTTTGCGGATTGAATTTAGATATGATTAGCCATTTGCTACTCTTAAGAGACACTCATGGCCTAACAGGCTAATAGCATATATGTGGTGTTCTCATGTTGAGCCACGGACCACGGTTTTGGTTTTGATTATTATATATATATATATAGACCTAAAACATGTAGACGTAACCGTTGTAACAAACATATAGGTTATAGGTTTTGAATGATAAACCGAAGCACCATTTTGAAATATTTGAATTTGTAAAGAGTGTTGAGAAGTTTACAACTACTGATAATGTGAAATCTAATAATGTCGAACAGGGCATAATATGAACCGCAAGGGAAGAATAAAAAAACGAGAGAAAAAAGTGGCACTTCAAAATAACGTGTTTATGAATCATGATGGGATCCTCTCAAACACTTCGAACATTCTCCCAAAAATATGAGGAGATTTTACAACCATGCACAGTTAATGATTAAGAAAATAGTGGATTTTCATGGGCAACAAAGTTAAACATTATCAGCAAAAAAAAAAAAAAAGTTAAACATTATCCGTAAAATTAAAAAGTGAAAATTAGTTGTATAACACAAAAAAAAATCATAATTCAAATTCTAACCAAAATCTTTTTATGTGGTTAAATCCCAACCATTGAATTTAGGGGTTTTTGTTAGATTTTGAGATATAATTTTTTTTTTGTTATCCAACAAATTAACCCAATTAAAAATAGGAGAAATCTTGCAAGATTTTTCATATATGGTTCATATTTAATGACGTAAACTCAAGTAAATATAACTTTTGTTTTTGGTAGAACAATATACATTATCGACTTGGAAATGAAATGAAGCCAATTATCGAACTAGTTGAAACCATTGTTTTACTTTGACAAGTAATTAATTGTGCACTATGTACGGTTATAATCTTTTTTTCTTAACTCTAATCTCCAATTGGTGGGTGAACATCATAATCTAACTAATAAACAATATAATTTTATAGAAAAGGAACGGTATTTTATGTGTAGATGGTTTCATGTAAGTTATGTGATTAGGCCAACTGGTGACATATTAACGATGTGCCAAATAATATTTGTGGGCATCATTAGTAGGAACATTTGCGAAGGAACCAGAACACGATATACATATGATTTATTCGAATGGATTAATTTGTTAGATAATCACAAAATAAAAAAAAAAAGCAATTCTCATAGATACCACTTTTTAAAGTTTTTTTTCCAATCATACCACCAATTTTTAAAAGTTCCTTAGATACCACTTTTTTCAAATGTTGCAAAAATACCATAAAATTAAAATTAGTTTTAAATGATCAAAACTAAACCCTAAACCTACACCATACCCCCTAAAACTATACTCTTTTTTTTTTTTTGGTGAATACCGGGAGACAAGCTCCCAATTTTATTATGAATTAAAACAATTACACGCTTACTTGTCTTGGTTGAGGAGGTCCAGAAATATCCTCTCGCAAGATAGAAGCACAATCCAAAGGTACATAATTTAAAGCATGAAAACCCAAAGGTAAAGAAAAAGCATAGTTCGCTAATCCATCTGCTAGACGATTAGCCTCCCTATACACGTGAGAAATTCGGACATTCTAGTCCTTCGATAGACAGCCATTGCACAAACGTACCAGGAAGGATAGCGGATGAGCATCCCCAATCCCTGTCTTAAGAAACCCAACCACCATCTCTGAGTCTACTTCGAGCTCGACTTGTGCCAACCGAAGCTCCCACGCTATATAAAGTCCATAGTATACTCCCCATAACTCAGCAAGGGGGGCTGAACATCGGCCAATATTCAACGCAAAACCACACACCCACTGCCCATCACCATCTCTAATAACACCACCCGCCGATGCTAAACCTGGATTTCCACGTGAGGCACCGTCTGTATTTAATTTGTGCTAGCCTATACTCGGTGCAGCCCACACTATCAGTCTTTCAACCCGTGTCAAACGTACTACTCCTTAAATCCTCATTGCATTTGCCGTAGCTACCTCCTTTGCTAGTTCCATGAGAAAACGAGTTCTATCTTTCCAAACCCTACTCGCACCGAAAACATTTCTACAATGCCATTTCCATGCCCACAACACCAAAACAGCAAAGGTGATGGCCCACGGCACTCCTCCATGTGAGTTTTGTTCCCGAAGATTGTCATATAACCACTCAAGCAAACTTTTCTCAAAAAAGGTCCTTCTCCGTCGAACATTTACTAACCTGACCCATATCCCAGTCATGGCCGAACAGTCACGTAAGACATGGAGAACCGTCTCTATACCACCCTTGCATACTTGACATATATCCGTGTCACTCAAATATCTTCGAAACCTCTCCTGATTCGTCATGATCACCTGTTGAACAACCAACCAAAGGAAAATTCTCACTCTTTCCGGCACATGACTCTGCCATACTCGTTTATAAAAGCTCTCCATATTCAGTTTCGGAGACTCGTCCCGAGTTAATAACCTATATGCGGAGCTCACCGTAAACCGACCATCCACAGTCTCGCCCCAAGCCATACGATCCATTGCCCCGGTCACATTATCAACCACTCGGGCTGCGAGTTCCAATCTCTGATTTATCGCGATATACGGGGTTATCCTATTCAAATCCCATCCTCTTCCATCAATACACAAATCACACACCTTTAAATCCCTCTCATTGGTCGGCAACTGTCCCACCACAATCTCCATGAGTGGTGCATTTGTCAACCACTTGTCAGCCCAAAAATGAATATCCTTACCATCACCAAGAACCCACATATATCCACGAGTAATCACTTCTCTCATTTCGACTCCAATGCTCCGCCAAGTAGGTGACCAATGGCTTTTGGCCATCATCCAAGAGTTACCATACACCTCATCAACTTTGTACTTCTTCCTCAACACACGGTCCCATAAAATCTTTTGATCATGTAAGACACGTGATATATTAGGTTTTTAGCCTAATTCACTCATGGTTTTGTGTTGCTTTTCGAGTCTTTTTGTTTCCTTTTGATGTCTTTTCAGGTTCTAAAATGCCTTGGAGCACAATTTGGAGCTGCTGGAGCTCTATGGAGAAAAGGAGAAGAAATGGAGCAAAAAGAAGACTTTTCGCTCTGCCGAGCACCTGCTCGGTCCGAAGCGAGCACCTGCTCGCACCAAGACACCAGAACCTAAACCTAATAAAGTTGTGGCCGCCAAGTTCATCTGATGGTCCACAAGATTCCCAGGAGTTAATGAGTCAACATCAATCCCTTTTCATTAGGGAGATGATTTATCTTAATCATAAATGGGATTTCTATTTCTTTCCTTCTTTTGCTTAAAAAGATACCTTTTGCTTTTAATGTTTTTCTTTATATGGGGAGAATGATTTCTTCATAAGGACAAGTTTTGTTATCACGAAAAAGTCAGTAGACTTTTGAGACCTTTTCACGTTTTTGAATAAAAGTATTTTTGTTCTTCATTTGCTCTTGTTCATATCCGAATCATCACCTCCTCCATTGAAGACTCTTGTTCATTTCCGAATCATCATCCATCAATCATCTAGAGAAGAATTCTAAAACCCCCTTTTATTCTCTATTTTCCATTATGAATTCTTATCTATTGATTGTTGCATTTGATTTGACCATGTCCGAGTAGTTTCATAACTAAGTTGGGGTGATTTCAATGGTGATCTAGGATTTTAGATGGTTGAGCCGAATAGGGTAATCTTATGTCTTCATCTCTAGGAAATCTTAACGCTTAGGCTAAATTGATCACTTAGTCTATGATCTCTAGGTTTAATCTATTCACCGAAAATGATATAGGTTGCTAGAATTACCATTGATGAGCATTCGGTGGTAACCAAAACGCCATTGATCGTTGCCATTGAGTGTGAACATATCGAACCATTGCATTAAAGCTTGTTTACTTCATTACTAAATCCACTCGGAAGTGTAGGTATTTAGGCTGTAGGCAAAGTTATTGATACACCGCCGAAAGCGGGGCAATATTACATTCATGTTTGAGTTCTAGACCGTGTTAAATTAAACCTTGAATAGTTGCTCAACCTAAGTATCCGAAATCACCGGAGAATCATCCCGGCTTAGTGCTTTTATCATCTGTTTTTAATCCAATTTCTATTCCAAGCACCTGCTCTATTGCATCGAGCACCTGCTCACGTCAGTTTACAACTCATTTAATTTATCTTAGCTTTATTTGAAATCTATAGATTCATAGTGTAACCTTGGTCTCTGTGGATTCGATACCTTATATACTACTGCTTTTGCCTGTGCACTTGCAGCATTATTTTGGGTTAAAACTCGAGACCATCAAGTTTTTGGCGCCGTTGCCGGGGACCAATAGCGTTACCTTTGAATTTTGGTTTTATTTATAGTCTAAGAATTTTGCTAATTTTGTTTTTTGTTTTTGTTTTTGCCATGTTTCAGGTGTATGACCAGTAGAAGAACGAGAAGGAATCTTACTGAAGATCTAGTCAGTCATACGAACGAAGAGTTAGCTCGTCTCGAACGCCAGAATCGCCGCCGAGCACCTGCTCAAACCGAACGAGCACCTGCTCGCTCAGAAAACATGGCAGATCAGGAAGCTATGAATGCTCAGTTACAGATTTTGAGAGATCAAATCACCCAGTTGCAAAGGCAACAGCCGCGGGGTCAGCCAACCATAGGGGATTCGGATAATCCCCATGCGTTTTATCAAAACCGTTCGGCCATTGTCATTCCGACCATTCAGAGACAAGATTACGAGGTCAAGGCTCAGTTAATTTCATTGGTAAAGCAGCATCTATTCCACGGTCTACCCGCTGAAATACCAATGGACCACATAGAGAACTTCGAGGAAATCTGTAGTACTACGGGTTCTAATGGTGTTCCAACCGATTTTCTGAAATGTAAGTTGTTCCCATTCTCTCTCGCGGACAAGGCACAAAGATGGTTAAAGTCACTGCCGGCTGGTTCATTGAGGACTTGGGATGAGGCTAGATCCGCGTTCTTGGATCATTTCTATACGAAGTCCAAAACGGCCGCTTTGAGGAACAAGATTGCATCCTTTCAACAACACTCCGGAGAAGCTTTTGGTGAAGCTTGGGAAAGACTCAAGGAGTATAAGAGGGAGTGTCCTCATCACGGTTTCAAGGATGAGCAAATCTTGAACATATTCTACGATGGAGTCGATTGGGATTACCGTAATGCTTTGAATGCCGCAAGTAATGGAGACTTCATGACCAAGACTAAGGAAGGTGCATTTGAGCTCATCGAAAACCTTGCCTCAAGCTCCAACAACAAGGCTCCCGAGTACGATAGAACCAAGAAGGTCAATAGTGTGGACTCTCAAAAGATCGATGAATTAACCGCAAAAGTGAACTTGCTTCTACGAGAGACTCAAAGGCCGGTTAAGTTCATGGAAGAAGATGGGGCTGCCCCTAATGCTCAAGAGTTTGTGGAAGATCAAGAAGATGGTTTAGAAGAGGTCAACTATGTGAATGGCCAAGGGTACCAAAACCGAGGGTTTAACCCCAACTACCGAAGCCATCCAAACCTCTCCTACCGCAACACCAATGTGGAGAACCCCCAAGACCAAATCTATCCGCAACAAGGGAGTTCAAATCAGAAGTTCTACTCCAACAACACTCAAGGGAAGCAATTCATTCCCAACCAAAATCAGAACCGGTTTCAAGCAACAAACCAACAACAAACCGTTTCCGCGCCTCAACCTCAACAAGATGATTTGAAAGGTCTCATCCATCAAGTCTTGGCCAACCAACAGCAGACATCATCCGAGCTGGGCAGTAAGATGGACAACATGTACAAGGATCTCCATGCAAAGTATGAGGCCGTGACCGCACATGTAAAGAAGTTGGATACACAAGTAGCTCAAACCGCCGAAGCTATTCAAAGACCGGTTGGTGCTCTTCCTGGCCGTGGTGAAGTGAACCCTAGGAAGGAGTATTCGCCATGCAATGCTGTTGAGTTAAGAAGCGGAAGAGCGTTGGCACAACCTACGGCCACAACCTCTCAAGTTAAGGCCAAGGAGAAAGTTGTTGAGCAACCGGCACAAGAGAATGATTTGGCTGAGGATGTGATGCATGAGGAGGCTGGTTCTAGCTCAGAAACCACACCAGCTTCTATTCCGATCAATCTGGAGAAAACACCCCAGCGAGCACCTGCTCAGCCGATCGAGCACCTGCTCGCTCAGAATGTTCCCGCGAAATTTCCAGAAGCTCAGACCGAGAGAGTCTATGTGCCTAAGATACCCTACCCAGTGCCTCCCAAGAGATCTAAGAAGGATTTGGAGGATGCTAAGTGTAAGGAAATGATTAAAGGCTTGGAGGTAAAGCTTCCTTTAACCGATGCGGTTCAAATGGTACCTTCTCTCAAACGGTACATGAAGGAGCTAATTTCTGGAAAAGTTGTGGAAAAGGAGAGTGTAATGATGGTTTCCAAAGAATGTAGTGCCATACTTCAGAGTAAGGTGTTGACTAAGAAAGGCGATCCCGGGAGGTTTGTGATTTCGGTAAAAATTGGGCCATGCACGTTCGCATGCTCACTGGTTGACTTGGGTTCAAGTGTTAATTTAATGCCTTATTCCGTTGCTAAACGTTTAGGTTTTACCGATTTCAAACCAACTAAGATCTCCTTGATTTTTGCAGATAGATCCACTAAACTTCCTGTAGGTATCATCGAGGATTTACACGTCCGCATAGGGGACACTCTAATCCCAACCGATTTCGTGGTTCTAGAGCTCGACGAAGAACCAAAGGACCCACTGATTTTGGGGAGATCATTCCTAAACACGGCGCGTGCAATCATCGATGTTGAACAAGGTATAGTCGACCTCCGTCTCGGAGACATGGTGGTACGGTTCGAGATGAGTAAGATGCTCAAGAGGCCGATGATAGATGGGCAAACCTTCGTGGTCCACGATGACTCCGAGGTGTCGGAAGATGTGGTTGAAGAGATCCTAGCAAAGGACTCTCTCGAAGTTGCATTGACAAGAGCCGAAAGTGAACACGGATTTCTAAGTGAAGACACCCAAGGATATGCCAAGTTTCTGGATTCCAACACCAAAATAGAGAAAGAAGATGAATTCCAGAGTCTGACCGAGGGCACAGAAAACGATGTTCTGCCAGATTCCCAGCGAGCACCTGCTCGCTCCGACCGAGCACCTGCTCGGACCGAAAACCAGAACATCACCGGATCATGGAGCGAGCTGAAAGCTCCAAAGGTAGAACTAAAAACCCTCCCAGCGGGGCTCAGGTATGCATTTCTAGGTCCCAACTCTACATATCCTGTTATAGTGAATGCGGAATTGAATAATGTTGAGATCACTTTGCTTTTGTGTGAGTTGAGGAAATATAGAAAGGCCTTGGGATATTCGTTAGATGATATAACCGGTATATCTCCCGACTTGTGCATGCACCGAATTAATCTAGAGGATGAATCGATGACTTCTATAGAACATCAGAGACGGTTAAACCCAAATCTAAAGGATGTTGTAAAGAAAGAGATAATGAAACTTCTAGACGCTGGAGTGATCTATGCTATATCTGATAGCAAATGGGTAAGTCCGGTGCATGTTGTACCTAAGAAGGGAGGTATCACGGTAATTAGGAATGAGAAAAACGAATTGATTCCAACTAGAACGGTAACGGGTCATAGAGTGTGCATAGACTATAGGAAATTGAATGCTGCTACTCGCAAAGATCATTTTCCTTTGCCTTTTATTGATCAAATGCTTGAACGTCTTGCTAATCACCCTTACTACTGTTTTCTAGATGGTTACTCAGGATTTTTTCAGATACCCATCCATCCCGATGATCAGGAAAAGACAACGTTCACATGTCCATACGGCACATTCGCATACCGCCGGATGCCATTTGGTTTGTGCAACGCCCCAGCGACTTTCCAACGTTGTATGATGTCCATTTTTACTGATTTGATTGAAGATATTATGGAAGTATTTATGGATGACTTCTCTGTGTATGGGAGCTCTTTTTCTGTTTGTTTGTCTAATTTGTGCAGAGTATTACAAAGATGCGAGGAGAAGCATCTAGTGCTGAATTGGGAGAAGTGCCATTTTATGGTCAGGAATGGGATAGTACTTGGGCACCGGATTTCAGAGAAAGGGATAGAGGTTGACAAGGCTAAGATAGAGGTCATGATGAGTTTACAACCGCCTACTACGGTCAAAGGAATCCGAAGCTTTCTAGGCCATGCCGGGTTCTACCGTCGTTTCATCAAAGACTTCTCCAACATTGCTAGGCCTCTCACTAGATTGCTGTGTAAGGAAGTCAAGTTCGACTTTGATAGAGAGTGTTTGGCTGCGTTTCATACTATCAAGGGTGCCTTGGTTAGTGCACCGATAGTCCAACCACCGGATTGGGACTTACCGTTTGAGATTATGACGGATGCGAGTGATTTTGCTGTGGGGGCTGTTCTTGGTCAAAGGAAGGACAAGAAGCTCCATGTGATATATTATGCTAGCCGGACGATGGATGATGCTCAATGTCGGTATGCAACCACCGAAAAGGAGTTATTGGCGATTGTTTTCGCCTTTGAGAAGTTTAGATCATACCTCGTCGGTTCTAAGGTAATTGTTCACACCGATCATGCTGCGTTGAAGTACTTGCTAACCAAGAAAGATGCCAAGCCTAGGCTATTGAGATGGATACTTTTGCTTCAAGAGTTTGATTTAGAGATCAAGGACAAGAAAGGGTCCGAGAATGGAGTTGCTGATCATTTGAGTAGGCTGAAAGTTGAAGATGAGACACCTATGGAAGACAGCCTGCCAGATGAGCAAATTTATTCGATCTGCGAAAAATTTCCAGAAGCTGAGCGAGCACCTGCTCGGACTGACCGAGCACCTGCTCGGAAGATTTTTTGTGGAATTATTCAGAATGCCCAACCTTCGAGTTTCCCTTGGTTCGGTGACTTTTCTAACTACTTGGCAGCTGATAAGGTTCCGGAAAATCTAACGGGAAGCCAAAAGAAGAAGTTTTTCCGAGATGTTAGACGATACTATTGGGACGAGCCGTACTTGTACAAGCAATGCTCGGATGGGCTGTATAGGAGATGTGTTTCGGAGGAGGAGATCCCTGGGATCTTGCACCATTGTCACGGTTCATCTTATGCCGGACACTTTGCCACATTCAAGACGGTTACAAAAGTGCTACAAGCGGGTCTTTGGTGGCCAACGATGTTCAAGGATACGAATAGGTTTGTTGCTCGATGTAACGCGTGTCAAAGGCAAGGAAACATCAGCAAGCGCAATGAGATGCCTCAAAATTTCATCTTGGAAGTAGAGGTTTTCGATGTTTGGGGTATAGACTTCATGGGACCGTTCCCTTCCTCCTATAAGAACAAGTACATACTTGTGGCCGTTGACTATGTTTCTAAGTGGGTCGAAGCACAAGCTAGCCCGACTTGTGATGCTGCGATTGTTACCAAGTTGCTCAAGACGGTAATTTTCCCTAGGTTTGGAATTCCGAGAGTTGTGATAAGTGATGGAGGTTCACACTTCATTAACAAGGTTTTTGAGAACTTGTTAAGGAAGAATGGAGTCACGCATAAGGTAGCTTCTCCTTATCACCCTCAAACAAGTGGACAAGTGGAGGTCTCCAATAGAGAGATAAAGAGTATTTTGCAAAAAACAGTTGGTACAACGCGTAAGGATTGGGCGAATAAGCTAGATGACGCTTTGTGGGCATATAGGACAGCATATAAGACTCCGTTGGGGACAACGCCTTTTCATTTGGTGTATGGGAAGGCATGTCACTTACCGGTCGAGTTGGAATACAAAGCGGCATGGGCTGTCAAGCGGCTTAACTTCGACATCCTTAGTGCGTCCGAGAGGAGATCCATGCAGCTGCATGAGTTGGAAGAGATTAGGCATCTCGCCTATGACAATTCCCGAATCTACAAGGAACGGACCAAAGCTTACCACGACAAGAAGATTATCCCTCGAAACTTTGCTCCTAACGATCAAGTCTTATTGTTTAACTCTCGTTTTAAGTTATTTCCAGGAAAGCTAAAGTCGAGATGGAGTGGTCCGTTCACTATAAAAGAAGTGAAACCACACGGAGCCATAGTGTTGTGGAACACTAAAGGAGGTGATTTTGTTGTCAACGGTCAACGTCTCAAGCCATATCTTGCGGATACATACGTGGGAGAAGTCGAATCAGTCACTTTCAGTGACCCTCCTCGAGCCTAAAAGATTTCCAAAGTCGAGCTAACGACTTAAAACAAGCGCTGGGTGGGAGGCAACCCACCGGTAAGGATTTTTGTATAAATTTTGAATTTTAATTCCTTTTATTACTGACTTTTCACTTGTGTTTTCAGTAACTTCGTTCTGCGAAAAAGTGCAAAGTTGCACCGAGCACCTGCTCGGAAAGAAGCGAGCACCTGCTCGGGACCAACAATCAGCTTTTCCGTTTTTCCCAGAACACAAAAAAATAAAATAATAAAAAAAAAAAAAATATATAAAAGAAAAAGAAAAACAGAAAAAGATTTGATTTATTTCTTCTTTCCTTTTTATTTTTTTTTACTTTTATTTTCTTTCCTTCTTTATTTCCTTTTCAATTTTTGCCAAAAACCCTAACCACTCATTCTTCTTCCTTTTTGCAGATAAAGCCAAACTTTTTGATCTCCCCCTCTTCCCCAAAACTGCCGACCCTCTCTCCACTTTCCCATCTCCCTTGAAAACCGCCACTCAACATTACTCCTCTCCATTAAAGTCCCATCTCTACTACTCCTCATAACCACACATCTCATTACTCCCTCTCTCACCAAATCCCTAAAGCTCCCAAACTCTCAACTGCTCTCTCTCTCTCTCTCTCTCGCCGCCGCTCAAACTCTCTAAATCCCGAGCACCTGCTCACTCGGCAAAAACCACCACCACCGCCACACTTCATCTCTTCTTTTCCGAGACCAAACTTCACCCATAACCACCCCGATTTCACGCCGGAAAACCAAATCTCCACGCCTCTCTCCTCATGGCTCCAAAGACAAAGTTCTCCAACAAAGAAAAGGGCAAAGGCAAAGCCGGTACTTCCGCATCCGCTTGTCCTCTCACCTTTCCTTGGCCTAGGCCGGAAGGTGAGCCCTTTGACATTGACCGAGCCAACCTCCCACACTCTTCACCGGACTCATGGGACGAAATCGACGCTTTCTACTACAATCAACTCCTCCAAGTTGACCTCGAACCTACTCGGTTCATGTGCGATAGAACATTGGTCGAACTTGGTCTTCAACAACAAGTGAGGAGCATACTCTACAATGCTCGCTGCATGGCCTTTGCTTTGGAGGAAGATGTGCTCTACCCGGACCTCACTAGGCAATGCCTAGCCACCGCGACTCTCTCCTATGCTAATCCGGACAACCCTTGTTTCGAGGAAGCCACGTTCTCTTTCTTTGCTGGAGGAAAGAGGTATGCAATTTCAATGTTTGATTTTTGTGTAGCATACGGCTTTTACGAGACGGACACAAGGCTATCGGGTCCAAAGAGGTTTCAAGAGGCCAAGAGTTTTTGGAGTTTGATTGCTTCGGGAGAGTACTCATCCAATTCCGCGAGCCAAAACCGCCTACGCCATCCCGCTCTCCGCATAGTGGCAAGGATCTTGAGCAACATGCTTTTCGGAAGATCCGTAGGTAACAAGGTCCATCAAGATGAGTTATTGTTATTATTGCTTGGTTGTGGTCCCATTGTAGGTGAAGGAGACTCGGCAAAATATGAGAAGTATCGATCAAATTTGGGTATACGTTTCGCGGAGATGATTTGTGCGATCAAAGATAACACAACCGCAACAAACAAAGGGCCAAGGACGGAGCGTATTGGAAGCTTGCTCACACCGCTATTCCGCAATCTGAGGGTGGATCTTTCTCCATATTCCTACGTCCCGGAGATGAAGCGCATTGATATGGAGCACCTGCTCCTTTCCAAAATCATCATCAAACCGTCAACTTACCAATTCTTCAATGGAAACAGTGAGGCGAGCTATGTGGAGCTGCCCAACTTGGAAATCACGCAACTTTCTTCCCTTGATGATCTTGCGTTTAACCCTCCTCCGCACTACTTGGTACCAAACCCGAGCCGACCCTCCTCCGCTTCCCGTCCAAGCGCTTCACGCCGGAGCACATCAAGGCAGCCACGCTTTGACACCGAGGATGCTGGTCCTTCGGTTCCGCGCCTTGCTCTCACGTACCACGACACTCCTTCTCAAGGTGAGTTTGATCTTCCCCATATTGATGATAATGCTAATGATGTTGAGTATAGGAGGTGGATGATCCAATCCACTAGGAAGAACAACAGCCTACTGCAGAGGCTCATGCAGGCGATGTCCAGAGGCTGCTGCCATGCTCCGGATGTGCAAACTCCGCGAGCACCTGCTCAGCGTGAACGAGCACCTGCTCGCACGCATTCGAGCACCTGCTCGGACCAGCCAGCAAGGAGAAGGAGGAAGAGGTCTGATCATGTCTCCGACGATGCTACATCCGGGTGATATCTACTTTCACCCTACTATTCCCATTGTTTATATCACATTTGTTTCTATTTTGTTTTTATTTTGTTTTTGATTTGAACTTCTTTTAAGTCTACTCTTTCGGTACTTTTCTTTCACCGAGACGGTGAAAGTTAAGTCCGGGGGAGTGGATTAATGTTTTAAATGTTTTTGCTTTGAGTCTTTTGCACTTATAAAAAAAAAAAAAAAAAAAAAATGCATATAGTTTCTCATGGCATAAACATTTTTATTATCTTTTTCATGCTAGGATCGAGTCTAGAGCATTTTAGGATTGCATTTGCATAGGGAGCAATGATGAAATTTCCTTGTAAAGATTCATTTTAGGATTCCATGATATGCCCTCATTAGAACTTTTTCGATGCATTAACAATCATGAATTAGAGGCTCATCCATACTTGGATCTTATTTCTTTGAAAGTCCCAGCTCATTAGAAACTTGCATGATCTAGATTCAACTCTATCAACTTGAACTTAATCTTGATTAATTTTTCTTACTTTTGGACTTTGAATCATAACTATGGATAAACACTTGACATTCAAATCATGTTTGCCTATTTTTACCTCTCTTATCTTGATTTGAATGGCTATCCCGATCTAAGTTCATCTTTTAGATGAGGATAGTACCACACCTTTAAACCCGACCATTTGATTCAAACCCTTGCATTTATTCTTTGAGTGAGGCCTTCTTCTTTGTGTTGCATTGGTAAAATCTTGCAAGCATTAGAGGCGACAAGGCAAGGTTTCCATTAGGCTAGTTTCTTGAGTCTAAGACTAGACTTAGGTGGGGTATGAAACCGATTTGGTTAAGCATTCACTTGATTATCTTTGGGTTTGTGGTTAAGTGTGAAAAGAAAGAAAGAAGAAAGGATGAGTTCTAGGGAATAAGTTTGAAAAGAAAAGTATATAGCTCTAAGTGTTTAAAAGAAAAATGATGGCTTAGCATTCTCTTAGAATAAATCAAAAGAAGAAAAATATGTTAGAGAATGCTAGGATAGAAAGAGCTAAAGTTAAGAGAAGAAATTCCCTAGGATTCGGAAAATTTAAAGAAGAAAAGAGGAAGTTTGAGAGGTTTAGCCGAAAATGGCTAGTGTTTAACCGATTGGGTAGTGAGAAAAGAGAGATGAAAGATTGCAACAATGGGATTATGGGTAGAAATTTGGATTCCTAGCCTTGTATGCATCAATTGTCTCTTTTCTTTCTTGCTTTTGCTAAATGTAACACTTGCATTTGAGAGTTAGCCACCAAAAGGACTATGAACAGCCTCTTTGCATCATCTAAAAGCCCTCTTCTACCGAGCCAAATGGTATTGATTCATTGTCCAATTGTGAGACCGCACCAAACACATTAATGAATGTTAAAGAGTTGAGTTTAGTTAATTGCATGCTTTCTTTGAGTCTAAGGATTTGGAGTAATTATTTTGATAAGAGATGAGTATGGCGAAAGCTTCTTGAGTAAGATTTGTTGTGCATCGCATTAGTTCTCTTTAGGACATTTTGTTGAACGCTTCGATGTTTCTTTTGGATTTGAGCTCCCACTTTCAAACCCCTTCTCCGGATTTAACTCTTCTTGTTTGCTTGCGGACAAGCAAAAGGCAAGTCCGGGGGAGTTGATATATTAGGTTTTTAGCCTAATTCACTCATGGTTTTGTGTTGCTTTTCGAGTCTTTTTGTTTCCTTTTGATGTCTTTTCAGGTTCTAAAATGCCTTGGAGCACAATTTGGAGCTGCTGGAGCTCTATGGAGAAAATGAGAAGAAATGGAGCAAAAAGAAGACTTTTCGCTCTGCCGAGCACCTGCTCGGTCCGAAGCGAGCACCTGCTCGCACCAAGACACCAGAACCTAAACCTAATAAAGTTGTGGCCGCCAAGTTCATCTGATGGTCCACAAGATTCCCAGGAGTTAATGAGTCAACATCAATCCCTTTTCATTAGGGAGATGATTTATCTTAATCATAAATGGGATTTCTATTTCTTTCCTTCTTTTGCTTAAAAAGATACCTTTTGCTTTTAATGTTTTTCTTTATATGGGGAGAATGATTTCTTCATAAGGACAAGTTTTGTTATCACGAAAAAGTCAGTAGACTTTTGAGACCTTTTCACGTTTTTGAATAAAAGTATTTTTGTTCTTCATTTGCTCTTGTTCATATCCGAATCATCACCTCCTCCATTGAAGACTCTTGTTCATTTCCGAATCATCATCCATCAATCATCTAGAGAAGAATTCTAAAACCCCCTTTTATTCTCTATTTTCCATTATGAATTCTTATCTATTGATTATTGCATTTGATTTGACCATGTCCGAGTAGTTTCATAACTAAGTTGGGGTGATTTCAATGGTGATCTAGGATTTTAGATGGTTGAGCCGAATAGGGTAATCTTATGTCTTCATCTCTAGGAAATCTTAACGCTTAGGCTAAATTGATCACTTAGTCTATGATCTCTAGGTTTAATCTATTCACCGAAAATGATATAGGTTGCTAGAATTACCATTGATGAGCATTCGGTGGTAACCAAAACGCCATTGATCGTTGCCATTGAGTGTGAACATATCGAACCATTGCATTAAAGCTTGTTTACTTCATTACTAAATCCACTCGGAAGTGTAGGTATTTAGGCTGTAGGCAAAGTTATTGATACACCGCCGAAAGCGGGGCAATATTACATTCATGTTTGAGTTCTAGACCGTGTTAAATTAAACCTTGAATAGTTGCTCAACCTAAGTATCCGAAATCACCGGAGAATCATCCCGGCTTAGTGCTTTTATCATCTGTTTTTAATCCAATTTCTATTCCAAGCACCTGCTCTATTGCATCGAGCACCTGCTCACGTCAGTTTACAACTCATTTAATTTATCTTAGCTTTATTTGAAATCTATAGATTCATAGTGTAACCTTGGTCTCTGTGGATTCGATACCTTATATACTACTGCTTTTGCCTGTGCACTTGCAGCATTATTTTGGGTTAAAACTCGAGACCATCAACACGCCATCCCACTTTGGCAATGAGAGCTTTATTCAATCATTCGCTTTACGGATACCCAAACCTCCAACCTTTTTTGGCATACATACTCTATCCCACGCTAAAAGATGTTGATGCCATTGTTCTCTTGTGCTTCCCCATATAAAGTCTCGTGAAACATTGTCCAAAGTGTTCAAAGTCGGCGCTGGTAACATTATAGAACTCATCGAATGTACCGGAATTGACGCTAACACTGCCTTCGTAAAAGTAATCATGTTGGGAATGTCCTGAAATCACACTTGGATTCACTCTAGTGATAGTTGTACTGTCGAGATTAGACATTCATATGATACTAGGTGGTCTTAACGTTTTGCTAGAAGCCGCTGATGATCTATGAGTTATGAACTCATTGCTAGTATTATATGATCCTACAGGGTCACACACCTAAGCAAACTGGATTTACTTTATGTGGGAATGATCATTAATGTAATGATCCAAATGATGTGTATTTGATACACATGAGAATCGTGTTTAAGAGAATGTGTCGATCGACACCATAGGGTGGTGTCGATCGACACGGGCTAAAAACTAAAATAGGGATTTCGGTTTAATGACTTAATTTGAACCGGTTTAATTGCTGGACAATTAGGTTTTCTCATGGGCCTATATATATGATATAAGGCACGAAATGGAGAGAAGCCCGAAGTCAATAGCCACCTCTGAAACGTAGGATTCCCTGAGAGATCCGATTCCAGGTACTAGCATCCCTGCGGGTTCTAGTTTGTGTGCGTGTGGACTAACCGTAGAGGCTTAACACTTGAGGAGCTAATTGATCTCGAATCCTTGATCTTCTTCCGCTGCTAATCTCCAGGTATATTCGAGATCTGTTCTAGATTCATTGTTTACAAACCCTAGATCCTAGGCTATTGGAATTGTCTGTAGGTTGTTTAATAGAGATTAAACCTGTAAAACCTGTGCGAATTCCTTTAGTGGTATCAGAGCCTTAGGGTTTAACTGTTGAATCACTAGAACGTTAATGAATTAGAGAATTCAGATTGATACATATGATGTATAGAATGCTTGCTAGATCAGTTTTTCATCGAATCAAAATTGTTAATTTTGTTAAATTTTGATCTTCTCGAGCACCATAACCGCTCGTGTCGATCGACACAATGGTTGTGTCGATCGACACGGCCTTGCGAATCGTTTTTAAGATTTGTTCAACACGATTTCCAGAGATGATCGTGTCGATCGACACAATGGTTGTGTCGATCGACACGGCCTTGAGAAGTGGTTAACCGGTTCAATTGGATTGAATCGGTTATCTCACTTGGTTAGAAATCAATTGAACCGACTGAATTGCGGTTTGTTGCGATTTAGTTGGCGTCGATCGACACAGACCGGTTATCGCAAAATTAATTTGGTTTGGTTAGCGTCGACGACACAATCGTTATGTCAATCGATAGAGACCAATTATCGATCCGGTTCAATTGGATTGACCGGTTATCGATTCGGTCAATTGGATTGACCATTTATCGAAAATTGAATTTGGTTTGGTCAATGTCGATCGATACAAATATTGTGTCGATCGACACTGACCGATTATCTAAATTGGTTCTGTTGGTTATCGAAACCGGTTCAATTGGATTGATCGGTTGTCGAAGAGCTGTTACAGAAAGGTAAGTGTCGATCAACACTAAGGTAGTGTCGATCGACACCGTACGAAGATTGTGGGTTAGTGAACCTTGAATCAAATAACCGAACCAGATTTAATAAGATTCTAAATCTTCCTGAATGCATATATGATATGTGTTAGGATTAAAAGTTCAGTTCCTCAACTAAATATCAAGTGTTCAAGATGTCTTCCCAATCTTGTCAGCTGTCAAGACTCGTTTCATTGTGTGATAGGCTTGCAGTGCAAGGTGTCCGCAGTTACATGAGTAAGGCAGTAGGTAATTGAGTTGATGGGCTTGCAGTGCATGGCATCAACTATTACATGATTGAAGAGATTGGTTTGCTTGAATGGGCTGTCAGAAGTTCTGGGCCCAGAGACATCAGGTGGTTAAAACATAAGATGTCTTATCCACAACCAATAGTCATATTGGATATGATTAGCAATGTGTTGTTTACCTAGATAGCTAAGATTTGGGTAATGGCCAGTGGCTCACTCAAGTTTTGGCGAAGTATGGGTCTTGGATCATTATATTCATTTGAGGAAACATTGTTTTGAATATAATGTGAGTCTTCTTAATAGTTAAGATTTCTCATTTCCTGAATATCATAACTGGATTTTTCCTTTTCTTATTACAGTTATGTCTAATCAGAACTCTTTCTCGTTGAGATCCGTCCTTGAGAAGGACAAGTTAAATGGATCCAACTTCCTTGATTGGTATCAGAACTTGAGAATCGTTCTCAAGCAGGGGAGAAAGGACTATGTCCTTGAGAAAGTTCTCCCCGTGAAACTAAGGTCCAATGCCTCACATGTAATATATGATGCTTGGAATAAGCATTATTATGATGTGGTCGATGTGCGTCATCTGATGTTGGCTACCATGAACTCAGATTTGCAGAAGCAATATGAGAATGTGGAATCGCCTATCAAGATAGTCACTAGCCTGAAAGCTATGTTTCAGGAGCAGACTCGAATTGAGAGATACCAGACGGTTAAATCTCTATTTGAGTACAAGCTACCAAAGGATGTTCCAGTGAGTCTTTATGTCATGAAGATGATGGGTTATATTGATAACTTGAGGAGACTGGATTGTCCTATTAGCCAAGAGTTGGCTACTGACATCATTCTGCAGTCACTGCCGTCGAGCTATGATGAGTTCATCAAGTACTACATCAAGAATGACTTGACGAAGACGTTGACTGAATTGCATGACATGCTCAAGACAGTTGAGCTTAACATCAAGAAGGGCAAAAGATTTGAGAAACCTGGTAAAGACAAGGGTGAGAGCAAGGCCGTCCAGATTATGAATCGGGATAAGCCCAAGTCTCCCACTGAACCCAAGTCTGGCCTATCTGATGATGATCCATGCAGCTACTGTGGGGAGCCAAGGCATTGGAGGAGAAAATGCAAGAAATACATGGAAGATTCTATGGAAATAATGAAGATGTATGAGACTTCTTCTCCAAGTATTTATGTTATTTCAAGTTCTATCTTATGGGTATTAGATACCGGTTGTGGTGCTCATATTTGTTGAAATATGAAGGGCCTAAGCAACAGTAGAACGTTGAAGAAGGGACAAATGGAGATGCTCAACAGGAATGAAGCAAGAGTTGTTGCATTAGCTGTAGGAAGTTTCCATTTATAGTCGCCTTCAGGCTTGGTTTTAGAAACTGAATAATTGCTATTATGTACCTGCTAAGAGCAGAAATGTCATTTCATTTTCTTGTATGATTTTGAATGATTTTATTTTGATAAAAGACAAATGTTGCTCTTTTGATCTCAATGATATGTTCTATAGTAGCACCCCATTAGAGAATGGGTTTTATGTCTTAAACCAATCTACGCCTGCCTATAACATAAACACAAAACGGTTCTCTAGCATTGTCATTTTGGGCCACATCGGATTTTGAAGCTCCATAGTGATGGGCTTCTGGATTCTTGTTAGAAATGTGAATCCTGCTATTGGGCAAAATGATTAAGGCCCATTCTGAGAACAAAGTGTTTATTGCTAAGAACTATGTTTTCTAGAGAAAGATTGTCTTTCCAAGAAGAACAGTGGGAGTGAAGTACAACTCGAAGATGTTCGAGAATCACAGGAGACTACTCGACCTGTTAAGGAAGAGCAGTAGCTGGATCTGCAAAGAGTTGTAGAACCTACACCTGTGGTGCCTGAAGTTCGCAGATCCGAAAGGATTCGTAACGATCACGAGAGATATGGATTTCTTGTGACCGATTGTCATGACTTGTTGATCATTGAAAATGACGAGCCTGCAAATTTTGAAGAAGCAGTGTTGGGCACGGACTCCGAAAAGTGGCTTGGAGCCGCTAGATCCGAAATGGGATCCATGTCAGAAAACCAGGTATGGTACTTGGTAGATTTACCTGATGGTGTAAAAGCCATTGAGTGTAAATGGATCTTCAAGAAGAAGATTGACGTGGATGGATATATCCAGATATACAAAGCTAAGTTGGTGGCTAAAGGTTTCAAGCAAGTTCATGGTATGACTATGAAGAGACCTATTCCCCAGTCGCTATGCTTAAATTCATTCGGATTATCCTAGCAACTGCCATTTATCATGGTGATGAGATTTGGCAGATGGATATGAAAAACAGTTTTCTTTGATGGAATTCTGGAAGAGGATATGTACGTGACACAACCTGAGGTTTCACAGATCCTAATAATGCTGGGAAAGAATGCAAGCTTCATCGATCCATTTATGGATTAAAGCAAGCATCACGGAGTTGAAATCTTCGTTTTGATAAAGCTGTAAAAAGGTTTGACTTCATCAGGAACGAAGAGGAACCGTGTGTTTACAAGAAGACTAGTGGGAGTGTAGTTGCATTTCTCGTTACGTATGTAGATGACATATTTTTTCTCGGAAATGACGTTCCATTGCTTTAGTCTTTAGAGACTTGGCTCGGAAGTTGTTTTTCAATGAAAGGCATGGGAGTAGCTGCGTGAATTCTTGGAATAAGAATCTATAGAGATAGATTGGGTAGGCTAATTGGGTCGTGTCAAGATGCTTATGGTGATAAGGTCTTGGACAGGTTCAGTATGCATGATTCCAAGAAGGACCTCATACCAATGTCTCATGGCATTAATCTTAGCAAGATGCAATGTCTCTAGACACTGGCTGAGCAAGAACGTTTGAGTAGGATTCCCAATCGTATGCAGTGGAATCTATCATGAATGCCATGACCTGCACTCGTCCAGATATTGCTTGTGTTTTAAGCATGACGAGTAGATACCAATATGATCCATGTGAAAGTCACTGGACAGTTACCAAGAATATTCTCAAGTATTTGAGGAATACTAAGGATAGGAGCTTGGTGAACTGAGGAAGTAATGGTGTTTGTTAAGAGTAGTTAGACGGACAAAGACGATTTCCGGTTAGATTCTGGTTATGTCTTGTGTCTATATGGCGGTGCGGTTTGTTGGAAAGGGTTCCAAGCAGAGCACCGTAGCCTGCGGTTTATTGGAAAGGGTTCCAAGCAGAGCGCCACAGCCTCTCCCACGACCTAAGCATGAGTTCGCCCTCCTGCTGTAGGTATTGGATATATTAAGATATGATCTTGATTCTAGTGGGAGTTGTAATAGATTTAGTTATACTATAATGTTCATATAGACATACTTTGGTTATGTCATGATGAAATTGTTTCATGTGTTATTTGATTATTGGATAATTGAATAATAGTCCCAAAGTAATTTATGGCATTTTTATAGGTCATCAAGTTGAGGACTTGATCATGAAACCCTATAAGTGATAAATGACATAGATTATATTTGTCCCTAGTCAAGGTTGTTAAAGTGGGACACTAACAACCGCGTGAGACTGGTATGTGAGGTGACTGATGACTAAGTTTCATGGAGTCATTAATAAGAGTATTAAAGTCAATTACATAGATATATGTTAGAGAACATATGATCGGATTTGACCCGCTAATGAGAACTCTACAGGATAGTTATATAAGTGTCATAAGAGGTTCTCATTACGACTATAGAGTATAGTTCTTAAACCTAAGTTCATCATGATTTCTTGCATATGAATTGGTCCGCTTTGACTTTGTCAAACGTCAGCCGTAACAGGTGACTATAAAGGCATTGATTGGGTGTATCATGAAGTATGTGAAGTAACAGGGATAGAACAAGATGGAATTTGTCCCTCCTATATAACAGGAGATAAATATCTCAGGGCCCATCGAAGATTTGATACTAAAAAATGCGTGGCCGCGCTCAAACGAGGTGATTGTCAGTCGTTTGTTTTTAATCAGTATAAATCGGAGTTCGATGAATGTGATAATGGCTGTAATAAGGATGACACGGTTCTTGCCTTATGCCATATCGAGATATAGAGACGAAGGGATTATGGGAATAGTTGATTCCAGTACAAGTGGAAGATTGTTGGGAATGTCCTGAAATCACACTTGTATTCACTCTAGTGATAGTTGTACTGTCGAGATTAGACATTCATAAGATACTAGGTGGTCATAACGTTTTTGCTAGAAGCCGCTGATGATCTATGAGTTATGAACTCATTGCTAGTATTATATGATCCTACAGGGTCACACACCTAAGCAAACTGGATTTACTTTATGAGGGAATGATCATTAATGTAATGATCCAAATGATGTGTATTTGATACACATGAGAATCGTGTTTAAGAGAAGTTGTCGATCGACACTATAGGGTGGTGTCCATCGACACGGGCTAAAAACCAAAATAGGGATTTCGGTTTAATGACTTAATTTGAACCGGTTTAATTGCTGGACAATTAGGTTTTCTCATGGGCCTATATATATGATATAAGGCATGAAATGGAGAGAAGCCTGAAGTCAATAGCCACTTCTGAAACGTAGGATTCCCTGAGAGATCCGATTCCAGGATCATCAAGAGAGTAAAGCCGAGTGAAGTATTCTACGGCCAACTTCTCAAGATCTTCTCGAGTCGACACCCAATCCCCCTCATCATTCTTTAACATCTCTATATGATTTATGCATCTCTGAATAACCGTCGAAAAATGAAAATTTTTTGTGTTTCGATTCCATGGACAACCCATTTTTCCCGCGACTTTTGGAACCACACAGTTTCCTCTTGTTCCAAGACAATCTCCAATTCTTTCAATAAACTCTCTTCCTGCAAAAACAGGGGATCCGACCGGCTTTGATCAATCAAATGTTGCACCTCCATCACATCCTTCACTAACCTATTTTTTCGTTTGTGAACATCACCAAACACTTGCTTATTCCATCTTTTTAATATAGCTTGTAAATTACGCAATGCGTCCTGCGTATTAATCGAACTATCCCATGAGTTCACAAGCAGCTCCTTGAAACCCGAATGTTGAAGCCAAGCTGCATCAAAACGGAACAGTCTCCGATTCTCATTCACACCTGTTCTTAGTGACAACTGAACATAAATTGGTGCATGATCAGATGCTAGAAACGGGAGATGAGTTACTCTCGCATCTTGCCACTTGAGCCGAGTATGATCACAACACAAAACTCTATCCAAAATTTTGGCGATGAAAGAATTTCCCTTACGTCCTCTTCTCCATGTAAAGCGGTTCCCATGAAACCACATATCCATTAGTGGCATGTCATTAATCCAAGCTTCAAACTCAAGTGAATCCGGAGAGAGACGCCCATTCCCTCTAATTCGCTCATCAAGCCGGATAATTATATTAAAGTCTCCCCCACCACCAACAGTCCTGTGATCCCACTAATTACGGTGCTTAAACTCTCCCATAATCCACTTCTTCTTGTAATTGTAGGTGCAGCATACACCACAATTAAGTTAAACATCTCCGTCTCATTAACTACTTTCGCATATATAAACTACGCCGAAGATTCAACAATTTTTACCTCCCCAATTCCTGACCTCCCCCCCCCCCCCCCCCCACTTTGGCCTACCGCATCTACTCTAAAAGAATTCTCAAAACAGAGTCCTCGACAAATCTGATCCGCTTTCTCTGCTCCCGCGTATGTCTCAAACACCGCAAGTACATCCGTATTAAACCTCTTTAGGATATATCTAATCAATCTTCTAAAATTAGGTTTTTTTGCCCCTTGGCAATTCTACATTAGACACATCAATCTATGATAATAACCACTCAGAAAAGCCAGGGCGAACCATTATGCCACTCGAGCCTCCTTCGCCACATTCTCACATTCACGGCGAGCCTCTTTCGCCATATTCTCCATCCAAATTCTCGGTCCCGGTGAGACAAGTGGAACAACCGTACTCTGTTGTCTCATCACCATATTTTCCTTCTCCCTCTCTAGACTTTTCTGCACAATACTCCCATTCACTCTGCCCATTGTCTCTGACTCAACTCTTAATCTTTTCCCGTTGGACGATAATCCTATCTGTTCACTTAATGGACCAAATACTAACCCCCTCATGGGCTTTGTAATATTAGATTGTTTGGGCCAAGTTTTATCATGGCCTTTAGGAGTCCTTACCTTCTTCCCCAACGTTCCCTTTTGTATCTCATTTGGAAACTTACCCGAACCTGCTCCAAAGATAATATTTGGTGCTTGTTCAACATTCTTTGATTGAGGCGGAATATTCGGATTAACTACATTTTCCTTATTAATCTGTCGTATCTCCGGAGTTTCCAAATCTGGCTCTAACCTCCCAAAACTGTTTGATATGAGAATATCTCCCAAGTTATTCTCCCTAGAATCACGGGAATTACCTCCGGCTTTTCCTCTATTTCTTCTACCGCCTGGTACCTGTCGATTATGGTTGTTCCATGAGCGTTTTCCCCTCTGACGGACAGGAACGAAGCCATCCTCCACCAGTTTTAATACATTCTGATCCGCCATCACCTCTGGTTGCTGCGAAGATACCAGATTCTCACGTTCTTGAACAGCTTTCGGACATGAATGAACCATATGCCCATACAAACCACACGCTGAACAGACCGTGGTTAAACCCTCATACGCAACATAATATCTCTGTCCATTAATCAAAATTGTGCCCTTTATTGGCTTCTTTAGATTAACTTCTACACATACTCGCGCAAACCTTGCCCGTTCCAGGTTTGTTGTCGTCAGGTCCACCTTGAGAGGTTTTCTCAAACCTTTAGCAATGCCCATTAAGATAGACTTATGATAGAAATTCACCGGTCAATTCGACAAACGAACCCACACCGGCGTTGTTGCAATTTCATCTCTCGCCGGGTCAAACTCTGGTGATCAAGCTTGCACCATAAGGTAACTACTAAACACCCTCCATGGACCACCCATTAAAGCCGCCATATACTCCTCCTCCAACTCAAACCGGATCATAAAGTATTGACGAGGCAAATCTATCACATAAATCGCTCCATTCGGCTTCCACAACTCTCTCAACCGTCTAGCCAAGACTAGGATCGAGACCCTCCAACCAAAAACCTTCACGATCATACATCTTTTCCATAATCCGTTCATCGCATCTAGCACTTCACTCCCAATCTTGATAACCGGTTCCCATCCTATCCATCCGGAAAGGCTAGACTCAATCGATTCGCAGCAAACTCATCATCCAAAACATCCTCTGGAACCTGCATTCCCCCACCATTTGTCCCCGTCACTGTTCTCAGCCACGACGCCGCCATCTCCGGGAGCTTTCCTGCCGGTCTCCCCTTATCATCAAACTCTTCCATTGTCGCATCCTGATCATTATCCAACAAAAACCTAGACTTGCCATCACCATCGCCATTGCTCTCCATCGGCTTCTCAACTTCTTATTGACGGTCCATTATTGATAAACACTGTAAATTAAGAGATAATTGAAATTCCCCTAAAACTATACTCTAGTTGTACAATAGTTAATCCAAACCAAAAAATTTAAATTTTATACCTTTTAAAAATCAATTTTTATGTTTGTGGTATTTTTGGAAAGTTTGACTTTTTTTTTGAAAAAAAATTAATAAGGAACTTTTAAAAATTAATGGTATTTAAGGAACAAAAACTTTGTTTGATTGCATCCTATGAAACTTCTCACCAAAAAATATTTCTTAAAAGCTAACAAAAATCCCTAAGATCAAATGGATTAAAAAAAAAAATTATCGAAAATGGATAAGATTTTTTTTTTTTTTTTGTCAGCAACCAGATCATTTCATTAAAGCCCAAGAGCAATTACAGAAGGTCCAATACAAGAGGATTTACGAAATTAAACAGTCCAAATCTAAAAAACCAAATTATTCAATAAATGAATAATATGATTTAGCCAACACGTGTACAAGATTTTTCCTTCACAGATCCACGCGTCTATCTTTCCCGCACCACCGTCTACTTCCGTGAACACCGCTGGAATCTGATTAGCCGCCGCCAATCCTCCACGAACGGTGATAATCCTCCTCCCTTCTGCCAATCCCAAATCCAATCCATAAGATGTCAAAAGCTATCGGATTATTCAATTAAAGCCGCTCCATAATTTCCTCCGAGCATCACCAATTCCTAGGAAGCTCCATCACCGATTACACCCAAATTGATATAATCCTACCCATCAATGCTCCTGCATCTTGAGCATGAGGTATATGATGAAGATATTACTCCTCAAAAATTGGGGACATCGAAGAGAATTAAGAAGAAAACGGTAAAACCAACAACTTATACACAGACGGACACGAGATTTGAATCGCTCAAGCAAAAGATAAAACCAAACAGATCCGAACCATGCTGGAAACAAAAGTCGGTCTTGCCGAGGGTAAGATCCGGTCAAGCCGGAAATAAAAGATCCGCTAAACGGAAATCCAGATCCGATCGAAGATCGGAGAGGAAATAAAAGAGAACAACAAACTAAAGAAAAACATAACAATAGCCACGACGCCGGCGAATCGCCGGTCGCCGGGCACCACACCAACGTTTTACTGTGCTTTTTTAGAGAGAAGGAAGAGAAAAAGTTTTAGAGAGAGCAGTGTTAAAAAAATAATAATAATAATAAATAAATAAATGGATAAGTTAAAAACTAGAGGATTTTGGTTAATTTTTAGATAAATATTTTTTTTAAACGGTTATTCAGCCCAATAATGTTTTTTTTTTGTGCCTAAAGACATCACGCTGTTTAGATGGTCAATAAACGGCACGTAGTTGGAGTCCAGATCATCATCATCTCTATTCCTTATCTAACTCGAACGAAAAAACAGACGCAGGAGCCATAGAAGAAGAACAGACAGATAAACCTGTGAGTGAGTCGTGTATCAAACAATGGCGTCGTTGGCTCAGCAATTCACGGGCCTTAGGTGCTCTCCTCTCTCTTCCTCTTCTAGGTTATCGAGAAGAGCCGCGAAGAATTTCCCTCAGAATAAATCCGCCTCCGTTTCTCCGACGATTGTCGCCGCCGTTGCGATGTCTAGCGGACAGACGAGAGAGCGGCTCGAGCTGAAGAAGATGTTCGAGGACGCTTACGAGCGGTGTCGAACTGCTCCCATGGAAGGCGTCGCGTTCACCGTCGACGATTTCGCAGCTGCTATTGAACAATACGACTTCAATTCCGAAATCGGAACTAGGGTTTGTCTAATCTCTCTTCTGGAATTCGAGAAATTTTGGGAATCTTAGCTTAGGAACTTGGGAATTTGCATAACAATGTTGATTCTGTATGGCATTGTTGTTTAGGTGAAAGGAACGGTGTTCAAGACTGACGCAAATGGTGCATTAGTTGACATTTCTGCGAAATCATCGGCGTACTTGTCGGTTGAACAGGCGTGCATTCATAGAATCAAGACTGTGGAAGAAGCTGGTATTGTTCCTGGTATGGTTGAAGAGTTTGTGATTATCGGTGAAAACGAAAGTGATGATAGTTTGCTATTGAGCTTAAGGATGATCCAATACGAACTTGCTTGGGAACGGTGCAGGCAGCTTCAGGCTGAGGATGTCATTGTCAAGGCTAAGGTATGCTTTGAACTTATTTGCTACTCTTTGTGATCTAATCTGGTTACTATCTCACCATTTTGATTTTATGGCTAGGTTATTGGTGCTAACAAAGGTGGATTGGTGGCTCTAGTTGAGGGCCTTCGCGGGTTTGTGCCATTTTCGCAAATATCATCAGTGAGTAGTTGACAAGCCGATTTTGGAAGCTGGAATGTTAGTTGCTTTTAAGACTTAACACAGCATGAATTATGATGGTGTGTTTTTTCCCCTACAATTTTGTCAGAAAGCAGCAGCTGAAGAGCTTCTTGATAAAGAAATACCTCTCAAGTTTGTGGAGGTGGATGAGGAACAAACTAAGCTTGTCCTCAGCAACCGTAAAGCTGTAGCAGACAGTCAAGCTCAGCTTGGAATCGGATCTGTGGTCCTCGGAGTTGTTCAGAGCTTGAAACCTTATGGTGCCTTTATTGACATTGGTGGTATCAATGGGCTTCTTCATGTCAGTCAAATCAGTCATGATCGTGTCTCAGATATCGCAACTGTTCTTCAGCCGGGTGACACTCTTAAGGTTTTCCACGGATATTCTTGAAAACCTTTTTCATTTCAGATGGTTAAACAATAGTCTGTAACTTATAATCTTTTGCAGGTTATGATATTGAGCCACGACCGTGACAGAGGAAGAGTAAGTCTCTCCACAAAGAAGTTAGAGCCAACACCCGGTGATATGATCCGCAACCCAAAACTTGTTTTCGAGAAGGTAACATTATTTCCATTTGGAATACTCTCCCCCTCCAATTCCGTTCTTTCATCTCAATCTTGTTTTCTATTTTTTCTGTTGTCTCAAGGCTGAGGAGATGGCTCAGACGTTCAGACAGAGAATCGCACAAGCAGAAGCTATGGCTCGTGCAGACATGCTTCGCTTCCAACCTGAGGTATGATTGTCCGCTTACCTGGCCTCATTTTATCAATGCTTCTCCATGTCTTATCTTTTTTACTCAAGTTCCAACAATTGGTGAGTTCTTGGATTTTCGAGAATTATGTAGTTCTTTTCGGTAAATGCTCTTGGGGGTTTGGTTTTTTTAAATTGGATTGTGATTGATAATCAGAGATAACTAGAGAAGCTTTGGTTTGGTGGAGGATAATGAAGTAAATGTTGTTTGTATGTTTGAGCAGAGCGGACTGACGCTGAGTTCTGAAGGGATACTAGGACCCCTCGGATCTGAGTTACCGGATGATGGTGTAGATCTCACTGTTGACGACATTCCGCCCGCTGTTGATCTTTAGATTTAAATGCTTTAGTTTACCATTTTTCATACACAAAGACACCTCCCTGAGCTCAATGTAATATGTAGTTACTGGTACGAGACATTGTCTGTGTATTTTTCTTTTGTAATCGCTTTCTTCCTTTGTATTTCAATGTCAACAATTCATCGGACCTGATTGGCCAAGCCTAAACAGAGCACGGCCAGGAACTTAGAATTGGGCAATATAAATATGTAATGAAAATCATATTAGTCTTTCTAATTAACACTTGCCTTTTGAACCAAATGCTTTTGGGATACTTTTTTTTTTTATCAAAATCCAAATCAGCCATGAGGACTATGCACTGAAATTGTCAGGGATTGGGAAAGGATTTCTTGTAGAGATTGCAATGATATCCTATGAAAACAAACCAAGAGAAACAAGGAGGTCCTATAATGTCTAAAAGTTATTCCGCTAAATATGCTTTATGTGTGTGATCTGAATGATCTCGGGATGACTGGAGACAAATACACATGGACAAAGAACATGCATCAATACTCCTTCAAATCACGAATTAATAGACCAATGGCCAATTAGTATATATATCCTCGAGCTTGTACTCAAGTCTCATTTGCATGTTGTTTACATATTACAGCAGAAATATTGGAAAACTAAGAGTAGGCTGCTTTGGCTTGAAGCTGGTGATCAAAATAGAACATACTTCCATGCCAAAACAAAGCAAAGAAGAAGCATCAACCATATTGTCTCTATTCATGATGATAAAGGTCATATTTATATGAATGAGGAGGAAATTTAGAAGATAGGTGACTTGTCCACAACTTACACAAGAATGCTCCCAGACCCATATTTCGAGAGAGGTCCTCCATCTCTTTACCCTAAAGTCTCTTGGGCTCTTACCCAATGATTATTACCTTCTTTTGGTATCTTTTTCAAATAACCACTTTCCATCTACCTCTGCATCATCCCACAATAGCAAGTCAACTCTCGAAAGCACCGGAATATCCACCAGGTCTCTATGCTTAGACAGTACTAACAAGCTCTTTAAGTCTCTCTCCCCCCTTGGGAAGTTCTTACAGTCATTCACTTACGCAATAATCAATCTCCTAGCTTTTGCTAAGTTATTCAGATCTCAAAACAATGGCAAGCTCAAGTCACATAGTTAACCTAACCCCACAGGAAGAAGAAGAAGAAATTATCAACATACCCCAAGTGGACAACTCTGAGCTGATTGCTCGGTTCGACCGAACGCTTGTCGGCAGAATGTTCCATCAAGCAGGGAGAAGCATTGAAGCCCTCATTGCCTTCATGCCACGAGCTGGTATATGGGAGGTGGAAGGAAGAGTACACAGGATCAACCTGGGCAACTCTCGTTTTCAGTTTGACTTCACATCGGAAGAAGATCTGCAGAAAGTGCTCACCAAAAGGCCCTGCCACTTCAACAAATGGTCTTTCTCCCTAGAAAGATGGATCCCTCATGTAGGAGACACTTTCCCAAATACCATGACGTTCTGGATCAAAGTTACGGGGATTCCTTCTCACTTATGGCTGCCAGAAACTTTCCATGAGATAGGAAGCAAGCTTGGAGAAGTCAAGGGGATCGATGCAGATGAGACTAAGGTCCAAGTCTGCCTCAATGCGGATAATCCCCTATATTTTGAAAGAAAAGCCAGAATCCCATCAGGTAAAATCGTAAAAATTGAGCTACACTATGAAAAACTGTACCGTTGGTGTTTTACTTGCCACAAAATCTCTCATGAAGAGAAGACTTGTCCACTCCTCTCTGAATATCAAAGGAGGGAGAAAATTTCTTCCCGTGCAGCCACAAGAGAAGCTGTTCATCCTATCCGTGATAAAAGGGACATGCCAAAGGAAATCACAACTCAATCATCAACTATAAGAAACCAGGCTCCCTCACATCAGAAAAACAGGGGAAATGACTCACCTATAAAGGAGAGAAGACCCCACAGAGAGGAGAAGGAGTCCAAGGAAGAACACCTCAGAGCGAGACAAGAATCCCGTATTCTCGATCCATATCCCAGAGACAACGTCTGGAGACGCTTGGATTCAAAATCCCGACATCGTCAAGAGCATCACTCCTCTTCAAACTACAAAAAAAAACAGAGATCAAGGTGTGAACTCACTTACTCAAAATGAATCATATCATAAAAGGAGATATGAAGAATCTTTTGCTAACAGTAAGATACACAAGAATGATCCAAATATCAACAACTCCTACCAAAGAAAAGAGAGTCGTAACCCTTACCGCAAAGAACCTGAGTCAAGAGCCATCCTCCCCAAACCAACTGATTCTCAACAAACGATTTCAGATCAACTTCAACCCAATCAGAAGTCAAAGCAGAGGCATGTATCTCCAGATCATCAACGAAGCAGACCTTTTCACTAGGATTTAAAAAAGAAAAAGGATCCCTTGAACAAAGGTAAAGAAATTTCTACGGAAGAACCATCGGATACCGGAAGCTCAACGAAGAAAAGTCTCAATTTTGATGAACCCTCATAGAAGAATCCTACACCTGTAGTAAAGGAAAATGCAAAATCGATCAAGAACATAGCTCAAAAAGCAGGAAGAAAGAAGAGCGGGTATGACATGGTTACAGAAGAAGAAGAATCGGAAACGGAAAATCAAAAAAAGCTCAATGAAATCGATTCTCACCTGCAATCCCCTAATCCGACGAGGGTGGAACAGATACATGAAGGTGTTAATAATCCTGCCCCGATGGCAAAGAAAGAGGATTTCAATGAGTTGACAGAGGAACGTGTGGCCATAGAAGACGAAGAAATTGAAGAAGAGTGGAGCGAAGAAGATGAGGATTATGTTGACAAACTTCTTGAGAATGAAGATCTTCTTGGTATGATCTGTTCCATGAGGAACAGCAAGCTCTGATCCCAACTAATCACATCCTTGAAATCCCTATTCCGGCGAAAGAGACAGATGAGGAAAATTTAGAAGCCTCCCCACCCCCCAGACCCACAGCTCTCAAATTATCGAGAAAACCCAAGATCCTAAATCAGTTTCACAGCCACCAACCAACGACCTCCCGATGGGATCTCCGATTCCGGTGAAGAAGAAGATTCAGAATCATTCTCCGATGATCGGCTTTGGTGTAAAAAATAGGTTCCTTGGACGAGCATCTCCAAAGGCAAAAAACAAGAATAAGAAGTATGGCCAAAATCAAGCCCACCAGAAAAGATCAAGGTCTCATGTAAAGAAGCAGACCAATCTAATGTTGCAAGCCCATGGGCCATGGAGAAAACACCCAATCTAATCCCATGAATGTACTCGCTTGGAATTGTCAAGGCGTCGGTGCCGACTTGACGAAAGACCACCTTAAAGAACTCCATCGTTGTTTCTTACCAAGTTTTTTATTTTTATCGGAAACCAAAAACAATAGACATTTTCTGCAAGATTTGCAAATAGAATTTGGTTATGATCATGTTTTTACCGTTGAGCCGCGAGGCAAAAACGGTGGGCTTGCCCTCTTTTATATGAATGATCCTACGGTTATGACTCTTATTCGGATAATCGTATGATAGATGTGGAATCTACCTTTGAAGGACATAAGATTTTTATGACCTTTGTGTATGGTGATCCAGTAGTAAAAAATACCGAGAACATGTGTGGGAACGTCTAATGAGAATGAGTCTAACTCGGAAAAATGTTTGGCTCATGATAGGCGATTTCAACGAGATCACCGGAAATCACGAAAAACGAGGCAGACGAAGTCGACCAGAGTCTTCATTTATACCATTTCGAACCATGTTAGATAATTGTGGGATGATTGATTTCCCACACACGGGGAACCCACTCTCGTGGGTTCGACGACGTAAAATTGGTAATATAAAAACGAAGGTAAAATGTCGACTAGACCGAGCAATAGGTAACGAAGAATGGCATACCCTCTTTCCCCACACGATGGTAGAGTATCAAAAACTTTGGGGCTCCGACCATAGAGCAGTTCTAGAAAAAGTCCGATCCACAATTCAACATAAGCGAAAAAAATTTCGTTTTGATAAAAGATGGATCGGAAAACCTAGATTTAAAGAAACTGTGAGTACATGATGGGGTATCTCAAGTGAAATCCCACATAAGGATTTCTATCAGAGATTATCCTCATGCCGATCACACATCTCGAGATGGAGGAAATCGACGGTCACTAACTCAGCCAAACTAATTAAAGAGCTTAAAGAGCAATTAGACCGTGCTAATGATGATGACGATTCCACCCTAGAGGATGTGGAAGAAATTCAAAGAAAACTCCTCCACGCCTTTCGAGAAGAAGAAATATATTTGCACACAAAAAGAAGAGCCACATAGCGCTGCTACGGGGATCGAAATACAAGCTTTTTTCATGCTACCACTAAACAAAGAAGAGCCTGAAACCGTATAATCTGCTTAAACGATAAGCACGGTCATTGGGTTGAGAGTGAAAAAGGTGTTACAAAAGTCGCAACTAATTATTTTGAGACATTATTTACCACTTCAGATCCTCAAAATTTGGACGATTCACTCCGGTATGTTGCCGAGAAGGTTTCGGAGACTGATAATGAACGACTCACGGTCGACCCGATATAAGCCGAAATAAAAGAAGCTTTGTTCAACATTAATCCAGATAAGACTCCAGGACCTAACGGTATGACAAGCCGATTCTACCAGAGATTCTGGCATGTGGTGGGCCAAGACATAATAAAACTAGTGAAAGACTTCTTCAACACTAGTTCTTTTGATCCACGACTGAATCAAACAAACATCTGTCTTATTCCAAAAATAAATAGACCGCGGAAAATGATAGAATTCAGACCAATCAGCTTGTGCAATGTCAGCTACAAGATCATATCGAAGATTCTATGTAACCGGTTAAAGAAGATCCTCCCGAACCTTATATCGAAGACACAATCAGCCTTTATGGCTAGATGTCAGATAACGGACAATATTTTACTCGCTCAAGAGAACTTTCATGCCCTAAGGACCAACAAGAGCGGCAGAGAAACTTTCGTGGCTATGAAGACTGACATGAGTAAAGCTTACGATCGAGTAGAATGGAGTTTCCTAGAAACCGTTATGCTAAAACTGGGATTTTCAGAAAAATGGGTTAAATGGCTTATGTTCTGTATATCATCGGTATCGTATCAAGTTTTGATAATGGAGTGCCGAAAGGAAGGATTAAACCGTCTCGGGGAATTAGACAAGGAGACCCCCTATCTCCTTTTCTATTCATACTATGCACGGAAGCTCTCATCTCCCTGCTCAAAGGAGCAGATGAAGAATCCCGTATAACAGGATTACAAATTTCTCAAGCAAGCCCGAGAGTCTCCCATCTCCTCTTTGCTGACAATAGTCTCTTTTTCTGCAAAGCAGACGTCCTGCAATGTGCAAAGATGTTAAAAATTATCAAAATCTATAGCGATGCATCTGGTCAACAACTAAATCCCAACAAATCCTCTTTTTTTTTTTTTGGAATAGAGTTGATCAGCATATTAAAAGAGAAATCAAGAGAGTTATCAGCATAACAAGCGAAGGAGGTATGGGCATGTACTTAGGACTACCAGAACAAATATGTGGCTCTAAGAAAAAAGTATTTGCATATGTTCAAGATCGCCTTAACAACCATATTAACACTTGGTCTGCAAAATTCCTTTCCAAAGGAGGGAAAGAGGTTCTAGTAAAATCAGTAGCACAAGCCCTTCCGACATATGTTATGTCGTGTTTTTTACTCCCTCAGGGTATAACAGATAAACTGAGGAGCGCTATATCCAACTTTTGGTGGAGTTCTCGTCAAAATAGTAGAGGACTACATTGGATAGCATGGGATAAGATATGTACTTCCCGAGACTCAGGCGGTCTAGGATTCAGAGATCAACACGAGTTCAACTTAGCCCTCCTTGCAAAACAATTGTGGAGGTTGATCCACTTTCCAACATCTCTCCTTGCTATAGTACTACGTGGACGATACTATCACTAATCAACCCCGATGGTAGATCGTAAAGCCAGATCCCCCTCGTATGGTTGGACTAACATTATGGTGGCTAAACCCCTGCTCAGACTAGGCTTTCAGAAGACTATATGCTCTGGATATAATACCAAGACTTGGAGCGAACCTTGGATTAGACAAACCGGCTCGTTTACCAAGACGCCTAGATAGACATATCCGGCGAGACCCTCATCTTCTGGTTAAAGACCTCATGATACATAACTCACCGGAATGGAATCACACAAGAATCTGGAAATTATTCCATCCCGAGGATGTCGCCCTAATTTTGGGGTTGAAACCTAGTAGAACTTTTAAACTAGACGGTTATTCATGGAGTTATATAAAATCAGGAATGTATACGGTTAAATCTGGATACGAGCTACTACACACCACAAACCAAGAAAGACTACAACCTCAACAGATATCTGAGCCGAGCATCACGGGTCTGCTTAGCCAAGTATGGAAAATCAAGACCCCCAGAAAGCTTCGACACTTTATGTGGCAAGCCTTAATGGGGTGTATAGCCACTTGCCAATGACTGACTTACCGGCACCTTAGAAACGATAAGAGTTATCCCAGATGTGGTGCACCAGAGGAAACAATTAATCATATAATTTTTGAGTGTCCCCCGGCCCTGCAGGTGTGGGCTTTATCGGACTATCTGTCCCTTCCGGGTTATTTCCCGAGTACATCCCTATACCAAAATATGGATTTCCTATTTTGGAGGGCAAAAGAAAGGTCTCCCCAAACCATAAAGGGATACATTCTCGGGGATCATTTGGTTCATTTGAAAGGCTAGGAACGACAAGCTCTTCAATGGAAAGAATGTATCAGCTGCGATTACGCTCCAAGTAGCCCAACTAGAGGACGAAAGTTGGAGATGCGCAAACTTGGCTAGAGAAGAAGACGGAGGGGAGAAAGGAGATACTATCGTGACCGAAGATACCACGCGATCCGAGCACCCCCATATCCCGATCTGCCAAGTGGGCGCATCTTGGGTGAATCAAGGGCCCACTAGCGGTCTCGGATGGTTTCTCACTGACACTTCAGGTCAAACACACACACCAGCAAGCAGGGATGCCGAAGAAGTCTATCAGCTTTACATGCAGAGTTTGAGGGACTCCTCTGGGCGATGGATTGTCTTATTCAGAAGCGTATACTTAGGGCCCGATTTGAGACAGATTGCTCAAATTTATTGACGATGACCGACGATCCGATAGATTGGCCAGCTTTTCAGTCTAAGCTAGATCACTTCGCAGAACTTAGAGAACTTTTTATGTCTTTTTAATTAGCTTATATTCATCGTTCTTGTAATGATCGTGTCGATGCCCTTGCAAAAGCGGCACGAACACGTAACCATTTATTTTCCCATGTAGATCTCGATGAGTCGGTAAAAAGTATCCGATTTCGGAATGTTTCTGCCGACCAAATGTGATTTAATATATGGAGTTGTTGACAAAAAAAAAAAAAAGAGGAGGAAATTTAGAATGAGACTGAACAAGATAAATACACATTTGACCAAAACTATTAATCCGTAAATATCTCTTGGACCTGATGGATTTAATGTAGGCTTCTTTAGGCATCACTGGAGAATTCTCAAATCAGTGCTAGTTACTGAATGTCAGCAAGTTAACCGCTTTGAGAATCTATCAACAAGCTTTTGGACATGCAATCAATTACCAAAAGTTAGCTATCACGTTTAGCAAAGATTCAACAAAGAAGAAAATGCCTTGGGTGGCTTGGAAAGTTTGCATAAACCATTTCCCTTAAAGAGTTTTTTTGCAATGTAAGTTGAAGTTCACGCTTTGCTCTTTGCAGTTAAGGAAATTAAAAGGTTGGCATATACAAAAATAACTTTTGTTAAGAATGACAAGCTTTCTGGTTGATAGTGTTAATAGTTTATCGTCTATTGCATTATTTGTCCATGATATTGTTGTTCTCTCTTCTCAATGTAATTATTTGTTCAAGCGTGTGATTCGGGATTTAGATAGAGAAATTGCTGTTGTGGCTAAATTAGATAGGCGTAGATAGACGACAAAAAAAAAATATATATATATATATATAGGCGTAGACGCATTTTCCGACTTGGTATAGAAATAGAATTTTAAAGGAAATGGTTTAATGCCGACCATATCTTGATGTTATTAACAAAGAAAAATAAATAAAAATATAGTAATTACATCGATTGCTTATTGATATATCTAGTACGTAACTTCTGTATTGAAATTAGAAACAATAATCAATATAAAAATCAAGTCTCATTCAGCGCCCTTGTCTTTCCCACAAGTTTCGGTACTCTCCGATAGTTCTAATTACGAATCTCCAATCACCTATTAACTTTCTATATTGACGTATACACATGAGTATTATCTGTTAACTTGGTTTTGAAAAGAAAAAAAAAATATTATAGAGAAGATATTAAAGCAAAAACAAAAAGCAATTTTATTATTTGATGAGTACTGATAAAAACATAGGGAGATACAAAAACCAGGGGTGGTCGAGGTTGTCATTGACACGTTAATGAGCCTACCAAAACACAAGACCAACCACACTATCTCTCAAACATCAAGCATAAAAGAGGTTGCTATATATAATTATCATAAAACTATATATGTAGCTAAAACTTTTCATTTTTTTTTTTTTTTGGTCAACGCTAAAACTTTTCATTAAAAAAACGTCGGTAGTATAAGATTATAGCTAGCTAGCCTGCACATAAGGTATGATTATGCCGCGGAGGGGGCGAGGCTCATAAGCCCATCGCCGCCGGATTCCTTGGAGGCCAAGGCTGCAATGATCGGATTCAGCTTTGACTCGGTCTCCACAGAGCTCTTGTAGTCCAAACTCGGGTCTTCGTAAATCTCCCACCATTTCTTCACCAACATTTTTATCTCTTCTCGGTCCATATGTTGTTCATCTCCAGTGAATCTCCAAGGTTTCGAACCCTAGAAAAATATTATAAAAATATTTAGCAAGATCAATATTAGTAAAATTATCATTTCAAGATATATTACAAGACAATGAAGTAACTAAAACGTACTTTAGCACAGTAATGAACAACATTGATTTGGTCAAGGTCAACGCGTTCAGGATGACGCCAAAGCATAGCCAGTACGAGGTTGTAGGTCGAAGGGATTGGCTTGTAAATGTCTCTAAAGTACACATTCAGAAAATCCTACAAGTACACAATATTCTTTTTTTTTTTTTTGTCAACACACAATATTCTTTAATTATCAAAAAAATAAACAATATCTTTAACATTAATATGCAAAGCCCAAAACAATTAATGTAAACGAAAAAAAAAAATCAAATCGGACCTGTTCGGCGAAAGAAGTTGGAGGAGTGATTTTAACAACTCGAAGGAGATCCTCGTAAGTGAGGAGATTTGGTTCAAAGACCAACATACCGGCGTTGAAGTACAGTGGCGGCGGAGAACCGTGACTCTCCACCGGCCACGTCACCTTTTCCGGCGACTGTTGGCAGTAACCGACCTCATATTGAGGAGTTTTGGACCAAGTCGCCTCGCAAAAGCAATCTTTCACGGCGTATAAGTAGCCACAAGGAGTATCGAAAAGATGATCGATGTTACTAAACACTTGTATGTCTCCATCTAGATATATCATCTTCTCATACTCCACAAACTGCATTCATATATTAATCAATAAATGGTTAATACATTTTTTATTTTTTTATAAAGAAATAAAGGTTGAACTTTAATTTCAAAATAAGTTAAAATACATATTTAGAGTTTTTTTTTTTTTGTCAAAACATATTTAGAGTTTGTTTACCAAAAAAAAAACGTATTTACAGAGTTAAAAAAGAAACTATATAGCTATGGTCGTGCAATGTTTATCTGATAAATCCACATGCTACATGACATGCATGTGGCTATAGAAATCTTTATAAGTAAATTTTGACACGTGAAAAATTAGTTATTTGTTAGATTAATGATAAGCGTTATCATTTATTTGAACTACGTGTCAGTCAAACTAATTGTTAAGGGATAGGTGTTTGCATGCAATAAACGATACGTTTCATATCTCATATGATACTAGCTAGGTGACAAAAAAAAACCGATAAGGTGATTGATTACAGTAAATATAAATAGTAATAAGTAAGAGGGATTTTACCTCCCAAATACGAAGTTTGGAGTAGTTGATGACGTAATAAGCCATGGCATAACCGGCTTGGTTTTCCGGCGGATGAACGGGATCGATCTCATGGACGATGCAACCTTGAGCCACCAGGACTTGACGGTGTTCTTCGGGCACGTCCGGAAGAATCGCCACCACAAGAGGATAAACCGATTTCACCTTACGGAGTCCCTTGGCTAGACCAACCACTCCCATCCAGTAGTCTTGGTTTCCTGCTAGGAACGTGACGTAAGCCATTTTTCCACCGTTGGGGCTCACCATCACGTCAGCTTCTCTCTTCCTCTCGACGTTCATTTCTGTTGGCGCCATCTCAAACGATTAAACAAGAAAAGTAGTGTTTTAGGGAGATTTTAGAAGAGATGATAACTTTTTCTTGTCTTTTTGTTTTGTTGTGTTTCAATGTGAATGTAAGAAAATGGAGAGACCGTTCTTGTTATATAATAAGGGAGAGTGATATAAAGAGAAGCGAGAATTAAATGAGAACGGAAATTAATTACGGTTTTAATTATACGATCTTGGGGAATTTCATTATGGTGGGCAAACGGGAATATGGGACGGGATATAATGGGAACGGGATTTATGGGACTAGAAAAATACGTTCCATTTATGTTCTATTTCAAATTCGGGACGGAAACGGAATAAAACGGGATGGGACGGGACCGTACGGAAAATCCCATAAAATAACTGAACTCAAAAATTAGATTAAATAATGCTTCAAATTGTAAATATGTATACAAACAAGCTTTTTCAATTTATGAAAACATGTTTAAATTAAAGAAAATTCAATTGTATTTCATAAAAGTTAAAAAATTTAAATAAAGTAAAACCCATAATCTTCAAATTAAATTAAACTTAAACCATATTTCTTATTATCCTATTAAAAATAGATATATGTATATATCCCATATTAAATCATATTTTATATTATCCTATAATTTCATATATCCCTTGTCCCATATTAAACCATATTTTATATTATCCTTATAATTTCATATTATTCCATTAAAAATATATATACATATATATAAAATTAATATTTATAGTTATATCAAATGGGATTTTCAAATGGGACTTTAGGATATCCCGTTCCCGTCCCGGTCCCAATTGGGAATTGAAAACTTATCCCATATGGGAATACGGGAAATATATGGGACGAGAATTCGAGAACGGGTACAGAATGGACCGGGACGGGATGGACCGGGACGGGATGGAATGGGACGGGAATTATGCCCACCTATCTGATAACGCGTTTAGAGGCAATGACCACGATTCTTGTCCAAGATTTAAATTGATAAAGAAAGTTGAATCTAGGTTGTAATAAAGATGGTAATGCGGATATTTTTTTTATCATATGCTGTATGGAGTAACTCCTTTATATATATGGTATATATAGTGTACAGAATATTTATTGGCAGAGGTTTAATTACGTTAACTTTGCCGTATTACTATTACATCCGCTTTATCCGGTGGACGATTTCAAAATGGCGTTAATCTATTCGCAAAATTTATGGCTTGAAGTTTCCTAATACTACAAATGAATTAAGGTTATTAGAGTAAACAATGCACATAATATATAGGGCAATTCTCAATAAAAGTATAAAACCACTAAAAAAAATTTTGTTCCAAAAATACCACCAATTTTCAAAAGTTCTAAAAATACCACTTTTTCCAAAAGTTCCAAAAATACCACAAAATTAAAATTAACTTTAAATATTCAAAACTAAAACCTTAAACCCCAAACCTAAACCCTACCCCCTAAAACTGTACCCTAATTGTGTAATAGTTAACTCAAACCAAAAAAATTAAATTCTAAGTTCTTGAAAAACAATTTTTGAAGTTGTGATATTTTTGGAACTTTTGAAAATTAATGGTATTTTTAGAACTTTTAGTGGTATTTATGGAACTTTTGAAAATTAGTGGTATTTTTGGAAAAAAAAACTTTTTTTGGTGGTATTTTAGGGAATTTCTCTAATATATATCTTGTTCATGTAGTTATCACTTAAACATTCTTGTGCAAATCCAGCTTAAAAAGAATAACAGTATATCAATATTGCTTGTTGAGATAATTGCATTTTAACTACTCTTACTAATGAAAAGTAAACTGTTTAAGAAGAGTCGCACATTTAATTCAATCTTTTGTGTATTTTTGGTTAACTCTGTCGTCACTTAGCAAGAACAAAACGCAACCTATAGTGTCTCACTATCCTCTTTCAAATCTGAAAATGAAGTCATATTGCATTCAAAACCCATTTCATCGTCGATGGCCTAAAGCACACAAAAAGCCAAAGAAGAATGTGATGAAATGACTTGAAAAAATTGCTACTAAGATCACTTCTCTACATGCCAGAACACAAGAATAGTTACACCAGAAGAAGAACAACGTTGAAAGAGTTACATTCAAACATCATCGTGCTTTCTCTTCGACTGAAGGGCTAAACGCGCATCTCTCTCTTTCTCAAACTGTCGGTAATCAGCTCTCTCCAAGAAGGAAACTTTGTCGAGATACTTGTCTGAGCTCTTCTTGTACTTATCCAACTCGTCCTCAACACCTTTGTTTTCCTCCTTGTACTCTCCCCAGTCTTTCTTCGTCTTGTCCAAAACGCTCAGCTTCTGTTTCTTTTTTATCTGCTCAAGAACCGCATCAACTGCTGAAGGAGTTGCCGCCGAGGAAGAGGACCCTTTGTTTCCCCTCTCCAATCCTTCCTTTGAATCTGCTTCCACTAACCGTTTTACTTCGATTTCTTGACCCGCAAAGTCTTTCACCTCAGTTATCTGGTTATGAATGAAGATATGCATCAACCAAATGAATACTCCAAAAACACATCACAAATAATCAATCAAAATTAGTGCTTGAGACAGATTCTAGTCCTTTTCACAATCCAGTTCCCAAAAAGCTAATAAGATCTTAAATTCTAACAATACTTAGTCCACACATACAAACTCAAAGTAAAAAAGCAAGCTTTCTGACCTCAATCTTGCCACGGCTCGATGCAGCTGCAGCGGTTGCAGTTGCGTTTCTGACAGCAGCTAAAGCGGCTGCAGCAATTTTCTTAGCCTCTTCTCTACAACTATCATCAGTAACGTTATCTTCCTTTTGTACATTCGAAACGCACTGATCTTTCTTCTTCGCATCCACACCAAGATACTTTTTCAAATTCTGCACATCGAAAAAAACCACATTCGAACTCCCATACGACAAAGATGACAAAAGTACACAGAGTGAAAGAAGAAACCACACATTGTTAGCTGAGTTTTGAGCAGGCAAAGCGGTGGTTGAGACGAAATTGAGACGTTTATTGGGCACTCCCTTATTCATTTGCTCCCAAATCTCCGAAACTTTCTTAGACACAGTCGTCGAACCACTTTTCTCAGGTGATTTTTGTTCATGAGACCCCATTGCCTAGATTCAAAACCCTAGGAGGAAACTGAAAATCCAAAATGGTATATAGATAGTAAGCGAGAGCTCTATAGTTTTCCAAACCTAAAGATAGTATCTGATCAGTTCCGAATTACGGAAATACTTTGTGATCAGTTCCGATTACGGAAAAACAAACACGAAAGTAGCAAATTCGTGAATTTGTGATATCAAACGATGAGATCCATTAATCTTAGACCTATGAGAGCTCTAAAATCGGAGAGGAAGGTGATAGAGAGGAATATGCATACCTTCGGAGATGCGGTGGTGCGACGGCTAGCTTCGCCGGCTCTGAGCTTGATGATGGTGTCAGAGAGAACGAGAGAGGAGGAGCCGCGAGAGGTTTAGGGTCAACATTTTGTTTTGGGCCTCCAAGTTACATTTTTATATGGGCTTAGCCCAATCCAAACCTCAACGATAAAATTTCTCAAGGATTGGAAAATTAATAATCTATCATGAAAACTTCTTGTAATACACCAATTCTACAATTCTTCTCTAATCTTTTTTTTTTAAAATGAAGCATATATAGACAGTTATGAATATGTGATGCGCATGAACTATCTGTGTCATGTCTGATGCCTTACGAATATGTTATGCTATATTCGTAGCTCTATATATATGTATCTATGCTTCATTTAAATAAAAACATTCAAATAAATGCATAGAAACCAAATTTCTCTTCAATGGTACGCCTGCGAAATGCTTTTTCTCTAGTAACAAATTAGATTTTGAGAGAAAATACATAATTCGCTTGAATTGCAATAACACAAACTGAATTATGAAACAATAACAAGTTCTTAAACATTTTTTAATTGATTTGATAGAGTTGGGCTACTAGGCCATAAAACAACAACAGTCATTACAAGGTAAGGTGAATATGTTAAGCAGAATTTGCTTCAAAAGTATGGGATCATATTCTATCAAATGAAATTCAGTTCCTTCTTTGTCTTGTGTTCTTGGAATCTTTTCCCTTTCTCTTCCATTTTTTATTCTCAACAGCTCTGTTCTTCTCTTCAATCTCCCTGACTTTACGCTTCCTGTTAAAACACAAACACAATCGCTTAGCAAACATTACACACATGCTCTTAACCGCAACATCTCCATCAGTTTTCACACAAAATTCTTATCTTTGAACCAATTACATACTTAAACCTAATCTCTATCATAGCTCTTGACAGAAAATGTAGCATTCTTGCAATCCATAGATATAAAACAAACAATATATCCACCAGGACATCTACAAGGGGCTCATCATGTAACTTCTACAATCAACACATGTCCAAATCTATAATCAAATTCATGCCTATTAGATGGATTTCACTTGAAGTTTCCCAAACTAAAGGTTTTACGATCAACTAGCCCCAAAAAGACAGTATCTATGCATTTGTTTGAACAGTTTCTTAATAGACTTACCTGTATTGAGTAGCTTTGGGATCTGACACCAACTCATCAGCAAGAGTTGCTTTTCTATCCTTCTTTGACAATCTCTTACTATAGAACTCTTCAGCTGATTCAATTACTGTGCCAACCTGGTTTTCAACACAAAGAATTAGTGTAAGACAGAGGGACGAGACAAAAGTTCTCGTCTTGATCTAGTTTACTGTTCTAAAACTTGCCTGGAAATACTTTTCACCTAATGCTGACCGGGACGCAGCTTTCTTGTAGTGTGTGGCAGGATCCAATACAGTTCTCAACTACAATACATAAGAATAAGAATTGTGTTAGGACTATGAAACCAAATACAGAGTAACAACAAAGCAAAACAAAAACAAAAAAAAAACTCATTACCTTAAGCATTTGAAGATCCCTTTTCAACTCGGGAGTCATCGTTGGTGCGGGCATATCAAACCTATACACCGTTGCAAGATAATGTGATCTCACCATCACCGGATAATTCATATGAAACGAAAAAAGAGTAAATAATCCAAAGCAAAAGTTACCAGCTTGATCCAGCGGTGTCTTTGAGTTGCTTTCTAATCATCTTGTTAACCTTTCTTGGATCAGTAGGTGGAAGACAAAGACCATCAACAAGCTCTGACTTGGGAACCCAGAGCAAACCCATTTTGACACTCTCGCCTACTTTGCTTGAACCGGACCCAGTTTTCGACTCTAAAGATAAGCCAGGAAGCTTTGGCTCCCATTTAAGACCAATCAATGGTTTGCTACTCTCTGCCATTAGTCTAAATTGCCTTTATCTCTGTGAAAAAGAATGTAATCTCACAAAATTTCAGAAATTGGAAACATGAACACATACAAACACCAATAACTCAAGAATTCACCAACAACACCTACTAGAACACAAACATCTCAAACGATTTATAAAACATCAAAATCAAATAAAAATCAAAATAAGGGGAAGAACACAAACGGAGAAATTCGGAAAACTATAATCAACGATGTTATGAGCAAATCAATGAGTTTCACAAGGCTGGATAATCAAAACAAACCGATGAATAGACTCACCGGAAAATCAAGATCGAGCAAACAGTAAAACCCAGAAACTCGGACGAATTTGCCAAATCAGAGAAGGAGGAGATACTAAACCCTAGTCGAGTCTCTAATCACGCTTTTGTAATTCCGACTCTCTCCTTACCCTAACCGTTCGGAGCCTGAAGCACGATTTCGGTTTGAAGAATATTTCGGTTTAATCGGACCTGGTATTTTTATACTCTGTAATTAATTATCTTCTAAAAGTGATTTTCCAAATTTATTTTAATTTAAAGGATTCATATTTGTAGTTTTCAGTTCTTATTCAGTTTATTTATATATATTGTTTATGTTCCTAACATATTAGAATTTTGGTTTTGTTGTTTTTGTAATTTAAAAGCCTTTGATTAATTTTAATACAAGAAGATGTTAAAAAAAAAATTATGTAAACTTTATTGTAATTTGATGTTTTGTCGTTATATGTAATTGACATATTTTCATGTTTAAAATAATTCAATATGAGATTGAAGTACAAAGATTCGAGTATTTTTCAATGTGATATAAATCATGGTTATAATGTAAATATTTTAGATAATTAAAAATATCCGATTTTACAAATGTTTTGGAAATAGATTTTAAATCATGTGGTCGTACAATGAAAATGAGTTCCTATTATCACTTTATATTTCATAATTTTTGAAAAATCACATGAATGTGCATGGAAGTTTTGTCATATCAAATCGACTATGAAGATCACGCCAAATCTTAATCATTCAAAGGCAAGATACTACGATAGATTGAGTTCAATATCCTCGATTTAACCATGCTATTGCATTTATACCAAAGACGGACAACATGACAAACAAGGTTCCATCAATGAATCCCATATTGTTCTTTGCATCCAAATCTATGTTTCTTTACAATTTGAACGAGCGTTTAATATCATTTCTCTCTTTGCCTCTGATTGTGTTGGAACTGAATTTGTCTCAAATTAGGCTTCACATGATCAAGTTTCATGCTATATTCGTACTATTTTCTTCAATGTTCGACAACCTTTCATCAAGACAATGGAATAATTTCAGAGGCTTAAATACTTGTGGTGTTGACAACCTTTCATCAAGACAATGGCGTAATTTTCAGAGACTTAACTACTTGTGGTGTTGGCTCTTTTCCAGGACGAGTCCCTCTTAATATATCCAAAGACAAAATGAGCACACCTTGATATCCCTCCAGCAAACCAAAGACCTTCTCGTTTGCTCATTTAGCATTTTCATTTGAATGGTCCATCTGAATGCATAGTTTCCATTCAAATGATATAACTCGGTTCAGCCAAATGGTTTTAGAAAATTGGCCTCAATTTTAAAATCTTCTTCAAATAATTCGTCTGGATGTTGCTCATTTCAGGCACTAAACGAACAACAATTCTCATTTCCATCCAAACAAATCAGTTGAATGAACCAGTTTGTTCAAACGAACATGTCCCAAGTCGCCAAAATCAAGAAACTAAAAGATGAGAAACTTGAGTAGCAAAAAGTTACAATCTAAATTTATGATTGGATTTGTGTTTCGGCTAAGAGACAAAGCAAAGGCCACTTAAGACATAAACAACATAGAAAGCAAGGAAACGGTAAGCGTGTGGTTAGTCAGCCTTCTTAGGAGAAGCTCTAGACTTGGCGCAGTAGTCGAACAAGCTCCCATCGAAGCATCTCCTAACAGCTTCTTTGGATAAGTAACCATTCTCGTCTTTAGCCAGTAAGTAGAGTACTCCCCACTCCATTTTACTCGCCGCCCTGTTTCCATTTTCAATTTCACAAATTTAAGAGACATAAAGAGAAAAAGAGAGAGACCATTAGAGAGACATACCAGCCAAAGAAATCGAATGCGTTACGGTTAGCCTCAGTCATTTGCCAGAGCTCGCGACGGGTTAGCTTATCAGGCACTGTACGCGCGTACTTACTAAACATGTTCTCCAGGTTCGCAGGAATGTACCTGAACATTTCAAATTTTATAACCATGACAAGTCCAAACAAGTATATATAATGGACAAAACAAGGGAGACAAACCTTCCTTCTGTGTCGTAAGTTGAGGTGTCACTTCCATGTTTGGCTCTATGGATGTTTTTGATGTAAATCGGAAAGGAAAAAGAAGGCATCCAAGTCTATTTTCGAAAAAGCAGAGAAGAAGACCACCTTAAAAGATCGAGATACATACACTACTACTCTTAATTAAACATGATGAAATTTGAGATTGTTGATGATAAACTTACAGGTAATGTTGCGTAACTCATTGTAAGATGCACAATGATTGTAAGAAAGATACTAGAGATCACGTTGAAACCAAGTGCTCTAAAACCTCTAAATGTTTCCCCTGGGTAGATGATACCATCACCGTCCTGGTCAAAGAAAGCAACGTGCTGTTGAAGAACAGACATGTCCTGGTGCTTGTGTCCCCTTGTACCGTTTACATTTTCCATGTCCGGTGCAACCATGGCTCGAGGCACATCTGTTTTCAATCCACCAAACCACTACTTAGGAATTTCTCAATTGTCTTTAGCCTTATGGAAACAAAATGATATATACAGCCAATTCAATCCAATTTTGAGAAATTTAGAACTTGAGAATTTGTGAATGATGGGTCAACACGAATATTTTGTGGATTTAAATCAGTTTCTACTACTCGCTCCGTTTCAAAAATTATAATTTTCTTATAAACAAAATTTCTTCCATTATGATAGATTTTTATTTATGTTTCTGTGAATTTTGTTTGGTAATATATTGTAAATTTCAAAAACATTATCGAAATATTTACAAGAGAGTATTAATTGTGAAACCTCTAAAACATTTTTTTGTTTGGAAATGATAGAGTAGTAAATAGCTAGAAATGCTCGAATCAAGCGTGTAAATGATCGGAATAATATGATTATAATTTTGGAAACCCTAACACCGGAACCGTCCACACTTGAGAAAATGGAAGAAGAAAAAAAAAACAAAGAGACAGAGAAAAGGTGAGTACATGGCTTGGGGAGACGATCGTCGAGATCAGTACGAACCTTCCTCTCGGCCGTGACCGGGGCTTTCTCAGCCACCGTCGCAATGGAGTCTGCTCCTGAATCTGTGGCCATCTCTGGTTCTGTTTGTGGTGGAGAGAGGCCTTGTTTGTGTTTATAAAGAGATGCAACTGATTTCCAAAGAAGTCGCGGGAGTTGCTTCGCCTTGAATCAGCACTCTCTTGTTGACACGTGCTCCACTTTACACGTGTTTTCATGACTAAGCATTTTGAGACTTTTCAAAATAGTAAACAAATTAAATATCTAAACATTTTTTTTTTTTTCGTCGGCAAATATCTACACTTTTTATTAAGGCTAATTTGCCAAAGGAAAAAAATACTTTGAAAAGCCCAAACAAACAACAATTAAGTGGGCCCTCGATTTGGGTTTGCATTTTGAAGCCGCCAAGTGATCTTCTACGACAGAGATTAAATAAGTTACGTACTCCATGGAAATGTCAGCCGTTCGATAAGCTTAACGAATGAGAATCTAGCGGTCAGAAAAGAAAACAAAAAACTAGGGACAAGAGAGACGTAAAGATTCATCAGGAAGCTAAAGATACGTCGTCTCTTCTCCTGGTTCAGGGAAATCGAGATTCACGAGGCAGCGCCACGCTTTGTTCTTTTGATTCCGTACTCATTTCGTAAGATTCTCATTCTCGGATTTAATTAGTCTTAATAAGGAGTATATTCTTTTCTATGGATTAGCTAGCTGATTAGTAATTGGGTTTGATTAATTGAACTAGTGATTAAGCTATGTGATGAATTTTATGTGACTCTTTCCTCAATTTGTCTGTTGATTTTGATGGTGAATTTTCCTGTTTACACGTCTCTCTGGCTCTTCAAAAGTTGGCCTTAAATTTCATTCCCTAAGCAGAACAAGGTTCCATATCTTATTTCTTTATGTAATGGCCTTTGATTTTGTAAATCTAGAGCAAAAGCAAAAATTAAGGAATATTCCTGAGAGATTGTTTTTTGACTATAGGATCAGACTTTTGAGTGAAAAGGAATTTATTCAATGGGTTCATGCCCTCTGCACAAAGTTTTATTCTGTATATTAACTTGCTGAATCATATCTCCTTGTGCATCAAAGTTTCCTTCTTTGCAAAGCTATGACTCTAGCTAATGATTTCAGATATAGAACCGCTTTCTGGAATTCTCCGGGGCAGCAACTGATGAACAGTTACAACCCTGTGCCCTCTCAGGTGGTCTCTGGTAGTAATACTAGTGCGCATTTGTTTTCTTCTGCTTCTTCTTCTTCCGGATTCTGCAATGTCTCACTTCATGGAAGGGATTCTCAAACTCAGCCACCGTCCTTTTCTACCGTGCCAAGAGACAGATTGGCTATGCAGGATTGCCCTTTGGAAACACAATCTTCGTCGTTGATTAATCATCACCCTCAAGAGTTCACCGATCCGCTTCAGGACTTCTTTGATTTTTCTGACCATGTTCCTGTTCCTGTTCCGGATCTTGGAGCAGAGAGTAGCGGAGTAGTTTCATCCGAGGAAGTATATAAGAAAAGCGAATGGCAAAACTGGGCAGATGAGTTGATCTCTGCTGAGCCGAATTGGTCTGGACTTCTCGGAGATCCATGTGACCTCAATCCAACTTCAAAGGTTCAGTTTCTCTATAGCCACGTATATGTTTGTCCATATGTCGTTTATTCAGCGTTTGCATGAATTTGTAACAGATGCAGGCACCGTTTTCGGATGTAGCAAGACAAGAAGAGATAAAAGCTTTCGAGCAGCATCAGACGGTCTCATTAGAGGACACCAGAAACGCATCATCTAGTGTACCAACGTCTAAACAACGCATGCGTTGGACACCGGAACTTCATGAAGCATTCGTTGAAGCTGTTAATCAGCTTGGTGGTAGTGAAGGTGCGTAAGCTTTTCTTCTTCTATGTTCCTGAAACTAATATCTCAAGGGTGTTGATTGTAAACACTGGAACTTATTCTCTCGGCGCTTTTATTTTATTTTAATCCTTAGAAGCCAAGCCTAAGGCTGTTTTGACGCTCTTGAATAACCCTGGCTTGACCATTTATCATGTGAAAAGCCATTTGCAGGTTTGTTCTTTTTTCTCTTCTTGCATCTCGTGTTGTTTCTCTTCTACGCTTAGCTTATTTCTCATTTTCTACCGTCTTTATATTGAGAGCTCTTTCTCTACAGAAATACAGAACGGCAAAGTATAAACCAGAGACTTTGCAAGTTACAGGTAAAGAACTTCATATTCTGCCATAGAATACTTCTCCAGTTTTCCTTAGCTATAAACCAAAAAGGCCTCTTCAGACTTGTTAAAGTCTCATAAAAGACCGTCTCTCTGAAATTGACAAATAGCTTATATCTTTGTATAAATTAAGTTTCTTTCTTTCTTTCACAGGAGAACCTCAAGAGAAGAATAAGACATCTGTAGAAGATATCAAGTCTCTTGACATGAAAACGTAAGAAATTTTAGTATTTTCTTACTGCATAATCATTCTTCAGAATACTTATTGTAATTGTAATAGGGTTAAGTACTTATACAAGTTTCTTGACAGTTGAATGTTTTTTGTTACTACTTTTCCAGGAGCTTTGAGATCACACAAGCTCTACGGTTACAGATGGAAGTTCAGAAACGTCTCCATGAGCAGCTCGAGGTAATGATTTCACCAATCATTTTTCCTGAATTCTAGTTTTGAAATACTAGTAGTCCTAGATGTCGTCTGATGTTGCTTTAATGATATGCCAGATCCAACGGTCGCTCCAGTTACAGATCGAGAAACAGGGGCGATACCTACAAATGATGATGGAGAAACAAGAAAAGTTACAACAAGAGAACAAGAGCCCTCTCTCAGAGCCATCACCAATGCAAATCAACACATCTGCAGAAGCTGAATTTGGTCTTGAGACGGCGGACCAAACTGAATCCGCTTCAGCATCTAGGAAACGGGTCAGAGAAGATTAAAACATTTTAAGGTTGCTCAAATGTTTATTGGGGATATCAAGTTAGGTGTTTTGTGGAAAATTGTGAGATGCAACTAGTCCAGTTTTGTTAAAAGAAATTGTTTCTTCCTAGCTCCTGTCATTTTACTCAGTTTACAAGCAGTTGCCTTGCAACACTAACGGAAGACCAAATACTGAAAATGATTGTAGATGTTGTCGTGTACATAAAATGTTATGTAATTTGAAACCTGAAAATATTGGCTGATCTAATTTGAGATGTACTGTGCAGGAATGAATGTACATAATTTGTTATGTAACTTGTGAATAAACTGATTATGACATAAGACGGTGCAAAAAGGCACTTGGATAAGTGACTGTTTTTAGAAGAGTGGCTAGCTATAAGTGTAGAAGAACATGGAAGAGCCATTAACTGTTCTTTGCCTATAAAGTAAGTATGGGCCGTAGAATTTCAAAACAGTAAAATCCTATGGTATCTTAACAAACTATGGGCATGTTAGTTTACACGAAAAATCAACGTGTATAGCGGATCTAAAACCTAGTTTATACTATTTAAAAAGTTTTTAAGAGCATTATTAACCCATCTCTATTTATAATTTTAAATTAGAGATTACAAGTTTTTGCTCTACATTTGGAAGAAGAAATAGAGAAATATTTTATCGTATTCTAATTCTTCTAAAATAGAAGAGTACATTTGAGAGAAAGTAAGGAAACACCATTTTTATTCTAGTTTAAATAGAAAATAGAGTATACATTAGAGATGGTGTTGCATATTAAAAAAAATCTAAAAGGCAAGCTCCTGCTAAATATTTTCAGTATTTGGTTAAACTTTTATTAATGATGTGAAGAATACACCACTAATGATGTATTCCTTGCCTAACCGGACATGTGTTCTGGTCATTAATGTTATGATATACTGTAAGAGTAAGACTAATTCTTAAATGTTGAACAAGAAAAAAAAAAGACTGATTTGTACATGATAATCGGAAGCTTTAAGAATTAAACTGATTTACGTGGAAATCAGAAATAATGGTACAAATAGTGCTCTCATGAGATTATCAAAAATTAAAACAAATACATGATTGAATTTGTGGATACCAAAAGCAAACAAAAAAAAGGGGGAAGTTATCATCATTATATCGTGTTTTATACTAAACTTTTTATTCAAGTTACTTCTGCTTTTTCAAGTACCTTAGGTTTTTTTATCACAAGAAAAAATTACCTTAGGAATCGTAGATAATTGCTTCACCAAACATTTTTAGAAAAACTATAATAAACAAAAATAACAACTTTAACACAACACTCACTTGTCACTCACATGTCCTGAAAAACTGAGCTTTGGGGTTAGCCTCTCAATGCTTTTTTTGTCTTTTCTCTACCTTTCCATGCAACTTTCATGAATTTTCTGTTTTGTGTTTCTTTAAATAATCACTTTGATTAATGAATTCAGCAAAATGATAATAAAAAATCAATATATGTTATTTTCTCTGAGTGGAGGATTCTTGGCTTGTACCGAGTGGATTTGTGTTTTGATTCTCTGCCTCATTTTCAGACCAGCTGGTTGAAAAGTCTTTTTGTTCCTTGTTTATGATCCAAGTGTCGTTTACTATCTTTTTTTATAGAAATTTGAAATTCACATTTTTCATATTATTTAAAAAAAAATAGATTTTCTACAGTTCAAAATGTTTTAAAATAATCGAGTTTTGGATACGACTAACAGTAATGTTCTTCTCTCCTTTAATATCTCCTTAATTATGTAACAATCCGTTTCATGGGTTTAATCTTTCTCCTTCCTCTCTTCCTATTTTCTAATATTCAATGTGTGCTTGCTTATTCAGCTAAATCTTCTTCCAGGTAAAAAACACTGAAGGTTAATTAAGGACCATCAGGTTTTGAGTTTTAAAGCTGGTATTTTTTTTCTTCATTTGGTTTGTTTGATCTGTTTTATTGAAAACTCTAATCTATGTTTTTGTTCTTTTCGCCGTTGCAGAAAAAGAGATAATGGACCACTGATGAATGGAAACAAACATATTTTGGTCGAGTCATTTTGATCTATCTTTTTTTTCCACAAAATATAAGTTTATCTTAAAAAGGAAAAAAAGAAAAGTTAAGAGACTTATCATGTGATTCCTGGTTGATAGTTGGTAAGTGTGGCTATAAAACCTTTGCTGAGAAAATCTTAAGTTAGGGAGAAGAACACTGAAGAAAATCATTTGTTTTCTTGGGAAAAAATTTCAGTTACAAAGAGAAGTAAAAGACAAAAGAAGAAACAACAAGTGTGTTTGGTACTTAATAGGAATTGGAGTTAGAAAATGGAAGCAAAAGTTAATATGAGCATCAAGTCATTAGAGAGAGTGGTTTCAGAGAAAGCAATAAAGCTTGGAAACTCATTTCCATGTCAGATCTGTGTGGTTGGGTTTCTATGTGGAATCTGTCTCACTTCACTCTTCTTAGCTGCTCTCACTTCCCTTGGAACCTTCGAGCTCGCTGCCTTCTCCTCTGCTTTTCCTCCTTGCAATTCCACCTCTCAAATCATCAGTGAGTTTCAAGAACATTGAGTTTTGATTTGGTCACTTGTTGTATTTTCATGTAAATGATAAAAGTTTTTGTATGTAGATATGGTTGCAAGCATAGACCATAAACTAAAATGGAAGAACAAAGAAGATAATGATGATCAAGTGAAACTTTTGGTCTCTGCTTGGGACAACTTATTACTAAACAATGAAGACTTTTTAAAGAAAGTAGGGATGAACAAATCCAATGTACCGAACGCTCCACATTTGGAGAATTGCGAAAAGAGGTCACGAGTTAGGGAGCGTTTGGATAGACAAATATCGAATGAGATATTACCTCCTTGGACTACTTCACACCATCCTCCTTGGGTATGCCTCTTCTACTTCTTGGTTTTCATTAAGTTAACTACGAGTACGCGAATGATTCAAAAAATTGTTTCAGATCAATGGAGGAGACGAAGAGAACTATCCGTTAACAAGGAGAGTGCAAAGCGAGATATGGATTCATCAGCATCCTTTGGACTGTGAAAACAAGAGTTTCCTTGTAGCTGATTGGGAGACACTACCTGGTTTCGGAATTGGAGCTCAGATCGCTGGAATGACTGGTCTTCTCGCTATCGCTATAAACGAAAACCGAGTGCTCATTACAAATCACTATAACCGAGCAGATCACCATGGTTGCAAAGGTACATATAAAACACATTTTCCGCGAAAAAAGGACCAAATTCGAGTAATTCTGTTTGGTTGCAGGTTCTTCACGAGGTAGCTGGTCTTGCTATTTCCTACCGGAAACATCTGAAGAGTGTCGGAAACGGGCCTTTGCGGTAATGAAGAAGAGAGAAGCGTGGGAGAATGGAATTGTTACAGGGAAACATAACTACAGCTCGAAGAAGATTTGGGCTGGACCTATACCAAAGCAATGGGGTACGCCTTGGAGTGATATGAAGCCAACTACAGAAATCAACGGAACTTTAATCTCCGGTCACCGGAAAATGGACCGGAGATGGTGGAGAGCACAGGCAGTGAGATACTTGATGAGATTTCAAACGGAATATACTTGCGATTTGATGAACGGTGCTCGACATTCTGCCTTTGGAAAAGAAGCTGCTGAGATTGTTCTTTCATCAGGAAAATGGCTGAAGAATAACAAGATTAGGACAGAGATTGAGGAACAAGTATGGTCGAATCACAAGCCATGGATTCCGAGACCGATGCTGAGCGTACACGTGCGAATGGGAGACAAAGCGTGCGAGATGAGAGTCGCGGCTTTGGAAGAATATATGCATTTAGCTTACCGGATCAGAGATCGGTTTCCTGAGCTAAATAGAATCTGGCTCTCTACAGAGATGAAGGAAGTTGTGGACAGAAGTAAGGATTATGGTCACTGGAGATTCTATTACACGGAAGTGGCAAGACAAGTCGGTAATAAATCGATGGCTGAGTACGAAGCAAGCCTCGGGAGAGAAATGAGCACTAACTATCCTCTGGTTAACTTCTTAATGGCGTCGGACGCTGATTTCTTCATCGGAGCTTTGGGATCCACTTGGTGTTTCCTCATCGACGGTATGAGGAACACCGGTGGTAAAGTCATGTCTGGTTATCTCAGTGTCAATAAAGACCGGTTCTGGTAACTTTACCGAGTTCGGCTATGTACAGTAACTACAGCTCTAAGAGCCCCACCTTGTTTCTTCATCTGTTGTACAAAGAGTTTCAGTATAATAAAGCAAGGTTTATAACGGTTAGGTTCACAAACCAACTAAAGCGATTTTAAAACGGCTTTGACGGAAAAATGAAAGATTACAGAGCAAAATAGCTGTTCCTTAGACCAAACGTGTTCCTTAAGAATTTCACAAATAAGATGACATTACTACAAGATCAATAGCAATAACACAAGTACACAACCAACCTTTTTCTCATCTAAGTGACGGTTATTGTTCCGGTTCTTGATTGGAACGGGAACTAGAGTTACCGGGTCTTGGAGCACCGGGTTTCCTGTTCTTCCTGATTCTAGCTTTCTTGGCTTTCATTCGGCGTTTCTTCTCAGCTGTGTCGACCCATGTGTAATCCGAAGGTATGATGAAAGGGTCAACTTCACTATCCTTGTAACGGTTACTGTCGCTGTCACTTGATTGGCCACCACCACGAGTACCTTTCATCCACGACATCCATGATGCTGATGATTGGCCTTCTGATGACTTTGCATCATGGAATACTGGGCTAGAAGGAGGCGTTGAGAACTCCTCGGATGGTTGGAGCTCTTCAAATTTAGTAAAAGTGACAAGAACACGTACAGTTGGAATAATCGGGATCGCAAGCTGAACAAAGACGAGACCCGATAAGCAAAACATACGATTAGCTGAAACAGAATTCATAACGAGGCGGAAGAACTTACCTTGACGGGGAATGTTCCTGTGGGAAGTTTTGTGGTAAGGAGCTCTCTGAGTCTCCTCACGGCTTTGACCTTATTGGCTAATATATCGAGTAGCGGAAGAAGCTCTTCTGTCTTAAGAGGGAAATCAGGTGTTAACCACAATACAGGTCTTAACCCTTTCTTGTATTCGCTTTCACTCTTTTTCTTTTTGGCACCGCCTTTGTCCTTCGCCTTATCATCCTTGGTATCAGAAAGAGATGACGATCTTTGGCTTTTCCCTTTCTCTTTCTGGTTTTTCTCTTCTGGTGCCAACTTTGAGCCTTTCTTGAGCTTTGTTGTTGTATCTTCGGAACCATCCTGACCAGGTTTTAAGCCTTTCTTATTCCAGCCAAACCACCCTTTCTTCTCCTTGAGAGGAGCACCATTGGCTTCTACTCCTGAACCATTTTCCTGGTGATTGCTAACGTCATTCTCTTCTTCTTCAACCGCATCGGAGTTCCCCATCCGAAGTGCAGAATCCAATTGCATTCTTTCCTCAGACGTTAATACATCTTCAAAACCATCATTCTCGGCACCATTTGCCATTCTCTCTTCATCAACAGCAAACAGTTCCTCATCAGTCATTGCACCTGGAACTCTTCTCGATTTCACGCTCACCATCACGTGAAGCATGTCGTACACTTTCGCTTTCCAACTCCCGACCATTTCTGTCCTCTCTTGCCGTCTCCAATTCGATTGAGGAGTTAAATCAGCTTGAGTGACATCAATACCAGGCCTATACATGTTAGTCTGAGACATTTGTGCCACTTCATGAGCGACTTCTGTTTCTGTCGGTTGCGCTCCCGCTCCCTCCAAAGCGTTTGTCACTTCTTTCTCCTTGTGAGAAAGAACAATCAAAGAACCAGGAGGTAGTGATATCTTCCCATCATCGGACGTGTAACCCTCTCCAAGAAAAAGAAACGTCTGATCTGATCGCTGAATACGGAACCCATCAAAACCCGCAAGGGTCATATCAGCACGGAGATTCGAACCCCGTTTCCATATCCTGTAAGTATCCGAGGGGGCAATACGACTAATAAAAGGAATCACCGAGCTCTCAAAATGAAAGGTGATCTCCATGTAAAAATCACGGATACGAGACGCAGAAGCAGTTATCCGAGGAAGTCTCCGACACCATTTAGCCCAAGCAAGCGGCTGGTAGTGCCGCGCAATTATCAAAGCAATCGTCTCTTCTCTAGTGCAAACCGCTTCTTGTAACGCACTCCAACCGTTCTCGTTCTGCAAACTCCAATCCGCTCCAGCAGACATCAAAATCTCAGCAGAGATCGGGTCTCGCAGACGAACGGCAAGATGCAAAGGAGTTTCACGGCCAGGAACATCGCGACGATCGATGACTGCGGTGACAGCATCGGCGCGAGACTCAGCTTCTAAAGACCCAGCCTCGTTAGTAACCTCACCAGCCTTGGCTAAGTTAGGAAGGTCCATTACGATTCGCCTTAGAGCAGCATGATCATGAAGCACAACCGCTAAATGCGCAGGACTATGTGTATATTTCGAATAATCTTCCATAGTCGATCCAACTCTCTTCCTTTATAAAGTTTTACTTGCTTACATTCCCAGAAATCACTCACCCTATTGAGCCCTAGAAATGACAAGCTTCTTCTTCAATTTCTCAAATTCCTCCAACCCAAAGCTAGATTATGAATAACAAACAACCTACAGATTCCGAACGGTCCAGCGAAAAGAAAAAGAAAAAAAAAATTCAAAATTAGATAAAACAGAAGAATATCTCAAAACAAATCTCAAAACGCAAACACCAAATTGACGCAAAAAAAAGTAATGCCATAGAAGCTTATTCTATATTCTTTTCAATGTTCTCAGGTCAGGAGAAAGCACCTGAGATTTTCAGCTGGAGGAATCTGAAAACGGAGCCGCCAGATTCTCTTCCGGGTCGGATCCAGGGAGGAAGAAAAGGAGAGGCAGAGGAATAATTGGAGAATCGAACGGTCCAGCGAAGGGGATAAGAACTTACTTCGCCATTAATGCCTAAGCTTACTCAGATCTCTCTCTCTCTCTCTCTATCTCTCTCTCTGCAATTGCGAATCTCTTGGTTTTGGTTTTTTGCTTAACGAAGGAAGACTTGTGATGACCCTTTGGTTTTGATTTTATTTACGACTTTGCCATCGCCTTTTTAAATTTTTCTCAGCTTTTTTACTTTACATCTTCCTCTCTACATTTCCAGGTTGGCTTGGTTCGGTTTTCTATTCACCATACCACATTTATTATTTTATGTTAGCTGTTTAAAATCTGAATCTATCAGGCAACAAAACCCAATTTGTACTTTTGAAATCTGTTACCATCAGCAATGTCTGCCACTATCCCAATCTATATAGCCAGTGAGTAGGATCTAATTCGGTTTAATGTTATCCACTAACCGAAAAACACATGGCATTGATTTTCCCAATTCGATGATGAAAATACAAACAAAACTCAGAGATAGAATGTAACAAGTGATGAGTAAATAGTTTTCTTCTGTATAACCAGCTAAAATCAAAGGAAGAGGGGAAAAAAATAACAAAACACAGATTCGGTTTGGTTTCAACAGATCAGAAGCGACTAGATCAGAAGGGAGCCTCGAGTGACTCATCCCAAACTTCAGCACTTCCATTGGAAGCGTCTTCCACATCTTCTTCCATTGAAAGACGAATATATTCTCTGTGCGCAAAACGGTCCCATTCTGTCAATGTCGGGTTCTCCCGTTCCTGTTCCCGTTTCACATTTTCAAATTCTTATAAGTGGCTTGCCTCAAGATGCAGCAAGGTTTATATATATATATATCAGAATAAAAAGTACCTGGCGAATTAGGAACGGATCCCGTGTTTCAAATGCCATGAATTTATTAAGATTAAAAAGGATGTTGAAGATGTTTCCAGAGAGCTTGGAGCCCTTCAGGTCTTGTACTGTTATGTGACTTTCATTCTGTGGAAACCAACAAGAAACAATCAAACACAAATATAGACTAGCTTAAGCATATGATAACCACAATGACATGGGACATAATGTTGAACCTCTGGTCCGATCATATCAATAATCTGACATAAGATATCTTCAAAAAGAACAGCCTCTTGCGCCATGCACTCCATTCGGTGCAACTGCTCCTCATAAAAGAATTGCATCTCATTACGCGTAAGAATCCCATTTGAATCCAAGTCTATGCACTTAAACCTAGTCCATTTTATACAAACTTAGGTCATAATTAATAAAACCCTGGCACCTTTCGATCCTTATATCACAACTTACCAGTATTCAAGGCTAGGCTCTGACGATTTATCTTCTTCGGCGAGTATGAAATAGACAAAATCCTCATACCCCATTTTTCCTTCAACTTTGCTAGTAAACTTTCTAGTAACCTGAGTATAAACAAATGATGTCATCTTAAGAGAACTAATAACTTGGAACAAGGACAGAATTTTAAGTATGCTATTAAATCAAGATTTTTAGATAAAACCTGGGAGAATATTCTGTCGACTATCCGGTAAGTAAGAGCATGGTTTCCATATCTCATTAGGTTTTCTTTGTCAATCAAGAAATCATGATCCGTATCCAGCTCCCAGAACTTGCAGTATATGACATAGAAATGCTCATATGAGAAGTACCTAGTTACCAAAGTAAATAGATAAGTGTTTTTATGTCAAATGAGTGAAGCAAAACCAATTATACAACAACAAAGCGGACTCTTTTCGTCAGTACCTCAAGACTTTGTTGATATCTTCTTCTTCGTCAGCATGTAGCATTGCATCAATTAAGTTTCCCCGTCTAAGCTCCCTAAATGTGATTCGACCATTTCCAGATCTATTTATGTAGTAAAATATTCTGTAGGTGACAGTTTCAGCTGGCCAATCAAAATACAAAATGTATCAGACAAAATTACATCCTCAAAAACACAACTTTGATTCCCAACATCTTCAACAATAGCAACAAATATTAAAAAAAAAACGATACTGAGTTAAATGTAGATGAAGGTGAGACCTAACCATATCTTTCTTGGAATTCAGGTGTGGTTTGCAGGAACTCTAGTCCTGGATGTGTCGCCAACAGTTCTTTAAGTAGTGGTTTGAAATCATCCTGCCCGGGAAAAAAAGAAGGTTGAAAATGACAATGCAAACATATAAGCAAGGAAAATAACTCGCTATCATGACTGAATATGCCAATCAAAAGAAAATTACCTTAGCAATGAAATTCTGATTTTGCTGCTTTAGTATCTTAAAGATTTGAGTTGTTGTATCCATTATCAACATGTTCCCATTTACCCAATACTCAATAAAGGCTTCTCTGCATAATCAAACAGTAAAAGACTGTTATACTGAGTTGTTCCATACAGTGATCATGACTATAAAATGAGCATAGAAGCACATACCTAGTAACAAAACCTGTATTATTGACATCGATTTTCCTGAAAAGTGAAGTGGATAAGAAAGACGGGAGCTTGCAGATTTCTCGGGTGACTAATTTGAATTCTGAATATGAAGAAAAAAAGCAATAACAGTTAATAAGACATCTTATAAAGCAAGTGTCACTTTAGTTATCACAAAGCTTATGACTACTTACCTTGTACCTGCAATCCTTCCATGTGACCATAGAAAAAATGGTTGATTCTAAACATACATTGCTCTTTCATCTCGCTCGGTGGTGGACGACCATTGCGAAAATAAAACTACGGTTATTTCAAAGCTTAACATCAGTGTTTTTACTCCATTAGTACATAAAAGAGATCAAAATTTTGCAGAAGCAGATATCAAAACCTGAGGCATTGGCTCTTTAACAGGCTCATTGACTACTTTAAGCGAAGAAGAACCTAAGTTAGACAGGCCAGCTCGCTGTTTCGTTGTACGAGGTGAACCACAACTCCTTGGTGAAAGCGGAGGCGCACTTCCCGCAGTAAACATGGATGGTAAAGCATTCATGGTTGCACAAGTTGAACCAGGAACACTTATTGAAGCTCCAGCCATAGCCTCATGAAGCAATGATGCAATCTACCAAAACCCAAACAAAAATTGAGAGTTGAGATTCCAGCTAAACAAATCATAGGTTTCTAGGTAATCAATAGATTCGAGTCATGAACAAAACCAATTCTAAGAAGTTGAGTTGAGATCGAAGAAGAGGAAATCGGAATCGGAAATTGAACCTGACGATGAGTTTCGGGAAGAGAAAGCCACTGGTCGAAGAGCTTCTGAGTGAATCCAGGCTTTGAGGTAAGCACAAAGGAAGACATCTCTTGAAGCTGCAACAAATCCACATCCAGAGAAGCCATGTCTCCTACGGTATCCACCATATTCATCCAAATCAACAAATCAAAAACTCCAGATCTTTAACAAGACGACATAGAATCTGCTTCTTCTCCGATTCCGAATAAGGAGCGCAAAAGTGAGAGTAAAACTTTTTTTTTTTTATTCTCGTACTTCGGAAATGCAGATAAAATAAAATAAAATAATATCTCGTTGACAAAAAAGTATCAGTCTCTCTCTACTCAAAAGTAAATTCTCAATCTAGTGCCTTGAGATTTTTTTTTTTTCCGTCATTTGTTGCATCATCATAAATATTTGATCTATACCTATTTCAGAAATGATGATCAAACGACTGAATTTAACTATTTGATCTAATACGGTTACGTATAACAATGGTAAATGTTTCTATTTATATCGTACCCGCGTCTCTCCGCGATACATAAGATCACAATAAACGGTTTTACCCTGTAACGCTCTTAAACTTTATATGGTATCTATTAATTTGCAAAAACTGTAATTTTTTAGAACCATGTGTCACTAGTTTGAATGATTTTCTTATCATCATTGCTTATTCTAACTATATACATAATACAATTAATTCAATATATAATGGTTCATATAGCTTAACTATGTGAATATTTGAACATAAATCTACAATTCTACATTGATCCAAATAGCTTACAAGTGGGCTACTAACTCGTGAGACTTCACTATTGATGATGTGATAAGATGTGAGCATAAAGAACAAATATAGCTCAAACATTTACAAGGAGTAGCTTGGTCTAGTATCAAGTTTTGGAGCATGAATGTCTCTTCGCTCTCAAGAGAATATGTGACACTCTAGAGAGGACTAAGCTTCTCTAAACATCTAAGAGTATCTAAGTATGTAATATACGATACTCTTGGCCCTGAAGGCAGTTTTTGCTTCGATATAGAAAGATTCATTCGCCGCAGTTTGGACTCGTTTTATCCGACAATCGGCCTAGATCATCAGGGGACATTTGTTGTTGTTAAGACAACTTCGGTTGCTTCCCTCGTTCAAGGCTTAGAGTCCAAAGATTTACAGTTTTCTACGTAATTTATTCAGTGATAAAAGATAAAACAATCATTTTTAAAACAAATTTTTGTGTAGTTTCAATTTAACTGTTTTACCCTTCTTTTAATGTATTTAATTTGCAATTACTTTCAAGCAAAGATTGGGAAGAAAGAAAGAAAAAAAACCTAAAAATGTATGTAAAAATGACTCAATCGATGATGGAAGTTTTGATAGAAGGCGAATGATGTAGCATTCGACAGCAAGTCATGCAGATGTAACATCCCCTAAAGACTGAGAAGCCATTACCTCAAAATACCATTTTTTGCTTTGTTTTTATGCATCACAGATTTCACAATGTCTTCTATAATCGTTAAAAAAAAATGAGGCGAAAACCGCATCATTCTTCTACAGGTGACAATGATCTCAAGTAGCATTATTATTCATTCCCAAGCTTAAACCAACCAATTGATCAGCCAGTCCTATGCTATAAGAAAATATGGAGTAATCTACTTTCTGGGATGCCTTGCAAAGAAACCAATTTGATTAAAGGCACATTAACAATTCTTAACAACAGAATATGTTGAACTATTATAGCTACAAAGTACAGATACACTCAGAGATTGAACCAAAAAAAACACAGGAAATGCAAATACGGATGAAGAAGAGCAGTTGTAACATGCAACCAGCCTCGCTGGCTATAAATAAATGGACTTGTGTATGATCAGAACTAACTGAAAGGAAAACAGAATTTCCAAGCAATTTCCGGTTTCAAACCTGGATTCTAATGGAGAAACCTGAGAAGACACTCCCCAAGATGACCTATGAATGAATGTTGAAGTAAATAATACTTGTCTTTCCCTTTCGTTACTCCACAAAGATCCTCTCAGTGATTTTGGTAATTTCTGTTCAGTGATAATGTAACACCCTGCACCATTAACCAATATGATGAAATAACAGCAATTGCACAAATCCGAGATTTTATTTTTCTTTTCCTTTTATAACCCATCCAACTGATTTTGTTTTCTTTTAGACAATACGATTTTTCAACTAAATGATCATCGTCACAGTTTATAAAGGGGAGAACGAATCCAGGGACGCTTACCAAAATTGAATCAGAAGGGTGCTTCCAGTGACTCATCCCAAACTTCAGCACTTCCATTGGATGCGTCTTCAACATCTTCTTCCATTGAAAGCCGAATATATTCTCGATGTGCAAAACGGTCCCACTCTGTCAATGTAGGGTTCTCCCGTTCCTGTTTTCGTTTCAGATTTTCAAATTCTTATAAGTAGGCCTGCCTCATGATGCATTCCAGTTAAATATCAGACAAAAAGTACCTGACGAATTAGGAATGGATCTCGTGTTTCAAATGCCATGAATTTATTAAGATTAAAAAGGATGTTGAAGACGTTTCCAGAGAGCTTGGAGCCCTTCAGGTCTTGTAGAGTAATATAGCTTTCATTCTGTGGAAGGCAACAAGAAACAATCAAACACAAAACAAAATAGCACGAGTCAGATAGAAAAACTTGAAACATTAACTACTTTTGTAACCATCCTATATTTTACTTTAATATCGAAAAACTTAAGCATTATAATAACCACAAGAAAAAGAAGAGAGAAATAGTTGAACCTCTGGTCCGATCATATCAATAATCTGACATAAGATATCCTCAAAAAGAACAGCCTCTTGCGCCATGCACTCCATACGATGCAACTGCTCCTCGTAATAGAATTGCATCTCGTTTCGCGTAAGAATCCCATTTGCATCCAAGTCTATGCATTTAAACCTAATCCAACATATACTTAAGTCAGATTAAAATGCTATTTGTCTGGCACCTTCAGATCCATATACCTCAGCTTACCAATATTCAAGGCTAGGCTCTGATGATTTATCTTCTTCTGCAAGTATGAAATACACAAAATCTTCATATCCCATTTTCCCTTCAACTTTGCTCGTAAACTTCCGAGCAACCTGAGTGATGACAGTCATATTGAGAAAACTAATAGTTTGGATCAAGGACAGAAGTCTTAGGGAAACTATACACTAACTAATATATCAAGATTTTTTAGACAACCTGGGTAAATATTCTGTCGACAATCCGGTAAGTAAGAGCATGATTTCCATATTTCATAAGGTTTTCTTTGTCAATCAAGAAATCGTGATCCGTATCCAGTTCCCAGAACTTGCAGTATATGACATAGAAATGCTCGTATGAGAAGTACCTAGTTGCCAAATGTAAACAGATAAGTATTTATGTCAACTGAAGTGAAACAAAACTATAGATTGCAAATCCACTCAACTTAAAGGCCAAATTCACTATTTACAAAAATAGAACAAACTCGTTATGTCAGTACCTCAACACTTTGTTGATATCTTCTTCTTCGTCAGCATGAAGCATAGCATCAATTAAGTTTCCCCGTTTAAGCTCCCTAAATGTGATTCGACCATTTCCAGATCTATTTATGTAGTAAAATATCCTGTAGGTAACAGTTTCAGCTGGCCCATCAAAATACAAAAAAACTGTATCAGAAAACTGCATCCTTGGAGAGACAAAATTGACTGCCACCATCTTCGACAAAGCAGCAAATAAAAATAAACATGTTAAAAGCTAATAGTGTTCGTGCAATTTCATGACTAACACACATGATCCACAATCTATTCGCGTCAACAAGTTAGACAAAACTTATGAAATTATCCCGTTATATATCAACCATGGTTATAAAAAAGCTACAGATAGACCTATTGGAGACAAAAAAAATAATCTTCTTCTAAATGGAAGATGATCCATGGTTGCCAGCTCTATGGAATGTATAACACAGCAAATAAATATTAGCTTAGAAATTACATATGCAACTTATTAGAGTCCTACACAATAATGCCACATTATCTAGATGCAATAATGAAGAAAAAAAATTAGGCATCTACTGATGAAATCATGGGAGTAACCACTCGCCAGATCTAGATATGACTTGATCTCACACAACATATTCATTCTCCCTAACTAGAACAGTAGCTATTAGCTAACCATATACATCTCAGAATAAAATAAACAACCAAAATCCAAACACCAGCTTAATTTCCAGAAAACTAAAAACCATAACCCAAGGAATACCAAAAAATGGAAAGCCAAGATGAGATGAACAAGGAAACTGACTAAAATGTAATTTAAGCTGAGACTTACCATATCTTTCTTGGAATTCAGGTGTGCCTTGCAAAAATTCTAACCCAGGATGCGTCGCCAAAAGTTCTTTAAGTAGTGGCTTGAAATCATCCTGCCAGAGCAAAAGAAAGCTGAGAGCGGTGGATAAAGAAATTTACCATCATTACTGAATATGCCAGTCAATAAAAAGTTACCTTCACAAGGAAATTCTGACTTTGCTGCTTTAGTATCTTAAATATTTGGGTTGTGGTATCCATTATCAACATGTTCCCGTTTACCCAATAATCAATAAATGCTTCTCTGCGTAAACGGAAAGTAAATCAAACTCTATCATAAGACTGCTATAATGGGTTATACACTGCAAAACTATCAGGTTCCAAAAAACAGAAAGCAAAGAAGCACACACCTAGTAACAAAACCTGTATTATTGACATCGATCTTCATGAAAAGTGAGATGGAGAAGAAAGATGGGAGCTTGCAGATTTCTCTGGTGACTAACTTGAATTCTGAGTATCGAAAAGGTTAATAACGCATTCCATAAAAATGTCATTTTAAATATAAGAAAAGCTATGTCTCCTGTCATACCTTGTATCTGCAGTCCATCCACGTGACCGTAGAAAAAGTGGTTGATTCTAAACATACATTGCTCTTTAATATCGCTCGGAGGTGGGCGGCCCTTTTGAAAATAAAACTACAACCATTACATATAAATTACTCCGTTAGAACGTAAACAAAAACGAAAGAATGCAACAAAATTTGCAGTGACAGTTTAAAACCTGAGGTATCGACTCTTTAACAGGCTCGTTGAGTACTTTTAACGGAGAACCTAAATTAGAAGGGCCAGCTCTCTGTTTCATTGTACGTGGTGAACCACAACTCCTTGGTGAAAGCGGAGGAGCACTTCCCGCAGGAAACATAGACGGTAAAGAATTGCTGGTGCCAGGATTTGACCCAGATGCACTTCCAGGAACATTCAAAGGAGCTCCAGCTATTGCGTCATTAAGCAATGTTGTAACCTAGAATACAGATTACAGAAAGAGTATTAATTTTTTTGCATTTTTAGATTTCAGTAAATGACTATTTACAATAATACATTTCAGGAGAAGCATCACTCATGAAGAAAACAACAGTCTTCTTCAGAAACCTGATAAGTAAAAGCACAATATAGCCACAGATTACTTTAGCTAACAAATCCCAGCAACCTAAGCATTACCCTAGTTCTCACATAATCCATAATCAACTATATTAAAAAGGAATCCATCGAACAAGCAAGAAATCCAATGAAGCATAAACGAATCGGAATACCTGACGATGAGCTTCGGGGAGAGAAAGCCATTGATCGAAAAGCTTCTGGGTGAATTCAGGTCTCGATTTCAGAACAAAAGAAGACATCTCTTGTAGCTGCAACAAATCGGCGTCGAGAAAAGCCATATCTCCGGGGACAACAGTATCCATCATACTCAATCTAATCAATCAATCGCATCAACGACGAAGAAGTACGCCGGGAAGAGAGAAGAGTTTGAGGTGGAAGGAATCGAAAAGGGGGCAAATCGGAATTGAACCAAATCGGAGTAGAGAAAAACCCTAGATCTTAAAGAACAGAAAGAATCTGTTTCCAATTAAACTTCTTCGATCCAGAAAAAAAATTAATAAAAGTGAATGGGGTATCGAGAAAGTGAGGGAAAATGTATAGTTCTCTCTTTTTCGACCTATAAAAAAAATTAAATAAAAATACGATAGAAAAATTAGTCTGTGTGGTCGGAATAAAGCAAGAGTTTTACATGTGTGTGTAATTCGCCTTACTTTCTTATCTCAGTTTATGGTTTTTAATAAAAAAAAAAAGTCAATTTGCAAACTAACCTACAAAAAATTAATAATTAAGAAACTAATAAAAACTAGCATAGGTGACTTAATATAAACCATTAAATTTAGATTAAATGGTTAGAGATTGTATTATAGTTTTTTTTTATGTTATTTTTGCCAATTTTCCTTAAAAAAATCACGTCAGTTATAGTTTAGCAAAAAAAAGTGTTTAAAAAAGCTTAAGAGATTTTATTAGGAGAAATCGGTGTCTTAGAAAGAAAAAATAAAAATTTATTGTTCCTTAATTTCTCCATAAAAGCAACGAAATATTACAAACTCATCAGATTCTTATATGAACAAAAGTAAAAGTTAGGTTTAGGGTTGGGCGTTCGGGTACCCGATCGGATATTTCGGGTATCATGTACCCGATGTTTAGAAATATAATACCCGATCGGGTATTATTTATATACGGATCGGGTTCGAATCGGGTTCAGGTACCCGAATTATATCTGAAATAGTAATTTTTTTTTGGGTCGAAACCCGAAATGGCACTGTAATCAACAAAAAACAGACTTAAAAATAAATATATGAAGTGTAAAGGAACAATGCTCAATCAAGTCAAGAAATCGAAGCTACATATGAATAAATAAATTATAATTCTTAAGACCAATGTGAAAACAGTGACGTGTAAAGGAATGGTTTTACCGGAATCATCTTCAAATTTCAAAAGCAAATCACTCAAAATCACACACAAAAATAAGAAAACTTTTCAATTTCAATTAACAAAAATTAATAAACCCAATACTCAAAAAGCATCATACAAGCGAGAAAGAATGATTACCCCAAAAAAAAAAACCCTAAAAATTTAGAGGCACAATTAAAACCCAGAAATTCAAAAAACCCAATTCGAAACCATGAATTCTAAATTACAAACTTAGAGGATACAAGAAAATGAAGCGATTCGAACGTTACGGAGAAAAAAACCCCAAAAATCAACGAAGACGAAATTGAGTTTGTAATACAGTATTACTAATACTGACCAATTAATCAATGACATCCAACCTTAATCACTAATGTGTGTTATAAAAAAAAATCGGGTACCCGTTCGGGTATCGGGTATTACCCGATCGGGTTCGGGTAACCGAACTTTAAGAAATTGAAACCCGATCGGGTATTATATGCTACCCGTACCTATACCGAACCCAATTTTTTGGATCAGGTTCGGGTTCGGGTATCGGGTTCGGTTAAAACGCCCAGCCCTAGTTAGGTTCGTAACTTTGCAAATGCAATGTTATTAAATATCGAATATTCACGTAATGTATCAGCGAGTTGAGTAAGAGCTTTGTGAGCTGCTTCTTGGATAATGAAGACGAAAACAAATTTAGTGGCTAGAGAGATTTCCAAGAATGTAACTCGTGATGGTCATTTCCAATTTTATCTTGCGATCGGAGATCCGACTTGGCTCCATAGATTAATTCATCGTGAAGCTTGTAATTTTGCATCTTTTTCCCTTGTTATTGGATATGATGTTTGTTGTTCAAGTTGTTTTGTTTTGTTTTGCAACTCTTGTTACTTTTGTTTTTGATCAATATATCAACTCAGAAATTCACAAAAAAAAAAAAGAAGACGTTATTGGAATCCCAAAAGATGTTTTTGTAGCGTTAGTGACTAAGAATATTTAACTTTTGGTCAATGTGACATGTTTAAGTCATAGGGTTTAAATAAAAAATAAAATAAAGATAAAAAACATTGTAATTTATTGCATGTAATAAAAGAGTACTAGATTAGGATCCGCATTAATACACAAGTTAACACACTATGAATTATTGGTATAAATATTTTAAGTTTTAGTTAGTAACCCATTAATAAATCTATATAGCAAAGTTAAATATGGAAATGATCGTTGATAACAAAAAAAATATCGAAAAGAGTTGATCAACTTCAAGAATCCAAGATACGGGTGTTTTGGTAATTATGAATATTTACGATTATTATGTGACTGACTTTGAAGTTGATATGTAACGTTCATAATCAATTGTTATCCTACATCCAAGATTCTAATAAGGTCCTTTGCTCTCTCGAGCTGTTTCGGCAAAACTGTCTTTTATAGATACTAGATGAGAGCATCTTAAGAACATACTCACAAACTCTTTTGTTAAGAGCAACTTCAACCCCACTTCAAATCCCACTCCAAATGCCATTTTGGAGTAAAATCATCTCCAATCCCACTCCATTTTCAACCCCAAAATGGTGTAAATCTATTTTTCCCATTCAAGTATAGGGAAACCTTATTTCTAACTCCAAAGTGAAGTTAAACTTTTAAATTTATAAAAATGGTCCTTCAAATTTTTAATAGTTTTGTTATTTTTCCTTTTCTCTAAATTATTACAACAAAACATAAATTTCACGTCGGAAACAAATATATATTTGAAACACATTACAAGAATGACTCAAACGATTATATAGCTTTTTAGTCATACGCTTAAAAAAGACAGTTTATTTGCTATAGCCTCTACCAACTGAAAGTTATCAAATAATAGTAACTAAATTAAAATGTAGGTTGTTTTGTTATTTTCATGTGGTGAATGTATTTTCCTTCCTATTATAAATATTAAGTTTGAATAATATTGTAATCTATGTATGTTTTAGGGTATTTTTTTTAATGGGATCACTTTGTAAATTTAATAGATAAAATGTATGATTAGTAACTAATAATAAAATAGGAAAGAAGAATATACTTGAAATGTTCTTTTTGGAGTAGAAAATGGAGTGATACATTGGTAAAAACCCCAACTTTATTTTGGAGTGGAAAATAAAGTAATACATTGGAGATGCTCTAATGTATTGTTTTGCGGTATAGTTTTTATGAGGATTTATTTTTGTGGTAACGTTGTCCGCCAAGGAGACTCGCGTATTATGCATTTTTGGCCGAGGTAACACAGTGTCTAGTTTCTAACTATATTTTTAGTTATGATTTTGTTGTTTGATTTGGCTTAATATGAAACATTTTAGATCGGTAGATTGTTGTTAAGATTGTCTTTTTTTTTTTGACGAAAGTATTTGTAAGTTTAACTTGTAAACCAATTCACGTTTAAATTTGAGGGCAAAAGAAGTAAAATAGGTTTCTGAAAGACATGAATAACTTGTATAGCGAATTATGTATGGGTCATATAACATTCTCCAATTAAGTTTCAATGACCATAAAAACATATTGGAGATTTGATACCAAAAAAAAAAAAAAACAGATTGGAGAAACCTGAATCCTAAGTTTGAATAAGGCATCTAAGATTACAAATACATCAATGAAATAGTATGGTTAAGTTTAATGTTACAGGAGACAACAACCTTAAACTCCGTCAGCTTTTTTCTCAAGAGAAATTAGCAAAAATAAGCAACAAACATTTAATAATTGCCAACTAACCAGAAAAAGAAAAGAAATCTCACTGCTATTTTATGTGTTTTATGCATAATGACAATTTTTACCCTCTTTTTCTTGTACCTCTCTTTCTTTCCCAATCTCAAACCAATCTTCTCCGTCTCTTCTTCTTATACAATTTCAAATTTTCCATTTCTCATACTTTTTTTTTTATCTCAGAGCCTACCACCAATGAAGCCAACGTGATTATTTGGTTAAGTACAAGTTTCTTCTTCTTTCGTTTTGTGCAGCTAAGCCAATGTGTGTGCATACAACGGACCAACCTCTGACATATTTACACACTTAATTAATTTATTCCATAGCTAATTTCTTTATTATAAATCACAAATTAGTTATCAACTAAATAAACCATTTTCTCAATGCGAACAAATAATGACTTTTATGAGAGCTTAACTATGTAGAACATTAGATGCAACTTTCTTCTCACCTTTGGCTTGCCATATTATGCGAAAGTATACTCGCTTTGGGAAAACAGCATCAGAAACATCACCGCTTGAACATGAAGGTTAGACATTGCACAATTCTTCTCTCAGACCATGAGAGTGACAGAAGCATTAGAGAAAATTGGTATATATGTGTTGGATAGTTATTGTGAAGTACGTAATACCTCTTATTTGTCTTGTTTCGCTTCCTCTCCTCCATCTCCTAATTTATTTCTTACCAAAAAGCTCTCAAGCTCTGCCAGAATATGTCGGATACAGTTACCACCCCCATAAGTTATCCATTTTTGTGCTAGTACCTTGGTTGGGCCGATTAGCTAGTAGGCTAATTAGGTAGGTAGAAGATGAAGCATTACACCAGAAAGTCAGGCGATCTGTATCCATTTGATAAAAGTTAATCATAAGATCAAGCTTGACTAACCAAATGATTCTATTATATCTATAAGCATATGAATGCAAAGAGGTAAAATCTCATAGCTACCTCATCCTCTAAATCTAAGATGTGCGAAAGCAGCTTAAATTGTTCATTATTCTACTTAACAATTGCAGAAGAATCCAATGACCACATTCACGAATAGAAGCTAATGGAAATACATACCATTTGGAATTTCCTGGAGTGGTGGTCGATGGTCCTGAGAAAACAAACACAGAAACCAAATGCTAATTGAACATCATAGTAAAATAAATCTCTCCAATTTTCGGAAACAGAGAGACGAAGACAATCATAAAATTCCTTTCAAATACCTTTGCATTTTTCGGTGAAGCCTAAACTCGATTTTTCTTTGACTTCAACCGTCTAAAGCAACATGTGTACTCATTATTGCTTCCTTAACCCAACTAACTGGAAGTTTCCTAATTTCATCACCACCGAAACAACTTCCAGCAGCAACCTCAACGCCATTAGATATCGATAATTCAATAGACCTATCTTCCGTTATATCTCTATCACCAAACAAAAGTGGTCTCGGCATTTCGGTCCCTAAAAGCCGATCCATGAACTGGTTTAAGACCAATTGAAAAACCGATGAGCTTTCACATAAAGGAAGACCTACTACATTTTATTTACCTAATCCTACTTGATCTTGCACAGCTTGTTTCTTATTTGGGAACATCTCTGATCGAGAAGAGTCCCAAAACCAAGAATGTGGACGCTTTGCATCCTCTCTTGTTGAATGATGGTAAACTGAATCTTCTTCACTTGTATGCTCATAGTTCTTCGGAATCCAGAAACCTTTACTTTCATATGACTGCAAAAACGATGCAATTTCGATCAAATTCACAAGTGAACATAAACCCAAATGCAAATTTCAAAAGGCGTACAATTTTTTAGGCCTTCCTCTTTCAATTGCGTCACTCAATATCAAGTTCCCCAGAGATTCAATGTTTGCAAAATCCAAACCTATAGGACGAATACGTAGCAGAATTAAAAATCGGATCTTGTAGTGACCAGAGAGGAATCTAGAAGAAACTGAAAGCGTAGACAGAGATCGGAGAAAGGAGAGAAAACCTAAGTGTGAAATAATTTTGGTAGTCAGTTTCTATGACATACCGTGTAAGTTGCAGAAGAGCAATTGACTGAAAGTTTCCGGAGACATCAAGTCTGGGTTGTAATTCTCGGAATCCCAATATTTCTTTAAGAACCCCAAAGGCGAATTAGACTGCTCTGTTGCTCAAGCCCGTATTTGCAGGAAGGAAACCCCAAAACAAATCAACAACCCAATGGTTAGAAAGATCCGGCTTGTGGAGCAATAAACGTGAGCTTAATTAGATATTCCCGTGAAGAAATTTCTTGCTACCTATTAATGATGATGATGATTAATTTACAATGTTGTGAGGAAAACAGAAAGAGAGAGGGAGGGAGATGGAGAATTTGTGGAAGTGTTACGACTTTTAATGTTTTTGGTCAATCTTTTGGGTTTTTCCTAACGTTTTTTTTCTTTAAAGGTGACATGTGTCAAATAGATAGAGACGCCACGTGTCCAGCTCCCGGAGAAAGCTGATATATTAGATTTTGAATTCAATATCGTGTGTATTTTTCTTTGCTTTCTCCTATTAGTATCCAAGATAAAAATTAAAACATTTTAGATGGTGATTTTTGGTTTAGTTACATAAGAAAAGATTCAACCATATATTTTTTTTTTTGGATTATACAGGGGTATCCTGGCCCCCACCTAAGTGGGTCCAGACTAGCCACGAGGGATTAATGGCCTACGTTATCGGTCTCCACACGTGTCGTTCCCCTGTCGCCGGCAATGCCCAAATGTAAATCGAACTCGGACGTATTGGAATTACCTCCTTAACCCTGAGATTCGTCCTACCACTAGCCCACCTTGTACTATCAGTTTTACACCAAAAGAGTAGAGATCAATCATGCTATAATGATCAATGGAAAATTTGTTGACAATAATTTTGCGTTTCTTATGATTAGTGCAATCCACGCTTAATCTAAAATATGAAGTTTTTGGTATTGAAGAAAATGAAATAAATGAACGAAACAATGAGTTTGGAAAGTAACACATCAGCGATTCAATCGCTCCATAAAATAATAATATGATCTTAAACCTCCAATATAACTTAACAGACAAAACATCCACTGCTGGATCACTTTTTCAAAAAAAAAAAAAAAATATATATATATATATATATATATATATATATATATATAACTAAGAGCATGATTATTGGAGTGTCTAAAAACTTTTTAGAATTAAATATATTAAATTTTAGAAACTTTGAACGTCTAAAAACAGAAAAATGATTCAATATATAATAATGGCCTAAGGCTAACAATCTTTCTACCAGAGTGCGCCTTGCATTCATTATTTAAAATATAGGTAAAAGGTTTTTAAAACTTTTTTTGCCAAACACATAGGATAGCTACGGTAAGATAAACCGATTGATTCATAACTAATGATGCCAATTTTTCAAGTCGAGCTATTTGGTCCAAGTACCTCACTAAGACGTGTTAGACTCAAGTTGAACCAGGTCGTTGACGTTTTCAAGCTGGCGAATAAGACCAAACTAAATACAAATAAAACAGAAGTTAATTAACCAGAAAAAAAAATCTAATGGAATCATAAAAACACGATAATTGATAAAACAAATGTAAATGATTATAACATGGAACTTCGTTGCCTAGCAACAATGGCTTTAAAACTAGTTACCCAAATCACCGAGAAAACAAATTTCTAAGCAAAACGACTAGTACGTTGTAGGTAAATTGAGTTTAGTGACATTTTAAAAAGGGTAAAAATGAGTTTAGTGACATCTCGCTTAGAAAATGCTATGAATAACTCTATTTATTTAAGTGTATTTATAAGTTCATGTAATTAGATTTTTCAGAATATAGATTCACACACACGCACATAAAATTCTGATTATTAACGCGTTTTTAGGGTTTATAAATTAGATAGTGTGGTGTAGGGTTATAATTAGATAGTGAATATTGGTGTAGGGTTATAGTTAGATACTGAATATTGGTGTAGGGTAATTAGTTTAAATGCTATCAAATGCTACTTTGTTGTTAGGTCAATATGTGGGGCCTTTTGTTCAGACTCATTTATTATTATAGAGATTAAAAGAGTCTAAAATGTTGTTATTACGTATTAATAACATGGAGTATCTTATTATATAAAAGAGAAGTCGGTCGATCATAGTTCGTCACGTATGCAAAATTGTAACTCACGAAATTGCGGCATTTGTCTAAATTGATCGGATGATGACATGTGTTAAAGCTTAAATTTAATTAAAACAAATTGTAAAATAAAATGGAAAATTTCTATTAGACCATATTAATAAATAAAATAAAAAATCCTAATAGTTAACAACCAATGAAAAAAAGAAGAAATTTTGTTAAATTTTGCTGATTATGATTGTCAAAATGTTATAGTTATTGTAAATTTAAACAAGAAAAAAGAACAGTTGAAAACATAAAAAAAAATGAGCAAAACATAATAAAACATAAGCAAAATATAAGCAAACAAAAAAATAAGAAACTATTAGTTTAATTTGAGACATTGAAAATCAAATGATTTTCAAAAAACTAAGTATCAACTACCAATCGTCGACATTGCGTGAATCCGTAATTTGGGGGAATTTTGATAAGAGAGAACTAGCTATTTAACATTACTATATAACATAACTAAAGCAAATTAACAATATATATCTAGCAATTACATATACAAAAATTCATTAAAACGAAATTAAAAAAACGTCAGAAGAAAGCGATGACAACGAAGGATCATCATCATCGTTAATTATTTCCTCATGAGCACAGGCGGTTTGGCAACCGTATATTTTGATGGCCTCACAACAAGTATGACTTGATGCCATAGTTGTTTTGCGTAGGGCTGGGCACGGGGCGGGTACCCGGTTTTTTCGGCCGCCTTGATACCCGCCTTGTTACTTGCGGGTAATTGAAATTTCGCCTTGATACTTGCCTTGCTCCGAACGGGTACCCGCCTAAACAAGTACCCGCTTTTTTGAGCCGCCTTGGTACTTGGCTTGTACTTGCGGGTACTTGCGGGTACTTGCGGGTACTAGCGGGTAATAGCGGGTAATTTGCGGGTACTTGCGGGTAATAGCGGGTAATAGCGGGTAATAACGAGTAATTTGCGGGTACTTGCGGGTAATTTGCGGGTAACGGGTACGGGGCGGGTAGCGGAAAAAAATTTCCGCCTTGTACTTGGCTTGATACTTGCGGGTAATGAGTCGGACCGGCTTGATACTTGGTTTGAATGGGGCGGGTACTTGGTCGAACGGGGCAGGTACGAGGCGGGTAGCGGGTACTCGGCGGGTAACGGGTACCAGTGCCCAGGCCTAGTTTTGCGCGCATACTCCCAAGTTTGCAACTGTAATAATTTCCGAGAGTAGTTTAATGTAAAAAGGTGTGCTATTTGATTACGAGATCTTGTAACATATTTATTTTTGAAGTGTTGGTCAATGAACTTAAAAAACAACTATTAGCCAACTCTAAATTATTTCTACTTCAAATGTTTCCAATTTCAAATATCATGTACTCGTGAAGATTTAAAATAATTTATCCAGAACATGAAAATAAATAAGAGAGACCTAAGATTAAGAAATCCCAGAATGATGGAATTGGACCATTATGAAACAACATAACTAAAGTTGTCACAACATGACTAGTGTCACAAAAAAAAATTATCACCCAAATTTCATATGCATCTGCCCCACAACCTATACCACCATTCACCTTACATTTTTCATAAAACCTTTGTTTTGACCTACATATAAGGGGAACAACGGTCCGATTGACTTTCTGAGACGAACAAGCTTCAGAATTCCGCAGGCAATTCAACAAGGCTGGCCGACAAAGGCATGTAATGGTCTGCACGTGCGTCAATCCAAAAAAAATTGCAGGTAATAAGAGCAACTTCCTTTAACTCTGAGAAACAAATACATAAACTCAATCACACCATCAAATCTCTTGTGTAGGCACTCTATATTTGAATACCACCGGAGCCACAAAATTCTACTTCAGTACTGAGTTGGAAGCGGTGAACCATTACATGAAAGAGTAAGCTACACTTTGTCCATCATTTTACAAATTTAAACTCAAATGTATATGAATCGCAATTTCTAACAACTCCATTTACCCTCTTTTAACAAGGTTGGGTATCGAAGACCACACCAACTCCCCAACAATTGAAGATGACAAGAATCTTGAGGACAACCTAGAGACTTGGTCTATCAAACAAATTTTAGACTACACCAAATCGGCAGACCCCAAGGTAACCTAACAACCTTTTAGTTTTTAAAAATACACAAGATCCAACATAAAGTTTAAGATCATATTCCCTTTTCAAAAATACTCAGGAAAAGGAAATGATTTGTAGAGCAACAGTAAGCTCCATTTATGGACGCAACGGCTGGAATTATGTGTCATGTGGCAAATGTTCAAAAAAACTCACTCGCACATCAAACACGTTCGTTTGCCATACATGCCATGAGACAAACACAATCGGCATACTAAAGTAACCACCCTCATTAAGTAACTCCATAAGGTACATATTATGTACGATGCAACCTAACGACTGACTTTAATTACGCAGGTTCCGTATCGAGCTGATAGTCGAAGATGGGGAAGACAAAACCAAATTTGTTATCTTCGACAGAGATGGAAGAAAACTTACCAACAACAACGCTGAGAATTCGAACACGCTCAAGGTACCAACTAAGTTTGTCCACCTGTATAAAAAAACTTACACAAATAATTTAGAAGAAACATCAAATACTCACACATATACAGGATGAAGAACCAGGATCCCAAGGAGCCGAAGACATCCCTTCCTCTATACTAGAAATTGTGGGCATGAGGATGGCTTTTCAAGTCAAAATCACTACGTTCAATTTAACAACCGATGTACCAATTTTCACTATCTCACGTGTCATTCGGGAAATTGCTCTACAAGAGATGCCGGTAACTTTACATTCTACTTTAAAATTTAAAAATCTCATTTACAACATTGCTGATAGTTGAAAATAAAGACACACAAGCATCTGGGAGTTCAAACCAAATACGCCCCGCCAAAAAATAGAGTATGAGACCGTTTTCTAACAATACTCTTACTATCAATATACAAATGACTCACCTCCCATTAACCATCACTAATTTAACAACATCACTACAGGGAACATGCCATGCAAAAAATACACAGATAACTCACAACAAGAATGTTATATGTGCAGAGCTTTGGTATAGAGTGCAGAAAGCAACAAGAAATCATCTACGGAGAACCACTTTTTACGATATGCTGCCAAAAAGGAAGAGTAACACTGCCATAATCACAAAAAACCCCTAAGGAATTAGCGGAGTTGTCGGAAACACAGCATTACAAAAACAAAAACAGGACATACAACTCACTGATTAATGGTGATGACATCTATCGGTGCAAAAGTGGACCAATCAGTAATGACAGGGCAAGGACCACCAACATTTCGAATACACGGTCAAAACTACCACAAAATCGGTTCGTTGATACCAATAGATGGGCATCCTAAGTTTGGCCAGCTATACATTTTTGATACAGCAAACGAAGTTAAGAACCGTATAAGTATAATGACCAAAGAAGATGAGTCAGCTGACCTGAAAGGTGGACTGAAAGAGGAGGTTGTGGAAACATTAATAAAGATGCTAGATAAAAACAATGTCCCAACAAAGGAATTCTGAAATGCAAGAGATAGATATGAATCGGGGGAAACCAATTTTACTATTAGGCTTGTGGAACAAAAACATCTAGGAAGGCAGTATGACTTGCCAACGGGTGATGAAATCGCTGGCCTTGTAGTTGGTAGCATGGAGGATCCATTAAGAGATGAGAATGAACAACCTACAAGAGATGTCATTGTTTAATACAAATCAGCAAGATTTCAAAGGATAGGCACGCTACATCAGCATTACATGGCCCTGCACTACCCTTTGCTTTTTCCTTATAGAGAAAGCGAATTCCATCTGAAAATTCCCTACAGGCAAAACAACGGCAGTAAGATAAGAAGGAAATATCTAACAATACAAGAGTTTTACGCGTATCAGCTACAAACAAGGTTGTCACGAGGGAAAACCACTACAAGAAAACTAGCTGAATTCCGACGGAAGTAAAATCCGTCGGAAAATTCCGACGGATTATGGACGGTTTGGTTTTTTTTTAATTCCGAAAAAAAATTAAAAGAAATCCGTCGGAAAATTCCGACGGATTCCTTTAAAAAAAAAATTTTCTTCTGAATTTAAAAAAATCCAATCCGTCGGAATTCCGACGGATACGGTGTCGGCATACGGTTTATCTGGTATACGGTATACGGTACACGATATGGTATACGATATCCGACGTATTTCCGACGGAATTTTGACGGATTTCGATCTCGGCAAACTTTGATTGGTCACCTTATCGTTAGCGGTGACCGATGGGATTGGTGGGGGCAACATGTCGGAGATTGTGACGGTTTTCCGACGGAAATCAGTTCTATATATTCATTTCACCATAACACAATTCACAATATCAACAAAACACAAATCCAATTATCTTCAAAATTTAGAAACGATGAGTTCATATTTTCGGTCTTGGATGGACGAGCCAATGATGGATATGAGCTCGAACTTATTAATGTCCGCATACGCTGCATGTATTTGGTAGTTCATGAATTTACCAAGAAATCAAGATGCAGCCAACAAAGGTCAGGATATCAAATGTCCATGTGCTAATTGCTGTAATAGAAGTTCCTTTGATGTTCAGACTGTTTGGAATCACTTATATAGATATGGATTTAGGCCGGGGTATAAGGTTTGGTTTTTACATGGAGAAAACAATTATGAATATGGTAGTAGTAGCAGTAATGTACCTTATTTCCCGGATAGCATAGGAGAACATACAACGGAACTAGATGTTGGGGTAAGTACGGTTGCGATGGTTAATGATGCGTTTAGAGAGAATTTGAAGTCGGGTGGTTATGAGGGTGATAGGGCTGAAGAACCTAACTTAGAGTCTCGAAGGTTTTTTGAAATGTTAGACGCATCAAAGCAACCACTTTACAGCGGTTGTAGGGATGGTCATTCACCGCTATCTGCTGCTAGTAGGATGATAAACATGAAGACTGATTATAATTTGTCCGAAGAATGTGTTGATGCATTCGCCGAGTTCGTCAAAGATGTTTTGCCAGAAGATAATCTGGCCCCAGGCTCATACTACGAGATCCAAAAGCTTGTCGCCGGTCTTGGTTTGCCCTACCAGGTTATAGATGTGTGCATCGACAACTGTATGGTATACTGGAGAGTAGATGAGAACAGAAACAAATGTAAATTTTGCCATAAACCACGGTTCCAGGACACAAGTGGCAGAGTGAAGATTCCATTCAAACGGATGTAGTATCTACCATTATCAGAGAGGTTGAAAAGGCTGTATGAATCAGACCGCACAGCTAAGGCTATGAGATGGCATGCAGAGCATAGGCAAGATGGAGATATTACGCATCCTTAAGACGCGGAGGCGTGGAAACACTTCCAATCCGTATATCCAGATTTTGCATATGAACGACGGAATGTATACCTCGGCTTATCCACTGATGGTTTCAACCCATTTGGAAAGCATGGAAGAAAATATTCATTATGGCCGGTTATCGTAACACCTTACAATTTGCCTCCTACAATGTGCATGCGGTGAGAGTTCCTGTTTCTCTCAATTCTAGTTCCCGGGCCAGATCATCCAAGACGGTCACTCGATATATTCCTCCAACCATTGATCTATGAGTTGCAGATGTTGTGGGACCATGGTGTCGAGGTATTTGATGTTTCAATCAAGCAGAATTTCAAGATGCGAGCGGTTCTTATGTGGACCATAAGCGATTTTCCGGCATACGGTATGTTATCTGGATGGACAACGCATGGAAGATTGGCATGTCCTTATTGCCAAGACAATACTTCAGCATTCCAATTGCAGCACGGAAGGAAGACTTCATGGCTTGATTGCCATTGGTGTTTCTTACCGCCAAATCATCCATATCGTCGGTCTAAAAGACATTTCAAGAAGAATGTACAAGTGTTACATGGTCCACCTCCTGAGATAGATGGTCCCAGCATATTGGAACAGTTACGAGATTTTGGTGCAGAGCGGACTCCTGAATGTGGGGGTAATGGCCATCAGCCTGTCGACGGTTGTGGGGAATATCACAATTGGCACAAAAAAGTATTTTTTGGGATTTGCCTTATTGGAAAGACCATCTATTGCGCAATAATGTTGATGTCATGCATGTTGAAAAGAATTTCTTTGACAACATCATGAACACAATATTAAACGTCCCAGGAAAGATAAAAGACAACTGGAAGTCTAGATTCGACTTGCCATTGATTTGTTCGAGGCCATCTCTTCATGAAACGAATGGTAGATTGCCGATGCTTGCATACCGGTTAGACGCTGGGCAGAAAGAAGTATTTTTTGAATTGTTCAAAAAATATGTAAAATTTCTAGATGGCTACGCATCTAATCTACGTTATTGCGTGGATTCAACGGAAGGAAAGTTTATAGGAATGAAGAGTCATGATTGTCATGTCGTGATACAGCATCTTCTTCTATTTGTATTTGCATATCTCCTTCCAGAACCTATCCACCAAGCAATTGGAGGTATTTTTCTTACTCCCATTTGTTTCTTACTACCATATTATTACTATATATGTGGTAACTTGTTTAATTTGCGTTTGTAGAAGCTGGTGCATTCTTCCGAGATTTATGTTCAAGAACGCTTACCGTCCACGGGATACGTAACTTGGAGGCCAATATCCCTGTTCTCCTTTGTAATCTTGAGAAGATATTTCCACCATCTTTTTTGACGTTATGGAACATCTTCCTATTCACCTCCCACGAGAAGCAGCCTTAGGAGGCCCTGTTCAATACCGATGGATGTATCCGTTCGAACGTTACATGTTCCACCTGAAGAAAAAGGTTAAAAATTTAAGCAAGGTTGAGGGATCTATTATCGCACAGAGCCTAAACGAGGAAGTCTCAAACTTTTCCGAACATTACTTTCCATCCCGAGTTCCTACTAAGGCGAGACGTCCTGCCCGACATGATGATAGAGGTGAGAAAGCAGAATATGCTGTGGTTGTTCCTGAGTTGTTTTCCCAAGTTGGTCGAGCAAGTGGAAAAGCAAAGAAACGCAGACTTTCACCTCAAGAGGTCACACATTTGCATTCGTATATCATAAGAAACTGTGACGAAATTTTGGAGTACGAAAGGTATATGAGTTATTATACTAAATTTATGGAACTATTTGCCTTCATCTTCTAACGACGGTTATGTTACAGGATCTACATGTCACTCGCACGTGCTTACCATTCTGATAAGACAGATACGGAAATTGCTATCTTAAAAGACGAACAATTTGAAGAGTGGTTGAAATGTTATGTAAGTTTAATATATTTGCTTACTCTTCCTTTTCTATGTTGTCACGTTCATATGTTACTTATATCTTACTTATATCGTTTGTAGGTATCCGAAAGTATAGCAAGTGGTCATGAGATCCCGACATGGTTAGTGGAGTTTGTTCATGGTTTACGCAGCACCGCGATTTCATATACCCAGTTTTGCACTAGGGGATATTCGTTCAAGATCCCCAAGGAAGGACGTCAAAGGTCAACTGCGGACAATGGTATTTCGGCCCAATCCGGCGATACCATTTACTATGGGATTTTAAAAGAAATCTTGGAAATCCGCTACCAAGGAATATTGAACTTGAGGTGCATTGTGTTTATGTGCGATTGGTATAATCCATCCAATGGTCGAGGGGTTCGAGTTGACCCTCTTGGTGTTATTTCGTTAAATTGAAGCTGGAAACTACAGTATTACGATCCATTTATCCTTGCGTCTCAAGCTGACCAGGTATCAATACACTAATATATGTTTACATATGAACTCGTATTAATTGAAGGTGTGTTATTAACAATGTCCACTAATTTTTAATAGGTTTGCTACATTCCATATCCTCGAGTTGCCTATCGTACAGATCCGTGGATCACACTAACTCCAATAAACCCGAGAGGAAAAATCTATGGAGTTCCAGAACATGATGCTCTACAACCATTGACAAGTGTACAAATGTCACCTGTTGAGGAGATGGATAACATTGAACTTGTCGTTGCTGTCACACATGCCGGGGATGATCTAGTGCATTCGGACAAAGAGGAAACACGTGCAGAATTTGACGACGATTCAGACTCCATCCCTAGTGATGGTTCCTCCGGAGATTCAGAATAATAATTTGTGCATAAATGTTTGCTTTTTAATGTTGTTATCTCCCATTTAATGTTGTTATTTTCATTTCTTTAACAAAACCTATTTTGGCCGAGAATATGAGTATGGCAACAGGCAAAAAAAAATCAAATAAAGGAAGCTTAATCATTGGAACTCCAATAAAACATTACATTTAATGGAACATAAAATTTAAAACACATTCTTAACCAGTTACATTAGAGACTTGCAAATATTTAACACACAACGGTTATGGTACAAGAACATATTAAACTCCTCATTGTACAATCATATGTCGGTTTCCACTCTGAACTTACCAGTTGTTAGAACCATTTAGTGATGTTTTTTCCCTTTTTTTTTCTTTCTTGGAGAATCTATAACTCCTTCGCACAACGCATTTTTGATGGCATCAACATCTAAATTTAAGTTTGGCTTTTCAGGGCTTTGGGCGAATTCGAAATCATTGTAATGATTCTTTGCTCGAGAATCTATAACTCCGTCGCACAATGCGTTTTTGATGGCATCAACATCTAAATTTAAGTTTGGCTTTTCAGGGCTTTGGGCGAATTCAAAATCATAGTACTGATACTTACATACGTTGGAAGTACTTGCACCGTAAGTATCTGCCTTTTCCAGCAATTGACATGGTTGTTCGGCTTCAGTAACCCGGTCATGATCAGGACATTGTGGCTGCTTATCGTAAATGTTCTGCATGTTTGGCAAGCACTGGCTGTCAGGAACTACTATTGATGTAGAATCTTCTTCATCAATTGGTGAGCACGTATCAAATTCCCACGAGTAAGTTGGAATATGTTGAGTGAAGTCGTCGCAATGAGATTCGGTTTCCCACGAGTATTTTGGAACATAAAAAAAATTTGGATTGGATGAATTTTTGTCGTCTTCATTAGGATCCGTAGAAGACATATTTTTTTCTTATTGAGAGGTGTATAAGATATATATAAACTCCATCAGGTGTATTTATAGTCAAAGTTGTAGGTATAAACCGTCGGTTCTCTGTCTGTATTCTGTCTGTATTCCATCTGTATATATTACCGACGGAATTCAGACAACACGATGTCGGCAAAGTTTGATTGGTCAGCTGTAGCAACGGATTTCCGACGGATAAGTTTTTAACGGATTTCCGTCGGCTTGCTGAGTTTCTGATGTCGGCAAATTTTGTTTGGTCAGCTGTAACAACGGATTTCCGACGGATCTAGCTTGTCAGAATTATGTAACAGATTTCCGACGGGTTCCGATGTCGGCAAAGATTGAGTGGTTAACAAATCAATTGCAGTGACCGATGGGATTGGTGGGGTTTTATGTCGGAATGTTTTGACGGTTTTCCGACGGAAATCCAACGGATATACGTTCTACATAAGGTTGCACATTTTGTAATGCGAACATCACAACATTTCAACACAAATTCATAACACACAAAAATTCAATTTCGTAATGGCAAACAATGAACTGTAGAATTACTATATGCAAACCCGAACCCCCGGTGAAAACCCTCCAACCACAACTCTTGTTCCTTCAAGCCCTCCTTACGATAACTTAAATGTTACTGATGCTGAACTGACAATTTCACTCCAGCCAACTCAACAATCCCAGAACCAAATGCCCGTAATACCGGGACCTGGCCAAGTGGTACGGCGAGACCTGTTTCGAAAGAGGTCTCATGATGCAAAGGTGATGCGAGGTGAAAGTTCTCAGCCACGCCTAACACAAGATTTTATTCGTGAGGTCATTAATGAGGCACCACAAGCCGACCAGGATTTTAGTAGTCCTCGGTGGACTTCTACTATCGATTACATAATCCGTGAAGGTATATATGTATAAATATCGCTTTTACTTTTACAATAATGATTGTAGCTGACAAATACTTAATATATACTTCATACATGTAGGTTCTTATAACAATAGGAGCACACCATTCTGGACCCAGGTTGCAGAAATTCAATCCCCACATTCACATTTTTGTAAAGTCAAAAAGGTTTACGTTTTGCGACCTATTCTATTAACATTTAGACATGCAATTTATCTAACAAACATATTCTATTGCACTATCAGATTGTGGCTATGCTCTCTTGTTTAACCCCCAATGGGCAGGAAGATCTGCTAGTAACCTTAAAAGATCATTCAAGAAAAATCGAGGGAACCATGCACCATAACATCTTCAAGAAGGACGATTACAGACTCACCACTGGTGTAGGTGCGGTGGTCATCCTGAAGAATGTTACCGTTTGCCGTTTTGATAGGAACCCAAAGTACCTGAACATCACAGAGCGGAACATTGTTAAGGTTGATACACCATACGTTTATGAAAATTTATGGGAATTAATGCTTAAGTAAATTCATTTTTCAATTACAGATAATCGGTGCCAATTCGATGATTGTTGAATACCAACCAATGGAAGTTTCTACCATCGAGGAGGAAGATGCAAGAACTACTGGGTACGAATATGAAACAGTTCCAGACTCCGATCAAGACTAAACATCCAAGTTGTCCATGATTAAGAATTATGTAATGATAACATCTTTATCTTGCCTAAATGTTAAATAAGCTCGTACTATATATCTATTGTACGCTCGTATAATGTTGTGATGTGTTCTATTTTCTATTAGGGATTGTGAAATATTAGTTGGTGTGATATATATGTGTAATACATGGTGAAAAAATAATATCCTTATATGGTACTGTATTACATGATACACGTTTTAATTACCTAAAATATACTATAATTTCTACTTTGGTCAATGTTTTTACCCTATTTAACAAAGTTTTAAAGTTGATTCTAAGGTATATTAAAGGTTTATGTAAAATAGATTATAAAATTTTAAAACAAATTAGAAGGTTTTTTTAAACATAGTCTAAGGTTGGAACCAACTATTAGTTTTGAAACATTATCATATATTTTACAAAAATCTTACAATTAGTTTTTAAAAAAATCCAAATCCGTCGGTTTTTGTTTTTTAATTTAATTTGGACAGAAAAAATTAATTAAAAAAAACAAAATCCGTCGGAAATCCGTCGTAAATTCCGACAGATTTCCGACGGATTTTGTTTTTTTTAAAAAAAATTGTAAGATTTTTGTTACCACTAGAATCCAATTTTAATAAGAAATAAAATTGTAAGATTTTTGTTAAAAAAATAACACTATATGAATCTGATGCAAAAAAAAAAAAAAACAAACAAATTGGTTACCACTAGAATCCAATTTTAATAAGAAAAAAATAATAATAAAGTCATATTTCAATAATTGGTTACCATGATTATTAATTTATATTATTATAGGGACCATATTTGATATATGAATTTTTAAAAAATTATTATGTTATCATTTAATCGAATTTTGTTAATTTTTATATGGGCCTGATTCAAAACCAAATTTTTTTATTAATTGATAAGAGTATTAATTTATAAAGGTTCAACTTATAGAAGATCTATAATTAATTAATTTTGTTAATTAATTTTGTCTGTCCAAATTTAATTAAAAAACAAAAACCGTCGGAAATCCGTCGTAATTTAAGACGGATTTCCGACGGTTTTTGTTTTTTAATTTAATTTGGACAGAAAACATTAATTAAAAAAACAAAATCCGTCAGAAATCCGTCTTAAATTACGACGGATTTTGTTTTTTTTAAAAAAAATTGTAAGATTTTTGTAAAATATATGATATTCTGTTTTAAAAAAACCTTCTAATCTGTTTTAAATTTTTAATACTCTAGAATTACATTTAAAAACTGTTACTAAATCATATAATAAACATTAATAAACCTTACAATATGTTTAAAGTTTTGTTATCGTGAATGTTAAACACAACGTATAAAGCGGAAAAATATAGGATTTTGATTTTTAGTTACTAAATTTTAGTTGTAAGTAATAAATTAGTGTAATTTGTTTTTTAATTAATAATTTAATTTTTTTAATTCCGACGGATTTTCGACGGAATACCCTAATTTGTCTCCCGCCGAACGCCTCGTGCACATCGAAAAGGCGGGACAATCCGACGGAATTCCGTCGGTCACTCTGTATAATTAAGCCCCTTCTTCTTCCCCGATAGAACAACCGTGCAAACGAAAAAAAACAATTTCTCCAACCTCCGATTTTCGACTTAACCCGCCGGAAAACACCCACAAACTGCCGGAATCAACTAGATTCGCTTCCTCCATCACTTAGTCAACATAAATATGTAAGTTTTCAAAGGTTTTAAAGGTTGTTCTTGAAAAAAAAATGTGTTCTTCATAAAAAAAATTGTTCTTAATAAAAAAAGGTGTGTTCTTCAATTTCATATATATGGATTTATTGATTTTTAGGAATTTAGGTATATTTGGATATAGGAATGTATGGATTTATTGAATTGTAGGATTTTAGGGTTTGAGAAATTTAGGGGTATAGGAATTGAAGTGTGTTTTTAAGGGAAAAAAATAGTGTTCTTGAGAAAAAAATTTGTTCTTTAAAATATTTTGTTCTTTTTTCATAAACATAACATGTTGATTATTTAGATATTTAGGTATTTGAAGAATTTTAGAAAGTTAGAAAAATTTAAATTATGGGAATTAGGAATTTTTTAAATATTAGGAATTAAAAGGGAATTATTGGGAAAAAATACACCTTAAACTATTAATAATCTTTAAAATTGAAGTCTTTGGAACAAACAATTTAAAAATATAATAAATTTATAAATATTAGTAATCTTTATAGGGATTTTATGAAAATTGGAAATTTGTTTATTTTCAAATAAAGGGTTGTTGTCATTTTAGGATATTAGGGTTTTAATGATTTAAAATCTATATAAGTAATATAATAATTTATAAATATTACGAATTTTTAAAAGAAATATATTACTTAAGGGTTTTTTTTTTGAAATGCTTAATCTTTGTGCGACGTAAATTTATTTTTTGCTAAAATCATTAATCCTATAGCCGTAAATTTATAAATCCCAAATTTATAAAATACCTATATCCCTAAATCTATAAATTTTAAAATTCCTAAAATCCTAAATACCTAAATTCCTAAATCTCTACCTCCCTAAACCCGTACATCTCAAAATTCATAACTATGAAAATGAATGATTCCCTAATTCCCAAACTCCTTAAAATACTAAATACCTAAATCTATATATCCCTAAATCCCTAAATACTCATTTCAATAAATCCCTAAATTACTAAATCCATAAATCACTAAATCATTAATATAGATAATGTAGTTAAAATATACAAAATTTAAAATTCACATACTAATTTTATATATGGAAAAATATTTAAAATTTATGTTAAAATCTTGGAATTCGTAGGAATTACGGACGATTTAATCAAAGTTTTGGAGACGGTAGTTCCAGTCGGGGGGGGGGGTCGAAGTTCTAGTCAGTCCCAGATCCCCGCCACTCCCAATTTGGAAACACCACAACCGTCTCCAAATCCGACGACCTCAGCTCCCACATTAATGAGCATCGAGGATTTCGTTTGACAACCCGGAAGGGATCGTATGACCTTCCTTGATCCGGAGTTGCGAGACGGCGCGACATGGTATGTTTCATTTAAAAATGTTTTCCATATAGTTAACATAATTATTATAATAAATATGTGTCCTTACTTTTGGTTAGGTTTCAATTCTCGGGAAACGGGATATCGACGTCTATCAACACTATGTGTAATACTTTGATAACTCGACCGTATCCCACATACTTATCGATGCCGGTAGAAGACCGTGACAGCTGGTTCCGGCAATTTGCGGTAAATTCATAATTTTGGATTTTACACAATTTGCTTTTTTGTTATATTCAAATTATAATTACTTAATCGTTAAATGTTTTTTTTCTTTCCAGCAAGATTTTAATTGGGACAGACATATGACCAGTAGGGTTCGACGGGCGTTCGACACCAAGGCTGGTAGATTGTACTCGCGCAAGATGAACGAGTGGAAGGACCTCTGGAAGGACGAGAAGATTCCTCGGGATTTGAAAAACCGTACCGAGTTATGGGGTCAACTCACTGCGCATTGGGAACAGGAGGCAACTAAGGCGACCTCTGCCACCCAGTCTTCGAACCGAAAGAGCGACCGGAAGGGTAAGGGAGAAGCGAGCCATAACCTCAGAGCAACGAGCAAGGCGACTCGTGCAGAACAACTGGTACGTTTCTTTATTACAATAATTATTTTTATAATCGCTAAAGTATTTGTTTAAATTTTAATGCTAATAGTACCAAAAGAAAGGTACGCGTCCTACAAATCTGAAGTTGCTCAAAGATGCGCATACGAACCGCAAGACTGGTGAAATTCAAGATCCACTTGCTCGGGAGATCGTGGAAACCGTGGAGAGGCTCTGTGAGGACTACCTCTCATCCCAACCGATCGTTGAAGGAACTCCACCGGTCACCGAAGTTCCATTCGAGACGATCAAAGAGATTACGTATGAGGTTAGTAATGATTTCAAGTAGGAACAAATTTAAACTAACTTATAATACTTATACGTTTTAACATTTGGAGTTTTATTTTCTATGGTAGGCTACTCGGAAGACCAAAGGTCGTGTCTTCGATCTTCCGGAGGACAGTTCCAGCTCTTCTGTGTCTTCATTCTGATTTCACGGTGATAACGGGTTGCGCGCTGAGCTTCTCGACCGGATGAAAGTGATGGAGGCACAACGCGAAGAGGATGCAAAGCGGATGAAGGAGTTGGAGGAACAGCGCGAAGCAGATGCACAGCGCATTCGTGGCATGGAAGACCGGATGGACGAGTTCTTCCGTACTTATCGTCCACCACAGTAGACTTTTAAACTTTTATGTATAACTTTTACTTTTGTTTTAAAACATTTTTATTTTTATTTTAATTAATAATTTGAATTTGAATTTTTATTTTCATTTTAATTTATAATTTATAATGCTTCTTTTATTTAATTAATTAATTTTCAATTTAATATAAATTTTCAGTTAAAATTAAATTTTTAAAAAATAATTCAAAATCCGTCGGAAATCCGTCGGTTTACTAAATCCGTCGAAAATCTGTCGGTCTCGTATACCGACGGATTTCCGACGGATTAGGTTTCCGTATACGGTATACAGAATACGGTATACGGTTACGGAATCCGTATGAAATCCGTTACAAATCCGTCGGAATACGTATTCCGACGGATTTGTAACGGATTTCCGATATACCAATGTAACGGATCTGCTATTTTCAACCATTTAGAAACGACGGTCAACAACCGTCGGAAATTCGTCGGAAACACCCCTTTTCCGACGGTTTTGGCCGTCGGAATTCAGCTAGTTTTCTTGTAGTGACTTATAAAGGGAGGACGACTACTGCATCAGTATATTGTAGACACATACACGGCTATCAAAGAAGATCGTCTATGGTTTAACAGGGATAACCAGAAGCAGCTCAAGGCAGACTTATACAACAATGTATGCGATGCAATAGGCAAAAGAGATAATGATTCAAAAGCTCTTGGTAGAAAAGTAATTCTTCAAGCTACTTTTACTGGTGGACCAAGATATATGCAAGAAAACTACCACGATGCAATGGCCTTATGCAAGACCTATGGAAATCCACATTTGTTCATCACAATAACGGCAAATCCAAACTTTAGAAAAATCACTGAGCATCTACAAACATATAGCAACAACGGCGGTAACGAAAGACCAGACGTTGCTTCACGTGTTTTCAAGATGAAGCTAGACGAAATGATTAAAGACATCAAGGGGGGAGTTTTCTTTGGTCCGCTCCAAGCAGGTACTACTATTTTGTCTAAAATAAACAACATTCACCACTTTCAAATCTAACAATTCAATACAATATGCAGTGGTCTATACAATCTAGTTTCAAAAATGCAGACTACCCCATGCCCATATACTACTATGACTACAAGGTTATGACCCAAATCCAGACCTCGACGTTATCGACAATATAATTTCAGCGGAATTACCAGATGAGAAGGATGATCCAGAAGGATTTGAACTGGTGAAAAAACATATGATGCATGGACCATGTGGTATACACCGACCACAATCTCCACGCATGGAGAATGGTATTTGCACCAAAAAGTACCCAAGAGCTTATGCCAATAAGACAACCATCGATAAGTCGGGATACGTTATCTACAAGAGAGAAGAAGATGAGGAGAGTTTTGTAATGAAAGGGGATACACGGTTGGACAACACGTATGTAATCCCGCATAATATGCCTCTGCTTAAGAAGTACAAAACACACATTAATGTAGAGTGGTGCCGCTCATCTAAAGCAGTCAAATACTTATTCAAGTACATAACAAAAGGGGCTGACAAAGACACGTTTGTGATTGAAAAAAGATTGGATGCTGCTGGGAATGAGTATGAAAAAATTGTACGCAAGATAGAGGTAGACGAGATTAAAAACTACCAAGAAAGTCGTTACCTGTCAGCATTTGAAGCGGCCTGGCGTATTTTTGCTTTTGATATACACCATCAAAAACCTTCAGTTCAAAAGCTAATTCTCCATTTACCGGGACAGCAAAATGTTGTTTTCAATGAATTTTAACGACCCGAAGCAGTTGCTTAAAAACCAGGAATCCGTCAAACAATGTTACCGAGTGGTTCGAGCTTTGCAAAATAGAACCAGAGGCGAGAAAACTCACGTACGTCCAATTACCAACCCATTACGTTTGGGACACAACTAACAAGATATGGCCACCGCGTAAAAGAGGAGGGAGCATTGGTAGGGTGGTGAACATTCTCCCATCAGCGGGAGAATTCTACTACATGAGGATTTTGGTTAACTACGTTAGAGGCCCAACCAGTTTTGCAGATATACGTACAGTGGGTGACATAGAGTATGGGACGTTCAAGGAAGCTTGTAACGCACACGGTCAGTCTTCCTCATAGGTCAACACACTTACATATGTGTAAAGCCTGAAGGCAGTGTGTTCGCAGACATGGTTAGGGTTCTTGTTGAGGCTTGTAAGAAACGTAAGGTGAAATATTCTGGAGAAGTTGTAACGTTTTGCGTAGGCCCTTCTAATGATGATGCCTCCACCGCTTTGATCCCAAAAAAAACGAGGTTTGGAATTAGTTATACATGGGTAATTCTTAGTTACACTCCTAGGGTGTATCTATGTATCCACCCCTCTCCCCCATAACCAATCATTTATCCACGTAAGCTAAAGTTAAAAAAAAAAAAATTGTGTAAAAAAGATAGAGAAAACGTCTGTAAATGCCGTCTAACAAGGAAAAAAAAGGTTTCGTCTTCTTCACTCCTTCGCTCCTCAATTCTTATTCATCTTCTTCACTCCTTCAATCGAACCATCCCCTCCATCAAATCTCCATCCGTCGATGGCTCCGTTCGTCTTCGTGCTCTATAGTGACCCGATCGAAATCCGACATGAGTCCGGTGGTCGAGATGGCGAGAAAGCTGTATTCACTCTGAATCGGTCCTACGGTTCAATTCGAGGAAAAGAATTCCGGAAATTCGAGGTACCTCTTGTCTTCATGTTTTCTCTTTTCTCCATTGAAATGTTAAGAAGATTGCAAAATAGATTCATCAATTCGTGTAGCTATTACTGTAGGGAAGAGTAGACAACTGAATTTGGGATTAAAAATTATTGATTTAGCTGCAAATCTGAGTTGTTATCATAAGCAAGAATGTTTTATATGGATTTGAATGTGGCTAAGTAAATCCAATGGTGAAGAGAGTACACATGAAATTTGAATCTATTGCTTTTCTTTGGTTTTCAATTTTAGTATCAATCCTTGCTTAAGATACTATTGATTGCTTTTCTTTGGTTTTCAGTTTTAGAATCAATCCAAAACTAAAACAATTCTTAGATACACCTCTTGGAAAAAATGAAATTTGGATGTGAACTGTGTTAGGTGAATCTGAGTTTTGAGATAGAGAAGATGAGCCGAAACATGTTCAGGAGATGTGTAGACACTTTGTATTAACATTCTGTGTTCTTAATGGGTTTTTTTTGTGGTTGTAGCTGAGATTTGAATTGGCAATGAAGCAGAGATATGAATTGGCAATAAGGAAGCAGAGAAAATTAAAGAACTCATGATGAAAGAGGCTTTACAGAGAAGAGAAGCTGATATCAAAGCAGAGCGTGATGTTAAGGAGAAAGATAATATTGAGAGCAAGGAAAGGAGAAGAAGACTAGTCGTATTTTATAAACTGCTTATATTTTTGTGCGTGATAAGAAACTGGTTTGTGTAATATCTGAGGATTGATCATCATTGTAATCTTAGGTTAATCCACAGCAGAGAAAAATATAATATTAATTAAAAAAAGATTCAGACTATGCTCTGCGTATTGCAGGTACTAGAAACACCAAAAGTAAGAAAGAAAACATGTACTAGAAATATCAAAATTAGAAAAAAACATAATTAAGATTTGCCCTCACATTAAAAATAATAGAGTTTTTCAATGAACCACCCTAACTCTTCTCAAATCCCTACAAAATATAAGACTTCATATTATTAAAATTTGATAGATAACTCAAATATAAATAGTATAGAGAATGAAGTATTTACCTGGAGCAGTTGTGAGAAAGATGGATGGGTATCAGGTTGAAGAGTTAATTGGGTATTAGGAGGAATAGTGGTAGCAACAGATGACTGCGTATCAGGAGGAAGAGTTGAATCCTGAAATACATATATTGATTTAGTCACATTTCGATGAAAATTAAACCTAAACAAAAGAAAAATTATATATCAAATACCTGAAATAATTTTTTCCTTGCTGTAGCATTACTTGATGATTTTGATATACCATGATCTTTCGTTTCAAGAACATTCAAAAATCGACCATGGCGTCCGACTTTTTGGTTCCTTTTTCGTGCAGGAGGATTTTTTCTTTTTATTCCACGTGCATTTAGAACTTATTCATCTTCTTCTTCTTCTTTTTCCCCAAGTTCAAAATCTGAAGTATGGAGTATCCATTTATTAGCTTTCACATGTTCCTTTTTCTTTTCCACCAATTTTTCAAGCCATTGAGAGGCTGCTTCATCTGCACACAACCTCAACTCTATATGTTCAGCAGCAATAGATGCAATCTCACGGAAAGTAAGACATATATGACTATATCGTTTTCCAATCGATTGCTTCATTGTATCATTAGGTGTCTCTGAATGATAAGAAGATATGGTTCGTGCTTTTGCCTTTTTACTCCATCGATTAAGAATGTAGGTAGGTGGAATTCTCCTAACATCCTTCTTGGACAACACTCTTAATGCATGACGAAATAAGATCCCAGCAAAAGAAAACTTTATGCAACTACAATGTATCGTTTGGTTTGCAGCATCATACTCAACTAAATGATTTCTCCCAACACCACGAAAACGTACATTGTATTCAACACTTATCATCTCAGACTTATGTACCCTGTTGGCAACATAATCACCGATAGTTGTGTATTCCTTTTGGAACAAGGTAAACACTTCTGGTGTATACACGTCCATTGCATGTTGCAACATTTCTACATGAGCAGATAATACCGGGGAGGTATGCATCATACCGAAGTCAGCAATTAATTCTTTAATCGGCGATCATCCAACACTCTCTCATAGTGTTTAAAGAACCGCAACAAGTTATAACTACGCTTCAAGTACTGTTTGAAAGTACTATTCATACTTTTACGTTGTGTGCTCATCATATCTGCTGTAAAAGTCTGACGACCATATACCCTTGCCCATTTTTCTCTCAACTCAAACAAATCCTTCAACCATTTATTCTCAGTCAATTCATGCTTCTCAAGCATTTCACTCCATGCTGATAACCAATCTACTTCATTCTCATGGTCATATACACATTTTCCAAAGTCTGTGGCAAACTAGTCTCTTCCATGAAATACAGAACTCAACCTTTTTGCAGCATTTTGGTAAATATGCCAAACACATAACCTATGTTTTGTTTCAGGGAACACCTTCCCTATTGCATTTGCCATTGTTGTACATTGGTCAGTCATAATTGTTTTTGGTTGTTTTCCAGACATTGCTCCAAGAAAAGTCTCAAAGAGCCACTTAAAAGACTCAGTGGTTTCATCATATAAGAGAGCAGCACCAAACACAACAGTTTGCCTATGATGATTGACCCCGAAAAATGGAGCAAACGGTCTATCATATTCATTGGTCTTATAAGTTGTATTAAAGCAAACGACATCTCCATAAACATTGTAGTCACTAATTGATCGATCATCTGCCCAAAAGATATTAGGGATCATATCGTCCTCATCAAGTTGCATTGAGTAAAAGAAAGATGCATTATCTTCTTTCTTTTTTTGGAAGTACTCCAAAACTGCTCCAACATCTCTCTTTCTCATTGCTTCCATCCGCTTACGATATATGTAATTACGATAGTCTTTCTCCATAAAACCCAGATTTTCTATCCCCCCTACTTCTCTACTCATCATGTCAACAGTTGCTTTTACTGAAATTCCTGATATCTCAGCATCATCAGCATGTTGTTTTTGAGGGATAGAGATTGCGTGATTTCCCTTTAGAAAATGCTTCATAGGTGTCTTCACTAATTCATGGTTATGATTCGGGTCGAAAGACGTAATCTTATATCTTCCGTTACTCTGAATGTAGCAAGACATGCGAGCTTTACCACCACACCTCGTGATTGGTTTTGAAAAATATTTCTTGACCGGAGGTTCCTTTCTAAACCCTTCTTTTGAGCATACATTAACAAACCCTACTAGCTTTCCTTTTTTCATAGTTCTTCGGTATTTTCTTATGTTGAAACCACGGCTGCCTCCATACTTTATATAAGCTGTATATGCGGCGTCAGCTGAACTAAACACCATTCCAATGCAGAGATCTTCAGTTTGAAGAGAATCCTCGTCGTTGCCTATGTCTTCTTCTTTATCGAAATCACTGACTGAAGTGTCGTTCTCACTGATTGAAGCATCGTCTTCACTGACTGAAGCATTATCATCACTGATCTGAGCATCTTTTTCATCGGCTAAAAATTCATCCGAATTTTGACTTAACAAACTAGATTCACCGGAGACTTGCAAACCACTAGCGGGAACAATTTCTTGACCACTTAAATGACTACTCTCCATTGCAATCTGCACTTAAACTATAATATAAATCATGCCAATTATCATATATTCAAAGCAACAACAAATATGTAGCGAGACAGGTCCAATTACCTACACTTGAATTTTTTTTTCCTACCGAATCGAGTTCAAAGAGAAGAGAGAGTGGCACAACTTACTTGTATAATTAACGCTAACAATTAGTTGTCTAGTCTTGCTTCCTGTGATCAAATTGTCGAGAATTCTCAAAACGAACATAAAACATAAAGCTTTTATTATTTCGATCGGGTCACTGTAGCACGAAGACGAACGGAGCCATCGACGGCTGGAGATTTGACGGAGGGGATGGTTCAATTGAAGGAGTGAAGAAGATGAATAAGAATTGAGGAGCGAAGGAGTGAAGAAGACGAAACCTTTTTTTTCCTTGTTAGACGGCGTTTACAGACGTTCTCTCTATCTTTTTTACACGATTCTTTTTTTTTTTTAACTCTAGCTTACGTGGATAAATGATTGGTTATGGGGGAGAGGGGTGGATACATAGATACACCCTAGGAGTGTATCTAAGAATTACCCGTTATACATTACGGCTTCTTTGATTGTTTGTTTTTGCGTTTTTTTTAACTTCCAAATGAATCTAAAACTTTTAATATCTTAAACAAAAAGACTAAGAATTGCTAGGTTTGAATGTCATAAAAAAAAAAAAAAATTGTTTCAAACTAATCCACTACTTTTGCTTCAAGATGATGCAATTTTTCTAAACACTATAAGATCATGAGTTGTGAAATTCTTTACAAAATGATGGACTCGTAGTAAAAACGGTTTTTTGTTTGAAATTTTTTTATATTTATACATTTCAGAAAAAAAAAATCACTTATTTTACGTTTAACCAAAGAAAACTAGTAATGTATATTTGCATATTATTATTGTTCTCTTTTCTAGATAAACAAACAAATTATAGAATTTTAATAATTTTTAATCAATTATAAACGACTAAACGTACACTCCCTGGCACAAACGAAATGATAAATTGTGTATATGTTTGGTGTCTTGCGATTACAATTTACAAAAATATTCTTTAAGACCAAACTACATTATACTTTTTTGTTTTGAATTTTTTTTCTCACATTTTAACTTTAAATTTATATGAGTAAATGTAACCTGTAAGGTCTCCAACTTTTCCTTCTTTTGGTGTGACAGGTTAACGTTTCTAAACAAAGCATCGGTGATAACTAATCCGAACGAGTTAAACGAACATGGTGAGGCAAAGAACAAATGGAGATTATGCAGTGTGCAACAGGAGAAAAACCTCAAGTGCGTGACCGCAATTTTCCCGGTTTGGGTAACGGGAATCGCGTGTTTCATGCTGACCGACCAACAAAACATTTACGGGATCCTTCAAGCGATGCAAATGGACAGAGCTTTCGGAAAAAAATTCCATGTCCCTGCAGGATGGATGAATCTAGTCTCCATGATTACTCTCGCCATCTGGATCTCACTATACGAATGTGTCCTCATACCAATAGCCAAACTAATCACCGGACGGATAATCCGGTTAACGATGAAACAGAGGATCGAGATAGGTATTGTGACGGGGATCGCTTGTATGGTCGTGGCCGCTTTCATGGAGAAGAAGCGAAGAGCTTCGGCTTTAAGGAACAGCTCGTTTGTCTCTCCCGTTTCGATTGTAATGCTTCTTCCTCAGTTCGTGCTTGCGGGTTTAACCAAAGCGTTTTCCGCGGTGGCTCTGATGGAGTTTCTGACGGTTAGAATGCCTGAACATACGAGAGCTGTTGCGGGAGCGATCTTCTTCTTGCGTCGATTGCAAGTTATATAAGCACGCTTCTCATAAATGTGATCGATCGCGCGACACACGAGCAAAGGGAAGGTTCGTGGTTAGGAAATAAAGATTTGAACAAGAACAAGCTTGAGAACTATTTTTTCATAATAGCCGGAATTGAAGTCGCTAATCTGCTCTACTTTAAGTTTTGGGCTTCCAGGTTTGCCACTGAGAACAACAAAAAACAATGAAAGATTTTTTAGTTTAGAGGATGAATTTTTTTTAAGAATAGTTTTAGTTCAGTTTCTTTTTTTCTTTCACCTATTTCTTGTGTAATGAACGAACTTATGGGTAGTTTGATTTTTTTTCAGATTTGAGATTCTACTTTTATAACCTACTTTAATGTTTTGGTTTGATGAATTTTTCTATATAACCAAACATTTCATTCGATAAAGCTCACATGATTGGTAATCCAAATTGGAAACTAGTTGGTTATAAAAAAAATTCAAAAAATATAGAACGATCTAACAGTCTATCTTCAAGTTTAAAGTTTAAAGAACATAAAATCAACGGCAAGGAAAAACATTTAAATTATGCACGTAGTTCTACAACCAAAGAATTCGGCTATTCACCTTGATAAATTGGTAAGTGTTAATTTGGGGTGTTAAATAATTTTATAATAATAAATTGTGTTGGAGTAAATTTTAGAACCCAAAATAATTGATGTTATTTTTGGTCGATTATTGGTAGTTGCTAAAACAAAATTATTTAAATTGATAAGAATTTTTTTTTTAAATTGATAAAAAAATTAAGGTTGGGTAATATATTTTTTTTTTAAGTAAAAACTATTTATATTGATAAGATTTTTTTTTTTTTTAAAAACAACCAATGAGAAGCCGCCACGTGGCCTATAACAACCATTGCTATAAGTGCTAAAATTAGCACCTCTACTTAACTTTTAAACACTCCAAAACATTATTAAATTAATTTTTAAACACTAGCACCCCTCTAACACTTCTCAATAAACATGCACTTAAATAAAAATACGTTCGAAAAATTAGTCTGTGTGGTCGGAATAAAGCAAGAGTTTACATATGTGTGTGATTCGCCTTACTATTCTTATCTTAATTTATGGTTTACTTTAAAAAAAAAAAAAAATCACGTCATTTATGGCTTAGCAAAAAAAAAAATGTTAAAAAAAAGCTTGATAGTCTGTTTTTGTGTACTACTTTGATGGAGTGTTCTGAATTTTTTAAGTGTTTGAAGTTGTATGGATCAGCTTTTGGTCATATGATTAACTTTCAGAAATCAGCGGTAAGTTTTGGGTTGATATTGATCCAATAATGAAGCGACAAATGATGAGTCTTCAAAGAATTGATAAGACAAGTGGTGAAGGTACACATTTGGGTTTACCGGAATGTTTTGGGCCTTGTGGAGAATGGTACTGTATCCGGAAAGATTAGAAAAGCAATTATGTGGAACATATGGAAAAACATGAACTTTGTTTTGTACGCGAAGAAACAAGTTGCTTTAAGACGGGTTGTGCAACAAGCTTTTGAAGAAGATGAGCTATGGATTGAGGTGAATAAAATCAATGAAGCACGGAGTGATCGAACAAGGAATCAAAATATAGCGTCTCGGTGGCAACAACCCTTACCTGGTAATGTTAAATGTAACTTAAACTCATCTTGGAGGAATGCATCGCTTCATTATGGTGGAGGTTGGACTGTGAGAGATCATCTGGGAACTGTTTTGTTTCATGGTCGTGATGCTTTCACAAGTTCTCTTAATCGTATTGTGGCGGAACTTCGATGTCTTATTTGGGTTTTACAGACCATGAAGGATTTGCGATTCAAGGATGTGGTATGTGGGTTAGATTGTCACGCTGCATTTCAGGCTTTACACAAACCACATGATTGGCCTCGTTATAGGGTTCTTCTAGCTAAGAAAACTGAGTTGAGGTCCTCTTTCAAATCTTGTTCTTTTGAATTAGAATCGGTTCGAGCCAACCTTATTGCTCGCGTGATCTCTGCGAGTGTGACTCGTGATGGGAGATTTAATTCTTATTTGGCTCGGGGTGGTCCGGCGTGGCTACATGACCTTCTTAATCATGAAGCAAGTCTTTAACATCTTACGTCCCTTTCCATTGGGAGCTGATGTTTTTATTCTGTTTTTATTCTATTTTTTGAGTTTGTGGCTTTGCTTCTGTTTCTTGAACTTTTGATCATTCTTAATAAAACCATTCAGCCGATTAAAGAAAAAAAGCTTAAGAAAATTTATGGGTTAATTAGACAACTAGCCACATTTTGAATTATAATTAGCATACTAGCTATATAATAACTTTAATGGAGTGAATAACAAGGCCACTTGTTGTGTTGACCCTTGTACCCTCGGCACGTGTAAACATATGAACCATGTAAACCATTGATTTTTATTTAATTTGAAAATAAGTAATTTTCCCCTAACTATTTGTGTGCTTGGGAGGTGTTGCAGCATAACTTAAAAGTTGTATATATACCATGTATTAGTGTATTATCTAGTGGATCTTTCTTAGATTAAAACAAAATAATGATTGAAGTTAGAACAGAGGACAAGTAAAATGGAGATCTGAGCTTTATTTTTCTTTACTATGTATGAAATTGAACCTATGTCAAATATTACAGATACTAAATGCGACATAGTGTGGACCAGATTTGTTGTGTAGGTAGTGTATAGTGTTTGTTGTAGATTTGAGCTTCACCTTTCTATATTATGAAAACTAAGTAACTAGGCCTGGGCAGTCGAGTCTTCAGGTCGGGTTCGGGTCGAACCTAGCGGGTACAGGTTCTAACGGGTCTAGTAAAATTATACCCATACATGTACCTGTAAAGTTTTGGTTCGGTTCAGGTTCGGGTCCTACCGGGTACAGGTTTGGGTCTACGTTCTAAATTATTTCATCTATAAATATCCAAAACATGTAATTTTATGACATCTTTAGTTAAGAATCAATGTTTGTTTGTGTTAATTATGTTTATATGTTACAAATTATGTTCATTTTGTTGCGGTAGATTAAGCAATGAGTCGTGAATTTGACGAGTAGCTTAAACCTATATGTTTTTTTACCTATTTCAATTTCATATCGGTATTTGAGACTAATGTTCTATTCATTTATCTTTTTATCCCCAAAAGTTTTTTTATTACATATACCAAAAGAATTATTAAACAAGTGAACAAATTATATGAAATATTTCAAGTTGTATATTATTAATGTGACCCCCCGGTTTTCAGGGCATATATGGTATATGCGGAGACTTAAAAGAATTGATTTGGCTACCTATATCACCAAAGTGCACTTATATTTTTCGTCACAGGTCTTGAGAGAACTCCAGAGTTAAACGTGCTTGAGCTGAAGTAGTTTCAGGATGGGTGACCTACTGGGAAGTCATTTCCAGTACTGTGTGAGTGAGGTCAAAACATGGGAAAAGATCGCGTGGTGATTTGCAGGGTTAGTAAACATGACTTCCGAGCCTCCCAGACTAACGAATCGACCGTCGGACATGGTGGGCCCACGGGCCAAAGAGTGGACGGGGGCCCATGGGAGGTGTGGTCGGGCGTTATAACTAATGTCGTCTCACTACTAACATTAATAACGCAAGTACAAATGGGTGAGTTTTACATTAGATTATTCGTATATAATGTAGTACTTATGTTTAAATGAACAATTATACTAGGCAAAATGAAAAAAATCTGAAGCAAAAAACATAAAACATTTGAAGTATCAAATCTAAACTTCAAACTATTTGAAAATATAACAAAAGATATCATATCTAAAACTTCTACTACTTAAAAAAGTAAAAAAAAATATATCTAGACCCCGGCAAACGGGTATTCGGGTCGGGTAAAGGTTCGGGTCCTAACGGGTACAGATTCCATCGGGTCTAAAAATTTTATACCCATACAGGTACTTGTATAGTTTTGGGTTAGATTCGGTTCGGATATTAGAGGTTCGGGTACACAGCTTTGGGTAATTATACCCTGGCCTATAAGTAACTATGGGGGTGTATTGGATATGGTATTTCAGTGGATTTGGTGGAGTTTGTGATTTGATGGGATTTAGATGGATTTTGAGGATTTGTTGTGATTTTGATTTTCAAATAATTAAAAATAGCAAATCCTTTTGTGTGATTGTGTAGGATTTTGATGGATTTAGTATGATTCGTTTTTATTTTTGAGAGGATTTGTAGTGATTTGATATTCATTTTATTCATGATTGTTTTTCTTCTTATAATACTCTCGTATTCAAGAGATATTTTTTATCACCTCATTTTCTAGTTTTATTTCTTTGTAGTTCATATAAACTAGAAACAAAAATAATGAGAACTATAGAACAATATCTAAAAACCAACAAAACAAAGTAATAAAAAAAAAACTAGTTTGATTATAATGTTTTCAAAAAGAAGAAAAAGAAAAAAAAATCAAACGTAAAATATGATTGTAATTACGTAGAAGAAGAAGAATAACAAGAGCATAAGGAAGAAAAAATAACAAAAAGTAGGAAAAGGCCACAACGAAAAATAAAAAATATCAAAGATATTTTGTTTTTAATGTTTTGTCCAAATCACACCTTTAGAGGTGTGATTTGTTATGCCTAATTTATAATCTCAAATCACTTTAAATCTTCTATTTAGAAAACATTGTTGAGTTTTGAATAACAGTGGATTTGATATGGGTGTAACAAATCACAGTTTGAATAACACGAGATTGTATATTATTTTGATGTATTTGACACAAATTTCATGTTCAATAACACATGATTTAGAAACGGATTTTACAATCACTGGTTGAATAACAGAGGATTTTAGAAACACTATCAAATACACTGAAATACCACATCCAATACACCTCCCTATATGTCTATGTCAAATAATTTAGAAACAAAGCTTCACGTTCAACTTCCTTGTTTATTTAGTAAGGGCATTTTCGTCTTGTTATACATATTATTCATGTATTATCTATATGCATAGGAAATTTGGTTAGCAATTGAATTATAAATTTTTTTTTGTTATTTCTGCCAATTTCCCAAATTTGATTGGGAAAAATCGGTGTTTTAGAAAGAAAAAAAAAAAGAAGATAGAATTAGTGTTCCTTAAATTCTCCATAAAAACAACGAAATATTACAAACTCATGAGATTCCTATATTAACAAAAGTAAAAGTTAGATTCGTAACTATGCAAATACAATGTTATTAAATATCTATTTTTAAATGTATGCTGCTTTATTGAAACTGTGGGACTGGCCGAGATATCGAGTATTCAAGTAACGTATGAATGAGTTGAGTAAGAGCTTTGCAAGATGCTCTTTTGATAATGAAACGACGGAAATAAATTCATTGGCTAGAAAAAATTCTAAGAGTATAACTTGTGATGATCGATTCCAATCTTATCTTCCGATTATAGGTCCGACTTGGCTTCATATATTAATTCATCGTGAAGCTTGTAATTAACATCTTTTTCCCCTTGTCAATGGGTTTGTTGTTCAAGTTTTTCTTTTAGGTTTGTTTGCAACTCTTGTTACCTTTGCTTTTGATCAATATATCATCTCAGAAGTTCAAAAAAAAAAAAAAACGTTATTGGAATCCCAAAGGATGTTTTTTTTATTGCGTTATTGAATTAAGAATATTTAACTTTTGGACAATGTGTCATGTTTAAGTCATAGCGTTTAAATAAAATAAAAAATCATACTGTGTACTGGTAAATTACAGCAAAAAAAATCCTATCCTATATATTATTTGAAAAGCATTTTGCTTAGGTGTCATCACCACAATTTTTGAGTTTTTTTTTTATTTATTTAAAATCTTTCTATACTAATTGCCAAACACATTTCTTTCCTAATTAACTAATGTTGATTACTTTTATTCTCAATGCCAAACACATTGAAATAATTATAAACTTGCCAAAATCGAAATATATTGAAATCATGTACTTGCCAAAAAAATATATATATATATATATATATTTCGAAAATTCAAGAATTAAATCATAAAACTAATTATGAACAAAAAATAATATATATTCCAAAAGTGTATTAATTAGGAAAAATATAAGATATTTTCCTTATCTTTTGAAATAGAGGATTAAATACTAATATACCATTATATTAAAGAAGAAGAATTTTAAACCATTATATTATGTGTCAAGCTTGCAATTTATCTCATTTTTGTTTTTAAATTAAAATTTTATTATTAAGTTCTACTATACTCTTATCCAAACACTCTTCATAAAACAATTCCTATAACCAAACACAATAATTTGTAGTTAGTTTGCATAATTAAATGTGAACAAGTTAATTTTAAAGTATGTAAAATCTTCACTTTTAGAATCATAAATCACGATTTTAATTTTCATTTAACTGAAAATAAACTAATAAAGAAATGCATTGTTTTCACTTTGGAATCTTCAATAAAAAAACGTATATTCCCATGTTTACAAATATCTCAATGTTTACAAACCTAAGATGCTTATTATATAAAAAAAATACATTGTATTGAGTCGTAAACTATATTTTTGTATATTATGAGAAGAAATTAATACATTTTATTATATATATTGACTAAGAAATTAAAATCGTTATTTATTGTATACATTGACCAAAAAATTAAAAATCACTATTTATCAATTATTTCACGGGTGGAATACATTTATATTCAAAATAATGACAAAATTTCAAAATATATAGCAGATTTCAGTTTCGTATAATAATTTTCCAAAAATGGTATTTGATTTTTTAATTCAAACTATATTGATTTACTCCCTAATCATATTATCTTGCGTATAACGCGGGTAACTTTCTAGTTGTAGTTTATTGCATGTATATAATATTTAGAAAAATAGAGAACCTACTATATATCTAAGTTGAATATGGAAATGATCGTTGATAACAAAAAAAATATCGAAAAGAGTTGATGGAATTTCAAGAATTCAAGATACGTGTGTTTCGGTGATTATGAATATTTACGATTGTTATGTGACTTTGAAGTTGATATGTCACGTTCATAATCAATTGTTATCCTACATCCAAGTTTTAAGGTCCTTTGCTCTCTCGAGCGGCTTCAACAAGACTATATCTTTTATAGATACTTTGAATTCAATATCGTGTGCATTTTTCTTTGCTTTCTCCTGTTAGTATCCGATAAAAAAAATTAAAACATTTAGATGATGATTTTTGGTTTAGTTACATAAGAAAAGATTCAACCATATTTTACTATCAGTTTTACACCAAAAGAGTTGAAATCAATCATGCCATAATGATCAGTGGAAAATTTGTAGACTAGTATAATTTTGAGTTTCTTAGCATGTACATTGGTAACCCAAAGGGATCTAAAGTGGGTGTTCTTATAATATAAAATTATTAAAATGGTTGTAAAAGGAAGAAATATAGTGTTTTTGTGGGGTATATTGAAATATAAAATTAATAAAAATTTGAGTAAAAAGAGTAGAGAGTGTTTAAAAGGAAGAGAGAGTGTGTTAATTAGGATCTTTTGGAGAGTGTTTTTAAAAGGAAGAGAGAGTGTTTAGATATAAAATTAATAAAAGTTGAGTAAAATGATGAAAGAGAAGGTATAAAGTTGAGTAAAAGGAAGAGAGAGTGTGTGTTTTAATAATTTTATATGGCATTAAGACCCCGCAGGGTTACCAATGTACATGCCTTTAGGGCATGTGCATTGGAGACACCTTGGGATCTAAAATGTGTGTTTTTATAATATAAAATTATTAAAATGGTTGTAAAAGGAAGAAAGAGAGTGTTTTTGTGGGGTATATTGAAATATAAAATTAATAAAATTTGAGTAAAGAGAGTAGATAGTGAGTGTGTTTAGGAAAAGGTAGAGAGAAAATGTCTAAAATTGGATATTTTTTAGAGTGTGTTTAAAAGGAAGAGAGAGTGTTTAAATATAAAATTAATAAAAGTTGAGTAAAAAGATGAAAGAGAAGGTATAAAGTTGAGTAAAAAGAAGAGAGAGTGTGTGTTTTAATAATTTTATATGATGTTAAAACACGGTGGTGTCTCCAATGCACATGGCCTTATGATTAGTGCAACACACGCTTGATCTAAAATATGAAGTTTTTGGTATTGAAGAAAATGAAATAAATGAGCGAAAAAATGAGTTTGGAAAATGATTGTCTTTAATGGGGACAAATAAATTAAGATTTTAAAATTTAAAGGCAAATTGGAAATTTTATCAGAGCCTTCTTTACCATATGTAGATTCGCCCTGTCTAAACCTTAGTTTGGATCGTGACATTTTTCCTACTTACTTAAGAATGATATGTTTGCAGTATAATCCAAATTTGAACTTTAACCAAAAACAATATTAGGAAATTCAGCAATTTCCAAATTCAACATCTCCCAATCCCAATGACCATTCTTTTGGGCCTTATACTAAACCAAAGATGTTGCCGCATCTCCAAAATAAGCGTATCATTACCGACATATTACCGAGTAGGACCAATATTAAAATAAAATTGGCGCATAAGAAGATAACACGAACTATCAAGCTCGAGGAATATATATTAAGTCATCATGGTAACTTTGTTATCTTCCTTCTCTCTACAAAAACAAAGCTAATCACCGCGGTTTAATCCCGACGTCCGGCTCTTTGCCGGCGTCGGGGATATGTAAATATAGTTCTTTTTTTATTAGTAGTTTTTTCCGAGTTCTTCGGATCTATGTTTCGGCTTTGACCGACTTTTGGTTCCGGTTAATCGGATTTAAATTCAGATGATGTTTTTTTTTTGATTTAAATCTGTTTTATCTCGGATCTTGCTCTATCCTTCCTCTCTGATGGATTTTAGATTCCGGTTGTTTTTATGACGGATCCATTCCGATCGGTAGCGTGATTCTCAATCTCTAATAGCTTAAATCTTTGTCCTTCTTGTTTAGGCAAGGTGTCTATTATATTTTGAGTATCATGGTTTTGGGAATTCTTGAAGGGATCGACGCAAAAGCTGAAGTGGCTGAGTTTAGTCTAGGTTTTTTGTACCCTTTTTCGAATCTCTTTGTTTTAATTTCGGTTGGTTTTGGTGATTCCGTTCATAAAGTCTCGGTAAAGCTAGGGGTTGGATTTACTTGGGTTTTTCGGAGTGATGATCGGAATTTACAGTTTATCGGAGAAGGCTTCTTAGATCTGTTGCAGGTTCGCCGGCGGAGATTTTCAGGTGAAGCTTCTTCTGCTCAAGCCGTGTGGTGACAAGTGGTCAGAATTAATGCTGTAGTTCTCGATTATTCTATATCTTGTTGTGCTTGTTAATTGGCTCCGATTTATCCATGTAATTGCCCATTGGGCTTATCAAATGAAATCTAGTTGACAAAAAAAAAAAAAATATATATATATATATATATATATATATATATATATTATAAGTCATAACTAGACTGGTTGGTTTTAAGTGATTATAGTTAGGTAAGTGACTGGTTGGTTTCTTTCCTCTTTCTTAATCCATCATAAATTTTGATAGTTAATTGGTTATTTTCCTAGATCAAATAAAGTTGAAACACGGAAGAGAAGATCACTGTATAATAAAGATACGGTAAGTGGGAGAAACAAATTACTATGGAAGATCATATTTTTTTACAATATATTTTTTTGTCAATTAGTAAAGACCTGCATATATGTAGATTTATAATAAAATATTTATAATCCGTGTGGAAGCTAGATTTCGCACTAAAATTTTATATGCGAGTTCACAAAAAAAAATTTAGCCCTAAAAAATATCAATAAATCTGACTAAACTCGAGACCAAGATAACGGAAAATAGATTTATATTGATGAATGATCAATTATACAAAATAATTTTAGGTAGAACAAATGTGATAAGCTAAAGTGTGATTGAGTGTAAACGTAAAAAAAAAGTTAGCCATTTCGGCTCTAAAGCTTGTTGTTTAACCTCCTCTGAGCTGAACGGTTCAGCTCCGTGAATCTCTCCTCGTTGTCGGAGATCTCAGACACGTTCTGATACACTCTCCAGAAATGTCAAGATCTTCTCTCAGCAGCGCTGATTTGGTCCACCCCTGCTAAGTTGATCGGTCAAAAAAATCTTCAGCTCCGGCGGTAAACAGGACGGCAGATCAGGCCCAACAGAATCTGGAGAATATGCAGGCTTTTACTTAATTACAGCATGAAGCCCAATTACGAATTATCCAGTCTGATTACGTTTTAGGCTTGTGAAATCCAGCACCAACAACCCGTAAAAAATTAAAAGCTAAATTAAATTACCTATAAAATTAAACAAAACAAAATTGAAAACTTTAATGTTAAGATAACTTTGTAGAACTAAATATATCTGTGTATTTCTAGTAAAATGGGCCGTTTGAAATTCCATTAGATCAAACTATCACGATTGATGAAGGAATCGATTTTTCCTAGAGTTAATTAACTTCCGAATTCATAGTTTTCATATTAGATTATTTATTTATGTCATCAATTTTCAGCATGATTATTGTAACCGAGATACTAGTGTATGATATTTTGCCACGAAGTTAGATAATTGGGTTCTTTCATATGTAAAACAAGGAAACAAAATGGACCCATGACGATAAGGAAAGGGAGCAAGCATCTCACAAAAAATACCAATTTACGCCACTAAAATCCTAAATCAATTTATGATTTCTTGTTCTAAAAATATTTTCTACCTAGACTGCCTAGTAGATTCTATTTTGACCAAATCGGTCAACATTAAGTTAATGTTTTTCTTGTTATACGTGTCCAATTAGCATTTTTTCAGATTTTTATTTTATTTTTCAAGTAAAAAAATCTAATAATGGCTAAACGTAGAAAAACAAATTATATTTAGCATTATTTTTTAATTTTACATTAACCAGATAAGTGAAAATTGACATAATCTCCGATTTTTTTCCCTCAAGTCTACACCATATCGTATTTTAAAAAAATATCTTTATTCGAATAAACTAAAAATCAATAATTCAAAAATCTTTTTGAATATTTATCTTGAGTATTAAAAAATCATCAGGTTGTTTTGATTTGGTTTGTTTGGGATTAGTGCTAAAAAGAAAAAGAAAAAAACTAAAAACACAGAGAGGCACAATACTAACAGAAGTTGGAAAAGTTAATAACGAGTGGTGGTTATTGCTCTGTTTAGCCTTCCTTCCTTCTTCTTCTTCTCCTTCTTCTTCTCCTCTCTCTATATATACAATCACTCTCCCTCCTTCCCCAAACTCCCTTACCTCTCTTCTCTCTCTGCATTATCTCTTCGATCTCTCCAAGCTTTTACCAGGTAAAGATCCAATCTCGCTTTTTTTCCTCTCTTAGATTCCTATCTTCTCCCAATTCCGGTTCCTTCCTGTAATCTAGGGTTTTCGATTTCGGATTTCTGAACAATTCAATTTTGCCTGAGATTGCGATTTATGAACAATGGAATCTTCGGGAAATTGACGAATGCAGTAATCTACATTCTAATTAGTATTTTAACAATTCACCAGAAGAAACAATTTTGCAGACGGAATGTCGCCAATTTGTTGTGTATATCAATTTCTAGATCCAACCTTTTTGCATGAGATCCAATTCTGAATCAGTTTGATAGATCTGTGTGATTGTTCTTTGGTGCAGAATGGGAACTACCAATGGAACTGACTATGGTGCCTACACATACAAGGAGCTTGAAAGAGAGCCTTACTGGTCCTCCGAGAAGCTAAGGATATCGATAACCGGCGCCGGAGGTTTCATCGCGTCTCACATTGCTCGCCGTTTGAAGCACGAGGGGCATTACGTCATTGCTTCCGACTGGAAGAAGAACGAGCATATGACTGAAGACATGTTTTGCGACGAATTCCACCTTGTTGATCTCAGGGTCATGGATAATTGCCTCAAGGTCACTAGCGGAGTCGATCACGTCTTTAACTTAGCTGCTGATATGGGTGGTATGGGTTTTATTCAGTCCAACCACTCTGTCATCATGTATAACAATACTATGATCAGTTTCAACATGATCGAGGCTGCTAGGATCAATGCGGTTAAGAGGTCAGATTGCGTTTTCGTTGGCTTTTGAAGTACCGGGGTTTTTTTTCTTATTATTAACGGATTGGTTATGTTGCTTTGCTTCAGGTTCTTCTATGCTTCTAGTGCATGTATTTATCCTGAGTTCAAGCAGCTGGAAACTACTAATGTGAGCCTGAAAGAGGCCGATGCTTGGCCTGCAGAGGTTTGTGTTAACACTTTCATATGTTCTTTGGAAAAGATAATGGGTTTTTTCGTTTGTGACGTTATTCTTACTGTGTCATATAGCCTCAAGATGCGTATGGTTTGGAGAAACTTGCAACGGAGGAGTTGTGCAAGCATTACAACAAAGATTTTGGAATCGAGTGCCGTATTGGAAGGTTTCATAACATTTACGGTCCTTTCGGAACATGGAAAGGTAAACAAACAAACGGTATCCCAGACTATACGCTAATAACCATTGCTTGCTTACCGTTTGGTTTAACATTTTCTGTGCATATGGTTCACTTCAGGTGGCAGAGAGAAGGCTCCAGCTGCTTTCTGCAGAAAGACTCTCACTTCCACAGATAGGTTTGAGATGTGGGGAGACGGGCTTCAAACCCGTTCTTTTACTTTCATTGACGAATGTGTGGAAGGTGTACTCAGGTGAGGGCTTTAGCTCCAGTTTATTAATGATGAAATTAGTATGTTATACTTGTACATAATTTTCTGATTTTTTTTTATTTTTTAGGTTGACAAAATCAGATTTCCGTGAGCCGGTGAACATTGGAAGCGATGAGATGGTGAGCATGAATGAGATGGCTGAGATGGTTCTCAGCTTTGAGGAGAAGAAGCTTCCTATTCACCACATTCCAGGTCCAGAAGGTGTCCGTGGCCGTAACTCGGACAACAATCTGATCAAAGAAAAGCTTGGCTGGGCTCCAACTATGAGATTGAAGGTACCAATATTATAACTTAATTAGCTCATAGACCATTTGATTTTTTTCATTATGAGGGTAATGAACTGTTTTGTGTGTGACCACAATGGTTTAAACAGGAGGGGCTTAGGATAACCTACTTCTGGATAAAGGAACAGATTGAGAAAGAGAAAGCAAAAGGTGGCGATATGTCGCTTTACGGGTCATCGAAGGTGGTTGGGACTCAAGCACCGGTTCAGCTAGGCTCACTCCGCGCGGCTGATGGAAAAGAGTGAGTGGTGATTGACCACAGTACAAGCGAAGCTCAAGTAATGGCCTTATAATATATAATTAAGGGCAGCGATATGTTTAGATATACAATTAGGTAGCTTCCTAAGAAATATTTAAAAAGCAAAAATAAGTGTTTTGGATTTTGGTTTCCTCTCTTCTGATTATCTCTTTCTTTCTGTAGTAAACCCATAATTCTTACTGGCTTTTATTTTAGTTGAAAATGATTGCACTCTTAACTTTTATTGTTGTGGTCCTCTGTCATAGTATGTTCATCATCACGTGAACTTGATGTTGTGGTCCTGGCTCGGACTAGTACCAATTGGTTCAAGATTTTGTTTCCATCTTATCAATATCATGTCTTTACACATCTCTAGGGCTAAAGGATCACTCACCATTCTTTTTTTTTGTCCCCCACTACCTTTTCCCCATTCCTCGGCGATAAACGTTACACGTTATTCGCTATCGGTTAATTATAAATTTATAATTTAATTCTATCAAATTGTAACTAAACGTCACATGATACTTTAAACTAGCTCGTGTGTTATGTTCTACTTTGGAAGCTTTATTAGGTTTGGCCATGGGTCTATCGTGGCATAAGATCATACATACACTGTAAGATTTCAAAATTTTACCTAACACTTGACTTTCCGTCACAAAATAAATTCACTGATCATCCATATTCAATATCATAGACCAAATGGCAGACATAATTGGGGTGTGATATACAAATTACAATAATATACCTCAAAGGTTATGCGAAGTTGTCCTCTCTTTAAGTTAATGATTGATTTACTTACGGGGTACAATGTCTCGGTCTAGAGATTTGTAGCACAATATACCGGTGCGGCTTCGAGCAACTCTTCAAATTTCCTGAGTATATCCTTTAGAGCATCTATAAACTCATCTTTGGAAGGATCAGTGGTTTCTTTCTCTTTGTTATTCACCTGAGAAAATACGGTCTCGTAGAGGAGAGCCACTGGTTCGTTGTCTGAAGATAACGGAGGCAATCCCAACTCTTTTCCGTTCTTCTCGATCAAAGTCTTTATAAGATCTGCCCATCCCTGGTCGTCTTTCCTGTTTGAAACTTCGAGCATTGTTATCTCTACGAGATGATTCAGTTTCTTTTCGTCTGCCAGACTCTGAGAAACAATCAAGCCGGTCAAAGATCCTTGCTTTATTTCAATAACAATATACATAAATACATTGAAAGTTTCCATGTGTTCTTTAGAAATTTATAATTTTATACGCAAGGAAGAGTGAACTAACCTTACGCAGCCTTGACCCGGTAAAAACCTCAACGTTCTGGACGATTGTTATTGGTTTCTCATGAAGGATATCTGCAATTTCTTGTAGAACCGACTGTAGTAGCTCTGCAAACTGTGCTTGTCCAAGTTTTTCATCACCATCAGCATCATGCTTCTTAATGATATCATCTAAGATAGGAAACTCTGTTCCAAACAAGCCTCGTTAGGATAAAACACTAGTGGAATGTGATGAATGCAAAAGGGCAACAAAATCATAGCGAATTTCACAAATACCAAAAGCAGAGATGCGTGCAATACAACAGAAACTCTACGGTTTTGCTCAACGGTTGAAACTACTGTGACACTAGGGTATGGAAATACGCTAATTCGAAAATCTTTCTTCGAGACGAACAAGATTGAGACTGTGAAAGGCAAAATAGAAAGCACAAACCTGAGAGTGGAGGGACACCCATCTCAACGCCCATGTGTAAAAGAGCTTTTCGTATATCGCTCTTGCAGAGCTTTCCTTCATCTTCTTCATCCAAATCAGTGAATAGATTCTCTGCCAACATTGCAAAATCATCTTCATCTTCCAAAAACAGCTTCAACGTACTCCCATCCAGAATTGATACCACAACTGGAGTATCTGCCAAAACCACACTAAAACATTCACCAAAATAACCTACAGATCAATTCTATGCATCCCTATCATTGTTCTCAATTTTTCCATAAACCTAATCTATCCGATCAGATTAGCTGAAAATTAACCGGTCCAAAATTTGAATCACTATAAGACCGGTACGGTACCTTTAAGAGCATCGGCAACGGCGGTTATGAATAGTCCGAGTTTCTCTGACGCTTGTTGCCGGTTGAGCTCCGTAAGCCGGAAAATGACTTCATTCCCTGTGGTGATTCGGGAGATCGCCGCGTCTATGATGTGTGGCGGCAGTGAGAGACCGGAGAGAGATTCAGAAACCTTGGATCTAGAAATTTCAATAAGCCGAGCTCCGGTGACGCCGTGTTCGAGCTCCGGCAAGTTGAGATCGATGGATCTAAGCGATGTACCGTCGATGATCGTGAATCCGGCGTTCGACATTGAGAGAGAGCACCTGAATTTCCAGAGGTTAGGTGACGGAGAAAGACCGTTTTCAAATTTTTTTATTTATTTTGTTTTCTTTATTCAGAAGTCAAAATGTTGACTCACTACCTAATGTTCGGGATAAGGACTGATATTTCGGATATATTACGGTAATGCCATCACGAGCCTGCTATGGTGGAATTGATGAAATGGGCTACAAAATTCCTTCTTATGACATGGGCTACGAAATTATTTAGACTAGAATTCTTTTTTAATTTTTATGATTCATCTTAGTGTGGGCTACCACGATACAAAATGAACTAGTATTTATGAACAAGGGCATCAGTGACTCGCATCCCTTGTCTTTCCTGGTACGGTTGTGCCATGGCTTTCTTTCAAAGGACTGGATAGTCCGTATTTCTCATGTGTATAGGGAAGCTAACTCTCTAGCCGATGGTTTAGCTACCTATGCTTTCTCGTTACCATTAGGATTGCATTTTTTAGATCATGTTCCGCCTGAGTTAGAGGCGCTTGTGCAGAATGATGTTCTTGGGTCTGCGCGATCGAGACATGTTATGATGTAATTGTTTATGTTTATTAATAAAAAGCTGGGAGATTTTTCTCCCGGTGCACTACCAAAAAAAAAATGAACTAGTATTTCATGCAGGATAAAAAAAAGATCATATGTTTGCTTTGTTGAACAACAATTTTTCATTTCATTTTAAGTTTAAGCCGATTATATAGACGAGTAGACTTTATGAAGACTCGAAGTGAAATCTTTGCTAAAGTATCAGCCAAAACATTAGCAAGGAGAGGAATGAAGATAAAAGGCAGAGAAACAAATGAAGTTGCTAGGGAATTGATATCGAAGAGGAGTCGTGAAGCTCATTGAGCGTAAACATCTTTGAAATAGTAAATAAATGTATAATATGTGACATGCGTTTTGTTATTAATTGAACATTTGGTTGACGAAAACAATGGAAAATCCTAAATGGTTTCCTATATCTGACCTTGCCACACCAAATAATATTATACTCACTTTAGTGGGTATATATATACTTTTATTTGTCAAGACAATACAAATAACTCCGGCTTTGACAGTATCAGTATATAGAATGATGTTGTACAAGCACAACAAACTGAGAATACTGAACAAGAGATCAATGATGGTCTTACCATTGAAGAAATAACAAAGATGAGAATGTATATCTAGGCGATTTGTGATCATGGTCAAAAAATTGACGTGAATCTCGCCGTGTATGCTTTAATATTATGAAAAGTTTTTGTTATTAATTAATGTAATCTATAGATAATAAGTAAATATTTTATATGTTTGTTCGGGGTGTATTTCGGATCTTCCGTACAAAGCAATCGTAGATTTCATGAAAATATATGATATGCTTATCTGGAATATGCTGATTAGTGATGCGCTTAACATGCGGGAACATTGGGGGAACATGCACCTATTAGTTTAAGGTACGGTAGAGTGACTTGCATAAGTAATAATAGGGTTAAGAGAGTCTCGGGATAAGAAGCGGTCTCCCTCATAAAGACTCTCCGACATCCAAGTGAGTACATCGCATGACAATAGATCTGATCTAAAAATTAGTGATGGTTTAGTTTGACTCACGCCTGAGGGTCATGAAGCCATTTGATGTTTGACAATAGGATTCATGGGTAGAATAACATTCCTAGAAAGAGTGGGGTTGAAACTCCCTCCCTCTGATCGTACCGTCCAAAAACCTTTTTGGTGCATCCTATTTCAGGTCTCTTTCTCTTCGTCCACTTTACTTTACTAAAATCCTTTTCTCCTTCACCTATATTGTAGGCGAAAGGTTTTCTGTTTTGCTTCGTTATATACTTCTCATCTTGTTTCATCATCATATTATCCTTGTAGTGGTTGGCTCCTACTATGGGATGTGTTGAATGAGCTAACATATCACCAACTTCGGGAGTAGACATGCTCCACCATCATTACCTATTGGCGGAGCTAAAATAGGCCCTTAAACCCAATGCACGCCATTTCAACATAGGCAACGCATATGACACACTCATTAGTCGATAAAAAATCATCCTAACAATAGAATTTAATTTGTATTCATTTGTTTTAATAAGTATATATTATATTTTGTTCAGTTACTTTTCACAAATTTTTTTTCCTTTTTTATTTTGCCCAATTATTCTGCTTATTACATTTCAATTACTATACTTTTAAAAGTTTATCAATTAGTCTAAAGTAGGGCCAACCAGTCACATTCTAAAAGGGTCACATCTTTTAGATATGCCTTAATTAAACCTAATGCAAGACACTAGCTACATGGTTGAGTTAAGAGTAATTGATATACTCTTATGGATCAAGTGACTGAAATGAGAACCATAGCCATACAAAAAAAGAAAAGAATATTAGTACTCGTTTTTATTTAAACAGTCCAAACATTGTGGACCAAGAAAATGTGGATCGAATGAAATTGAAATATATATCGTGAAAAAACATGAACAATATTTCATGTGGTTCAGAAGGAAGGAAAGTTATATATCCAGAATGAATGAGCCTTCACGTTTCACGTTGCCCATTTACACATCCCACCAGCCAGGCTACATATCTTTTTGTTTTGTTTTTCTCCCTTTCTCTTTCTTTCTGCATTACATCTTTTTTTTTTTTAATGTTTTTTGCATTATATCAAAAAGCAATCTCATAAAAAAAAAAGGCGAAACCATACAAAAACACTGAAAATCCATAAAAATTAGAAACGAACTTCTTAAAATAGAAAATCCTCTTTCAAGTTTTGTTGCTAAAAATGCCACTATTAGTTTCTGCTAACGTTCATGAAATAAATTGTGTTACTAAAATGGATTCCGAAACATAAAATTGTGAGTGTTACTTTTTTGTTTCCTCTCCTACTATATTCTCTCGATAAGAGGTTTGGCACAAGTGTACCATGGATATAGGCAAAATTAAATGGTCCCACGGAAATGCAACTTGAATTTTTTACAGATTCTTATCCAAAGTTGATAAGTTTAGTACATTTCTGTAAACAAGTGTCACTATGAAACTATTTAGAATAATATATCTCTGTCGGATGTCTCCTCCCTTTGTAGAATGCAGAGGGAATATTAAATGGACCCACGAAATGAATCAAGTTACAAAAACAACGACGACTATACTATATTATTTTAAAACTAATTAAATCTTCTCACGACGCAAGATCAAACTTCCATATTGACTATAATACCCCTCTTGCCACGTCAGTCTGATTTGGATTTGACCCCAAAAGCGCTGGATAACTTATTTAATTCAACAAGGCAAAACACAATTTATTAGTAATTGTTATTTGCTACTTTGATCATAGAATCAACAATATTACTTGAAGCCCCTAGTCTTATATTACATTAAATCATTTTCTATCGAAATTGAATCAAAATATAACAACTTAATCAATTTTTTTTTTTTTTTACAATCCAAATTGAACCAAATTTTAACTAAAATTTTATTAGAGTACCTAAGCTAATTGAAAAAAAATAATTCATACTAAGAGAAAAGTTGTGATCTTTTCGAGTAAATCAAAAGTTTTTTCCGTGCGAATTGAAATCAACTATCGTAGTCGGGACCTTAAGGGGTAATCTGATAATTAAATAGTAACTTACAAAAAAATAAAAATAATAATAATAAAGCCGAAAAGAACAAATTATTAAATCTAAAGACTGGCCAATCGGATAAGAAGAAAGTGTTTGAAGGAAGAAGTTAAGCAAACAAAAATGGAAAAAGTTTTCTCTGTCGAAGAAATCTCCGGTTGGTCGGCGTTAGCAAAAGAAGGAACGACGGCGGTGATGAATCGCAGTGCCTCCGAATGGGCATTCCATCGCTTCATTCAAGAATCCTCTGAAGCTGCGACGGCGTGTGCCGAATCTCCTTCTCCGGTCGATTCCGACGTTTACAGAGAGTTCCTCAAAAGTAAACTCAATCTTGCTTGTGCTGCTGTCGCCATGAAAAGGGTACAAACTTCTCTCTGTTTCACTAACCCTTTTTCTGTTCAAGATAAGAGCTTTATAGATCCAAAATACTTGAGCATCAAAATACTAAAGCTTGTTTTGATCTTTTTGAGTATTAAGATGTTATTGATATGGTTTGAGACTTTATCTTTTCTCACAAGTTGATTTGAGTTAGAAGAGAAATGAGAATCAGTTTTCCTTATTGATTGGTTTGTGGTGTGTGAATACTGAAACTTGATAGGGATCTTTCATCAAACCTCAGGATACCTCTGAGAATGGTGGAGCATATACATCAAGTGCATCAGAACAAAGCTCTCTAGCTTCTTCCAAAGGTTATTATTTTAAAATACTTGTTTTGTTTGCTCATGCTAATGTGTATTAATCTGTATGCATTTTCAAATGGCAGCTGCACCAATGATGAGCAGTGGTATAACAAGTGGATCTGAGTTCTCTGGTGATGAAGAAGAAGCTGATGGTGAAACAAATATGAACCCTACCAATGTTAAGCGTGTGAGAAGGTACAAAAATCTATCCCCATCTTTAAATATCCTCTCTTAAGACAAATTCTTGCTTGAACATGGATCATTGTTATTACAGGATGCTCTCTAACAGGGAATCAGCAAGACGGTCCAGAAGACGAAAGCAGGCACACTTAAATGAGCTAGAGACACAAGTATGTTGATTTCTTTCTCCTTCAACTTTCTTGGCTTACTTATTATATGTTTGGAAACTCAAACTTTTAGTGGAATAATTGGATAATTAAACAAACATTTTTAGTGTTTGTGGTATTTTTGGAAACCAAAACGTTCAAAGTGTGGTATTCTAAGGAATTTCTCGAATATAGTAATTTCTTTTCCTCTGGCAGGTTTCGCAGCTCCGTGTAGAGAATTCGAAGCTCATGAAAGGTCTAACCAGCGTAACTCAGACATTCAACGACGCAGCTGTAGAGAACAGAGTTTTGAAAGCCAATATCGAGACATTACGCGCAAAAGTAGGTAAATGTAAATACATTTCTTCCTCTAACGGTAACAAAAACTCACTTTTGGAACATGTTTGTTTGTTTTTCAGGTGAAAATGGCTGAAGAGACAGTGAAGAGAATCACCGGTTTCAATCCAATGTTACACACTATGCCTTCTCGTGTTTCTACGGTCTCTCTTCCTTCAGAGACATCAAATTCTGCTTTAGACACAAGGGTCCAAGTGACCACACCAGAGAGCAGCTCAAGCAACAAAAGCAAGGCCTTGATCGGATGCAAGATGAACAGAACAGCTTCGATAAGTAGAGTTGCGAGCTTGGAACATCTACAGAAACGTATTCGAAGCGTTGGAGATCAGTAGCTGCTGCTTAGAAGAATCTTGACTTTGTAACATTATCAAGAAAGAAAGAAAGAGAGATTCTTGGACAAAGTCATATGTATTCTGTAAAGAATTGTCTTGGTTTTTTCTTTTAACACTTTTGAAGTACTGCTACACTTAGTTATTATCTCTGACTCTCTGTCTTCTTTTTAATTTCCAACATCTGCAAATTTGTTTGTATCTTGTAATTACTTCAAAAGTTTAACAAAGGAATGATCAAATACAACCTTCATCCCTTTTATCTAGTGAGCTCAAACTTTTAAATCTTGTGGAATAAATTATGTTTATTTGCGAAATTGATTCTAATTGATTGAGATGTCACTTAATATAGCAGAAAGTTTGGGAATATTTTTCATTAATTCTCTAGATTTTTTTACAAAAAACTTACAAGATAACTAGCAGCTGGGAAGATATTAATTTTGTTGTTTTTTTTTTGGGTGGAAATATTAGTTTTGTTGTAGCTAAAAAAAGTAAAATACTGTATAGTTAAATTAACAAAATAATCTAATTTTTTTTAAAAATTAACAAAATAATTTTAAATTAAATCCTAAATCCGAAATTTGAAGGCCAAAAATTCTTAATTTTAAAAGATTTAGCATATTATTAAAAAATAATTTTTAAAAGTGAAATGTTTGTAATTCCCCACATCGCTTTATTGCTTTTATGTTATGTTTTATTTTACTAGTATATTTGTAAGCTAAAAAAAAAAGCTTTATATACTAGTAGTTTTTCATTTTATTTTTAAATGGGAATTTGGAACTGCGACAAAAAAATAATAATAATGGGAATTTGGGGAATTCTGGGTATTGGATAATTGAAAGAAAAACAGAGATAGCTTTAGAACCAGAAGAAAAATAGAGCGAGCACTTAGTAGTAATGGCGACATCTGTTGCGACTCTTCTATCTTCTCCCCTACCATCATCATCCCTTTCTCTGCCTCTCTCATCATCTCGCTCTCTCTTCTTCTCCAATTGCTTCACAGTCACGACCCGACCCAATACCCGTTCTTTCACCCTGACCCGACCCAGAATCCGACCCGAGCAGACGAGAAAGCAACTCACTTGTAACGCCCTCTTTGGTCTCGGTGTTCCTGAGCTCGCCGTGATTGCTGGCGTCGCTGCCTTGCTTTTCGGACCTAAGAAGCTCCCTGAGATCGGCAAGAGTATTGGCAAAACCGTCAAGAGCTTTCAACAGGTTTTGCTTCTCAAAGTCGCCTTGTTTCTGTTTCTTGTCCCAATTCATGTGAAAAAAACTTGTTTGATTGTAGCTGGAATTGAAGGAGGAAAGTGTTTTTGTATCTCAATTGCTTAGTTACTGTATGAGAATTGTGTCTTGATATGTGAGGAATTGATAAGAAAAATTGGGAAATTGCTGTACAAGTATAGATCAAGAATCAAACATTCATTTGTTTGTAAACAGTTCACCTTATGGCAATTGTTCTGGCTCATGGTTATATGAGATATGTTGTTATCTTTTTACTTGTACTGATGAAGCCTTTTTTGTGTAATGCAGGCTGCGAAAGAGTTTGAGTCTGAGCTGAAGACGGAACCTGAAAATTCGGTTGCTGATTCATCTTCGGTAGCAATGAGCGACAAAGAAGAAGAGAAAACTGAGGTTTCCTCAAGCTCAAAGGATAATAATGTATGAAGATGAGACTTTAGAGTTTACTTTTTTCCTGTAGCTACAACAATTTGTGTGATGAGATGAGTTTAGAATCAATTACTCTTTTCAGAGGAAGCAGAGTAGTCTTCCTATCAAAGTTGGCTCCATCAGTTTGTGTTTGAATCTATAAAAGCTCTTCATCTTAAGAAGAACAAAAACATCGAAATGGTGGAACTGAGACAAAACAAAGTACTAAATTCTCCATGACACTCTTAAGATCTTGTTCTGGTTGTTACAAATTCCATAACTAAATGAAGCACAAGAGTTATATTGTCTAGAGAGAATATCTCACTGAGCTAGTTTCTGTCTCTTAATTCTCTCTAGAGCACCTAGCTTCTCAGCTGCACCATTCTCACCACCTTCTGAAGCTTTTTCACCATCTTCATCTCTCTTTCTAGCAAGTCCTCCAAACACAGCAGCAGGAACTTCTTTCTGAGCTATCTCCACTCTGTCTTCTCCATCAGACTCATCATCGCTCTCATCAGGAAGATCAATATCTTCTCCATTCCCTGTAACTGGTTTCACCTGGTTCTCGCCCACCTGCGATCCTGCACTTACAAACCCAACTCTTCTTACACCATCTTTCGATGCATCTGTGGTGGTAGACGTTGGAGCCGAGAGCTGCCTCTCAAGAGCAGCCATCTCATCTTCTGGTAAACCTGCCTTCTTCAGCTCATCTTTTGCCTCTTCCACATCTACCATCTTATCCTTTTGCATCATGTTCTCAGGTAGAATGAAATGAGTCTGAAACAAATACATCAAATACGATAAGTCAGCTTCCGATTGTTAAAAAACTACAAGAAATGGATTCTCAGATTGGCAAAAACAATCAAAAGAGAGCTGACCTGACTGTAGCTTGCGGAGACACTTCGCTTGATTCGAAGCATTTCTCTGTAGGTGTCTTCGTTTCCATGTTGAACCTCAAATTCATGCCATTTGTTCCAGAATTCAGGGTCTGACCTTGGATCCGCAAACTGAGAGGCATACTTGTACAATGCACGAGCACGATCAATTTCTCCCAAGCTTCTCTCCAGTTCTGCAAATTTAATGCACATGATCTTCACATCCTTGTGAGGTAACCCAGATTCTATTGCTTGCTCATATATCTCCCTAGTTCTAGGAACACCAAATATCTCTGCTGCACGAGAAATGTAAATCTCGTACATCTCAAGCCTCTGGGCTTCAGGAACTTTTTTGGTTGCTTCCTCGTAAACTTTCATGGCTCGCTTGGCCAGACCATAATCCTCTTCTAGTTTCGCATACTGAAGGTACAAGGTCCTCACAGCATCAGATGGAGCCTGAAAGAAACATAAACACAAAATTATATCACAGGCATTAAAAGACAAGTTTTCTGAGTAACTTGCCATTTAAAGGATAGAGATGAGCTTACCATTGAAACAGCATGCTCAAACAACTCCCTCGCTCGCTCCAGCTTTGTCTTCCCATACCGCTTGACAAACTTTGTAAGATAAGTAACCCATATGTCTTTCACATGAGGATACTTGAATATCTTGACACCTCTTTCATAAACCTTGAAAGCATCTTCAAAGTACTTATTTTCCTCAAGAAGGTAAGCATAATTCAAAATGATCTGAGGCGTAGCTATTCTTAAATCTAATATTTGCTCATAGACTGCTCTTGTCGATTCTAAAGTCCCCAGACTTTCCTCCAAATCAACATAAAAGGACCAAAGCCTCAAGGATTTATGCAGCTTCATCTGAACTGGTTCATTCCCAGCGACTTTCCGTCTGACTTCTACTGTTGGTACAGCTGTAGCACGCTTCATATGCTTTAATGCATCATTGAAATTTTTGTGCCTCAACTCCATCTCAGCCCACTCACACCAGACGCTGGCAAGATGATCCACGGTTTTGTAGTTTACCTGGACTGCCTTATCAAAAATTACTCTCGTATTGTGAAGGTCTCCGTGGTTCTCATACAACTTGGCAAAAGCAACCCACAACGTGTGAGGCTTCCCAACTGCTTTCATAGGATCCACAGTTCTCACTGCTTCCGTGTAAGTGAGAATCTGCTTTGCTGCGTTTCCCTCAAATATTTTGACTCTACGATGCCATTGCTCAACATTGTGCGGATTTTGCCTAAGGAGCACACTATTTGCTAGTGCTGGTCTTCTGTTCATCAGTTCTTCCAAGCGAGCCAGTCTCAGATCAACATCATTATCATCATTCAACCAAAACCCATTCAGTATCTTCCTCTGTAGCTCTTTTACCGACAAAGAAAAATTGAGACGGACATCCTCATCATCGTCTACACCATTCTCTTCAGTCTCGTCTTCTTCATCGCTTGAACTCATCATCTCCATCTTTTTAGCGACCGTACTTTCCTCAAATCTTGAATAAGTATCAAATATAACACTGAAGTCTCTCACGGTTACTACTTTCATCATACCCTCCTCATAGATATCCCTGGCTTTCTCCAGCAAATTCTTCCTAATGTAATAATCCGCAAGAGACGTCCACAGTGATCCCACTTCGTCTGTGAATTTCCTAATACCTCCCCTGATGATAGCATCGACATTAAGACCCGAAATAACATTCGCATGATGCACAAGAAGCTCACACAACTCCATCCACAGTTTATGCTTCGTCTTCCCTTTAATCGAATAAAACTTGTCATCATTCAGCACAGAAGCCAATCGTTCTGCAGATTCTTGCCAACGAGCGGATTTCACAAGAAACTCAATAAATTCCTCAATGTGACTAGGATCATACATTAGATACCTTCGATAAACCCTAAGCGAGGTCTCAATAGGAATACCCTCCTGACTCACAAACACAAGATAAGGCTCCCAAATCCTATCGTGTTGCGTAACAGGCAAAGCACAAAGCGCACGGTCAAAAGTTCTACGAGTCCGAGTTATTAATCTCTGCACCGTAAGGGTCTGCAGATACATAACCCAAATCCTAGGCATCTTATGCATAGTAACAAGAGCTCTTTCAAAAGTATTGTTAAGGGTTTCATACTGAGGATGAGTAACAGGCAAATTCCTAACGATATCGAGTCTTTCACGCAGATAAGCGTACCACAACTTGTAGCTTCCAGGAAGTGCTTTCAAGGCACGCTCGTAGATAATGAATCGGTTTTTGAAAGGAGACTCAGCTTTAGCAATCAAATACCTCCACCAAAGCTTCAAGCTGAATGGATTCCGTATAATCTCTTCTTCGTATACGAGATCTTCCTGAGAAGGATAGAGATCTTTGGAAATAGCCATATCGTTTAGATCTACACTGGGAAAAAAAAGGGGGCAGGAATGTGAGAGCTAGTTCAATGAAACCACAGAGAATTGCGAAAGCTAGATTAGTTTCGGAAAACTTACCGGAGACGAAGAGGAACTATTCGACGGCGCTAAGCTGGAGAACAGCAAACGACGGTGAAGGTTTTTTTCCGGCGTCGAAATATTTTTTAGGGTTGGGGGAAAGAAAAAAAAAATTGTTGTCTTCTTTTAAGTAATAAGTGTTATAAATTTAGTTTATATTTGTGCTAATACCAAATTACCCCTATGCCGATCGAGTCACATATTCTCATGCCCAATCTGATTTGAGATAATCGACCTTACCCGGTAATTTTAGTAAATTCCATTTCTTATGCTCTTATTTTTTTTGGTCGGGAACCGAGAGACAAAAGAGCGCCTCCCGGAATATATTATTCAAAAACAAAATAAAAATAATTACAAATAAAATCGTCTTGGTCGTGTAGATCCAAGACTATCCTCCAAAAAGATTCCACATCAGGTGGAACCGTAGGGAGGAAATGAAATCCTAAAGAAAGAGTAAAAGCATAATTCGCCAATCCATCTGCCACCTGATTAGCCTCCCTGTAGACGTGCGTAACTCGAACTATTCAGTCCTTTCGAAGAAAGCCATGACACAAATGCACCAGGAAAGACAGCGGATGAGTATCACTAATCCCTGTCGTGAGAAAATCAACCACCAATTTCGAATCCACTTCCAAAACCACTCGCAGAAGCCGCTTTTCCCAGGCAATATGGAGTCCGTAGTAAACTCCCCATAACTCCGCTAACGGTGCTGAACATCTCCCAATATTAAGAACAAATCCTCCACACCAACTCCCCTCCGTATCCCTAAGGACTCCACCTGCTGTAGCTAAACCCGGATTACCACGGGAAGCACCATCTGTATTTAGTTTGATCCAAGTCTCCAAAGGAGGGGTCCAACCTATCAGTCTCTCCTCCGGCTCTCTCAGTCCTCTCCCTGTTGGGAATGTCCTGAAATCACACTTGTAATCACTCCAGTGATAGTTGTAATGTCGAGATTAGACATTCATATGATACTAGGTGATCATGACGTTTTGCTAGAAACCTCTGATGATCTATGAGTTATGAACTCATTGCTAGTGTTATATGATCCTACATGGTCACACACCTAAGCAAATAGGATGCGCTTTATATGGGAATAATCATTAATGTAATGATCCAAATGATGTGTATTTGATACACATTATTTTAGTGTTTTAAAGAGTGTGTCGATCGACACACATGGGTTGTGTCGATCGACACGAGTTAAATCCGAAATAGGGATTTCGGTTTAACGACTTAATTAATTCTGACTCGGTTCAGGATAATTAGGTTTTTCTCCAGGGCCCATATATAGAGATATGAGGCACGACCTGAAAAAAAAAGATCTTTCTGATAGCCGTCACTCGGAAACACTAAATCCCTAAAGAGATCTGATCACCGGTTCTAGCATTCCGGCGGATTCCTATTTGTGTGCGTGTGGACTATCCGTAGAGGCATAGCGTTTGACGTGCTCGTAATCTCGATTCCCTGCTAATTCCGCTGCAAACTCCAGGTATAATCGAGATCCAGTTTTTCAGTTTATTCGTTTACAAACCCTAGATCCTAGGAAAAGGAACTGTAACGTAGGTGGATTAATAGAGATTAATCTGGGTAACCTAGTACAAATTCCTACAGTGGTATCAGAGCCTTAGGGTTTAACGTATTAATCTGTTGAACAGTAATCGAATTTGATCTAGTTAAATTTGCAAAATCGTTTTGTCATGAAACTGCTCAAATCGCATAAGAACCCTAGTCGTGTCGATCGACACAATGGTTGTGTCGATCGACACGTCTGTATCTGCCTTGCATACGATGAACCGGTTCAATTGGATTGAATCGGTTATCGCGCTTGGTTAACAAATCAATTAAACCGGTTAATTTCGGTTTATAGCGATTTGGTTCGTGTCGATCGACACAAATGTTGTGTCGCTCGACAGAGACCAGAATCGACCCGGTTCAATTGGATTGACCGGTTATCGATCCGGTTCAATTGGATTGACCGGTTATCATAAAATTGATTTGGTTTGGTTCGTGTCGATTGACACAAATGTTGTGTCGCTCAACAGAGACCAAAACCGACCCGGTTCAATTAGATTGACCGGTTATCGATCCGGTTCAATTAGATTGACCGGTTATCGAAGATTGAATCTGGTTTGGTCATGTCGATCGACACAAATGTTGCGTCGATCGACACAGACCGGTTATTGGAATTTTGTGTCGGTTATCGAATCCGGTTCAATTGGATTGATCGGTTTTCGATGAACTGTAACAGAAGAGTAAGTGTCGATCGACACTAAGGTAGTGTCGATCGACAACTTATGCAGATTGATGGTTAGTGAACCTGAAATCGAATAACCGAAGCGGATTTAATGAGATTGGGTTCCTGAATGCATATATGATATGTATTGAGGATTAAATGTTCAGTTCCTCGAATAAATATCAAGTGTTCTGGATGTCTTCCCGATCTTGTCAGCTGTCAAGGCTCTTTTCATTGCGCGATAGGCTTGCAGTGCAAGGTATCTGCAGTGACATGAGTGAGGCAGTAGGTAATTGAGTTGATGGGCTTGCAGTGCATGGCATCAACTATTACATGACATAAGAGATTGGTTTGCTTGAAAGGGCTATCAGAAGTTCTGGGCCCAGAGACATCAGGTGGTTAGAACATAAGATGTTTTATCCACAACCAAGAGTCATATTGGATATGATTAGCAAAGTGTTGCTTACCTGTATAGCTAAGATTTGAGTAACAGCCAGTGGCTTGCTCGGGTTTTAGTGAAACATGGATCTTGGATCATTATATTCTTTTGAGGAAATATAGTTTGAATATAATGCGAGTTTTCTTAATTGTTAAGTTTACTCTTTTGTTGAACATCATAACTAACCCTCTACCTCTTTTGTTTCAGCTATGTCAAGCTCTAACAACACTTTCTCCATAAGATTCGTCCTTGAGAAGGACAAGTTGAAAGGATCTAATTTTGTTGAATGGTATCGGAATCTGAGAATTGTTCTCAGACAGGAGAAAAAGGAATATGTCCTTGATAAAGTTCTCCCCGAGAAGTACCGTTCCAATGCTTCACAGACAGAAAAGAATGCTTGGGATAAGCATTCTAATGATGTGGTCGATGTGACTTGTCTGATGCTGGCTACCATGAACTCAGATTTGCAGAAGCAATATGAGAACGTGGCGTCGCCCATCGAGATAATCACTAGCCTGAAAGCTATGTTTCAGGAGCAAGCTCGAATTGAGAGATACCAGACGGTTAAATCTCTAGTTGAGTGCAAGCTGCCAAGTGATGCTCCAGTGAGTCCCCACGTCATCAAGATGATGGGTTATATTGATAACTTGGGGAAACTGGACTGTCCTATTAGCCAAGAGTTGGCTACTGACATCATACTACAGTCACTGCCGCCAAGCTATAATACGTTCATTATGAACTATAATATGAATAGCTTGACGAAGACATTGACTGAGTTACATGGCATGCTCAAGACAGCTGAGCCAAACATCAAGAAGGGTGCCCCAAATGTGCTTATGGTACAAGGGGGCAATAAGTTTAAGAAACCCGGCAAAGGCAAGGGAAAGGGCAGGAGCGTCCAGGTTATGAACCAGGACAAACCTGCGCCGACTCCTAAGCCAAAGGCTGGCCCTTCTGGTGCTGATAAATGTCATTTCTGTAATGAGCCGGGGCATTGGAAAAGAAATTGCAACAAATTCCTGGAAGGTTTGAAGAACAAAAAGAAGACGTACGAGACGACTTCTCCAGGTATTTATGTTATTGAAGTAAATGTTACTTCTACAGGTTCTACCTCATGGGTATTAGATACCGGTTGTGGTGCTCACATTTGTATTAATGTGCAGACACTAAGCAATAGTAGGACGCTGAAGAAAGGGCAAGTGGAGCTGCGAGTCGGGAATAGAGCAAAGGTTGCTGCGTTGGCCGTGGGCACTTATCATTTGTCTTTGCCTTCGGGTTTGGTTTTAGAATTAAACAATTGCTATTATGTACCTGCGATAAGCAGAAACATCATTTCTGTTTCCTGTTTGGATTTAGAAGGATTTGATTTTGCTATTAAGAATAAATGTTGTTCTTTCAATCGTGATGGTATGTTTTATGGTAGCGGCCCATTAGAGAATGGGCTTTACGTTTTACACCAATCAATGCCCGTATATAACATAAATGCTAAGCGGTTTAAGTCCAATGACGAAAACCCAACTTTTCTCTGGCACTGTCGTTTGGGTCACATAAATGAGAAACGCATACAGAAGCTCCATAGTGATGGACTTTTAGGCTCATTTGATTATGAATCATGTGAGAAATGTGAATCTTGTTTGATGGGCAAAATGGCAAGGGCCCCTTTCAACAAACCAAATGAAAGGGCCAGTGACTTATTAGGCCTTGTACATACAGATGTATGCGGCCCGATGAGCATAAGTGCTAGAGGAAACTATCAATACTTTATTACCTTTACTGATGATTTCAGTAGGTATGGCTATGTCTATCTAATGAGACACAAGTCGGAATCCTTTGAGAAATTTAAGGAGTTCCAGAATGAAGTAGAGAACCAACTTGGCAAAAGTATTAAAGCTCTTCGATCAGATCGTGGAGGAGAATACTTAAGTCAAGAGTTCAGTGATCATCTGAGAGAGTGTGGAATTGTTTCACAGCTCACTCCTCCTGGAACACCCCAATGGAATGGAGTTTCTGAGAGGAGGAATCGGACCCTATTGGATATGGTTCGATCAATGATGAGTCACACAGACCTTCCATTATCCTTTTGGGGATACGCTCTAGAAACGTCTGCGTTTACACTAAACAGAGTCCCATCAAAATCAGTTGCGAAGACACCACATGAGATGTGGACTGGAAATGTTCCAAGTTTGTCTTTTCTGAAAATTTGGGGTTGTGAAGCTTATGTAAAACGTTTAATATCCGATAAGCTTGCACCCAAATCTGATAAGTGATTTTTCGTTGGTTATCCTAAGGAAACCAAGGCGTACTACTTCTACAACCGTTCTGAGAACAAAGTGTTTGTTGCTCGGGATTGTACTTTCCTGGAGAGAGAGTTTCTTCACAAGAAGAATAGTGGGAGTAAAGTACTACTCGAAGAAGTTCAAGAATCACAGGAACCTGCACAACCTTATCAGGAAGAGCAGCAGGTGGAACCACAAGGAGTTGTGGAACCTGAACCACAAGGAGTTGTGGAACCTGCGCCTGTGATGCCTGAAGTTCGCAGATCCAGAAGGATTCGTCACGAACCCGAGAGATACTACGGTCTTCTCGTGAACGACTGTCATGACTTGTTGATCATTGACAGTGACGAGCCTACGAATTTCGAAGAAGCAATGTTGGGCTCTGACTCCGAAAAGTGGCTTGGAGCCGCTAGATCCGAAATGGGATCCATGTCAGAAAACCAAGTATGGTCCTTGGTAGATTTACCCGATGGTGTAAGACCCATTGAGTGTAAATGGATCTTCAAAAGGAAGATTGACGAGGATGGGAATATTCAGATATTCAAAGCTAGATTAGTGGCTAAAGGTTTCAAGCAAATTCATGGTATTGACTATGATGAGACCTATTCCCCAGTCGCTATGCTTAAATCCATTCGGATACTCCTAGCAACTGCCGCTTATTATGATTATGAGATTTGGCAGATGGATGTGAAAACAGCTTTCCTTAACGGAATTCTGGAAGAGGATGTGTATATGACACAACCTGAAGGTTTCACTGATCCTAAGAATGCTGGGAAAGTATGCAAGCTTCATCGATCCATTTATGGATTGAAGCAAGCATCAAGGAGTGGGAATCTTCGTTTTGATGAAGCAGTCAAAAAGTTTGACTTTATCAAGAACGAAGAAGAACCATGTGTATACAAGAAGACTAGTGGGAGCGGAGTTGCATTTCTTTTACTGTATGTAGATGACATACTTCTTCTCGGAAATGACGTTCCATTGCTTCAGTCTGTCAAGACTTGGCTTGGAAGTTGTTTTTCCATGAAAGACATGGGTGAAGCCGCGTACATTCTTGGAATTAGAATCTATAGAGACAGATTAAATAGGCGAATTGGATTGTGTCAGGATACTTATATTGATAAGGTATTACACAGATTCAATATGCAAAATTCCAAGAAGGGCTTCACGCCTATGTTGCATGGCGTTATTCTTAGCAAGAAGCAGTGTCCTTCGACACAAGCTGAGCGGAAACGAATGAATAGGTTTCCTTATGCTTCGGCAATAGGATCTATAATGTATGCCATGCTCTGTACTCGTCCAGATGTTGCTTGTGCCTTAAGCATGACGAGTAGATACCAATCTGATCCAGGTGAGTGTCACTGGACAGCAGTCAAGAATATCCTCAAGTATTTGAGAAATACTAAGGATAAGTTCTTGGTATATGGAGGAAGTGATGAGCTAGTCATAAGTGGATTCACGGATGCAAGTTTTCAGACGGACAGAGACGATTTCCGGTCTCAGTCTGGTTATGTCTTTTGTCTGAATGGCGGTGCAGTAAGTTGGAAAAGTTCCAAGCAGAGCACTGTAGCTGATTCCACTACTGAGGCTGAATACATTGCCGCTTCGGAAGCAGCAAAGGAAGCTGTTTGGATCAAGAAGTTCGTGTCTGAACTTGGTGTGATTCCTAGTATCTTGGAGCCTGTAGCATTGTTTTGTGATAACAATGGAGCAATTGCTCACGCAAAGGAACCAAGATCTCACCAGAAATCCAAACACATAGAGAGGAGATATCACTTGATTCGTGATATAATTGATAGAGGAAATGTGAAGATCAGTCGAGTTCCCACGGATGAGAATGTCGCTGATCCTCTGACCAAGCCCCTCCCAAGACCTAAGCATGACAGTCATACGGCTGCTATAGGACTGAAGGAAATTAAGATGTGATCTTGATTTTAGTGGGAGTTGTCTTGTTTTTGGTTAGGTTTTAATGTTCTTGTAATCACACTTTGATTATTTTAATGAAATATGATTTCGGTATTATTTAACTGTGTTTTTAAATAATGAGTCCCAAAGTAATTTATGACATTCTATAGGTCATCAAGTTGAGGACTTGATCATGAAACCCTATGAGAATTAAATGACATAGATTATATTTGTCCCTGGTCGAGGTTGTTAATGTGGGACACTAACAACCGCGTGAGACTAGCATGTGAGGTGACTGATGACTAAGTTTCATGGAGTCATTAATAAGAGTATTAAAGTCAATCACATAGATATATGTTGGAGAACATATGATCGGACATGACCCGCTAATGAGAACTCTACAGGAAATTAGGTGTCATGAGAGATTCTCATAACGACTATAGAGTATAGTCCTTAGACCTGAGTTCATCATGATTTCTTACATATGAATTGGTCCGCTTTGACAATGTCAAACGTTATCCGTTACAGGTGACAATAAAGGCATTGATTGGGCGTATCATGAAGTGTGTGAAGGAACAGGGATGGAACAAGATGGGATTTGTCCCTCCTGGAAAACGGGAGATAAATATCTCAGGGCCCATCGAAGATTTGATACTGAGGAATGTGTGGCCGCACTCGAACGAGCTGAATGTCAGTTGTTTGTATTGTTAGTATAAATCGGAGTTCGATGAACATGATTTTGGTTGAATAAGGATGACACGGTACTTGCCTTATGCCATATCGAGATATAGCGACAAAGGGATTATTAGAATAGTTGATTCCAGTACAAGTGGGAGATTGTTGGGAATGTCCTGAAATCACACTTGTAATCACTCCAGTGATAGTTGTAATGTCGAGATTAGACATTGATATGATACTAGGTGATCATGACGTTTTGCTAGAAACCTCTGATGATCTATGAGTTATGAACTCATTGCTAGTGTTATATGATCCTACATGGTCACACACCTAAACAAATAGGATGCGCTTTATATGGGAATAATCATTAATGTAATGATCCAAATGATGTGTATTTGATACACATTATTTTAGTGTTTTAAAGAGTGTGTCGATCGACACACATGGGTTGTGTCGATCGACACGAGTTAAATCCGAAATAGGGATTTCGGTTTAACGACTTAATTAATTATGACTCGGTTCAGGATAATTAGGTTTTTCTCCAGGGCCCATATATAGAGATATGAGGCACGACCTGAAAAAAAGATCTTTCTGATAGCCGTCACTCTGAAACACTAAATCCCTAAAGAGATCTGATCACCGGTTCTAGCATTCCGGCGGATTCCTATTTGTGTGCGTGTGGACTATCCGTAGGCATAGCGTTTGACGTGCTCGTAATCTCGATTCCCTGCTAATTCCGCTGCAAACTCCAGGTATAATCGAGATCCAGTTTTTCAGTTTATTCGTTTACAAACCCTAGATCCTAGGAAAAGGAACTGTAACGTAGGTGGATTAATAGAGATTAATCTGGGTAACCTAGTACGAATTCCTACACTCCCCCCAGCAACTAAAAAATTAGCCACATGAACTTCCTTCGCTTGATCCTTGACAAATCTGACTCGATCCCGACACCGTCTCATCTCACCAAACACATTACTGCAACGCCATTTCCAAGCCCACCAAATTGACATTGCGAATAACGTCGACCACGGTGTATCATACACAAGAGACCCATCACTCAGATTCGTATAGATCCATTCTAGAAAACTCATACCAAAGAAAGCTTGTTGTCTCCGCGCCGGAACAATCCGAGACCAAATCCCTAACATTGCCGGACAATCTCGGAGAATGTGGAGAATAGTCTCGAAGCCTCCTCGACACACCGAGCACACCTCCGAATCACATAAATGACGACGCTTCCGTTCCACATTTGTCATGAGAACTTGATGTCCGACAAGCCAAATGAAGACAATTCATCTTCCGTTCCACATTTCTTATGCTCTTATTGTTAAATGGGAAGTAGGTTAAGTGAAAAAGCTTAGTTGTTATAATTTTATTAGCTTAAAAATATAACATGGAATGATGATGTGGAATGATGACATGGCTTAAAATGGTTAGATTAATAATTTATTGTTTTGGTAAATTATTAAATAAATAATGAGAATTAAATTATTCATTAATAGATCCAAAAAATTCAAATTTGATCGTATCTTAATATAATAATATAACAGAAAACATATAACAAAAAAATTCAAATTTGATTGCAATCTATTTGATCGTATTTTAAGGAAAATAGATATTTTTCAAAACAATAAATTAAATATTACTACCTATATTAGCTACCCATTTAAAACAAAATTCCAAATCATAACAATTTTTTCGTCTAGTTTACGCCGTAAAATCTTCCTTACCAAATAATTTTAAGATTGCAATCTTAAGCAAATATTTTCCACAAAATATTATAATTACCAATTTCACTATATAATGAGTGCCATGTTCAAGCTCAACACATTGCATCTTAAACATTTTGAATTTTACTCTATTTTGTATTTTTTATAAAGTTTTAATATTTGGCTCTTTAATTTACTAATCTCGTGTGAATGTTTGATTCATGTGCATGAGAATAATAGTAGATCTGGGATGGAGGTAACATTGGATGACTATCAAAAATCTGTTGAATTCTACATACTTAAAATGTCATAATAAGTAAGTAAATGCAATAACAAAACATTCTCAAGGTACTGAAGAAATCAAAGCTTGATAAAAGCCAGATGTAATTTACGTGGCTATGTTTGTGTTTGTTTTGATCATAGTTGGAGAAGGTTTTGAAACTGGAGAAAAGAGCAAGCGATCATAAGCAAAAGAAAATTGAAGAGGTAGGTGTTAAATCACGGGTCTTCCCTTTTGGTCAGGAGTAGATTAACGGTCAAAGTTAGAGACTTCCGAAAATGAGTCTTCAAGATTAGAAAAGATCATATAGAATTTTAACTTTTGAGATCCTATATATTTCACGAGAAAAAAAAGAGCAATTAAGTTTAGCAAGGATATCGTGGAGATTAATTGTATATAGTATTGGTTTATCAAACCGTAGCAAATGAGATTAACATAAATATGCAGGAATATGCAGGACTAAAAAATATGAGATCACTTTGGAAGCATATACAATGGTACCCAAAAAATTAACCTTCACGCCAAGAGACGCTTACAACAATGTTTATATATACAACTCAAATCCAAATATCAATTGTTTATGCCAAAAACGGTTGATTCATGTATTCGCAAACATACTTCAAAAAGTAGAAAATAGTGGAACAAAGTCTTTTGCTCAGTATTCCTCACAAACTATCAATCCCATAGAAAAATTTATGAAGTGGTTTGTATTTTAAATTATGGACATTTGGCAAGATTAAGACATAAAACCGAATTTGCTTATAAGTAGACTCCACATCTATTTCAGTTATTGACCCTAAACTTATTTCTAAGAAGTTCCATGTATTCATAATTAATTTCTTAAAAAAGTAATATCTATAATATTAATATCTTAAATACATATAAGTTTTAAACTAAACACATGTATATTTAAATACAATTGTGTTATTAAATGCTAAAATTAAATTATTTTCTAAAATAAATTCATACCCGCACACGGTGGGAAGTCACTTAGTTTCTTATTAACGCAGCAAACGCAAATTTAAGAAAATGAAATATAAGTAATTTGTTTTTTTTTTTTTTTGGGAATTGATGGTAATTTTGTAAAAAAAAATTTTATGTTCAGAATTTCACAAGCAGTGTATCATTGAGCTAAAATTATATCTATTTACAATACAACAAATCTTCTATATATTAGAGAAGAAACATTTTGTGTCACTTTTGCTTATAAGTCAATCTCATAACTTTTTTAACATTTGTCTATTTTCATTTATTTAATTCTCATATTTTCATTACCAAACACATTTATTTTCTAAATATTTATTACAATTATTCTAAATCTAATTGCCAAATACATTTGAATATTCCTAAACTTGCCAAATACATTTAAACTATTATCCTAGTAGAATTGGTGAAGTTAAAATCATGTTTTAGATACAACAAATTAAATTATGTGTGATTCTCCATTCTTTAATCGTTCATAATATGGCTTAGATTTTCTTCTCGGTGATTTGATTAGTTGCGGCCCTACTAGATCTCTAACCATGTTGTACTTTATTATATAAATCGTTAGTTTTGTTATATTTATCTTGTTGCGTTCTATAGGTTCTGGAGCCAAGACTAAAGTTTGGCTTGATAAATGGTTGAAGAAAGACAATCCTCGCCCACCATGTCATAAGCAAAGTTTATTTGATTTAGAGCTTAATGTGGATGATCTGATGGATGCTCATGGCTCATGGCTCATGGAGAATGGATTTATTGCATGATTTGTTTCCTCCTGATGACGTGAACCAAATGGTTGCAATGCATACATGCTACATTTGGGCGTATAATCAACATGGGGTTTATCAGTTAAAAGTGGGCAGTGACAAATTTAGAAATATATTTTACCGGGGTCAAAACTTTATATAACTCTTTTATCGTACAAATATAATCACAAATATATCACTACAAGAAAACAGGGCATATTCCGACGGTCAAAACCGTCGGAAATCCGTCGGAATGGAACCTATTCTGACGGTTCTGGTCCGCCGGTTCTATCTCGTCGGAAATTAAAATCCGTCGGAAATACGTCGGAAAAACCAACGGATTCCTGACGGAACACGGATAACCGGAATCCGTTGACACTCCGTCGTAATACCGTCAGAGGTTAGATTTCCGACGGCCAAGGAAGCCGACGGATTTCCGACGGTTTAAAAAGCCGACGGGTTTCCGACGGCAAAAAAACCAACGGATTTCCGACGGCCAAGACACCGACGGAATTCCGACGGATTTATAAAACCGACAGATTTCCGACGGATTTGTAATTATTTTTTTTAAAAAATATTTTTTAATAAATATATTAAATTAAATGAATTATTAAAAAAATTTAAATTAAAAATCAAAATTAAATTAAAATTAAATTTAAATTGTTTTAAAACCAATCTAAAGTTTTACATAAAAATTAAAAAGTCTTAAAACTCTATTGCGACCGATGACTACGGAAAAACTCGTTCATCTTCGCTTCCATCGCACGATATCGTTCGTCGGCCTCCGCCTTCTCTCTTTGGTCCCGTTCCTCCGCCTCCGCCTTCTCTCTCTCATACCGGTCCTCCAAAGAGCTAAGCCGATGGGTCAGTTCGGCGTTTTGTGCTACCAAACTGCTACCACCGTGAAAGCGAACCGATGAAACGGATGAGGAACTGTCTTCGGGGAGGCCGTAGACACGACCTTTGTTCTTAGGGGTAACCTACGAAAACAATAAATCAATCAATTTCAAAACTTATTCGTATTAAAAGGTATTTTAAATGTGTTTAAAATTGACACCTTTACTAACCTCGTAAGTGAACTCGTTGATCTTGTCGACTGGAACTTCGGTTGGGGGCGGAGTTCCATCGACGATCGGTTGCGATTGGAGGTACTCCTCCCCGAGCCTCTCCACGCTCTCCACGATTTCCCGAGCAATCGCATCTTGGATTTCACTAGTCTTTCTGTTGGTGTGGGCATCTCTGATCACATCAAGATGCGAAGGACGCACACCGGTCTTCTCAAACTGTTAGCATAGTCAAGTATGGAAAATATTAGCGATAATTAAAATTTTTTGAAAAATTAAGAAAATTACCAGTTGCTCTACACGTGACACCTTGCTCGTTGCACCGAGGTTATGGTTCCCCGGTCCCTTCCCCTTCCGGCCGCTCCTCCGGTTACTCGAGTTTTTTCCGGAGGTCGCTTGAGTGTCCTCCTGTTCCCAATGTGCAATTAGTCCAACCCATAATACTTCGTTGTTTTTTCAGAGCCTTAGGCACCTTCTGATGTCTGAACCACCCGTCCTTCCACTCGTTCATCTTCTGCGAGTACTTTCTACTCGCCTTTTGGTCGAATTTACGTTGGACCATAGCAGTCAGCTGTGGGTTCCACGTAAATTCTTGGTGAAAAAAAAACAATACCCGAATTACTATTGACAATTGGAATGTAATATAAAAGATGAATTTTTAATTTAGAATATAAAATCATACCGCAAATTGCCGAAACCATGTGTCCTGGTCTGCCACCGGCATCTCAGAATAAGTGGGATACGGGGATCTGCGACTGACTCGCATTCCCACCTCCCCTAAGAGCTGAGCCACCTGAACCCATAAGAGGAGTGTCGGGGATCTGCGACTGACTCGCATTCCCACCTCCCCTAGAGGAAGCACCGCCTCCGCTACCCTCACGAAATCGCCTATCGCCTATAATCCCTACGATTTCTAAAAGTTTTACATAACTTTTAATTTTTTTCTTACATATTTAAAATTAGTATGTCAATTATAAATTTAAATTTTACAATCTTTATTACGGAGTTTGGGCTTTTGGGATTTTTGGGAATTTGTGATTTTGAAATTTATGGATTTTAGGATTTATGGTAATTTGGAAATTTGCAATTTTGGAATTTTGAGATTTGGGGAATTGGGGATTTTGGAATTTTGTGATTTGGGGAATTAGAGATTTCATAAATTTTTGTTTTTTGGATTATTAGATATACATATTTAGGGATTTATGAATTTCTAAAAAATTTAAATATCCTTTTTAAATATCCTTTTTTAATGGTTTAAATGTTTTAAAAATTTTAAATGTTTTAAAATTTAAGGAATTATATTGGTTTTTAAATAATTTTAAAAACAAAATTTTCTAAAATATTAAAATTTTAGAATTTTATAGATTACTCATATTAAAAATCTTTATCAATCCGGATAAACCACAAATAATTATTATAATTATAATTCAAATAATTTAAAAAAATCGTAAAATCGTAAATACCAAATAGCCGAAAATCCTAAAATGTTAAATTCCTAAATTTATCATATTCCATAAATCCATAAATCCCTAAATTTTATAAATTGCTAAATTCATAATATTCTCTAAATTCCAAAATTTCCTGAACCGCTCATAATTCGTCATGATAGCTTGTTGCCTAACTAACCAAAGAAACACCCGCACCATCTCCGGGGCAATCACTCGCCAAACACGTTTATAAAACCTTTCCATATTTTGTCTCGGTTCATCATCATGTGTTAGCAATTTGAGATTTTAAGATTTTAGGATTTACTGACTTAGAGATTTTGGGAAATTTGGAATTTCGTCATTTAGGGATTTTTCGATTTTTAGATATGGAGGTTTAGGGATATAGGTATTGTTGGGTAATTGGGATTTGGAATTTGTAAATATATTTTAAAAATAGTTTTATAGAGGATTTATAAAATTTTAAAAGTTATACAATTTTCAAAGTTAAAGAAAGTTAAATGTTTTTGTAAAAATTTTAAATAAATATATTTTTTTAATTTTTAAATTTTAGAATTTTATATATTAATCATATCATAAATCTATTAAAATCCCTAAAAACCACAAAAACTTATTCAAATAAAAATAAAAAAATTCCAAAAATTCATAAAATTTTCATAATATCGTAAAAATTTCTAAAATCCCTAAATTGTTAAATTCATTATATTAGCATAAATCCAAAATGCATAAATTTAAAAATTCCTAAATTCCCAAAAATTATAAATTTAGAAAATTCTACTAATACCTAAATTCACAAATCCCTAACAAACTCATACACCCTAAATATGTGAATTCCTAAGTCCGTTACTTCCTGAATGCATAAAATTCTCATAAACCATTATGAAAACGCCCAAAATTCGATCACAACCACAATCAAAATCAATTTTCTAACTTATAATTTCAAGAACAATTTTGAAAAACTTACATGTTTGGGGTAATTGGTGATTGTCTTACGGAAGGGGAATAGAAACGGTGGAGGACCGGTGTAATCGGCGGCAAATCGGCAGTGAAGCAACTGGAAATCGCCGAAAATTCGATGGAAAAAGAAATTTTTTGCGTTGTATCTGCGGGGAAGACGAAGTCTCTGGTTTTAATGACGTATGCCGACGGGATTCCGACGGAATCAAATATTTTGACGGAAATACTGACAGATTTTGCCGCGTTTTCGATGATATCGAAGTGTTTAGACAGAAGGAAATTAGGGTTTTCCGTCAGAAATTTTGACGGAATTCTGACGGATAGTGGTTTTTAATTAATTTTTTCGTTCTCCGAATAGGAAAAATATAAAATTAATTATCCGTCCGAAATCCGCCATAAATTATGACGGATTTCTGACGGAGTTTGGTTTTTTTTTTTTCTATCTCCGCATATGACAAATATAAATTTAATTATCCGTCAGAATTGTTATATTCATTTATTTTCTATTAGGAGATAAAAAAATTAAATAAAATTATGAATCCTTCGGAAAGCCGGTAATTTATTTTTCCTTTTTTTTAATATGAAATATTTAAATTTAAGAATCAAAATATATTTAAAATATTTTTCCTTCCTCCGAATGTAAAATATTTAAATTAAAATTTAAATTTAAATTTAAGAATCATAATATTTGTTCTTTCCCGGTACTTGAAAAATGCAGGGTTAAGGCGGATTATTTAGGGACTCGGTCAACGGTGGCAATGTCGACGAGATTTAAAAAATAATATTCCGTCAGAAATCCGTCATAAATTATGAAGGATTTCTGACGGATTTTGGTTTTTTATTAATTTTTTCTATCTCCGAATAGAACAAATATAAAATTATTAATCCGTCAGAAATCCGTCATACATTATGACGGATTTGTGACGGATTTCGGTTTTTTATTAATTTTCATTATGACGGATTTCTGACGGATTTTGGTTTTTAATTAAGTTTTTTCTATCTCCGAATAGAAAAAATATAAAATTAATAATCCGTCACAAATCCGTCATACATTATGACGGATTTCTGATGGATTTAGGTTTTTTATTAATATTTTAATTATGACGGATTTCTGACGGATCATTAAATTCATTTATTTTCTATTTTGAGATAGGAAAAAATTGAAATAAAAATAATTTTTTTTTCCTATCTCAGAATAGAAAAGAAATGAATTTAAGGATCCGTCAGAAATCCGTAAAAAGTTATTTCTAAGCAGGAATATTACATGAACACCAAATCAGTCGGAAATCTGTAATATGACATATAAAATCAACGATGGTAGATACTAAAATCATGGATGGTAAAATATTCCACATAACAACATTATCCGGATAAACTCGTACAATGGATAGTCGGAAAATATTAAAATCATGGACGGGTCGGATGTTTATTCATCATCTGAGTCTCGACCTGTTTTATATTCGTACCCAGTAGTGCATTCATCTTCCTCATCGATGGTAGATACTTCCGTTGGTTGGTATTCAGCAATCATCGAATTAGCACCGATTATCTGTGTGAAAAATGAATTTAGTTAAGCCTTCCCAGACATATTTAGAAACGTATGATATACATCTACCTTAACAATGTTTCGCTCTGTGATGTTCAGGTACCTTGAGTTCCTGTTAAAACGGCAAACGGTAATATTCTTTAGGATGACCATCGCACCTACACCAGTCGTGAGTCTGTACTCGTCATTCTTGAAGATGTTATGGTGCATGGTTCCCTCGATTTTTCCTGAAGGATCTTTTAAAGTTACTAGCAGATCTCCCTGATCATTGGGGGTCAAACTAGTGAGCATAGCCACAATCTGATAATGAAATAGAATAAACTTGTCAGATAAATTGTATCTCTAAATGTTAATAAAATTGGTCGAAAACGTAAACCTTTTTGACTTTAACAAATTGTGAATGCGGGGATTGAATTTCTGCAACCTGGGTCCAGAATGGTGTGCTCCGATTGTTATAAGAACCTACATGTATGAAAGATAGATTTAGTATTTGTCAGCCACAATCATTATTGTTAAAGTAAAAGCGGTAATTATATATATCCCTTCACGAATTATGTAATCGATAGTAGAAGTCCACCGAGGACTACTAAAATCCTGGTCGGCCTGTGGTGTCTCATTAATGACCTCACGAATAAAATCTTATGTTGGGCGTGGCTGAGAACTTTTACCTTGCATCACCTTTGCATCATAAGACCTCTTCCGAAACAGGCCTCGCCGTACGACTTGGCCAGGTCCCGGTATTACGGGCGTTTGGTTCTGGGATTGTTGAGTTGGATGGAGTGAAATTGTCGGTTGAGCATCAATAACATTTAAGTTATCGTAAGGAGGGCTTGAAGGAACAAGAGTTGTGTTTGGAGGGTTTTGACCGGGGGCTCGGTTTTGCATATAGTAATTCCACAGATCTCTGTTTGCCATTACGCAATTGAATTTTTCTGTGTTATGATTTTGTGTTGAAATTTGTTTATGAAGGAATAACAAAATGTGCAAACTTATGTAGAACAGAAATCCAACGGATTTCCGTCGGAAAACCGTCAAAACACTCTGACCTAACACCCCACCAATCCTATCGGCCACTGCACTTGATTTATTAACCACTCAAACTTTGCCGACATCGGAAACCGTTGGCAATCCGTCGGAAATTCGTTACATAGTTATGACGACATAGCTCCGTCGGAAATCTGTCAGTACAGCTGACCAATCAAACTTTGCCGTCATCGTGTAGTCGGAAATCCGTCAGTACAGCTGACCAATCAAACTTTGCCGACATCGTGTAGTCGGACGGATTACAGACGGAATACCGACGGTTTATACATATAACTTCTACTATAAATACACCTGATGGAGTGTATATCTTCTACACCTCTCAATAACACAAAAAATGTCTTCTAGCTCTCCTAATGAAGACGCAAAAACAACATTCGAGGCTAATTTTTTTTATATTCCAAAATTATCGTGGGAAACCGAATCTCATTGCGACGAATTCACTCAAGAGATTCCCACTTACTCGTGGGAATTTGATACGTACTCACCAATCCATAAAGAAGATTCCACATCAACAATAGTGTCTGACAGCCAGTGCTCGCCAAACATCCACCACATTCCAAAATTGTCGTGGGAATCGTCATCTCAGTGCGACAAATACACTAAAGATATACCTACATACTCGTGGGAAGATGATTCAAGCACTCCAAAAAATGAACATGGGTTCGGTTTTCCTAATCACAAATACGATAACCACGCAGAATGTCCTGACCAGAAGCGGGTTGTCAAAGCCGTCCAACCATATCAATTCACTGAACCGTCATATTCTTACGGTGGAAGTACTTCAAATGAATGTAAGGATCAGTACTATGATTTTGAATTCGCCCAAAGCCCAGAAAAGCCAAACTTAAATATAGATGTTGATGCAATCAAAAGTGAATTGTGCGACGGATTTTTAGATTCTCCACCAAAGAAAAAAAAGAGAAAGAAAATCACTTAATGGTTCTAACCAATATTGGTAAGTTTGGAGTGGATACAGACATATGATGTGTAAATAAATATTGTCTATTATGTACTTGTACCATAACCGTTGTGTGTTTAATTTTTATAAGTCTTTACTCTACCTGTGTATTAAGTTGTTTTAAATTTTATGTTTTATTAAATGTAATGTTTTATTGGAGTTGCATAATCAAAATATATCGTTAATTACTAATCGGAATTGCTTATATACTATTAAATGTCAATGATATACTACATTCGTCCCCAGATTAAATGGTTATGCTTCCTTTAAAACTATATTAAACCCGAGTTCGAATCCGTGGTGGTCAGCAATTTTATTGTTTTCTTATTTGTCTGTCGTAATACTCAGATTATCTTCCACAATCTGATTTGTTAATGAGCAAAGCCAAAATATTGTAAATTTTTTTCTCCTGAATCACACTTTTATTCATAAATTATTAATCTGAATCTCTTGAATCTCTTGATCCACTTTCACTAGGGATGAAGTCTGAATCACACATTTATTCACACAACATTCATAAGCACACATTTATTCATAAATTATTAATCTGAATCTTCTGATCCACTTTCACTAGGGATGAAGTCTGAATCGTCGTCAAATTCGTCACGTGTTTCCTCTTTGTCCGAATGCACTAGATCATCCCCGATATGTGTGACATCAACGACAAGGTCAATGTTATCCATGTCTTCAACAGGTGATATTTGTATACTTCTCGATGGTTGTAGAACATCTTGTTCTGAAACTCCATATATTTTTCTTCTCGGGTTAATTGGAGTTACTGTGATCCAAGGATCTGTATGATAGGCAACTCGAGGATATGGAATGTAGGAAACCTATTAATAAAGAGTGGATATTGTTAATATACATGAACAACAAACTTTAAGTATGAGTACGTAGGTAAACATATTATTGTATTGATACCTGGTCTGCTTGAGACGCAAGGATAAATGGATCCTAATACTGTTGTTTCCGGCTTGGATTTATCGAAATAACACCAAGAGGGTCAACTGGAACCCCTCAACCATTGGATGGATCATACCAATCGCACATAAACACAATGCACCTCAAGTCCAACATTCCTAGATAGTGGATTTCCAAGATTTCTTTTAAAATCCCATAGTACATGGTATCACCTGATTGCGACGAAATACCATAGTCCGAAGTTGACCTTTGACGTCCTTCCTCACGGATCCTGAACGAATATCCCCTAGTGAAAAACTTGGGATATGAAGTCGAGGTGCTGCGTAAGCCTTGAACAAACTCCACTAACCATGTCGGAATTGATTGACCACTTGCTAAACTTTCGGAAACCTAAAAATGATATAAGTAATATATCAGTAACATATGCACGTGAAAACCTGGAAAAGTCAGAGTAAGTAATTATATTAAACTTACATAACATTTCAACCACCCCGAAAATTCTTCATCTTTCAAGACAGCAAGTTCGGCATCTGTCTTATCAGAATGGTAATCATGTGCTAGAGACATGTAGATCCTGTAACATAACAGTTGTTAGTAGATAAAGGCAAATAATTCCATAAATTTAGTATAATAACTGATATACCTTTCGTACTCCAAAATTTCATCACAATTTCTAAGGATATACGTATGCAAATGTGTGACCTCTTGTGCTGATAGTTTGCGTTTCTTTCGTTTTCCACTTGCTCGACCAACTTGGGCAAACAACTCAGGAACAACCACGACATAGACTGCTTTCTCACCTCTATCATCATGTCGGGCAGGACGTCTCGCCTTAGTACGAACTTCCGATGGAAAGTAATATTCGGAAAAGTGTGAGACTTCCTCATTTAGGCTCTGTGCAACAATAGATCCCTCAACCTTGCTTAAATTTTTAACCTTTTTCTTCAGGTGGAACATGTAACGCTCGAACGGATACATCCATCGGTATTGAACAGGGCCTCCTAAGGCTGCTTCTCATGGGAGGTGAATAGGAAGATGTTACATAACATCAAAAAAGATGGTGGACATATCTTCTCAAGATTACAAAGGAGAACCGGGATATTGGCCTCTAAGTTACGTATCCCGTGGACTGTAAGTGTTTGTGAACATAAATCTCGGAAGAATGCACCAACTCCTATAAATGAAAAGTAAACAAGTTAGTACATATATAGTAATATTATGGTAGTAATAAACTAATGGGAGTACGAAATATACCTCAAATTGCTTGGTGGATTGGTTCTGGAAAAAGATATGCAAATACAAATGGAAGAAGACGCTGCACCACGACATGACAATCATGACTCTTCATTCCTATAAACTTCCCTTCCGTCGAATCCACGCAATTACATAGATTAGATGCGTAGCCGTCTGGAAATTTTACAAATTTTTTGAACCATTCAAAAAAAATTTCTTTCTAACCAGCGTCTAACCGGTAGGCAGGCATCGGCAATCTACCATTAGGCAAAACATGAAGAGATGCCCTTGAACAAATCAATGGCAAGTCTAATCTAGACTTCCAGTTGTCTTTTGTCTTTCCTGGTACGTTTAAAATGGTGTTCATGATGTTGACAAATAAATTCTTTTCAACATGCATGACATCTAGATTATGCCGCAATAGATGGTCTTTCCAATAAGGCAAATCCCAGAAAATACTTTTCTTGTGCAAATTATGATATTCCCCACAACCGTCGACGAGCTGATGGCCATTACCCCCACATTCAGGAGTCCGCTCTGCACTTAAATCTCGTAACTGTTCCAACATTCTTCGACCATCTATCTCAGCAGGTGGGTCATGTAACACTTGTAAATTCTTCCTGAAATGTCTTCTAAACCGACGATATGGATGATTTGCCGGTAAAAAACACCTATGGCAATCAAACCATGAAGTCTTCCTTCCGTGCTGCAATTGGAATGCTGTAGTATTGTCTTGGCAATAAGGACATGCCAATCTTCCATGCGTTGTCCATCCAGATAACATACCGTATGCCGGAAAATCGCTTATGGTCCACATAAGAACCGCACGCATGTTGAAATTCTGCTGGATTGAAACATCAAATGCCTCAACACCATGCTCCCACAACATCTGCAACTCATAGATCAATGGTTGGAGGAATATATCGAGTGACCGTCTTGGATGATCTGGCCCGGGAACTAGAATTGAGAGAAACATGAACTGTCGCCGAATGCACATAGAAGGAGGCAAATTGTAAGGTGTTATGATGACCGGCCATAATGAATATTTCCTTCCATGCTTTCCAAATGGGTTGAAACTATCAGTGGATAAGCCGATGTATACATTCCGTCATTCATAGGCAAAATCTGGATACACGGATTGAAAGTGTTTCCACGCTTCCGCGTCAGAAGGATGCATAATCTCTCCATCTTGACTATGCTTTGCATGCCATCTCATAGCCTTAGCTGTGCGTTCTGATTGATACAACCTCTTCAACCTCTCTGCTATTGGTAAATACCACATCCGTTTGAATGGAATCTTCACTCTGCCGCTTGTGTCTTGGAACCGTGGTTTACGGCAAAATTTACATTTGTTTCTGTTCTCATCTTCTCTCCAGTATAGCATACAGTTGTCGATGCACACATCTATTATCTGGTAGGGCAAACCAATACCGGCAACAAGTTTCTGGACCTCGTAGTATGATGCTGGACAAAGATTATCCTCTGGAAAAACATCTTTCACAAACTCGGAGAATGCATCAACACATTCTTCAGACAAATTGTAGTCAGTCTTCATGTTCATCATCCTACTAGCAGAAGATAACGGTGAATGACCTTCCCTACAACCGTTGTATAGTGGTTGCTTTGATGCATCTAACATATCAAAAAACCTTCAAAATTCTAAATTAGGTTCTTCAACCCTATCACCCTCATAACCACCCGACTGCAAATTCTCTCTAAACGCATCGTTAACCATCGCAACCGTACTTACCCCAACATCTACTTCCGTTGTACGTTCTCCTACGCTATCCGGAAAATAAGGTGCATTACTACTAGTACTACCATATTCATAATTGCTTTCTCCATGTAAAAACCAAACCTTATATCCCAGCCTAAATCCATATCTATATAAGTGATTCCAAACAGTACGAACCGCAACACTAATTCTATTACAGCAATTAGAACATGGACATTTGATATCGTGACCTTTGTTCGCTGCATCTTGATTTCTGGGTAAATTCATGAACTCGCATATACCTTCAGCGTATGCGGACGTTAATAAGTTTGAGCTCATATCCATCATTGGCTCGTCCATTCAAGACCGAAAATATGAATTCATCGCTAACAAATTTTTTTGCTTTTTCAAATTATGTTATGAATGAATGAAGAAATGTGGAAACTTAAATAGAACTCGTAATCCGTCGAAAACCCGTCAAACACCTCCGACATAACACCCCACCAATCCCATCGGCCACCGCTAACGATATGGTAACCACTCAAACTTTGCCGACATCGGAAACCGTCGGTATTCTGTCAGAAATCTGTTACATAATTCCGACGGAATTAGTTTCGTCGGAAATCCGTTACATAATTCTGACGGAATTAGTTCCGTTGGTATGAGCTGAGCACTCAAACTTTGCCGACATCGGAAAGTCAGATTTCCGTCGAAAAGCGTCGAAAAATTACAACAACTTATTGCCGTCGGTAATCCGTTGGGACAAGGCGACGGATTACCGACGGAATACCGACGGTTTCCGTGACCGTCGGAAATCCCTCACAATAAACCGACGGATATCCGACGGATTCATTTTGGTCGGAAATCCATCGGCATGCCGTCTGAAATTTCCGACGGATATGACGTCTGTCAGAATTGCCGTCGGAATATTGCTTGTTTTCTTGTAGTGTATAACTCTAAATCTTTTGCACTTGACCTCGTATCTTTCAGCCACAAGTTCGCCTTTGAAAGTGGGTATTGGTTTATTTTGAACTAGAATCAATACGAGCTAACTCTACAGCATGAGCTATAGCGACGAGTTTAATTCGTGATGGACAGTTTAATTCGTAATTAGCTATTGGAGAGTCTAAGACAACTTTTTATTTTTCCTTTTAATCCTTCCGAACCCAAAACGAAACCAAAATATACCTTTAAATACCCAAATGAGACCTCGGTCCTAAACTAGATCAATTGCTTTATGTTTCTGATTCGTTTAATAACCTTGTTTTTTTTTCTAACAACAATTCGTTTAGTAACCCAATCTCGACAAAATCTATGCGTTCCATTTTATTTTGCGCAGTCAATTATTACTTTACTTACGTTAAAACATCAAACCTAAGTCTGTTTGCATAAAGCTGCGCTTGGCATATCTCATGTATAGGGATTTTAACCCCTCTTCACTGAATAAATCGATTGAGCAATAAGTAAGAACACAAAGATAATCAGAGAGACAGACCACGATATGTGATCTAAGTCTCTGTCTGGAGCTTTCCAGTAATTCACTATAACCACAAATTACAATTACAGGGTTATCACAAGATCTCTCTAAGCACAAGAAAAGACCTCTAACAAAAAGCTTAACCTAAACCACACACATGCTTAGCTTTATATAGGCTAAGGCTATTACAAGAATAAGGCAACTCTAAACCAAATTGTAAACCCATAGAGAAAAAGGAAACAAGTCTATTCCTAACTCTAATTGACATTACCAGTCGCGGGCCTATGTTATGTTGAGATTATACATCACCAAAGCCCAATAAATCTCCACCTTGATGAAAATCACGACCATAACACCTTTGTTCTTACATACGTGTACAGCTCCAGACCATACCAGCACCTTAGTGCTCTCCTAAGTTGAGAAAACTCAGAGCCTTCTCAAACTTATCCACAGGAAGAACCTTCGTCAATATATCAGCTGGATTCCGCTCAGTAGGAATCTTCGACAGTTTCACTTCACCAGAAGCAACAATATCCCTAATGAAATGCATCCTTCTTCTGATATGCTTCGTTCTCTCATAACGGACGTTGTTCTTGGCTAAACATAAGGCGCTTTGAGAATCACACCAGACCTCCACAGAATCCTATTTATAACCAAACTCCTCTGACAAACCTCTTAGCCAAATCGCTTCTTTCACAGCTTCTACCAACGCTATATACTCTGCCTCAGTTGTAGACAGCGCGACAACATATTGAAGACTCGATTTCCAGCTAATAACAGTTCCACCTGCCGTGAACACATAACCTGTAATCGACCTGCTTCTGTCCAGATCAGATAAAAAATCAGAATCACAGAAACCTTCAATCTTGAACTCCTTCGTCTTCCTGAACACAATCTTTTGATCCAAGGTACCTTTCAAATATCTCAACACCCACTTAACAGCAGTCCAATGTACCATGATTGGCTTGCTCATGAACCTACTAACCAAGCCAACAGCATATGCGAGATCACACCTAGTCCCCAACATCGCATACATGATGCTTCCGATAACACTCGAGTATGGAACATCATCCAGAATCGTCTCAGCTTCATCATCTTTTACAGCTGATAACTTGAAATGCGAACCAATAGGTGTAGTAACAGATTTAGAGTCATCCATACCAAATACCTGTAGGATCTTCTTGATATAACTAGATTGAGACAAGGTGAGAACTCCACCTTCACGATCTCTCTCAATATCCATCCCGAGAATCCTTCTCGCAGCTCCTAAATCCTTCATCTCGAATCTACTGCTCAACAGATTCTTCACTATCTGTATTTCCTTCATATCCTTAGATGCGATTAGCATGTCATCAACATACAAGAGTAGGTAGATAAAACACTCACCTTTGCTCTTTTTAATGTAAACACATGAGTCATACTCACTCCTTGTAAACCCATGACTAACCACAAACTGATCGAAGCACTTGTTCCACTGTCTCGGAGCTTGCTTAAGTCCGTATAGTGCCTTCTGCAACAAGCAAACATAGTCCTCCTTTCCCTTAACAACAAAACCTTCAGGCTGCTCCATATAGATCTCTTCTTCAAGTAAACCATGAAGAAATGCAGTCTTAACGTCAAGCTGCTCCAGTTCCATATCCTCTTCTGCAACAACCGATAGAAGAAACCTAATAGAAACATGTTTCACCACTGGTGCAAACACTTCCTGATAATCAATACCCTCCTTCTGAGAATATCTCTTGGCGACAAGCCTAGCTTTATACTGTGGTTCTTCTATCTCTGGTATACCCGGTTTCAACATGTAAACCCACTTGCAACCGATGACCTTTCTTCCTTTTGGTCTCCTAACCAGCCTCCATGTTCCGTTCTTATCCAGAGAACTCATCTCTTCACTCATACCTCCATTCCAGAAAGTTTTATCCCTGCTTTCCATTGCTTCCTGATAGTCCCTTGGTTCTTCACAACTCATCTCTGCAGCAGTAATCAAGGCAAAACTTGCCATATCAAAATCGTTGAGATAGTTAGGAAGCTTCGTGATTTGTCCAGAAGAAGTACGAATCTGAGGTATAACTTCTGTTTCTGAACCTCCAACAACTCCACCTGAAGATGAACCTTGGCCATTATCTTCATCTGCAGGAGCCGACGGTTCTGTACTGGTGTGTCGATCGACACCAGATGTTGTGTTGATCGACATACTTGCTTCTGTCTCTCTCGACACACTCGCTTTTGTCTTGTGTCGATCGACAGAAGATGGTGTGTCGCTCGACACACTTGCTTCTGTCTCTGGAGTCGGGTCCTCCACCGTTTCTTCCACTGAAACTTCATTCTTCATGTCTTTGAACACTTTATCTTCCACAAAGACTACATTCCTGCTAATCACACATCTTGATTAATCAAGGAGCCACACTTTGTACCCTTTGACTCCTTCCGGATAGCTAATGAAAATACTCTTCACTGCTCTTGGTTTTAACTTCCCTTGATCTATATGCACATAGACCAATGACCCAAATCTTCTCATGTGTCCATAACCAGGCTTTCTTCCCAGCCATAGTTCCTCAGGAATACCGCCGTCTAAGGCTGATGATGGGCTTCTGTTTATTTGGTACACAGCTGTGCTCACTGCCTCAGCCCAGAATTCTTCACCTAAGCCACTCTCATCAAGTATACAACGCACTTTCTCCATTATCGTTATGTTCATGCGTTCTGCCACTCCATTCTGCTATGGAGTATAAGGACACGTCTTGTGTCTCTCAATCCCATGCTGCCTGCAAAACTCATCGAAGTCTTTGTTCACAAACTCCAACCCATTGTCTGTTCTTAGACACTGTACCTTCTTGCTGATCTGATACTCAACCAGCTTCTTCCATTCACAAAACCTTGTGAAGGCTTCACTCTTAGCAGACAAGAAAAATACCCATACCTTTCTGGTGTAGTCATCGATGATAGACAGAAAATACTGCTTACCCGACAAGCTATGAGTAACCGATGGAGATCCCCAGAGATCTGAATGCACATACTTCAGTGCTTCACCAGAGTTGTGCTTCCCGACGTTGAAGCTCAGTCTTTTGGTCTTCCCCATTACACAACTCTCACAGAAATCCATCTCCGAAATCTTCCTCTTGTCAATGATGCCCCTTTTTGCTAGGATCATCAAGTTCTTCATGCTCATGTGTCCCAACCTTCTGTGCCACAAAACAGTGTCATCTCCCCACAGCTTCTTGGTAACACTATTTGACTGTCCTGTTACAGTCTCTCCATCAAGCAAATACAGAGAACCACATAGAGTGCCTTGAAGACTCAGCTTCCCGTTCTTGTAGAACCTTTTCTTTCCATTGCCTCCAGCATGTTCAAACCCAAGCCTGTCCAACATAGTAGATGAAATTAAATTCCTCTTAAGTTTTGGGATATACCTGACATTAGTCAATGTCTTGACCGTGCCACCTCTTGCACTAATGTTGACTGAACCAATTCCTTCAACAGTCATGCTGTAATCGTCGGCCAGTAGCACCTTTCCAGAGTTGATTTCCTCATATGTAACAAACCAGTCTCTCCTTGAAGTCATGTGATATGAAGCACCCGAATCAATCACCCACTTCTCTTGATGCCAATTTTTTGAGACTGATAATGCATCAACTCCTGCTGATTGATCGATGACCACTGCTGCAGTAGCATCCTCCTCATCGCCGCCTTTCTTCTTCCAGGCATAGCAATGAGCCTTCTTATGCCCATCCTTCTTGCGGTACCAGCAGGTAACCCTTGAGCCCGAATTAGACCTGCTTCTGCCTCTACTTCCCAAGTTCCGTTGATCTCTATTTGACTGTCTCCCACGAGCCACATACGCTTCACCAATCTTCTGTGAAGTTGTATAACCTTTAGCTTTTAGCTCGGTTTCCTTGGATTTTGCAGCATTCACCACGTCTTCAATAGAGATAGATTCTCTACCATACTTCAATGTCTCCTTCATGGAGTCATACTAGGGTGGCAAGGAACTGAGTAAGAGAATCGCCTGTACCTCATCCGCAACAGCAACCTTCACACTGGCCAACTCCGAAACAGTCTTCAAGAAGTCATCGACGTTTTGATCGATTGACTTAGACCCATCCATCTTGAATGTATAAAACTTATACAATAGATGAATACAACTCGGTAGAGTCTTGGTGTTGTATAGCCTTTCTAGTGCTTCCCAAAGTTCACGTGCCGTTGAACACTCTTCTGTTTTCCTCAGAACTATATGTCCTAGATGGAGAGTCAAGATATCCATAGCGTCCTCTCCTCTTTTCTTCTTCTTGAGTACTTCTGCCTTAACTCTTTCTGCAAAATCTTCAGCCGTTTCATCCTTTTTCTTCTTCGGCTCTTTTGACTCAGTTGATGCAATTAACTCTCCTTTTTAACCCTGGAGATTCATGTGAGCTAACATCCTTCTCTTCCACATAGAAAAGTCTCCCTGACCATCAAAGATGGCTATCCTCACATTCAACTTATTTTCTGTAGACATCTCTGATCAAACGAAAACTCACTGCCTCAGCAGTCACTGTGTCGATCGACACGGATGGAGAGTGTCGATCGACACGGTATCTGATTGTCGATTCCTTCGACGCAGAAAAAACCCTAAAACCTTCACCGTCTTTGTTCCCTGACGATGACGCCGATCTAAGCTCCTCGACCTCAGCAGAAACTTCTCTGAACGTGCCCTCGAACCTCAAACCTCGGCTTTGATACCACTTGTAGGGATTTTAACCCCTCTTCACTGAATAAATCGATTGAGCAATAAGTAAGAACACAAAGATAATCAGAGAGACAGACCACGATATGTGATCTAAGTCTCTGTCTGGAGCTTTTCAGTAATTCACTATAACCACGAATTACAATTACAGGGTTCTCACAAAATCTCTCTAAGCACAAGAAAAGACCTCTAACAAAAAGCTTAACCTAAACCACACACATGCTTAGCTTTATATAGGCTAAGACTATTACAAGAATAAGACAACTCTAAACCAAATTGTAAACCCATAGAGAAAAAGAAAACAAGTCCATTCCTAACTCTAATTGACATTACCAGTCGCGGGCCTATGTTATGTTGAGATTATACATCACCAAAGCCCAACATCATGAAAGGTTTTTGCTTGTAAGATCAAATCTGGAAATGAAACACATATACCTAAAAATACTTTTCACAGTAACCATCAAATCCACGACCATTTATTAAAATTTTATATGCATACAGTTCATGAATAAGAAAGAAAGGGCTTCCTCTTTTCATCTTGTTCCCTTTTCACAAGTATGTAGAGAGAGCTGCTATAAGCTTTTACTCTCTCTCTCTTTTTTTTTTTTTTTCCCAAAACTTTTCTATCTTTTTTGTTCTTCCCTTATTCAGAGAGATCCTACATAGTAGGATTCTTACTCTGTCCTATCCCACCCACAAAAGTTAAAAAAAAACAAAACAATTGCTTCAAGTTGAAACTTATAGTCACAACATATACACTCATTAGTGAGATTGCATCACAGAACATGCAACAGCTTGTGCCCAATGCCTTAATCTTTGTTTCACCTGTTGAGGATTGGCTCCTGGACATAAGATCTTTAGGGAATCCGAGTCAGTTTTCGGGCTACAAGGTATGCTGCTTGAGGAAGCAGAAGTAGAAGACAAGGATCCATCTCTTCCATTGCTGCTACGGCTGCTACTTGGTGAATGAAGTGGAGAAAGCTGCCTATTCACCGCAAAGTAAAGATCTAATGCTGGTAATGTGTTGCATAGCTTCTGTCCGGCTTCTTCATTGAAACCAAACCCTAACTCGATCGACCCTTTAAGCTCCCTTAAGTCTTCATCTGTTAGATCTGGCGGATCGTTATCGTTTTCAAAGACACCTTTCTGCTTCTTCTCTTGAATCTTTAACATCTGACGGCGCCTTTTTTCCCAAGCAACATCTCGCGGTGTCTCACGCATTGATAACTGTTTCGATAGACGTTGTTTTGGTTTCTGCGAGGCTAATGGCGCCCCTGTTCTAACATCAGGTAGGGACTCGGGAAGAACCGGTGATGAAGAAGAGATTGGTAAGGTAAGGCCTTCTCTTCTCCTCACCATATTTATCACTTTTAAGAGGTGACTTGTAATGCAAGGCAAGGGTTTTGAGCTTATAATTGGGAAAAAATACCTTGTGGTGCAAATTAGGGCTTTTCGTTGATGGTTTTCTTAGACCTCTTTTCTTTATGAGAATATCAAAGCTTTGTGGCTTTGCTTATGGGATCTAGATGTATGTTCTTCATCTGATGGCCGCGTGTGACACCAATTTACGCGGCCAACAAAGAAGCTTCTACGGGTCGGGTTGATCAGAAAATCTTCTGTGTTCACCCTTTTCTACCTGATAATTTTGCCGACCCGACCACATAAAACTCTCACAAAGGAGACTCAAGAAGCTTTAATGGAGGATAGGAAAAAATAGTTTCCACCATTGATTTATGCAATGGAGGGTCGTGGCTATTTTCCTCCATTGTTTAAATTTGATGCTAATACTCATCCCATATATTTAGGGACTTTTCTTTGTTTAGATTCTTTAACCCCCTAAAAGAAAACGAGTTTCAGAATTATCCTTACTCTAGAAGACCAAACTTGTTAATTTTCCTATTTTAAGGATCAAGTCAATTTTCAGAACTCTACTATATGTTGAAGTCTTGAAGATGATATAGTTAAAACTTAAAAGTCATACGAAATTCTATACCATAGTGAATGAAAAACAAAATCCAAAAGTAACATATTTCCTCATTCTAACCAATTGCTAAACATAGCCTTCTTCGTTTAATCCTCTCCTCCATAGATTTTCCAACTACTTTCTGTTTCTCTTTCCGACACCACCGAAAACTGAGAAAACACCAATAACCCATTTGCAGAAAGAGAAAAAGAAAACGAGCGGTTTTTGTCTTGCTGAGGTTTCTGGTTTCGTATCCATGGCGTTGATCAGACACCGTTAGGTTGCAGAGAGGAGAAGAAACAAGCCTCCAGTTTCCTCTGCTGGTGCTTGAGGTAAAAGGCCTAGAGGAAAAAAGTAAGGTTTCTTTGTTTTATTATCGTGTTCTTGTACGTTAAGCCTCTGTTTTTTACGTTGCAGCCATGAACGAGAAAACACGGATTCTGTTTTCTCTCTGTTTCTTCTCTGTTCTTCTGGTTTCTCCATCTCAAACTAACGGCCAAGATTTGGCGTTGAGTTGCGGGGCTTCAGATCCGGTTTCTGATCCAGACAAGAAAAAATGGGAACCCGATACCAAATTCTTGAAAACGGCAAACACGGTTCATTCAACAGCTACTTATCAAGATCCTTCGCTTCTCTCGACGATTCCTTACATGACAGCAAGAATCTTTACAGCTCCTGCAACTTATGAAATCCCGGTTAAAGGAGACAAAAGACATTTGCTCCGTTTACATTTCTATCCATCAACATACACGGGCCTTAACATTTCCGATTCCTATTTCTCAGTGGCAGCTAACGATGTTACCCTTCTTAGCAATTTTAGCGCGGCTATCACATGTCAAGCCTTGACTCAGGCTTACCTCGTTAGAGAATATTCTCTTGCATCGATCGAAAAGGATGTTTTGAGCATCACGTTTACTCCCTCGGATAAACAGCCAAAGGCGTTTGCTTTCATAAACGGTATCGAGGTCATTCAGATGCCCGAACTGTTTGATCCAGCTGTTCTTGTTGGGTTCTCAGACCAGACAGCGGATGCTAAGACCGCGAATCTTCAGACAATGTTTAGGCTGAATGTCGGTGGTCAGGATATTCCCGGAAGCCAAGACTCCGGTGGGTTAACCAGAACTTGGTACAATGATGCGCCTTACATTTTCAGCGCAGGTCTCGGTGTTACCTTACAAGCAAGCAACAATTTCAGGATTGATTACCAGAAAATGCCGGTTTCTACCGCTCCAGCCGATGTCTACAAAACAGCTCGATCACAGGGACCAACCGGAGACATCAACATCAAATCGAATCTCACATGGTTGTTTCAAGTCGACACGAACTTCACTTACATCATGAGACTTCATTTCTGTGAATTCCAGCTTTCGAAAATCAACCAGAAAGTTTTCAACATTTACATCAACAACAGAACCGCACAGACGGATCCAAACGCCGCAGATATAATCGGATGGACGGGAGGAAAAGGTATCCCAACATACAAAGATTACGCGATATACGTTGATGCCAATAACGGAGGAGGAGGCGAGGAGATTTTGCTTCAGATGACTCCATCGACCTTTGCCAAACCCGAATATTTCGATGCGCAGCTTAACGGGCTAGAAGTTTTCAAGATGGACACAATGAAAAATCTTGCAGGTCCAAACCCGAAGCCATCGCCTTTGCAAGCGAACGAAGACGGTAAAAAAGAATTTCAGGGTGACAAAAGAATCACAGTTTTCGTCATTGGTTCCGCTGGAGGAGTTGCGGCGGTTTTGCTCTGTGCATTGTGCTTTACCATGTATCAAAGGAAACGAAAATTCCCGGGAAGCGACTCTCACACATCGAGCTGGCTTCCTATATACGGAAACTCAACCACATCAGGAACCAAATCAACCATCTCAGGTAAAAGCAACAACGGAAGCCACCTATCGAATCTTGCAGCGGATTTATGTCGTAGGTTCACATTATCCGAGATCAAACACGGAACACAAAACTTCAACGAGTCAAACGTAATCGGAGTGGGAGGTTTTGGTAAAGTTTACAAAGGAGTAATCGACGGAGGCACGAAAGTAGCAATCAAGAAATCAAACCCGAATTCCGAACAAGGTCTAAACGAATTCGAGACGGAAATCGAACTTCTCTCGAGACTAAGACACAAACACTTAGTCTCCTTGATCGGATACTGCGACGAAGGAGGCGAAATGTGTCTACTATACGATTACATGTCCCTCGGAACACTCAGGGAGCATCTATACAACACCAAAAGACCTCAATTAACTTGGAAACAAAGACTAGAGATCGCCATTGGAGCTGCAAGAGGACTACATTACCTTCACACAGGAGCCAAATACACAATCATACACCGTGACGTGAAAACAACAAACATCTTACTCGACGAGAACTGGGTAGCGAAAGTTTCCGATTTCGGTTTATCGAAAACCGGTCCAAACATGAACGGAGGTCATGTAACGACCGTCGTGAAAGGAAGTTTCGGGTATTTGGATCCAGAATACTTCAGAAGACAACAATTGACTGAGAAATCAGACGTTTACTCATTCGGAGTTGTTCTATTCGAGATCATATGCGCTAGACCGGCGCTAAACCCTAGTTTGCCAAAGGAACAAGTGAGTCTCGGAGATTGGGCGATGAATTGTAAACGGAAAGGGACTCTAGATGAGATAATCGATCCTAACCTGAAAGGAAAAGTGAATCCGGAATGTTTGAAGAAATTTGCAGATACGGCGGAGAAGTGTCTCTCCGATAGCGGATTAGAACGGCCGACGATGGGAGATGTTTTGTGGAATTTAGAATTCGCGCTTCAGTTACAGGAAACTGCTGATGGATCTCGACATCAAACGCCGAGTCATGGCGGTGGTTCAGAGGATTTAAGCGGCGGAGGAAGTATGGAGGTTGACGTCGGCGCCGGAGAACACGACGTGAGTGACCTGTCCTCGGAAGAAAGCAGTGGAATATTTTCTCAGATTGTAAATCCTAAAGGGCGATAAGGTCATTTCGAGAATTGAACGAAATGCATATTCGCTTTTTCTTTTTCTTTTCTTTAATTTGTTGTTGTTTATTTTTTGTGATGTGAAGTAAAGCGGGAATGTTGATTTAATGTGTTATTATCTATTAAATTATTTATGAGGCAATCTCAAATTTGATAAATAACCAAGAAAAAATTATATTCTAAAAAGTAAAAAAAAAAAACCCAGATCTAAGGGATAGGATTGTGCCACATATAAGAGTTTTGGTTAGAAATTAAGAATTTTTTTTTTTTCATGGTTATATAGCCTAATTTCCCTCCCAACAATGCCATTTTCATAGTTATATGACCTAATTTCCCTCCCAACAATGCCAATGTTGAATTTTTTTTTCTTCAATCATGCTATAACCACATGTATATTTGCAAATATGCCACTTTTTCTATAAAAAAAAACAAAGATTATAAAGTCTTAAAAAAGATTATAAAGTATTCATTTCTCTTGTTTCTTTGGACCAATATTTTTATTTTCCATAATTAAGGTTAGCACTTAGCAGTATAGTTATATATACTTAAGAATATGTAAAGTTCTGAAAGAACAAGAAATATAGAACAGTGATGCTGAGTTGCAAGACAACATCGTTCAAACATTATAAAAGATGCAGCCAATCAAAAGGTTTTGAAGATTCAAAATCAAAACTTTAGAAGATTTAAAATTCAAAAATAAAAATAAATAAATAAATATAGATCGCTAATACCATATAAGCTATTGTATTTATGCCCAGAATTGGTAAGTAATCTGAGAAGACGGCCTTTTCGGTTTGAGGCGGCTTGGTTATCGCATGAGAGCTTTAAAGAAATGCTACGTGAATCATGGAATACGGAAGTGTCGTCGCCGCAGCATGCACTGTCTAGATTGCAACAGACTTTAAAGTGTTGGAACAAAGAGGTGTTTGGTGATATTCATGACCGGAAAGAGAAGTTGGAGCAAGAAATCAAGAGCGTCCAGGATATTCTTGAGATTACACAAACTGATGATCTCTTGCGGAAAGAAGAGGTGTTACTAAAGGAATTTGAAGTAGTTTTGGAACAAGAAGAAGTGTTGTGGTACCAAAAGTCACGTGAAAAATATATAGTATTGGGAGACCGAAATACTAAATTCTTTCACACGTCTACTATTATTCGGAGACACATGAATAAAATTGCGACATTGATGGATGATAAAAATAAATGGGTCTCGGATCCTAAGGAGACTGAGGAATTAGAAATAAGTTATTATCGCAGGTTATACTCAATGGAAGATGTGGACCTACAAGTTGAGAGGCTGCCGCAAATGGATTTTAATGAACTAACGCGAGATGAGCTGAAGAAATTGAGTAGTCCTTTTTCGGGTTCAGAAATTGAAAGAGCCATTCGAAGAATGGGCCCGTTTAAAGCGCTGGGACCGAATGGGTTTCAACCGGTGTTCTATCAAATGTGTTGGGATGTGGTTGGGGATTCGGTTAAGCGGTTTGTGGTTGATTTCTTTAAAACAGGGAAGTACCGGAGGGCTTGAATGATGCGCTAGTGGTTTTGATTCCGAAAGTGGGTAAGCCGGACCGTATTACGCAATTTAGGCCGATTAGCTTATGTAATGTTTTATTTAAGACAATTACGAAAGCTATGGTGATAAGAATGAAGAAGGTAATTGCTAAGTTAATCGGGCCGGCGAAATTGAGTTTTATCCCGGGAAGGTTAAGTGCGAATAATATCGTGGTAGTTCAGGAGGCGGTTCATTCAATGAAACGGAAGAAATGACATATAGGGTGGATGTTGGTGAAGTTGGATCTAGAGAAGGCATATGATAGGATACAATGGGATTATCTAGAAGACACACTAAAGGCTGCATGTTTACCGGAGCGTTGGGTGTCTTGGATAATGACATGTGTGACATGTCCTTCCATGAATCTGTTATTTAATGGGGAGAAATCAGAATCGTTTAAACCGACAAAAGGCCTCCGTCAGGGTGATCCGCTGTCTCCTTATTTGTTTGTGCTTTGTTTGGAGAGGTTGTGCCATCTTATTGACGCATCTATTACTTCTGATGAATGGAAACCGATCAAGTTGTCTTGTAATGGACCACAATTGTCTCATATCTGCTTTGCGGATGATTTAATTTATTTGCAGAAGCTTCGGTGGCACATATTAAAGTAATTCGGCGTGTGCTAGAGTTATTTTGTACCTCTTCGGGGCAGAGAGTGAGTTTGGAGAAGTCTAAGATTTTCTTTTCGAATAATGTGGGTCGGGAGCTGGAGAAGAAGATAAGCGAAGAGAGTGGTATCAAATCAACTAAGGATTTAGGGAAATACCTCGGTATGCCTATTCTTCAAAAACGGATTAACAAAGATACTTTTGGGGATGTTTTGGAGAAAATTACGTCTCGTTTAGCCGGATGGAAGAGTAGATGTTTGAGTTTGGCGGGTCGGCTAACACTTACAAAGGCAATCCTTTCGTCGATCCCGATACATGTGATGAGCACAATTTCTTTACCTAAGTCAACAACGACAGAGTTGGATAAGATTTCAAGGTCTTTCCTATGGGGGAATAGTCAACATTTGGTAAATTGGAATACGGTGTGTCTTCCTAAGAAGGAAGGTGGTTTGGGGATCCGTTTTGCCTCGGTAATGAACACGGCACTCCTTACAAAAATCGGTTGGCGTTTGTTGCGAGATGAGACTAGTTTATGGGCTATGGTTTTGAGGTCCAAATATCAGGTTAAGGGAATTCATGAGGACTCATGGTTGGAAGTGAAAGGAAATTGGTCTTCAACTTGGCGTAGCGTTGTGTTAGGATTAAGAGAAGTAGTTATGCCGGGTTAGGCCTGGGCGTTCGGGTATCCGTTCGGATTCGAGGCGGGTAGTTATATTCGTCGGGTATCCGTTTTCACAATTATAAAACCTATACGGGTATAACGTATAAGCGGGTCGGGTACGGATCGGGTACTAGCGGGTTCGGGTAATACCCGAATATATATTTTTTTTTTTGAAACACACCTGAATATTATGATTATACTAAAAAAATAAAACAAAATGATCGAAAGACTAATTTTTTTACTCTAAAAAACAAATCTTAAACACAAATTGAGTTTAAAAATGCCAAAGTTGACGAAACACCAAGATATAACAATAAAAAACAGAAAAGAAATTCAAAACACAACCCAAATGTAGTAAATTTACTACTAAATAAACACACAACAAATAAAGGAAACAAAAGAATAATAGTTTTCAATCCGGAAGCATATGGATCTCGATCAAGTAAGCCATATGCGAAAAAGAGATGAAATGAGTGTTTTAGGGTTAGGTTTAGTGATTTAAATATATAATCGTGTATGTGTATGTATAGATTCGGGTACCCGATCGGGTATCGGATTTTACCCTATTGGGTTCCGATACCTGAATGTTGATAAAATGAAACCCGATCGGGTAATTTACGATACCCGTATCCTACCCATACCCTAATTTCCGGGTCGGATTCGGGTTCGGGTATCGGGTACGGATTTTAAGCCCAGCCCTATGCCAGGTTTACGGTGGATTATTGGGGAGGGAAGTCACACCCGGTTCTGGTTAGATAAATGGTGTGCGAATGGATTGTTAATGGACTTAGTTGAAGGGATGTTACAGGCTGGACAGAGAGCGCAATGTGTCGCAGATTTATGGCAGGATGAAGTTGGCTGGGTGTGGACTCAAATTACTCCATGGTTACCTCATGAATGCGTTTTGAAACCGAGTTCTTTGGTTGTGGATAAGGAGACAAGGGCCAGGGATATAATTTCATGGGGAGAGAGTACGGATGGGGAGTTTACGGTTGGCTCGGCTTACTCTATCTTAACCCGAGACGAGACACCGCGTGCTAACCTTGGTAGCATTTTTCACCGAGTTTGGCATGTTGTTGTACTGGAGCGAGTTCGAGTGTTCCTTTGGCTAGGAATCCATCAAGTCATTATGACTAATGTTGAGAGACATCGACGACATCTTTGTGCTACTCCGATTTGTCAGGTTTGCAAGGGAGGAGAGGAAACAATCTTGCACATTCTTCGGGATTTCCCAGCTATAGATGGTATTTGGCGTCGATTAGTACCTAATGGGCAAAGGTGTCGGTTCTTTAGTCTCAGGTTGATGGAATGGATTTATAGTAATTTGGGTGAGACCGGTGGTGCAGGTGATAGTAATTGGTCTACTTTGTTTGCTTTAGCGGTTTGGTGGGGTTGGAAATGGCGATGCGGGAATGTGTTTGGTGTGAATGGTAAATGTCGGGATCGTGTTAGATTCCATAAAAATCTCAAAAGGGAGGTTTCCTTAGCATATGATATGGCGGAGAGTAAGCAACGGAAGAGTGGAGCTCGGGTGGAGCGGTTAATTGCTTGGACTCGGCCGGTTGAGGGATGGATGAAGCTTAACATGGATGGGGCCTCGCGAGGGAACCCGGGGTTAGCTACGGCGGGCGGAGTGATTCGTGATGAACGAGGATATTGGTGTGCAGGGTTTGCTCTTAATATTAGGATATGCACGGCTCCTTTGGCGGAACTATGGGGAGTTTACTACGGCTTAGTTATTGCCTGGGAGCGGAGAGTCCAACGATTGGAGTTAGAGGTGGACTCGGAGATAGGTGTGAGTTTCCTCAAGACAGGGATAAGTGAGTGCCATCCGTTGTCTTTCCTGGTACGGTTGTGCCATGGCTTTTTATCACGGGACTGGAGAGTTTGTATTGTTCATGTGTATAGGGAGGCTAACCGTCTTGCTGACGGGTTAGCTAACTATGCTTTTTTATTGCCTCTGGGTTTTCATATGTTCGATTTACCCCCAGAGGATGTTGCTTTGATTTTGTCAGAAGACGCTAGTGGAGTCTCGACTTCATGGCAGATTTGCTTGTAGTTCTTTCTTTCTTTCTCGTTTGAATAAATAGCAGGGGATTTATCCCCTCTTTCCGACCAAAAAATAAAATAAAATTTAAGCTATTGCATTTGAGTTATCGTCAAAAGTGTTTGATGTCTTTGGTTATGCTGTGTGGGAATGCCATTCGATGGTCATGAAAGACTCGATCAGAGCTGTGTATGGTATTAGCAATGTGTCATCTAGAACCCATCCTCTTCTAGTTGTAGGTTAGGGATGATCATTGCGTTCTTCTTATGGTTTGTATGTTTTTCTTCTATATTGTAACACTTCGTCATCAATACAATCTTCCAGTGAAAAAAAAGATTTGGAGTTAATCTTTGTTAATTATTAAGACTAGAGATTGACCCACGCGATGCGTTGGTTTATTTACTATTTGTTTTTTGTAAGTTATGTAATATGGTTCCTGTTTCGTAATTAATAAATTTAGAATATGTTCCTGTATAATTAAATAAATTACATATGTAATAGTTTTATCAAATATAATTAGTGTTAAATATAACGACACTTTAAAACATTACTTATATGTAGATAATATATTAACATTAGGTTTTAACAATATTTTGATTGTACAAATCCATTTTTTGATATTAGTGGGTACATATAGTTGTTATACATTTGGATTACTCTAAACACCATAATATGTATTTATAATTTGCAATAGATCAATAGAAAAGAAGCTATGTTGGTTTAATACTTTAGTTGCACCGAAACTATTTATGTCATATACCTTTGATTTTACAAAGAGCATCCAACATCTAATAGTCCCAATACTTCATATCAGTCATGTATTCAGTTTTTTGGGTTTATTGTTAAAAAGTTTTAGCTAATACTTTTGTTTTGTTTGAAATTATTATGGAGCCTTTTTAATGTTAATTCCTTTTAGCTGATTTAATTTTAAGCTTATTTTACGATTGTGCTTACTTTAGTGTTTCAATTCTAGAGTTTTCAATTCTTTTCATGTGGTTTCTATGATTTCATCAAGCGATCTTGAAGCTAAGTTTTGTAGTGAATTGCGTCTTAGATAAAATTTGTTCTTTGTCCTATCATCTTATAATCTGATTACCATGATCCATAATCTATGTCATATATTTTATGAAATTTCAATGAATGAAATCTAAAATATTTTATGTTACGTTAGTCTTGTGAATTAATGTTTTCTACGGTTAAGACAAATTCTCTTTGTACACTTTTCCACTAATACTGCTTTCGTCATGTTTCAACCTAATTTTGTTTTCTCCGTACATCTACTTTTGTTTCGTCTTCCTATAAAATTTCATATTTTGTATATACTGTTATTATTTTTGTTTTAATTTAATTCCAATCTCTAATAATTATAAGTAGTAATAAATATAAATAAACATGAATTCATGAATTTTTACTATAAATTTTATTCTACCCTTTTTTTTTATGATGAGGATACTCCATATGGAGTGAGAATGCATATATTGGGAGAATGAATTTTGTTTTTCATGTTCATATAAATTTATCACATTTTATTATTCTTCTATCTATTATTAGCCATTTGAGGTTTTTTATTGAAAAAATTAAAAATGACTTCACTTTGTATCTAATTTATTCATTAAAAAAATTTCTATTCTATAAATTATGATATTGTTTTTCATCAAATATGTATATATTGTCTTCTAGATCTACCATATATTTGTTTATTATAGGAAAATACTTAAGATTTTAGAATATTGATATATCATGGTTTTTACCCGTTTTTAACCATGATATAAGTCGGTTTTGTATAGTATATTTTGTATTTGTGTGTCTTTTATAGTGTTTTGCAGGAAAATGGTCGTTTGGTGCATTTTGGACAATTATCGAGCATTTTGGAGCTTTAAAGATCAAAGTGGAATCAAGTTGCAGCGTCCCCGTCGATCGACATTAAACATGTGTCGATCGACACCTGAAGAGACGAAGCAAAGAAGATTTTCACCAGTAGCCAACGCGTCGATCGACACTCCCATCCCTGTCGATCGACAGAGGATCTTTAAAAGCAGAGGATATTTGCACAGACACCACCGTGTCGATCGACACACCTTTAGTGTCGATCGACGGCGGACCTGCAGACCTAATTTTGGGCACTTCTATAAATAGTTTTGTTTTGTTTTCATTGTAAAATATCTAGAAAACTTGTAAAAACTAGATCTATTCTCGTTTTGAGACTTAGAGAGAGAGAGAGAGAGAGAGAGAGAGAGAGAGAGAGAGAGAGAGAGAGAGAGAGAGAGAGAGAGAGAGAGATTTTGAAGATCTTGGAGGGAGATCTTCATGTTCTTCACCTAGTGACACCATTTGTATCTTCTAAACTCTAACTCTTTTATGAAATTCTATTCAGTTAATATGATTTCATCATCTATTTCTGAGTAAATTACTTGTTAGGACATGGAGATTTCATGGGTTTTGATGAGAAATCAATAAAATCGAAGATCTGTTGAGGTTATCCGTTAGTTCTTCGTTTAGACTGTTCTCAATGCTTGAATCTAGCTTGATCACCTAGAATCTTGATTTTAGGATTGTTGGTTAGCCACGACAGTGGGATTAATAACCTGAATCTAGTCTAAATGGGCAAGGTTACCTATTCGCAAAGAATATTTGGCTTAGGGATTTTGTGAACATATCGAACTCGTGCTAAATGCGTGTTTAGATTCGATGATTCATGAGGATCTAAATATATATAGCCTTCGTAACGACAGTTAGTTGGTTATACTTTCGTGTTTGAGTTCTAGAACGGTGCGTGATAGAACTTTGACAGTTGTGATAATCTTTGATTCATTGCCTATAAGAATTTCCATGGTCTAACTCTCGTCTCTTTGAGAACAATGTAAATTAAAACCATCCTTTTCACTTGTTTCATAGTTCTTTTAGATTTATTTAGTTGTAAAAAGCATCGCTCTAGCTTAAGAATGGATCATTGCAATCCTAGTGTATCAATCAAACCTCACTGTGGATACGATAACCCTTTGTGCTACAACGTACATAGGGGTTTTTGATGGCCCCGGCCTTGTGTAAAAACGCCTGATATCAAATATTATTTTGTAAACGTTGTTCTTCCTGATAGGGTCATAAATCAAGGAGTTAAGTTAATTTATAAGTATAATATGTAGTTGAAAAAAAATGTAAGATGGATTTAATGTGAGACTTTGTTTTTAATTGAGGTAAAAATCTTTTAATAAGAAATAAAATTTTCATATTTTATGTTTTGTTTTAAATATTAAAATCAATTTAATTTTTTTTTTTGTTTTATTTTCTTTTAGTATGGTCATCTCATTTTATTTTTTACTGTATCACTTAACTCATAAGCATTTTTTTTATTTTTCGTATGTGTAATATATATTTTATCGTAAAAAATAAATTGATATTATTATTACTTATAAAATCTTGAATATTCTTATATATATAAAATTTTATTTTCGTTTTCATTCATTTTACTTAGTAATTCATGTTTTAATTTTATCTTCAACTGGATGAGATAAATGCTCCCAGGCACTCTTTTCTAGATAAGTTTTAACTGAAAGGTAAAGAAAATGTCTATGCTTTTACCCCAAGGTTCTTACTAGAATTAGGTGCTTTTTTCAAACAAAAATCTTAACCTAGTTACTCACCCACTTTTCTATACCAAAAATAAAACAAACTCGTCGGGAAAGCTTCTCCGGCGTTCACAAGCAGGCCGACGGTGACCTTTGGGTTAACCGGAACCTCGCTGCATGGCTAATCTTTCTCCACGGATGAACTAAATCTCTCCAAAGCTACCAGAAACTCTCCGGAAGCGTCTCTAAAGAAGAACTACCGTCAACTACCACGGCTTCAACAAAATCACCAAGCAACCTTCAACTACTCTAAGTCTCACAAAGTAATCATTCCCTCAAGTCTGCGGCTAAACTACTCAGCTAACAACCCAGATTTCTGTACTCAAACCCCTTGTAAACATGATTACAAGAAACACATACGCAGAGAAAGGCAAAGCTCCAATTACTAGGAGAGACTCTCCCCCAAGAATCAGGATTCAAGTGCCAAGGATAGACACAAACAACCTCATCCACAAAAATGAACTCACCTTGATAGGCCGACTAACAAACCCTGTTGAACAAAGGGTCTGGACCATGATCTCATATTTCAGTAGAAAGTGGGAAACCATAGGCTCAGTGGAAGGAGCAGATCTAGGCAATGGGCTATTTCAATTCAAATTCTCAAGAGAAGAAGACTTCATTAAGGTATTGGACAATCAACCATATCATTTCTCCAACTGGATGGTGATCCTGCAAAAGATGGGAACCAGTTATATCAGAAACATTTCCATCAGAAATTCCCTTCTGGATTCAACTAAAAGGTATTCCCCTCCACTACTGGGACCAAGCAATGCTCAAAGAAATAGGGGAAGCTTTAGGGAAACATGAGGGCTCTAAGCTTACCTTGAACTCAGCTAGGATAAGAGTATCTATTAATGGCCTCCAACCACTGATACAAGAAACCATTATCGACTTTGGGAGGAATGCAGAAGCCAAAGTCACCCTGACTTATGAGAGACTCAAGAATTTCTGTACCAAGTGCTACTGCCTCACCCATGACATAAAAGAATGCCCCCTGCTAAGCAAAAGTAAGGTCAAGAACCAGGAAGAACTTATCTACTCAACAACAAAATCTCAACTACCAAGAGAAGATACCTCAAAGGATACTAGGGCTATTCCTCATCATAGGAACTATCAAGATAGAACAGACAGGTACGGGGAACCCACATAGAGTAGGAGGTCCTCTACTTCCCAAAGGTTTTACCATACGCCTACTGCGGATGGACACTCTCCTAGAAGAGAAAGAATAGCTCCTACTCAACAATCCCCTATAAGAGAAAGACTATCAAGCCTATCCAAAACTCACCAGAGAGGGCATGAGGAGGTGAGATCACACTCTGGAGGCCAACATCGAATAACCAACATAACCACACAGGACCTACAGTGGAGACAAAAGGAGAAAACTAATGAAACAAAAAAATAACTTACTACGGTACAAGATAACACATCTCAGAGAAGACCACCTCTAGAGAGAAACTTACACCAAGTTGATTTCCCATAAGTTGGGCTGATAAAGGAGAGGGTAATAGAGGAATTGATGGAGGTGTCTATCAACTACTGTAATATCAATGACCCAGTAGAAAAACAAGCAAGACACCAAAGGGTTCTGGATGGTGAAACCAGAGGAATGATGGAGGAAACTGCCAATGGTATCATTGCTGCATCAAGGGGAACACAATTTATCTCCAGAGAAAACACACTTGCTATTAACTCAGAAGCTTGCGGAGAGGAACTGGACTTACCTCTGCTAGCAGAACCAGAAGATCAACCTCCAGCTAAGAGAAAGAGAGGGAGACCACCACTACACAAAAGGGTGGGAGCATCACCAAAATAATTAAAAGAGGCAAGCTCACGTAAAAGGAATGCAATCCAAACATATAAATCACCAAGGGCAAAGCCTACTGGAAAGGAAGCTAACCAAGAGAGGGAGGACAAAGGTGATGCTCCAAATCATGCTCAAAATAGGGCTTTCACAAGCGCTATGGCTCCACCAATAAACCTTATTCCTCCAATGGTTAGACATAATACCCCTACGTTGCCACAACAAGCCCCTAATCAGCAAATAGAGAATCAGTACACAAATATGAGAGAAGGATCAGGAGAACACACACCAAGAAGAAGGAACCACCCCTCAGATCCTCAACACCCAACACCCTAGAGTACTAGGAGGAGAGGAGACTCCTCTTAGGTGGATTTTCAAAATCCACCAAAACCTCTTCCTTAAAAATTGTGAGCTGGAAGACTGGGGAATCCCAAGACAATTCAACGCCTGCAAGGAATCAAGAAGAAGCATGGATTCCCAGACATAATTTTTCTCATGGAAACTAAAAATCAAGATGAATTTGTGCTAATAGAGCTGGAACCAATGGGATATGAGCACACTTACTTGGTAACACCAGCTTCACCAGGGAGTGGGGGTCTTGCTTTACTCTGGAAAACAGAAGTAGAACTAGAAATTATCTCCTCCTGTGCAAACTACATAGATACATCAATTAAGCACAAGGGAGAAAGGACAATGGTTACTTTTGTCTATGGGGACCCTGAAAAAGGAAGGAGACGGGCAGTTTGGAATCAACTCTCAGCTCATGCAATGGACAGAGAAACACCATGGCTCCTTACTGGAGATTTCAATGAAATAGTAGACCACAATGAAAAAGAAGGAGGAAAGAAAAGAACTGAAGAATCTTTTACAGATTTCAGAGCCTTCATGTCTTCTAATGATCTGTATGATCTCAAATATGTAGGAGACTTCCTGTCATGGAGAGGAACAAGATGCAAACACAAAGTTAGATGTCGCCTGGACAGAGCTATGGCTAATAGTGGCTGGATATACAACTATCCTAACAGGTTGAGCACTTATCTAAGGTTTAAGGCTTCAGATCATAGGCCACTCATAACACAATTTGCACCTAGCAAAAAGAAAGGTAGCAGATTATTCAGATATGACAGAAGCCTACGCAACAATGAAGAAGTAAGGAAGCTAATCACTAAAACCTGTAAAGCTAATGAGCAAGCTACTGTGGAGCACAGGATAGCAAACTGTAGAAGAGCTCTCATAAACTGGAACAAAGAACATCATATAAACAGTCTAAAAAAGATTGAAGAACATAGGAAAGCTTTGGAAGCAGCTATGGTGGATTCAAACAGTAATGAACTCCTCATTACTCAAACAACACAGAACTGGAGAAAGCTTACCAGATGGAAGAGGAATATTGGAACTTTGGTTATGTTTGGGGGATAAAAACAATTCCTACTTCCATGCAGCTACAAAAGGAAGAAGAGCAAGAAACGTCATAGGGAGTATAGAGGATGCAGAAGGCAAGGTACACTATGAGAAGGGCCAAATAGAAAGGATAATCACCTTCTATTTTCAGAATCTCTTCACAGCTAAAGCAGGAGAAAGAGCTGAGACAGTGTATAACTCTATTCAACCTCGCATTTCAAGAGAAACAAATGAAAAGCTGATCAAAAGCCCATCAGAAGAAGAGATAAGAGCAGCAATCTTTGATATAAATCTGGATAAGGCCCCAGGGCCAGATGGATTTCTAGCTAGCTTCTATCACACACACTGGGAGACAGTGGGACCTAAGATTATTGAAGAGGCTCAAGCTTTCTTTTCATCTGGCAAACTACAAGGGCACATCAATGACACCTATATATGTCTAATCCCTAAGATAAAGACCTCTAAAACAGTGGCGGACTACAGATCAATTGCACTATGCAATGTGCACTACAAGATAATCTCTAAGGTGCTAACCTCAAGACTCCAACCTATCCTAAATGACATCATTGCAGAGACACAATCAACTTTTTTTCCTGGCAGGGCAATTTCAGACAATGTCCTGATAACCCATGAGGTTTTACACTTCCTAAAGCAATCAAAAGCAACAACAAGAGGTGCAATGGCAGTAAAGACTGACATGAACAAGGCGTATGATAAGATTGAGTGGGAGTTTATTTAGCTAGTCTTAGAAAGAATGGGGTTCCATGCTAAATGGATTCAATGGATAATGCAGTGTGTGACAACTGTCACATTCCCTACATTAATCAATGGGGGAGCTAAAGGCAGAGTCATACCTCAAAGAGGGATAAGGCAAGGAGATCCATTATCAACCTATTTTTTCATCATCTGCAGTGAAGTCTTCGCAAGATTATGCAACAGAGCACATGAAAAGAATCAGATTAATGGGATTAGAATTGCAAACAGGAGCCCAAAGCTCAATCACTTACTATTTGCAGATGACACGATGTTCTTTATCAAATCCAGCAAGAAGAATGTGCGTGCTGGAATTTTCACACAACAGAAATTGTGAAGATTCTTGTAAAGTAGAGCTTCTTTAGGGTTTTCAAACACTTAGAAAGATTTTAGAAAGATATAGAATTAGGGTTCTTATTCATCAAGATCAGAGCTTTTACAAAGATTTTTCGATCCCTCCAGAATGAGGGGGTACATGCTTATTTATAGAGAAAATAGGTCGGTTCGGATGAACAGTAATAGGCCTTTAATGGGCTTCTAATAACCTTCATCTTCTGGGCTTGACTACTGGGCCGATTGAACGTTTTCTTAGTCGATTTAGGCTTATCGATTTCTCTAGGGGAGATTTGACCCCTACAGTTAGCCCCCCCAGTTCAACAGTTTAATTAAAAAGTGTTGAAATAAGGGTGTCCAGACGAAGAATCGATTTCCGTTAGATTGTTAACGCGTTGGCCAATGTTCTCGAGCCCAAATGACTTGGTTGCACCCAATTCGGCGAGCTGACCGAGTGACGCTACGAGCGAGTCGACTTCGATCTTGCAAAGTCGCGAGCTGCTTGAAGACGTGAGATGATGAGATGAACATGCTCCAAATCTACGAGCGGCTCGAAGATGATGACGAGGTATTAGTGTGTGAACAAGCCTCGGTAAAAACCTTGTCTAGAAAACCCGGTGGGAAAAACCAGATCAAGGGAAAAAGAGCACAAGTCACACACTCGTTCAAGTCGCCATTGTCGACTTCAAAGGTTGATTTTTGTTGCTGCGAGCCCGAGAGATAATTTCAAATTCGCGAGGTGCGAGTTGAATAAGACGGCAAAGTGGGCATGACAAAACTTGATTTGGAGAGGCGAAGGAGCTCGATTCGGCGGCGGAAGAGCTCGATTTTGAGGTGAATTGAGGATGAGTCGAGCTCGAAGAAGTGGTTTGAGCGGTGAATGAGCTCGGCCAGGTCGTTTGAGTCGAGCTAGGCAAGGTCGAGAATCAAGTTCGGCGAGGTCGTAAACGAAGCTACGAGTTGACCTGGCAAGGTGACGTAGAGGAGCTCGCCTTTATGCAGTGAATGTGATAAGGTGGCGAGTCGAACGAGTTGATCCGAGTGGTGAATTGAGCTCTTGAGCGAGATTGATGCGAGGATAGCAAGGTTGATGCGAGGAGAGCGGGGCGAGCGAGTCGACACAATTGTGGCGAGTCGAGCGAGTTGATTCGCTTGGTGAAGCGAGGTTTGAACCGAGATTGAATGGAGAAGACGACGAGCTCATCATGCTTTGTAGTTCAATCGCGGCGAGCTGATATGTTCAGTCTCGACATTATGTTCCACCGAATGTATAGTGCTCGCCATTATGAGTCATCTTGTGAAGAAATTTTGTGTTGTCAACAAAAAGTCAATCCACGCTTGGGCCTTAGTTATAATTGTGAAGCCCATAAAATCTTTGTCTTGTTTTCCCTTTGTTGAATTTTTCTCCTTCACCGAGATCAAAAATAAGAAAGTCACGAGGTCAAGAGATCACGAGATCATTTCACCTCCGACATATAAATTTCTCTTGATGATGAGGACGAGGTAAAACGGGCTTAGACTCGTCGCGTGTATTGTGAATTTAACTCGGCAAGGTGAAGCGAGCTTAGACTCGAGCTCGGCGAAGATTGATGCGAGGTGCATCGAGTTTGACATGATGAGTTGAACTGGAAGCTTGTAACAAGGTAGCGAGGTCGACTTGAGGTTTGAGCATAGGAGCTTGTGAGGCCGACTTGAGGTGGGGCGAGGTGACTTGGTTGACTGAGTCAACTCGGCGGAGTTTGCATTAGGTATAGAAGAGAAAGATGAGGTCGCAGCGACGTTAGCTTCATCTCGCAAGGTTGAATAGGTGAGGGAGTCGCAAGATGGCGAGCTGAATTGAGTAGATAAAGCCGAGATTCCACGAGTTGAGCGAGTCGACTCAATCTCTTTGGTGCGAGGTGAATCTAAACAGTTGAGGAGCTCGCAGATGAAGGAGAAGTCGATTCCATCTTTGGTGTCGAGTCCGACGAGTCCGATGAAGTGTAATGAGGCGGAGAAGCGATGTGGAGAAGGAGAGCTCGCGTCTTTGAGTAGATTTGGAGGTGAAGCGACGAAGGGAAACATTACGACCACGAGGCGAATCAAAGAGGAGAAGATGAGTAACGTGGTTGCCTTGGACTTCATAGTGGTCTTTGCAAGGTGGTTTTAACGGCAAGCTTGACAAGCCAACGAACTATACAAGGAGATAAGGCGAATCGGCGAGTCGGGCGAGTCGACTCGGTTGAGTCAAATAGATGCGAGACCAATCAAAGTTGCGGCGAGTTGATTGGAGTTTGGTCCAAGCTCGCGAGGTGGTTTTGAATCCAAACGAGCTCGCGAGTTCTCAGTTATCGAAGTTGCGAGGTGGAGACAAGTGTTACGGCGAGGCTCAGAGTTTCACAAGAAGAAGAAACGAGTTTGAGCCGCGAGCTGCTAGTTGAGGTCGAATCAAGCTCTTGTTGCAAGTTTCAAGATGAACCAAAGTCTTGCTGCGAGATCGATCCTTCATTTAGAGCTTGTTGGTGAACCGCGACAAAACGAATTCGAGTACTGCCAAGCTTGCGAGTTAACTCGGTGGGCGAGTTGAGCGAGTTGACTCGGGTGCGAACATAGAGATCGAGCTCATTTAGCTTCGTGTCTTTTGTCTTCATCTTTACGATGCTGGACTTGTCGTCATCTTTACGATCTCTTGAGCTTCTCCACGATCCTCTCGCAGAAGTTGCTCTTCTTTTCTCATCTTTCCCATCACTACGATGATCATCATGATGATGATACGGCCTGGAATGAGTTCTTTGTGACAGATGAGAAGCTTGTTTGGTCGTCTCGCGATGTTTCTGTTCACCGTCTTTTACGAAACCCTGAGCATCAGGTTCAAGTGGTGCAGAGTCTCGTCAAAGTCTCTTGTCTGTCTCAGTTCCATCTCTAACATCCAAATCCTTGTTACTCAAAATTTGTTCTGCTTCAGGTTTACCATCTCTTCTTGACTTCTTGGGACTGGGTTCGCGATCGAGTCTAGAACGTTGTCGTTTAGGGTATGAATCTCCACTCTCCCGCCTTGACGTTTTTCTTGCGAAGTGGTAGACTGGTTTGAAGAAGCGATTGCGAAGTCGAATCAAAGCTTCTTAGTAAGATGAATTTATTGAGTCTTGACGGCGACAAGGTGAAGCGACTTGAAGTTTAGACTGCGAACCATAAGGTTGCCCTTGAACTCGCGAGGTTGAATCGAAGCTGCGAGGTGGATTCAAAATTGCACGGCGAATCGAACTTCGGCGAGGTGGAGATTGATTCGAATCCGACGAGGTGAAATCGGTGCTTGACGAGGTCGTAGACGAAGCTACGAGTTGACTCGGCGAGGTGACTTCAAGCTTGATTTTTTGAGGTGAAAAGCTAACTCGGTCTAGCCTGCGAGTCACTTAGAGAAAATGGCGAGCTTGTATTTAGAGGGAGACGAATACAAGCTTCACAGGTGACATCATTCGCGAGCTAGTGAAGTAGACCGGAGATCCTCAAGCCTTTGAGTCGACGCCGGAGATAAGACGAGCCGATACGAAGAAGAAGAAGTGAAATTGGGCCTTTCACCTCATATACAAGCCCATCTTCTAAATAATTCGAATCCTTTATTACAACTCCTCCTTATGAAGTGACGAGGTGGATTCATGTAGCACACTAGGGAGTATTCCTCAAAAAATTATTTTGAATATTGTTGCGTCAGTTGAATACTCGAACCCATGTAGCTAGAATACTAAACTCGGAGTCTTGTTCAGTTGTTCGATGAGCCCAGTGACGAGTTAGGCGAGTTGAAGGGTACGACGAGTTGTGTACATTGAGCGAGATGTATTATTGTTGAAGGTTAACGGCGAGCCAAACGAGTATGCATAGCGTCAATGTATCCAACGAAGTTTAGCGACGAGGCGGTTTTAAAACGCTTAGCGGCGGGCCGACTGATAATGTTACTGCGGGCTAGTCGTCATGATGACAGAGCATTTTGTCAGCGGACCGGTCGAGATTGGGACAGAATAATCTACCAGTTGACTGGTCGAGGCGGAGACTCTGTCTAATCAGCGGATTGTAGATCAAGGCGAGCCCAGCGGTAAAGGTTCGTCTTTGAGTTCGGCGAGCCCGGAGGCGAGTATTTGCTGTTTTGCGAAGAACCTAGTGGCGAAGACTCGTCCTCGTTGTCGACGAACCCAGCGATGATGTGTTTGCTGGAGATAACGACGAGCTGAGCGACAAGGTTTGTCATAGATGATGGCGAATACGCCTGCTCCAAGAATGAACACTTAACAATTTTAGACTTTCGATTCGAGCTGATCCAAAAATGCTAGTTGGCGAACTGTTCCGCAGACATGTTATCGCGGGCAGGTTTGAGATGCTTAACGACGATGCGGTTTTAAGAGGTGATGCGGTTTTAAGACGCTTAGAGGCGATGCGGTTTTAAGACGCGATGCGGTTTTAAGACGCGATGCGGTTTTAAGACGCTTAGAGACGATGCGGTTTTAAGACGCGATGCGGTTTTAAGACGCTTAGAGGCGATGCGGCTTTAAGACGCGATGCGGTTTTAAGACGCGATGCGGTTTTAAGACGCTTAGACGAACATCCTGGTTATATTCTACTGAATATATCTTATCCAGGCAAATATATATTTGCTAAGTTCGACCAGTTTGTTAAGGTTAAAACTGGGTTTGCGAGTCAAACATCCTGGCTAACGGACACATTCTACTGAATGTGTCTATCCCGAGATGGACTCGCGAGATGGACATCCCGGCTAACGGACAATGCTCGCACTGAATACGTCTATCCCAGTAATGAACTCTAAATTTATATAGCGCGCTTTATCCGTTGAGGATGTATAAGTATACTTCATAATGATGATGAAGTTTTAATCAGGTCGCCATTATGGCCATAATGACGCCTAATTGTTATTGATCTCGCGTTTAGACAGTTAAGTCGTTTAGCGAGTTGTCGCGTTTAGACCGAAGTCGATTGCGAGTCGACTTGTCGCGTTTAGACCGAAGTCGTTTGCGAGTCGAGCGAATAAGACTTGGTTAAAACCTTAGCTTAATGTGAATCGATTATCGCGTTTAGACCGGAGTCGTTTGCGAATTGAGCGAATAAGACTTGGTTAAAACCTTAGCTTATTGCGAATCGACTATCGCGTTTAGACCGGAGTCGTTTGCGAGTTGAGCGAATAAGACTTGGTTAAAACCTTAGCTTATTGCGAATCGATTATCGCGTTTAGACCGGAGTCGTTTGCGAGTTGAGCGAATAAGACTTGGTTAAAACTTTAGCTTATTGCAAATCGACTATCGCGTTTAGACCGGAGTCGTTTGCGAGTTGAGCGAATAAGACTTGGTTAAAACCTTAGCTTATTGCGAATTGATTATCGCGTTTAGACCGGAGTCGTTTGCGAGTTGAGCGAATAAGACTTGGTTAAAACCTTAGCTTATTGCGAATCGATTATCGCGTTTAAACCGGAGTCGTTTGCGAGTTGAGCGAATAAGACTTGGTTAAAACCTTAGCTTATTGCGAATCGACTATCCCGTTTAGACCGGAGTCGTTTGCGAGTTGAGCGAATAAGACTTGGTTAAAACCTTAGCTTATTGCGAATTGATTATCGCGTTTAGACCGGAGTCGTTTGCGAGTTGAGCTAATAAGACTTGGTTAAAACCTTAGCTTATTGCGAATCGATTATCGCGTTTAGACCGGAGTCGTTTGCGAGTTGAGCGAATAAGACTTGTTTAAAACCTTAGCTTATTGCGAATCGATTATCGCGTTTAGACCGGAGTCGTTTAGCGAGTCGACTTGTCGCGTTTAGACCGAAGTTGTTGGCGAGTCGACTTGTCGCGTTTAGACCAGAGTCATTTGCGAGCTGAACGAATCGTAACAAGACTTGGTTAAAACCTTAAGTCGTTACATACTGGGAGTGGGAGTATGAATATACGGACCCACTCCCCCCCCCCCCCCTTTTTGAGGAGGCAACTGAACTCGTCAGGAAACGAGCTGCTTACGTACCCTATGAAGGGATCGAGTCGTTCCTTAGGTGAAGCATTAAACTAGATTTTATAGCTGCGCCTTATGAAAAGGCTGCCTACGTACCCTCGAAAGGGATCAAGCCATTCGTAGTTCTTATTACCTCGAGTAGGGATCGTGGTCGGCGAGACGCTGGACAATGAGGCGAGGTGGGATGTGGTCACAGTTTATTACAGACAACGAACTCGCAAACGGCGATTCTGACCTGAATTGACTTGAAATTGGACGAGTAGAGCAAGAGAAGGTGCTACGATAATAGTGAGATCAAGCGCAGACGATGCTGCGCTTTGGCGAGCTTGCGAGGTCGGCGAAGTTGAAAGGTGTTATCGCGAGGTTGCGAGTTTTTAATAAAGTAGTCTCGCACAAAGAGGCATACTTTGAAGTTTTTTCACAACTCAGAAGTCAAAAGACTTTGAGGAACTAAGTCTCAGAGTGAAAAATCAAAGTAGTCTCTTATACGAACCCACTCCCTGTATAGGCCACCATGCGAGTTTGGCGAGTTGACCCGGTCGAGTCACAGATGGTGTGAAGAAGTGGGGTGATTATAAATCGAGATCGAGACGTTGACTCGGAGATGGAGAGCGAGTTGGTCTGGTCCATCTTGCGAGTTATTTTGAGAAGACGGCGAGGTCGTTGAAGCGGTGATGCCGAAGTTGCCTCGTGGTCAAAGATTCAAGCCGACATTATTGCACAATCTCACGACCTTGCTACTTTAGCCAACCGTGAAATCACTTCGGGACTTCGTCTCTCTATCAAAGTCACCATGTGAAGGGAGTCCAACTCTTGAATCTTTCACGGACTAGATCCGGTTGGTGCATCGAGGTGGAGTTGCTCGTAGTGTTGAATCGAGCTTCAGCGAGGTGATTTGAGACTAAATCGTTGGGTTTGAAGCTTGCGACGCGAGGTGAAGCCCTCTGGTTCGGCGAGGTGCTTGTGTCGGCGTTGGCGAGGCCAATCTTCGTGTCTCGGAAGCCGGTGAGCTTCGCCGATTAGATTCTCGTGACGACGAGCTCGCAAAACCAAGACATAAATCATTCGAGCTCACGTCGTTTTGTGAAGTAAGGATAGACGAGGTCGTTCGAGTGGTGACTCGAGCTTTGTGAGGTCGATTCGAAGTGTGGTGACTTGAGATTGACGAGCTTGTACGTCGAGCTCACAAAGCTTGTACGTCGAGCTCACAAGGCTTGTCATTTGTTCATGAAATCGCGAGGTGAATCGACAACAAACCGAGCTTGACTTGGGCTCTTGGGGAGCTCGATGTTTATTGTTAGTGACGAGATCCATTGAGCTTCCTGGGCTCGCGAGGTGTTGTGGAAAGATGAGGCCAGGTTGAATCAGAGGAGTTGAACGAGTCGAATCGCAATGAGCTGGACTAGTTCACTTGTGTCGATGTTGAGTTGGCTTGAAGTGATATCGGGTTGGTATCCAAATCCGTCTCTCCTTGATAGCCCGCGAGGTGGAAATCTTTAAGGCCAAGTGGTGCTGAGGTTTTTCGAGATCGACCTTAGGAAGGAAGCGTCGAGGCAGAGGAGCTCGACCCAGTGCAGCGGCTGTGACGAGCTCGCGATTCTTTTCGGGAAACTCGGTGAATCATGATTTATCTCGGACAAGAATTGATGGTGAGCTTGCGAGGATTTTTGATTTTGGAAACGGAGAAACTCGTCATTGTTGTGTTGTGGCGAGTTGACTCAGTGAGGTTGATGAAGACACGAGCTCGATTGCGAGGTTGAACTAGGAGAGCGAAGACGATCTGCTCTCAATTTAGCGAGGCCTGCGAGCTTGAGAGGTTAGATTTGATGGTGTAACAAGCTTGCGAGCCACTTTTGGCATATATTAAGCTCGTGTGGTTAGCTCACAGGTTAGTTGCTCTTCGTGTAGCAAGGTGGAGACGAGCTTGAATCACTCAAAATTGCGAGCTATACGAGACTGTTGAGAATAAGAAAGAGAGAGATACGAGGCGGGATAAGCTCCGTCACGACGAGGTGGACGAGTTTGCCACGGCGACGCGAGGTAAAGAGATCTCAATGTTGGTCAAGATGTTATCGACGTGATATGATTCGTTTTTGACTTTGCTGGGCCTTTGTTGGGCTTTTAACCAAATTGGTTTTACATGCACTCGACTTGTCTTCTTCCTCGTAATGTCATCTTCTTAATTCACCGTTCTTGCTCCCGATTTCGAGACCAAGTTATTCATCACCGCGGTGATAGTTGTCTGAAGCCACGAGGAGCCAACATCTCTATGTCTCAGATGATGAGTTGCGAGGTGAAATCGATGTTGTTAGGTTGATCTCGTTCAACGGCGAGCTCCAGTAGTGATTTCGAGGTCAAAATTGAGGTTGGTGAAGAGAAGAAGCAGAGGTAAGCTGGACTGGTTAAACAATAACTTCGCAGCTCGTCGCTAGGTTCACTTGGAGAAGCCGCGATCGTGGGGTATCATCTGGGATCTGAGGCGAACGCGAGCTCGCCAAGTGGTTCCGCGAGCCGTTGCAAGGTAAGACGAGTCGGTTGAGTCGGCTCAGCGCGAGGCGGGTGAGTTGATTTGAGAAGAAGATGACGAGGTGGACGACGAGGTTGATGTCGTAGTACGGAGTGCCGAGGCGAGGAGCCAGTCGACGAGGTTAGAAGTGCTAGCCGACGAGGCGAGAAGTGCCAGCCGACGAGGCGAGCTTCTAGACATCTTGCGAGTTCGTCTAAGTGTTTGTTTCGTGTATGAAGCTAGTGTTGCGAGTAGTCCCCTCCTTCTAGCGCAGCGTGCTGGAATTTTCACACAACAGAAATTGTGAAGATTCTTGTGAAGTAGAGCTTCTTTAGGGTTTTCAAACACTTAGAAAGATTTTAGAAAGATATAGAATTAGGGTTCTTATTCATCAAGATCAGAGCTTTTACAAAGATTTTTCGATCCCTCCTGAATGAGGGGGTACATGCTTATTTATAGAGAAAATAGGTCGGTTCGGATGAACAGTAATGGGCCTTTAATGGGCTTCTAATAACCTTCATCTTCTGGGCTTGACTACTGGGCCGATTGAACGTTTTCTTAGTCGATTTAGGCTTATCGATTCCTCTAGGGGAGATTTGACCCCTACAAAGAACAGCAGATCACTAAAGAACATCCTGCAAAAATATGAAGAAGCCTCTGATCAGAGGATAAATACTCAGAAGTCTGCGATCACTTTCTCAAAACATACACCTCAGAACACCAAAGAAAGAGTCCAAAGGGAATTGGGAATAAGCAAACAAGGAGGAGTTGGGAAATACTCGGGCATACCTGAACACTTTAGAAGGAAGAAGGCAGATCTCTTCAGCTCAATAGTAGACATAATTACCTTGTTGATCTCTATCAAGAGACCCCAAAGACGTGCAGAACTCCTAAGTACCTTGTTCATCTCTATCAAGAGAGTTTGGAAAATAATCCAGAAGCTTATTCAGTTCATCACGATGGTGAAGGAGACTTCAACCATGAGAATGATGACCTAATTGAATATGAGATTTCAGATTGCCTAAAAGAGTCTAATTGATTTCGACATCTAGTGTTTTGTTTTATTTCTATGACTTTGTTTTTTATTTATGCTTTATGATTTGGTTTATGATTGATTTGCTTTGAGCTTTTAAATAAAATGCATTTTTCAGACATAGTCTCAATTGCGGGTATAGCTAGTCTAATTGAAGGCTACGGCCAGGCCCATATTCTTTTACCTAAGGGCACGCATCTTGAAATATAAGATGCTCTATATTCACCCAGCTCTAAAAGAAGCTTATTGAGTTTCAAAGATATTCGTTTGAATGGTTTCCATATTGAAACTCAGGGTGAAGGGAGCATAGAATCCCTCGTTATTACTGAGATCACCCAAGGTCATAAGAAGGTCTTAGAGACTATACATGCGTTATCTACTGGCATTTACTATGCAAAGATCAATATGATTGAGGCTAATAATGTCGAAAACAAGTTGTTTACTGGATACACTAACATGGCATGACTGGCTTGGCCATCCCGGTTCTAACATGATGCGTAAGCTTATCTCAAATTCCAAAGGGCACACCTTGAAAGAAAAACGATTTTTCCCTAAGAATCTCACGTGTGTAGCATGTTCACATGGGAAACTCATTATAAGGCCATCACCAGTCAAAGTAACTAGAAACTTGGCGTTTGCTAGATTACTGGCCCAGATAATTCGTCTGCGAGCCCACTTTCCAGATTTTCCACTTAAGACTATACGTCTAGACAATGCTGGTGAATTCACTTCCCAAGAGTTTAATGATTACTGTATGTCCATGGGGGTAAGTGTGGAACATCCCGTGGCACATGTCCATACACAAAACGATTGGCTGAATCCTTCATTAAACAGATCCAATTGATTGCTCGACCATTACTCATGAGGTTGAAGCTTCCAATATCTGCTTGGGGACACGCAGTATTACATGCAGCAGAGCTTATACGCATCAGGCCATCTAGTGAGCATAGATATTCTCCATCCCAATTACTCACGGGTCATGAGCCAGACATTTCCCATCTAAAGACATTTGGGTGTGTCGTTTATGTACCCATTGCACCACCACAGAGAACAAAGATGGGACCTCAAAAGAGGATGGGAATATATGTTGGATTTGATTGTGCCACCATTATTAAGTATCTAGAGCCAACCACGGGTGATCTATTTAAGGCCAGATATGCGGATTGTCAGTTTGATGAAATGACATATCCTACATTAGGTGGTGAGACTAACAAGCTGGTTAAAGAAATATCATGGAATCAAACATCCTTAACATGGCAAGATCCTCAGACTCTGGAATGTGAATCAGAGGTCCAAAAGATAATACATTTACAAAAGCTAGCTAATCAATTGCAATATTCCTTTGCTGACCCAAAGAAAGTTACAAAATCGTACATACCAGCTTGTAATGCACTAGTACGTATTGATGTTCAAAAGGAATACAATCAAGTTGCTACAGAGTCTACATCACGTAAGAAACATGGTAGACTAATAGGTTCCAAAGATAAGAACCCTCGAAAATCAAAGAAAGGTACAAAGATTGAAACCGAGGTTCAGGAAACCACAGACATAGCCGCGGCTGATTCTAAAGAACCAATCATTGAGGTTTAGGACGCCAAATCTCAAGGTTCTGAAGGTCATGACAATAATGAGATCTCAATAAACTATATCATGTCTGGAACTCAATGGAACCGAAAAGATGTTGACATAAATGATGTATTTGCTTATAAGGTAGCACTTGAAATAGAAAAGGAGGATCAGGAACCCACGTCAATAATAGAGTGCACTCATAGATCTGATTGGCTAAAATGGAAAGAAGCCATAAACGTGGAGTTGAATTCATTAAGGAAAAGGAATGTGTTTGGTCAAATAATTAAGACCCCATTCGATGTAAAACCAGTTGGACACAAATGGGTCTTTGTGAGGAAGAGAAATGAACATAATAAAATCGTGAGATATAAGACATGGCTTGTTGCACAAGGATTCCACAAAGACCAGGAATTGATTATGAGGAGACATACTCCCCTGTGGTGGATGCTACGACATTTAGATTCTTGATAAGTCTGGCTATAAGAGAGAAGATTGATTTGCGGCTAATGGATGTTGTAACCGCATATTTTTATGGTCCACTGGATAATGAAATTTACATGAGATTTCCAGAGGGTATAGAGCTCAAAGATAAGAAAGGTTCTCGAGAACAATACTGCATAAGGCTGAACAAATCCCTTTATGGACTTAAACAAAGTGGGCGTATATGGTACAATAGATTGAGTGAGTACCTAGTCAAAGAAGGTTATAAGAACGACCCCATAAGTCCATGTATTTTTATAAAGAAGTTTGCAAACAAAGGATTTGTAATCATAGCAGTATATGTGGATGATTTGAACATCCTTGGTACCTCTGGGGAAATCGCCCAAACAGTTGAATAGCTAAAGAAAGAGTTTGAAATGAAAGACCTAGGTAAAACGACATTCTGTTTGGGATTGCAACTTGAGTACGTGAATAATGGAATCCTTGTGCATCAATTGGCATATACTGATAAAGTACTCAAGAGATTTAAGATGGACCAGGCTCACCCATTGACCAGCCCAATGGTTGTGAGAAGCCTTGTATTGGATAGTGATCCATTCGGGCCAAAAAAGGACGATGAAGAAATTCTCGGTCCAGAAGTGCCATACCTCAGTGCCATAGGAGCCTTAATGTATTTGGCTAGCCACACTAGACCAGATATATGTTTTGCCGTGAATATCCTATCTAGATTTAGCTCATGTCCAACTCAAAGGCACTGGAACGTTGGTTTTGCTGATGCAGGTTACTTATCAGATCCTCATAATGCTAGATCGCAGACAGGTTATGTATTTACACATGGAGGTACAACAATATCATGGCGTTCCATGGAGCAAATCATTGCAACCACTTCATCCAATCACGCAGAAATCCTTGCAATTCATGAAGCCATCCGTGAATATGATGACTCAACATATCAGATCAGATTATGGCATGGTTGAAGACAAAGAACCAACCATCATGTACGAAGAAAATGCAGCTTGCATCGCCCAGCTTAAGGATGGCTACATCAAAGGAGACCGGACAAAGCACATTTTGCCAAAGTTCTTCTTCACACATGAACTACAAAAGGACGGTGAAGTTCAAGTTTTACAAGTCAGATCCAGCGACAATTCAGCAGACTTATTCACCAAGTCTTTGCCAACATCGACGTTTAGGAAGCTCATACATCAGATTGGAATGAGAAGACTCAAGGATCTTCAATAATGCTTAGAACAGGGGGAGTAATACGTGTTGTACTCTTTTTCCTTCACCATGATTTTGTCCCACTGGGTTTTCCTGGTAAGGTTTTAATGAGGCAACATACCCCAGCGTATTACAGAGATCTCTACTTAGCATCTGGCACGGTTATGTCATCCAAGAGGGAGTGTTATAAATCATTAAGAATGGATCTCCATAACCGGCCCAATACCAAAGCCCATATAGTTTAATGAGTGTTTCTTTATTTCCTTGTTTCCTATTCTTACTTGGATATGTAATCACCTATATATATGTACTCTTATTCACAAGATAATAAGATTGAATCATTCAGTTTCATAACATATTATAATTTGTTAAATGATTTTTTTATTATTTTGTCGAGATTCTGTTTCCTTTATTTCTTTTAATATATCTTTTCTCTTTATTTCTTTTGACCAAATTGTATATTCTCCTTAATTAAGGTTAGCAGTAGAGTTATATATACCTAAAGAATATGTAAGGTTCCGAGAGAACAAGAAATATAAAACAGATAAAATAATCAAAGATATGATGCTGAAGATCTATACTATCATGTTTATATTGCTTGTTGCAAGAACAACATCTTCAAACCTTATAGAGGATGTAGCCAATCAAAAGGTTTTGTAGATAGGGTTTATTGTGCTCAGTCTCTAAGGCTGAATTCACCATTTATCCCCCGACACAAGAATGCTGTAAACATTTAAAAATTGACAAAGTGTTTTGTCTCTGCGAGGGTGTTGTAGCTAGTTTCAGCCAATATTTTGATTTTCACAAGCTCGGACAACTCTCTCATGCATGTGGCGATCTATTAGCTCCTGGCTCGTACTGCGGAAGTTAGTAACACTAGAGCCACACTCATAAGTATGTCTTTTTTCTTTCAACTTTAGTCTCATATTTGTGTTGATGTTTCAGTATACAAAATTCCGGGTGGTGCTTGAGAGGAGAAGATTATTTGGCATTGATGAAAAAAGCTAATATCATATTTTGAGTTGTATGATTTACATTTATAATCATATGTTGGTATGAAGAACAATCACCAAACTTTCAATGAGAAAATTAAATTTCTTAAGAAATTGTTTTTTTTTTAATAGTTGATACAAGAAAGAGAACCTAATGCAATATTTCCGTCATGAATGGTTATTCAAATGCTTTTCTATTTTGAAGCACTACCTTTGAATACAATTTGCAGAAGTATGATGTGATAATCCCAAATCATTTTCATTGTACGTACGACCCAAATGATGATTTAAAATCTCGTTTTTCCCCTAGTGATATTCTCCAATCGTAATTTTGTAACCACGCGAGGATTATTTTATAAGTCATTGTTTAGTGGTGCATCGGTTAAAGTTGAAGTCTTTGGAACCTTCACAAGTTGAGACTGAGACCATGAGCCCAATTATCAATGAAGTTCCAAGATTATATACTTTTACACTCTTGGATCATATCAAAGTCAATGGAAACGGAATCGACTAAGGAAGAGGATGCAATCGAGTTAGGATCGAACATCGATCCGCTAAGCTTCCGACTCTAATTCAAGTTGAAAGCCAACACCAGCAAAAAAAAGCGTAAAAGTAAACATCTTGAGTTTGACTTTTGATCCTTTGAACTTGAATCGGTTAGTACTAATGCAACTGTTCGGGCTATCGTGACGGGTGTTACTCGGGATGAAAGGTTCAACTCATACTTAGCTTCTGGCGGACCTGCTTGGTTGCACGATTTGATTGCTCGTGAAACATCGTAATAACATCTTTTAGCCCTTGTCAATGGGTGGTGATGTGCCTTTATATTGATGGTTTTTTATGGTTTATTTCTTACTCTTGGAACAATTTTACTTTCATTCAATATTACTCTTCGGACGATTAAAAAACAAAATTTGATTGGTCAACCACTATACAACTCGTTTTTTTTTGGTATGTCGTCTTTTCATAATTCCATCTACTTCGTCTCTCAACATCGTGGGCTATCTTTTATCTACTAAAGCACAAGTAAGCTTAAATCACTCTCCTTTTGACACCTCAACTTTCTATGACGTGTCAAAACCACAAAAATTCTTGACAACATTTAATTACAAGCCATTTTTTTAAAATTTTTATACCTTTTCTTTAATCTTCTACAAATTGTCTCGCTCAATTAACCTCCAAGCCGTCAAAAATAACCTCCACAAAGCCCACGTTCTCCTCTCTTCTCTCAACCTCTTTCTTATTCCTCCGATGAATTTGTTCCACTTTCACCTCTTCAATTTATCTTTCACAAACATGGTTCATCATAATTTTTTTACTCTGATTTTTAATTTGTGTAATTTCTACGGTTGAATCAACAAGTATTTCCCAGAATCTGTTCAAAGGTAATTCACTCCTAACTCCTCCAAACAGAGAAATCGCCACAATTTCATGAGTTTTGATTTCTGTTTTCGCTCTTAAATTTTACTCGAAATTACAGGAAAAAGGATTATAATCCATTCAACATGCCGATTGATTTCTTAGCTTTATCCCAACTTACTTCGACGAGTGAAGTTTGTAAAGTCAAAGTTCGTATTGTGCGTATTTGGGGATTTCCGAGAAAAGATAGACCAAAGGTATTAACAGGAATCGATCTTCTTCTTGTGGATGAGAAGGTAACACCGTTCAAAATCTCTATCTTATTAACTATCTTAACGTGGTTAATAAATTTACAAATCATTCTATACAGGGTGATAGAATACAAGCCTCTGTTAAAGGGAATTTACTCTCTAAATTCGAAAACCAATTACGAGAAGAGGAATGTTGTGTCACCATGAACTTCGAGTTAGCTGATAATATTGGAAGTTTTAAATGCAGTTCACACCCTTACAATATCAACTTTAATTATTATACGTGTGTCAAACCATGTGACCAGATTCCTAATTTAGAGAAACGTTTCAACTTCTGCCATTTTGCTACAATAATCGATCGGATGAATGATGACAATATATTTGTTGGTATGTTCTAATATATCTTTTTACTTCTAATGTTACTTTCTATATCTAAATTATCTTATGTTATAGACATTCTTGGTGAGGTAATTGGGATGCATGATCTAAAAGATGTAAAGACTATTGAAGGCCCTACAAAGGTCCTAAATCTTCAAATCAAAGACCTTGGGTAATTTTTTTTCTTCCTAGAAAGTTAATCATGCTATTTTAGTTACGTTTTTTCTGATTAGCCATCACTTATTTTCTGCCCTTATCTTTGTTTCAGGCTGTCAGTCCTCGATGTAGCCTTATGGGGTAAACTTGCAGAAGACGTCCATTCTCAACTTCAAACCAATACATATGGTCCAGTTGTTTTAGTTGGCAGCTTGATGAACACTAGGCTATATAATGGTATTTTTAGTCCACTTTTCTGATATAAAGTAACTTATGTTTTGATATAAAATATATTTTAACATTTCCTCCTAATGATAGGTAAAGGAACCGTTCAAAGTTCAAAATTCGCAAGCAAAGTGTTTATCAATTCCACAATGCCAGAGATAATTGAATTCAAAGAAGCGTAAACAATCTTTTCCAGGATGGTTCAAGGAGACGAAAGATCCTCATATGCTATTGTTCCAATCTTACCTTCTAACTCATTCTAGGTTTCCAAACGTACGTTTTCCTTACTTGATCGGAATACAATTGAACAAATCACAGAGCTGAACGAGGTAAGATATTATTTCCACATCATGTAATTCGCCTAAATTTTGCTACTTGACATGTTTAATTTATTTATTCTCTCTTTAGGGTCAAATATGTGATATCCTTGCAAAAATTAGCTCCACACGTTCATGAAAACCTTGGTTATTCATCGGATGTACAATCTGCTTTACAAAGGTAGTACCTTACTTCAATCCTGACACAGAAGAAATAGAAGCAAACAAGTTTTCTTGCGTGAAATGCAAAAAACAGATTACTGCAACACATATGAGGTTTGTACATGTATAATTTTAAATTTATGAGCAAAAATGAGAAAATACTATCACATTTAATCTATACAATTATTTTTAGGTATAAGCTCCACATTGAAGCAATTGATAACACTTCTACTTCCTCATTTCTTCTGCTCGATGATGCCGTCATTTCACTGATTAACAAATCTGCATATGATTTACGTGAGCAACAAGTTCAGGTATCTCAATCTCTAATTCTGTTCTTTTAAACAATAAGTCATGTACAATGTCTTATACTTTCATTGGATTCAACTAAATATATTGGCTCTAATGTTGTAGTTTATTAAGTTCTGACCAAATTCCTGAAGAGCTCCTCGCTTTAGAAGGTCGCGAATATGTTTTTAAGATCTTGATTCCAGATACAACAACACACAACAACAAAAATTCGTACAGAGTTCTAGGCCTTACGGACGATCCCAACATTATTAAAGAATTCAGTGATACTCATTCCAGTGTGGTATGTACGTTTTAATATACTAATTTGGATTCAATATATTTGTGTTCTTTCATAATTTCCTATATTTTGTTTTTTGTGCTTATAGAGAGCTCATAAAGTTGAAACTATCGCGTCTCTGCCATTTCATATGGAACTACAAATCAGGTTCCCCTTTTTTTCTTTAACTTATTTCTACATGCATCTTAAGTACTTTGTGAATAATATCTCAGGGTATTTTTCATATTTGCAGACTCAGAACGTTACGTATGAAGCGGATTACGTAGATATCAGTAACTCTGCAAATGTTTCTATGTCTACTCCAAGCACAACAAGATTACAAGATGCATCGTCTTCTGTATTGGACAATTTAGACTCCCCTAACTCATCTGATGTTTGTATGTCCATTAAAACCACCAAAAGATCACTACTTGCATCTGAAGGTGCTGGTCTCCAACATTCATCACCTAATTGATTCATTGTGTTTATTCACAGAAAACGATCTTCGTATAGTTGGGAGATGCATCCATCTTTCGGTGGAAGTACCCAAAGGAACTCAAGATCTTTGATTTCTCAACTTTCTCTTTAATTGTGTTTTCATGTATTACCTATCCACAAGATCTCTGATTTCATGTGTTTTCAATGTAAATATATGTTAATCTCTCCTAACATTAATCTGTTTATCTCATACCACTTTCATTTATTAAAAACATGTTAACAAAATCCACAAAAAAAGCCAAATTACTTACCATATCCAAATTAATATATACACACGCACACAAAAAAAAGAGATATTGAGTAGTACCTTATTGAAATTTTCGTTCAAATTGATTGGGTAATCACCGACGAAAAAATCGATCTGTCATGAAGCTTCACAGTTGAAGAAACGATCTTCGCAATCGTCGCGTTTTACTCTACTTTAGCCACCGAGTTGGCCATTTCTAATGGAAAAAAAGAACTGAAAAAGCTCAAATCTACTGCAAGGATCTTGAAGTTTAGTTAATGGAGTATAACTTTCATCTGAAAAAAGAAAGAAAGGAGGATAAAAATCAGCGACGATTGAGCAGATAGAACAATTAAAATAATCACCTTATTTCAATTATCTTGTTTAGCTGAAACAATAGACTTGGGTCTGTAGTAAACGAAAGTGGGTTGGGCCTAAAATCAATTAGGTTGGTACAAAACTCAAATAATCTAACATGATTTGATTAATATGTTTAATATTATTTTACAATTATTCATGTCAATAATTTTGCTTCTGCGCACGCACGGGCCATAATCCTAGTATAATTATAATTATATTGTATAAAATTTCATTGCATCTATCTATACTATATAAAAGTTGATGCTATAGCGCTCTTAGGGCGTCCACATGGGATTTAAAACCACCAATCGTGGCTAGACACGTCGTTAATTAACTTTTTTAATTAATATTTAATTATCTTTTACTTAATTTGTTATCCTTCCATTTTAATAAAACATTTGATAATTACAAATACTGATTTTTGTTACCGACTTTTTTCTGTAAACATCTATATCTTTTTCCTTGAAAAATAAATATTTATTTCCTTTTAAAAGGCTTACCGACTCTTTTAGATACCATATGTCTTTTTCTTCCTAAAATTAATATTACCATGTTTACCAAAAATAACAATTAATAATTACAAAATATAAATTCCTACAATTAACAACAAAAAAGTAAATTTTTACTATTATCATTTGAAAAAGGAAATTAAAAAGTTCCTAACACTATTGTAAACAGGATATTAATTGATCCCTTCTATATAAACACTTCTACATTCATGTTCTCCTCCGCTGTACATGAATATATTTGGGTTTTGTCGTACGTTTTCATAATGTCATGTTCATATACAATCTTGTGCTATTGTGTGCAATTATTCTTTTTATTTTCATGCATCTTATGTTCTTATGTTCTGTCTTCTATACATATTACTATGATCAGGTTGTAGGTTTCTACATTGGCAAGGTATGTTTTTTAGGCTTTTTGCTCCCCTGAATTCTTATTCTTTATTTGTTTAACAAATTGTCACCTTGTGAAAGTTTCTTCAAAGAAAAGCATGTGATTGCTCTTTGAGGAGAAAGAGAGAGAAAGAGAGCAATCAAAGTTGGACAAAGAATCATAAAAGAATGAGATGGTAAACCCTAGATTAAGCTTTTTGTATGGAATTTGTGAGGGAGAAAGTTGGATTTTGTGATGATTTGGTTTTATTTCTCTTTTATATTGACTTTTATTGTTTTATTTTGTGTTACATTATATTTTTTTTAGTGTTTTCTTACGAGTTTTTGTCATCGATTGTTTTCTTTAGTGCATGCCTATCGTGTCCAGTCCTCCGACCTTACGTTAGGTTTCATCTTCTTATTGATCTAAAGATATGATCTGCATATTGATTTTTTTCATGCGTTGGTTTTTTGTGGATCCGGAATATGATCTGCATATTGATTTTAGTAAGAAATGCTGAGCCACTAAAACCTTGGATTCACATTAATTACCAACTTATTCCGATATCAGTTTAATATCACCTCAAACCTCTTATTTGTCTTATCTTTGGAGATATTTATTTACGGGCTAGTCTAAAAAATGAAACCATTTTTTGGAAAGTTCCAAAAATACCATTTTTCAAAATGTCACAAAATTAAAATGAAGTTTTAACAATCAAAACTAAACCCTAAATCCAAACCCTACTCCCTAAAACTATACCCTAATTTGATAATAGTTAACCCAAACCCAAAAAATTTAAATACAAATCCATTGAAAATCAATTTTGGAACTTTTTTAAAAATGGTGGTCTTCTAAAGAATTTCTCTTTATTTACTTCAAAGATATGGATGCAAAAACGAGAAGGAAATAAAACTAGAAAAGATTAATATGTGGTAATTAGCTAATATACAAAGATTTTGCAAAGTTTATACGAATTTTAAAATACTACTCAAGTTTAGATGATGATAACAATAGTTACTTTGTCAAACAAGTCAACAACAAACGAGGGAGCAAACTAGGCTAATCCAACATCAGCTATTAGTAAATATAAATCAAATAACATTAAAGGAACAGAAACACAAAAGCAAACGAAAATATAATAGACACACATGTACTTTGATAATTTACACGTAATGATGTAATATATTGTTCTTGGTCATGAAAATATAAATGAAGACTGTTGCAAGAACATGGAGACTCAACCATATCTTTAACTGGTTTTACTTTTGGTGACAAACTTCAATGATATGTGCAAGAGTAAATGAAGAAGCGGGGAGCAAGTATAATGGGATTCAAGTCTCAAGCCAAGACCACATCTAAGAAAAAAGTTCTTGCCAAACAGGCTGCCCAGACAAGAAGAAACTACGAAGAAAATCCCTATTTTTATTTCATAATCTGATGCTCTTATGGAAGTCGAACACCTAAGAATCTTATGCAGTTTGTTGTCCATTTTACTAATAAAGTTCTCACTTTTAAATTATTGATCCTGCATGCCGTGGATGTTTAAAACTTGATACTTAATTTTCGTTTTGGTCAGGTGATCACCTGATTCACTCATGATGATGTTAAGCTAACTACTTGTGAATATTGGTCAGATTGAAATGTTGTTGTTAAAATGCTAGAATCATATGATTCACTCAACTGATGTCTCCATGAAACAGTTTATTATTTATCGTTCGTCTCTGAATATATGCTAATGGGTGGTGATTATCATATATAGTTAAAGTTATATAATTTAAACACAAACATATAAAAGTTGGGAGAAACTAAATTAATAAGAGAAAAAAATCTATAAAACTTGTGGACGAACAAGGAGTCTTTATCTAGGACGTCTTTTGCAATTACCAACACATTTGTATTTTCACCCATATGATCTTCGGACTTAGGTTAGCTTCGTGCCCAGTCATCAATGTACTCATTAGTAGAGAAATTGAATTTACTCATTCTTTTTCGTCTGATTATAATTCTCTTTTATTATTAAGTTAATTGATATAAATTTCAGCAAATGACTTTTATGTGAATTTAAATGATCTAAACTAATTGTTTCAACAAACTGGGACAAAAATTTGAACAGATCTCTATGAGATACAAAAATGTTGTAGTTGTTTCAACAAATTGGGATCAATCGCTCTAAACTCATCTTCGTGTTGTAATTTTTGTGACACGAGCAATCCATATTTAATTTTTTTTCTGGATTACTTTGAAAACTAGAAAGATGTGCACACTCATATGATGAACGTAACTACAAATGTAGGAAAGAGCCATACGACTTTTTGGATGCGAGGTGGGATTCTTTACAGCTTCTTATAAGAGACATTTAAGGAGATTCTGATCAAGTAGGGGACATAAAAGACTTTACACTACAAGAAAACAAGAGGATTTCCGACGGCCAAAACCGTCGGAATAAGGGTGTTTCCGACGAATTTCGACCGTCGGTTCTATCTCGTCGGAAATTGAAGATCCGTCGGAAATCCGTCGGAAATTTCCGACGGATTTCCGACGGATCTTGGTATATCGGAAATCCGTCATAAAACGTATTCCGATAGATTTATGACGGATTTCATACGGATTCCGTAACCGTATACCGGATTCCGTATACCGTATACGGATACCGTATCCGTCGGAAATCCTTCACAATTTACCGACGGATTTCAGACGGAATTTCAATTTTTAAAAAAAAAAAAAAATTCTCCGGCCGGCGGAGAATATTCCGAAATCGATCCTTCTTCTTCTTCTTCTTCTTCTTCTTCTTCTTCTTCTTCTTCTTCTTCTTCTTCTTCTTCTTCTTCTTCTTCTTCTTCTTCTTCTTCTTCTTCTTCTTCTTCTTCTTCTTCTTCTTCTTCTTCTTCTTCTCTCCTCTTCTTCTTCTTCTTCTCCTTCTTCTTCTTATTCTTCTTTCTTCTTCTTCTTCTTCTTCTTTCTTCATCTTCTTCTTCCTTCTTCTTTCTTCTTATTTCTTCTTCTTCTTCTTTCTTCTTCTTCTTCTTTCTTCTCCTTTCTTCTTCTTCTTCTTCTTCTTCTTACAAGAAAATGGTATCCGTATACCTATTTTTTTAATTTAAATAAAAAAGACATTCCGTCACAAATCCGTCGCTTATTTGCGACGGATTTCCGACGGATTGCGTTTTAAAAATTTTTTAAAAAAAACGCATTCCGTCATAAATCCGTCAGAAATTTAATTTTTTAAAACGCAATCCGTCGGAAAGCCGTCGTAAATTTCCGACGGATTTTCCGACGGACGTAAAATCCGTCAGAAAATGCCTTGTTTTCTTGTAGTGTTACATTTGTTTACAATAATATAAGGATCAATAATCTCCTCTTAACTAATAATAGCAACAAAAAGGGATTACTTTCACTACCAAAAATAATATCTTATGTAATAAAAAGTTCATCACCATTTTTGTATGCGTCAATATTTGAATTGTCTGCATTCTTTGAAATTTCAATGTTTGAATCAATATTTTACACCTTCCAATTTACAAGCAAATGAGTTTGGTGAGCATTTCAATGTTGCAAGTCAGAGATGAAAGATGAGAACTAGAAAATACAAATATATGTAAACGTCAGATCTAAGGATGGAGACCATTCAAAACAAAAATAGTATGACTTCACAACTACTAGAAAGAGGCTAATTCACTAAATCCTTGGATCGATATAATTTAGCAGCTTCGACTGAGTTTAATAATCAATTAAAATATATTTTTTTTCATCTTTATCGATCAACATATACATAAAACATATACATACCAAAAGGAGAAGGCAATAAATATTCAAAAAAAAATAACATAAAAAGAAAACATAGACAATTCATCATTTGATTAATATCACATACTTAAAAATTGGTACAAACCTATAAAGTTTAAAAATTTCTACCTACTAATCAAATATAGATGATGATCAGAATAGTTATTATGTGTTAGATAAATCAAACGAGTAAAATAATATAGGCATCGTTCATTCAACTAAACATTTGAAAATTAAAACCTCATTACAGAGGAAATATAAATCAAATAAAATCCAAACATACAATAACCAAAAAGCAAACGAAAGTCAAATACATATGTACTTTGATAATATACGTACCATACTATTATCATTTAAAATAAATATATATATGACAAACCCTCCCGTAGCGAGGGTACTCACCTAGTTAAATTAAAAGTAGCAAGAGTTTCATATGCTAGCTGAAATTCTACTTTTGATAGTGAGCTCAACTAATTAGGAGATTTCAGTCATGGATTATCAAATTTTGATTTATCCTTGCGGTGAGGTGAATCCAAATTCTTATGGAGAATGAGAAGAGCAAATGGGTACTCACCTAGTTAAATTAAAAGTAGCAAGAGTTTCATATGCTAGCTGAAATTCTACTTTTGATAGTGAGCTCAACTAATTAGGAGATTTCAGTCATGGATTATCAAATTTTGATTTATCCTTGCAGCGAGGTGAATCCAAATTCTTATGGAGAATGAGAAGAGCAAATGGGTACTCACCTAGTTAAATTAAAAGTAGCAAGAGTTTCATATGCTAGCTGAAATTCTACTTTTGATAGTGAGCTCAACTAATTAGGAGATTTCAGTCATGGATTATCAAATTTTGATTTATCCTTGCGGCGAGGTGAATCCAAATTCTTATGGAGAATGAGAAGAGCAAATGGTTTCTTGTTCCATCCGATTGGTTGCACATCAAAAATTGGGGTCAAACTGGAAACCTAAAAGAAAAAAATCAAATTAGAGTAACTTGCTCTAGAATTGTCACAAACGAATGTTGGAAAGATTTGGAGTTAATCTTTGTTAATTATTAAGGAATATTGTTGTTTGAAAGAATTTAGAGTAACTGTAAGTTACTTTGCCAAATTTTAAATGATATTGAAGACTCATATAGAAAATCTTATTAATGTTTGTTTTCAAACAGAAAATCTATGAGGCATATTCTTGTGCATCAAGATTTAATAGCACTTTGGTTTTAATAATCATTGTTGACCTTTCTAAAATGTGAAACATTTATTGAGATTTATTGTTAATCAAAGAGAGTACTTAAGGATTAATCTTTCCTTAAGTTACTAATGGTAAATAAAAGAGTTACCGTGAAGAAATTATGTTCGGGTAACTTTGGTGAAAGATGGATCGACCCGCGGTACAATAATGCTCGAGGCGCGGATCGGTAGAAGACTCGACCCGCAATACGTGTTCCCAAGGCGCGGGTCGAGAATCCGCCCGATACGCGGGAAGGAACTTCCGAGACTTGGAACGGATCAAGATGGCAGCGTTCGACTCAAGGAAAGACGCGGCCTCAAGTGGTCCCAAGGTGAACTAAAGTTACCGAGGTAAAAGAAGAGTTACCGAGGTGAAAATAAATTCCACACTTTAGTCTGAACGGTTCAAAATGGTGATAACGGCCGAGAACGGAGCGGTCCTTGTACGAGAGTGACGTTGGGAGAAAGATACACACGGTCACGTGTGTTATTTGAGTCAAGAGAGCCGTTTGAATTAAAGTGGTCCCAAAGCTTATCTTTAACCTTATCTTTACATAAAGCAAATGTTGCTTTATGTTGTCATCCTTTACTTTTCCTCTTTATATATGTATTCTCTCATTTGTAAACATTTAACTTATCATTGAATAAAATCAGATTATCCAAAATGTAGATTAAGAGAGTAAAACCGTGTTTAGGGTGAGATTCATTTGAATCAAATCCATTTATGTTTATATCTTCTCTAAATTATCCTTAATCTATTCTAAATCTCTCTAAATCTGTCTTAATCTCTTTTGTGCTCATTTGAGCTTTTCTTATGGATTCAATCTCTCTAAAGGTTGAATCCTTGTTTGAATAATCTAAGAACCCTAAAATCTAACATGGTATCAGAGCGGGTTTCTAATTCTTAGCTCATAAATCAGTCTTGGTGTTAATGTTTTCCGATGTGCTTGTGTGGAAGAGATGGTTCGAAAATATCTCTTCTTTGGTTTTCCTTTGGTTGTGTGAATGATTGTGTTGTTGAAGACTTGGATCTATTGCTCGGAGAAAGCTAGATCTGAGATTGAAGAATGAAGAAGAAGAAAGCCCGAAGCTTTCTAGTTGAAGAAAAAAGAAGACCAAAGGAAGAAGCTCACGGATTTGAAGACGTTCTCATCCATGGAGCTAAAAGTTATTCCTTTGGAGAAGAAGCTCAAACAAGAAGGTGGTTCCTTGATGGGTCAAGGAGTAAATTTCCAACCTTTGGAGCTGTTTTGAAATGGTTAAAACAAGAGAAAAAATCCGAGTTTGTGTTGAGACTCGGTCACTAGTGTGAAGCTAAGTGGGAATCAAGGGAAAAAAACCATTAAAGATTGTGTCTTTCCTTTCCCATGAAGCTCAAGGATGTTGTTTACTCTCATAAAGCCATGAAGGTGCGGTTAGATGAAGGAAGGATCGAAGTTGTTTACAAGAGAAGAGGAGAAGATTGAAATCATGGAGATACTCAAAGAGAGACTCTCGGGAGGAGATCATTGGAGTTGATCGGCCGGTGATGTTCAACCATGGAAGCTTAATTTGGGTTAATCCTAATCCTTACCTCTCTTGTTTAAATTTATGGTTGATGAATCCATGATCTTGCTTAAGAGAAACACATCCATGAGGATAGAGAGTACTTCTTAAATCTACCCCTTTCTTATACTCAAAATCTTTCTATTTTCTTTTCAATCTCCCAAATCTTTCAATCTTTATATTCTCTATACTCAAAATCAGTTTGGAACCAAAGCCTAAACACAAACCAAACACTAACCCGGATCCTTATGTGCTTAATTACTCTTGGTTTGAATTCTCTTGTGGTGTGAGATCCCTTCGGTAAAAGAAACGTTTCTCTTGATCAAAGCTCGCCTTATGTGTGAAACTTATCACCGGACTCTTATTCTCTATGGTGATAAGGTTTGAGCATCTAAGATCCATTCTTGTAACATTGATGGTTGGTGTTGGTAACATTGAGAAAATTTGGTGTTGGTAACATTGAGTGGTAACATTGATGAGAATGGTTAGAATGCTTGGAGTTGTGCTTGTGCTTTGTTTTGTAGCGGTTCTTGTTTGAATATGGAACCGATGATGCACACCCAAGGAGTCCAAGGAGATGCAACTAGCTTTTGGAGATCAATCTTGGAGTCATTCATGAAGCTAATAATTGCTTCTAATCTTGGGTGATGAAGAGTTGATTGAGTCAATGTTTTGAAGTTATCCGAGATTGTTGCTTCGGATGGTTAAAGAATCATGGCGTAAAGGAAGGTTGCATAAAATTGGGAGTCAAGGAGCTAAGGGGGAGAAATGGAATGGTTATTAGTTATGTATGAAACCGGAGGGAACACGGAGGAGGCCAAGATAGAGAAGACACTTGGAGTTATGATCAACCCGTAGCTAGAAGAAGAATGGAATGGCTTCGGGTGGAGAGTTGAACCGGTTTGTGTGTGAAGAAGAATGGCGGTTCCAAGTCACACTAGTAGTGCTAAATGATCATGCTTCTAAGGAGTAATCATCAACGAATCAAAGAACCCGAATGGGATCAAGAAGATGAGGATCCGAGTTGTTTAAAGAGGTGTGGAATGAAGTGAAGATCAAAGGATCAACCACACCACCGAAATGAAAAGGCTACTCTCTAAACTCTTACTCTTTAAATATGTGCAATTATAATCGTTTGGTTCATTGATTGCTTGCTTGGTTCATTGGTGTATACTTTAAGCTTTCTCTTGTTTGAATCTTGTTTAAGGTTTAAAGGGGAGAAGAATGGAGTAAGCCGATGATCGTGATACGAAGAGGAAGCATCAAGACCGGCGGTTTCAACCTTAGTCTTTGTGTTCACGACGACTAAGGTTGAGGGGAAGTATTAGAGAGGAAGCATCAAGAAAGAGGGTGAGGCCGAGGCAAGAGAAAAGAAGCCGAGGACCAAAGCTCAAGAAGAACAAGACCTTGATTGAATTCCCCTAAAGATCATTGAGTTGGTACTCTTTTTCCTTAATAGAGTTTTATCCCATTGGGTTTTATCTACTAAGGTTTTAATGAGGCCTCTCCTTGTATCTCCAAGTCCACACTTCACTTTGTTGTGTTTGGACTTGAGGGGGAGTGTTAATCAAGGAGATTACTTAAGGATTAATCTTTCCTTAAGTTACTAATGGTAAATAAAAGAGTTACCGTGAAGGAATTATGTTCGGGTAACTTTGGTGAAAGATGGATCGACCCGCGGTACAATAATGCTCGAGGCGCGGATCGGTAGAAGACTCGACCCGCAATACGTGTTCCCGAGGCACGGGTCGAGAATCCGCCCGATACGCGGGAAGGAACTTCCGAGACTTGGAACGGATCAAGATGGCAGCGTTCGACTCAAGGAAAGACGCGGCCTCAAGTGGTCCCAAGGTGAACTAAAGTTACCGAGGTAAAAGAAGAGTTACCGAGGTGAAAATAAATTCCACACTTTAGTCTGAACGGTTCAAAATGGTGATAACGGTCGAGAACGGAGCGGTCCTTGTACGAGAGTGACGTTGGGAAAAAGATACACACGGTCACGTGTGTTATTTGAGTCAAGAGAGCCGTTTGAATTAAAGTGGTCCCAAAGCTTATCTTTAACCTTATCTTTACATAAAGCAAATGTTGCTTTATGTTGTCATCCTTTACTTTTCCTCTTTATATATGTATTCTCTCATTTGTAAACATTTAACTTATCATTGAATAAAATCAGATTATCCAAAATGTAGATTAAAAGAGTAAAACCGTGTTTAGGGTGAGATTCATTTGAATCAAATCCATTTATGTTTATATCTTCTCTAAATTATCCTTAATCTATTCTAAATCTCTCTAAATCTGTCTTAATCTCTTTTGTGCTCATTTGAGCTTTTCTTATGGATTCAATCTCTCTAAAGGTTGAATCCTTGTTTGAATAATCTAAGAACCCTAAAATCTAACATTTCTTAATATTAAAATAATTTTAAAATTTTTTAATGTATCTTTTATTATTTTGTTGAGATTCTGTTTCCTTTCTTTCTTTTAATATATTTTTCTCTTTATTTTTGTTGACCAAATTGTATATTTCCTTAATTAAGGTTAGCATTATAGTTATATACATGTACTTAAGAGGTTCCGAAAGAACAAGAAATATAAAACAGAAAAAATAATCAAAGATATGATGCTGAAGATCTATACTATCATGTTTATATTGCTTGTTGCAAGAATAACATCGTACAAATCATCGTTCAAACCTTATAGAGGATGTAGCCAAACAAAAGGTTTTGAAGATAGCGTTTATTGTGGTCAGTCTCTAAGGTTGAATTCACCATTTATCCCCCCGACACAAGAATGCTGTAAAAGTTTTAATATTGACAAGATGTTTTGTCTCTGCGAGGGTGTTGTAGCTAGTTTCAGCCAATATTTTGACTTTTACAAGCTCGGCCAGCTCTCTCATGCATGTGGCGATCTATTTAGCTCCTGGCTCGTTTTGTGGAAGTAAGTAACACTAGAGCCAAACTCTTATTTTTTTTATTTTTTTTTGCATCTTTAGTCTCATATTTGTGTTGATGTTTCAGTATACAAAATTCCCGGTGGTGCTTGAGAGGAGAAGAGAAGATTACTTATTCTGAGGTTATTTGGCATTGATGAAAGAAGACTAATATCATATTTTGAGTTGTATGATTTACATTCATATGTTGTTATGAAGAATAATCACCAAATTTTCAATGACAAAATAAATTTCATAACGAATTGTTTTTTTTTTTTAAGTTGGTACGAGAAAGAGAATATAATGCAGTATTTCCGTCATGGACTCATGAATAACCAACTTCAAATACTTTTCCATTTTGAAGGACTATCTTTTAATATAATTTGCATACCAAAACTGACTTTGAGTGGCCCTCCATTGGTGATGTGTTTACACATCTCAAGTATATTTTCTTTTATGATGACTGCAACTACGCTTCTTTGATTAATTTGTTAGACGTAATGGCTCTTCTTTGATTTTGGAAAGTTATATATACTTAAGAATATGTAATGAAAAGTTAATTTCGTATTTGACTCGATTGATATTAAATTTGAAATAATTGTTGACCTCTCCAAAATGTGAAACCTTTTATTGACATTTTTTCCTAATGTTAAAATCATTTCAAGATGGAAAATGAGTAATTAATATTTTTTGTTAAATGATTTTTTATTATTTTTTTCGAGATTCTGTTTCCTTTCTTTCTTTTATTATATCTGTTCTCTTTATTTCTTTTGACCAAATTGTATATTTTCCTTAATTAAAGTTAGCAGTATATAGTTATATATATTTAAAGAATATGTAAGGTTCCGAAAGAACAAGAAATATAAAACAGAAAAACAATCAAGGATATGATGCTGAAGATCTATACTATCATGTTTATATTGCTTGTTACAAGAATAACATCGTATAAATCATCGTTCAAACCATATAGAGGATGTAGCCAATCAAAAGGTTTTGTAGATAGGGTTTATTGTGCTCAGTCTCTAAGCTGAATTCACCATTTATCCCCCCGACACAAGAATGCTGTAAAAATTTAAAAATTGACAAGATGTATTGTCTCTGCGAGGGTGTTGTAGCTAGTTTCAGCCAATATTTTGACTTTTACAAGCTCGGACAACTCTCTCATGCATGTGGCGATCTATTAGCTCCTGGGTCGTATTGCGGAAGTAAGTAACACAAGAGCCACACTCTTAAGTATGTATGTTTTTTTTCCATCTTTAATCTGATATTTGTGTTGATGTTTCAGTATACAAAATTCCCGGTGGTGCTTGAGAAGAGAAGATTATTTGGCATTGATGAAAAAGACTAATATCATATTTTGAGTTGTATGATTTACATTCATATGTTGTTATGAAGAATAATCACCAAACTTTCAATGAGAAAATAAAATTTCTTAAGAAATTGTTTTTTTTTTAATAGTTGATACGAGAAAGAGAACCTAATGCAATATTTTCCGTCATGAATGGTTATTCAAATACTTTTCCATTTTGAAGGATTACCTTTAAATACAATTTCAGAAGCATGATGTGATAATCCCAAATCATTTTTATTGTACGACCCAAATGATGATTTAAAATCTCGTAATATTCTCCAATCGTAATTTTGTAACCACGCGAGGATTATTTTGTAAGTCATTGCTTCATTATTTTATTCAGTGGTGCATCGGTTAAAGTTGAAGTCTTTGGAACCTTCACTAGTTGAGACTGAGACCATGAGCCCAATTATCAATGAAGTTCCAAGATTATATACTCTTCCACTCTTGGATCATTTCAAGTCAATGGAAACAGAATCGACTAAGGAGGAGGATGCAATCGAGTAAGGATCGAACATTGATCCTCTCAGCTTCCGACTCTAATTCAAGTTGAAAGCCAACACCAACAAAAAAAAAAGCGGAAAAGTAAACATCTCGAGGCATTTCTGAAATGGGCAGAGAACATCTTGGACAAGAAGAAATCAAGAAGGGAAGGAAGAGAAGGATGAAGCATAATTCTATCAGCCAATTGGTTCACACAATTCTTTCAACAACATTAGTTGGAAAAAGGAAGAAACAGAGTTTTACTACTGGAACTGGAAAACGCAAGAACATAAGAAAGGGTTTTTTGCATTAAACATAATAGAGACTTGCGAGAACCTCTACGTTACTGTACTTAGCAGGCATTAGGCAGGATGGTAACTCCTCCTTTATGTGGCAATTGTTGCTGTCAAAGTAGCTACAAAGAAGACAGAGAAGAGGAAATATAATTAGACCATGAAGCTGACATGTTTACAGCTCTTATCTTCTTAAATGACAAGTTAATCAGTAACCACGACTTAAGGAAAAGCTAATCGACAAGAGTCATCAAGAAAATACCATTCACAAGGGTACATACGTGCGCTGCCTTGTAAACCTTCCCGCGTCGACAGTAATAACCTCTCTTAGGGGAACAATGCACATTTTTTGAGCAGATGCACATTCCCTTTAACGCACAGCCTTTTGTATCAACAGTAATATTGCCTCTCAAGCCCAAAATTGCATCTGTCCATTCGCTCGAAAATAGTCCTAGAGGATCAAACATCTGCTTCACCTTCAAGAACGTAGCTGCATCCTGGTACTTCTCAATGGCATTGATAAATGCGACATTTCTATTCTTACCCCAATGCGCCATTCCCCTGTACTTGAACAAACCAATTTGTTCGATCTCCTCTAAAAAATCTTCGTACATCTGAGGCATCAGTGGGTCTCTGCTTCTGTAGTAAGTGAACTCGAATTCAACTCCCTCAAATCCGTTTCCCAAGTAAGCAAACGAGGGTAGCACATAGCGGATCAAAACGCCATTGTAGAAACTGAGACTGCATAGAGCCTTTGGCTCGATCATCACCAGAGCCTTGACGTCGTTTATGAACTCTTTCACGTTCTCAATGGGTATGGTGAACGTGCTTTGGTGAAAGAATTGGCCATTCACACGGGAGTCCCATGGACAAGCCGTGGCTAACCCATCTTCTTTGCTATCGAGACAACCTCCTGACGACATCAAATCGCTATGGTTTCCAATCACTGGAAAGCCGTTATAAATCAAACCTGTAGTTAAAATTATGAAACATAACTAAATAATCTGATGTCACATATGTGTATAATCAGTAATGCAGATTTAACCGTAAAAACAAGCATACCATCATTGGTCAAACCATATGATAGAGAAGATAGTGAATATAAGAAATCCAGCGCCACTGTGCAAATCTTCTCTGAATTCCTTTGCAACTCTAGCTCCTCCTCTAATTGTTTATTAGGAGAAATGAAACTTGTCACAATTGAGTTACTATAATCATGTAAGAGTGTGTATTTTTGTAATGAGATCTACAGTACAATTAAATGTACCTTTTGATCTTTGGGACGCCAGATATTCTGAGGGCTGGGCTGCAAACAGTATGGAATCTTATGAGCCATTGCCAGAGATGTTCATTGATACCCGCTCATCCATTCGGTAAACGACTTCTCCCTGGCTGGGGTACCACGTTATGTCAGGAAACTCATACCTCCTTCCATGCTTCTCAATCGTCTCTACAAGATCGTTATCCTTAACGGTGATATAAGTAATTGATCGTTTGAACATCAGCTCCAACTGAACTGTCACCTGTAGAGGAATGATACAATGATTAGTATATCTTACGAAACTAAACAACATTGTAAACTAGATAATTCAGCTATGATATTAAAATACAATAAATGAAGAATTTACCTGAGATATGACACCCAATACACCAAGAGAGACTCTGGCGGCGTCTAGCCCCATAAAATCATTAACATTGACAGTTCTGACAGTGGCATATCCTTCATCTGGAGTAGCGGGGGTAACCATCCGCATCTCAATCACGTAGTCATGAAACGCAGTTCCCCCACGTTCCCCTTCCCAAGAACTACCATGGGATCCTGTAGACATCATGCCACCAACTGTAAGCCCCCACCAGTGAGGTGCCATTCTCAAAGCAAGTCCCACTTTAGCTGCATCTTCTATAAGCTGGCGTAATGATACCCCACTCTGTACCGTAATGGTCATTGCTTTTTTGTCGATGCTCACCGTCTTGTTAAGATACTCTGTGCTGATCAGTCTGCCATCCCGTCCATCTACACAGGTCAGTTTCGTCATGCTGTGTGAGAAATGAGTCACAACTCGCATCTTCTGTCTCAGTTCTGTTCCTTGAGCTACTACATATACTAGTTCTTCTTCCGACTTTGGGAAATCGACCAGAGATGATCTGCATGTTGCTCGATCAGAAAAATTTCCATAGGAGTTGACAAGGGTGCAGTGTCTTCCCCTGGAACTACAGCTAAGAGGGTTTGCAGGTGGGCTGGACAATGCCACGAAGAAGAGCAGAGAAAGATACAACAGTCCTGATCCAAAACATTCACAGAAAACAATTGAATTAACAAGAAAAAGACACAGTCTTGACAATGTGACAGAGAAAATCAGTTGAATCATCTAAGTTTATACCAGTCTTACTCAATCTCTCAAGGCAATCACTGATCCTAGAAATATTTCGGCCCCAGCAAAAGAAACCGAGATAAGAGAAAGTTGCAAAATTACCTATCTGCGGAAGACAACTATGAAGCATCATGTCGTTATGTTCATGATGTTGGAATATCACCCAAGGCTTTGATTTCTAACAAAGAAAACAAAAGCTTGAAGAAAGAGAAGTTAATCTATAGAAATGAAGCCACTAGAGTTACCGGCACAAAGAAGAAGAAGAAGAAGAGTCATGTGGAATGCACGTGAGGTTCAAAGAAATAGAAAACTGTGATTTACGTTTTAATTAAAGCAAAATATTTGGTTTTTACCAATGTTTTTAAAACCGGACCCGATTAAACCGGGAATTGACCACTGGTCCAGTTCGGTTTAACTTAAAAACCCAATTGTAGTTAAATCGGATATAAAACCGGGTTAAACCGGTAAAAAACCGAAAATTGGTATCGAACCGGAACCGCATCAAACCGAGTTTAATAATTTTGTTAATTATTTTTTTTTTCATTTTCTTTCTTTTATTTATAAGTTTTTAACCAATTTTTTATAATAAAACTAATGAAATAGTAAACTTTTTCATATAAAACATTTTAAAATTATAAAACGTTTTAAAAATTTAGACTAAAACGCTTAAATTTGTTACAGTTGTGTTAGTATCTATAATTTAGTTTTATTTTGCTATTGATTTTTTTTTGTTTTTCAAATGTTTGTAATAATTGAAATGTTTTATTTGATATTTGGATAGATATATAGACATATGAATAGAAAAAAAAATATATGACCAAATATATATAAACTAATATTAAAAAAAAAACTATTAAACCCTGTTGGACCATATTAACCCACGACCCGAAAGCTTTTCCGGTTCGGTCGCCAATCCAGTTTTAAAAACATTGGTTTTTACCTATTTTGTTCTAAGCAATATGTTAAGACTAAAATCTATAAATAATGAAACCTTAGGGCAAAGATTATTATTCCGATTAATAAACAACTTTGAGAATTCTAGTTTCAATTTTTTTTTCTTCTGATTCTCAAAGCAAATCACTCTTTTTCTTTTCTTTACCACCAATCCAACACATATATGCTCCTTTAGTGGCTCAAGAGAATGTTCACTATGCTGAAGGAAAATGTAAGCAAAATGTTCAAGAATCCTTTAATGGCTGAACAGAATGCGTAAAAATGTTCAAAAATGCTCAAAATGCTGAAAATGTTCAAAAATGCTCAAAACGTTCAAGAATGCTCAAAATGCTCAAAATGTTCAAAAATGCTCAAAATGCTCAAAATGTTCAAGAATGCTCCTTTTAGTGGCTGAAGAGAATGCTTAAGCAAAAATGTAAGCAAAATGCTCAAAGTAGAATTTGGGCATTCTCTTTATGGATTCGTCAAATCGATTGATGGCTTGAGAGAGAAATTCGTGTAAGAGTTAGGATTTCAGTTCAGTTTCAAAAGCAGAGAAATTTCTTGTGATCGGTCAGTTCAGTTCAGTCTCTGAGCGAGTGAGCTTTCAGTTCAGTTTAGTTCAGCTTCAAGTTTAGAGAAATTTCGTTTCTCTCTGATCAGGTGAGCTTTCTCCCCTACATTCTTTCACACTCCCTTGAACACAGTGAACACTCTCATGCCCAAATTCTACTTTAAACCCCTAATTCACGCCACTGAAACCCTAACTCTTATGTCGAATTTCGCCAATTTTAATGTAAGCCCTAACTCAGAGTCCAAGAAAGCACCAACGGTATTCAGTAGTAAACAATAACTTATCGTGTCGGGTCGGGTTATTTCATTCATTTAGGTTGAGATTTTGTAAGTTGGGTCAAAATTGATTTTTAGGTTGTTTGTTTGAAATTGCATTTTGGTCGGGTCGGGTCGAGATTTACTTGAGAACGAGTATAGCACGTGCATTCTAATTTAAATGAGTAGAACTATATTAAATTGACAAACATATAAAAAATATTGAATTTGATTGGTCAACTACTATACAACTCGTTTTTTTAGGTATGTTGTCTTTTCATAATTCTACTTCGTCTCTCAACATCATGGGCTACAAAATATATTGTACTCCCTGCGTTATTATGTTAGATGTTTAAGAAATTTTTATTTGTTTTATTTTATTAGATGTTTTACTAATTTTTATGCAAAATTTAATATTATTTGATTCTTTTAACCTTTAAAATTATGTAGTTTTTACATGATTGGTTGCATTATATTTTTAACTTATTAGTAAATATTGTTTGGTTTATAATTTATTTTTCTTAATTCCCGTGTTTTCAACCAAAACATCTTACAAAATGGAACAGAGGGAGTATAAAATTTCATTGCATTAAATTAAAAGTAGCAAGAGTTTCATATGGTAGCTGAAATTCTACTTTTGATAGTGAGCTCATTAGGAGATTTCAGTCATGGATTATCAAATTTTGATTTATCCTTGCGGCGAGGTGAATCCAAATTCTTATACGGTCCAACTGACCAATGGTCTGCACTCATGTGCCACTTGTCTCGTTTTGAAACTCCCCTCTCAGGTCACTCTAATGAAGGTTATAATACAAAACTGGTTTAGATTGTGGTAAGTTGTACTACAAGGCTCTTTGGTTTTGTATTAAGCTCAAACAAGCAACAAATATGTTGCAAACGAGATTAATTAGCAGGAATTCAATAACCTAAGGAAATTGTGTTGTCTAGCTTATTGAACCCATATCATTAAACCCATATCATTAAACCCATACCTATATGTAGAAACTGTTTCCTGAAGGATTCACGCAATACCATTACAGCTTAAAATTCATCAGAATGCGACATTCTCCTTTCTCAAAATCCTTTTCGAACTTGGATATTAATTTTTCCCTTATGCCCGCTTGTATGCGATCTCCCTAACATGAAAATCAAAATAACAATAAAACTGAGAAGTGTTGGACGATATAACCAGATAAAGGTGACCAATAAACATTATCTACCTTATCATGCACAAGTATTAAATAAGTCCACTAGAATCTCCAGGTTTTTCAATGTTTTAGAATTGCCAGATACTAGAAACTAGAGCTTTGATCTTCCAAATTTTGTTTTCGGAAACACAGTTTAATTGAGCGATTGGTGTAAAATCAAGTTTTCATCTTGTACAGAGAATCGCGGTAATACCTGACATGAAATTTAAGAAACAAAAGTACCTATCAATTGAAGGCTCCTAATGTTATCTTAATACATGAGTTATCTCTATTGGGAAGCAAAAGATAAATAGATACTCCAAATAGGCATAGTATTTTCTTGATAATGTGACAGTGTTGTGTAATCCTTAAACGTATGGTGTATTTCTTAGAGGATCTTCTTAGTGTTTTAACCACGATCAATCACGACGGTAAAAAGACTAAAGAATTCCGACTTGTTCTTCAACCACATAGGCGAGAAAAACCCTTAAAAATACCCCAACTACTTTACATTTGGCAGAAAAATACTTGAACTTTTAACATTCTCTGAAAAATACACGACTTATTAAAAAGTGTTATATTAATACACGACCTGTTAAAAAGTGTTATATTAATACATATACATTGAAAATCGAAACAGAAATAGTGAAACGCCGTTTAATTTTTTCAGATCCGAAAATCAAACATGTCGGAATCAAATAAAACCTACTGAGCTTTGTTAATATTGGTTCCATAAGTTCATATATGGTTTTGATTTTTCAAAAGACACTTAATAATTGAGAGAATTTTAATTTTAAAATTTTAAAACCGAAACTTCATTGACAAATTCAGTTAGTTTTAGTTAAAATCATGCGGTGAGCTTGGAACCATTAGATTCGAAATCTTAAGAGCTTTTCAAAGAACTATAGATCGCCACATATAGTACTTGGAATCAAAATCCGCCATTGATCAACTTGAAAGCTCGAAAAAATTAGGTGTAAAATTGTTCGATTTTCAATGTATATGTATTAATATAACACTTTTTAATAGGTCGTGTATTTTTCAGGATGTCTTAAAAGTTTATGTATTTTTCTGCCAAATGTAAAATAATTAGGGTATTTTTAAGGGTTCCCCCCATAGGCACATTCCAATTGTTGATGTTTTTCTTATTCTTTCCTTTTTTTGCAGTTTAAAGGCAAAAACTCAAAATCATATTGAAAATAACAAATTTAATTTGGAAATCTTGTCATGCTAGGTTGAGAAACCCCAACAGAAAAACAAATATACTGCGTCAATACAAACCACTCCTTAAGAGCAGACACTTTCATAAATGTCTAAAAACTTTTTAGAATTAAATATATTAAATTTTAGGAACTTGAGTGTCTAAAACCAGAAAAAGTGTCTAATATTAGACACTTTTCTGGTTTTTAGACATTTAAAATTCCTAAAATTTAATATATTTAATTCTAAAAACGTGCTCTAAGAATCATGAGCTAGTTAGCTTCAATTACTGCCAAAGTCAAACAATCCTGGGTGGACAAGAAAATAGAGTCAAAACAGTCCCGGTTTATATTACCAAATTAAAACCGGTAATTTTAAAAGAACCGGATACAATAAACCGATATTCACCCTCGACTCCACTCCTCCATTCTCACTTTCTCCAGTTCGTCTCTCTTCTCACTGGAAGCCCTAAACTTGGGTGTTTGAAGTTGGCAATTTTAACGAGGTAAAGGCTCTCAAGAATACTCATTACTTCTGCTTCCACTGATTATATTCTCTTATCGATGTTTCCTAGTTTAAATCAGATTCCTTTGGTTTTTCTCTGTTCACATTTTTATTCTCTGCCCTTTTAGTTGAGTAAAATAGTTAATTTTCATGTTTTTTTACTCACTTTCCCTTATCGACGCCTACTTTATAGATGGATCGTGTCAGTAACCTACCAGACGATGTTCTTTGTCATATATTGTCCTCCCTTCCGACAAAGCAAGCTACTGTAACTTCGCTTCTCTCAAAGAGATGGGTCAATCTGTGGAAACTTGCTCCTAATCTCGACATTGATGACTCTGTCTTTCTTCATCCGGAAGAGGGTAAAGGTGAAAGGCACGAAATTCGGCAGAGCTTTGTGCATTTCATGGATACAGTACTAGCTATGCAAGGCGATTCTCCGGTTAAGAAATTCTCCCTCAAGTGTATAACTGGTATTGATCCAGATGATGTGAATCGTTGGATATGTAATGTTCTGGAGCGTGGTGTTTCGAACCTGAAACTTTTCCTTGATTTTCCCGACGGGATATCGAATTTGGTTATCAACTGCCTGATGAGATGTTTGTCAGTCAGACACTAGCTGAGCTGAAATTAAGAAGTGAAGTTTGTGTTGATTGGTGGCATGGAGCTGGAGGCACTTTCTTACCGATGCTTAAAAGTGTCGACATTGACTCGGATAGAATTTGTTACAATGAGATTGATTTGTTTATTCCTTCTTTCACTGTCCTTGAGGAATTACGAATGGGTAATATGAAGTGGATAGATATGAATGTAACCGTGTCAAGTGCAAGCCTCAAGAAGCTAAGTATCAACGCCACTGGTTGTAACAATTTCATAAATCCAAAGAGCATTTCTTTCGATACTCCGAATCTGCTTTACTTAAGCTACTCTGATTTAGTAGCGGAGGACTATCCATTAGTTAATATGAACAAATTAACTGAAACTCGAATCATGCTTCTATTAAAAGATGATCAAATCGACCGAGTGAGAGGGCCAAATAATGTTGGGTTAGAGGACGAGGAGGATGATGAGGTTCTCCGATTTGGCAATGTGGTGAAGCTCATGAAGGGCATACAAAATGTTCAGAAACTTTCCTTATTTGCTGATACTGTTGAGGTCAGTTTTCTCTTTTGTTCTTCCTGGTCTAGTTGTGAAACATTAATTGCAAAATGTCTAGTTTGATTTTCAGGTTCTTTCTCGATGTTGTGAATCGATGCCGGTGTTCAACAACCTCAAATTTTTAGGTATTAGGAGTGAAAAGGGTCTAGGATGGCAAGCAATGCCAGTGCTTCTAAAGAATTGTCCACATTTAGAAACTATAATCCTTCAGGTAGTTCATGAGACAAAGCATGTTTTAACGATTCAGGTCCTACTTACAACAACTTTATTCTCTCCTTTATGCTTTCAGGGTCTCTTGCATCATGTCACAGATAAATGCGGGGATGCTTGTCCTTGCATTTCTCGGGAGGACAAAGGTCGTTCACTGAAATCTTGTCTATCCAAGGGTTTCGAGCAACGCTTGAAGAGATGCGGATAATAAAGCATTTCTTGGTGTATTTTCCGAGTTTGAAGGAGATGCAGATATATGTTGAAGAACATGATCCTACACAGCTAAGAAACCATGAAATTTCTTATCTTATCATCGAGATATTTGAACTCTACGACGAGCTATCGAGTTGTAATGTCCAGCTCCTGGTGAGTAATTACTTGGATAAGAAGTGGACTGCACAAGGAAGTATGTGAATAACAAAAGTTGGTCATGGTTTTTTTTTTTTTTTTTTTTTTGGTCAAAACTCCCTCTCAGAATTTGACTTGGGTTTCATTTTGTTTAATCGATGGAGAACCGTCTCAGACCAAACCAATCGGAAAACCTGAATCTGTTTCAATTGTCTTATCTTTTGGCATAATTTCAACATTTGTCTTTGTCTTTTGATCTTAACATTTTTTGTTGTTAGGTTGTTTATAATTGACAAATGATTTCTCAGTTTGTTCAATGTGTATATTAAGTTGACTTCTTAACCTGATTAAATGATCTTACTTGAAGTGACAAACATTGCCTTCATTGGATCGTCAAGAGTCGGACATGAAAGATACTCGAAGTCTCTGCTACGTCTTGGTCGAAAACCGGCTTAAACCAAACCAATTGAGGCAAAATAAATTAGAACCGAAACAAAACCAATCCAGAAATTTGAATCCGACCATGGTTTGAGTCAATAAATATTAAATAACCTCAGGAAGCACCCATCTATAGAAAACCAACCCATCGAATTAAACCGGTGAATTTTAACAAACCGGATATAATAGAACCATCATAATTTCACTCTCGTCGATTTCGCCTTTTCTGAAATTGGACTTGTCCGATGCATTTGCATATCTTCTTCTCGAACTGAAAGCTTGAGCCTTCCTCCTCGGCTCTTTCGCTGGGTATTTGCTTTTCCTTCATATCTTCGTTTCTAGAACCAGCGATTAAGCTCTCCCAATCCTTAATTTTGGGTCTTGGATTAAGCGTTTGTAACGAGGTAGATTCCGAAGTTTACTCATTTTTTCTTGTTCATACTGATTCTGTTCTCTTTTGGGATTTTCTTAGTTCAAAGTTTTTCTTTTGGGTCCTGGATTTTGCACTGTGGAACTATTTGGTAAATCATGTAGAATTGTCTACTTCATCTCCTTCAAACTCGGAAGATACACCAAGAAATGCTTTAATTCTATTATATTCTGTGCAGGGAAGATGGATCATGTAAGCAGTCTACCAGACGAGGTTCTTTGTCATGTATTGTCCTTCCTTACTACAAAGGAGGCTGCTTTGGCGAAATCTGATTGCATTTGTCCCTTATCTCGATATATTGATAACTCTGTGTTCCTGCATCCGGAAGAGGGTAAGCGGGATATGCAAGAAGTTATACAGAGCTTCATGGATTTTGTGGATAGAATATTGGCATTGCAGGGTGATTCGAGTGTGGATGGTTGGATAAGTAATGTGTTGGCGCGCGGTGTTTCAGACCTTGATCTAGATATCCTTTTGGAGAAGGAGGGAGATGATTACTATCACTATCGTCTGTCTCCAAAATGTTTTCAGATCAGCACACTAGTTAAGCTGAAAATAGACTATGGAACTGATCTTGGTTGGGTGGCTGGAAGCGTTTTCTTACCGGTGCTTAAAACTCTAGTTCTTGGGCAGTTCGGCTTGAGGATTTTGAGATTTTTCTCCGTCCTTTGCCTGCGCTTGAGAAATTAGTCCTGGTTGATATTACCTGGCAAGATACGGATGTGTCTATTTCAAGTGCAAGCCTCAAGACACTAACAATAGATCTCAACGATGGTTTAAGCAATTTATCATTTGATACACCGAGCCTCGTTTATTTTGAGTGCTATGGTTATATCCAGTAGTTGATTTGAGAAACTTGTTAAATGCTCGAGTCATCTTCTCATTAACCGAAGAGGACATCAAGCGAGCTAGAGAACCAAATAATGATTGGTTAGAGGATGATGAGGACGAAGTTGCTCTCAGATTTATTAATGTGTGGAAACTCATTCGTGGCTTACGAAATGTTCGAAATCTTTACTTGTCTTCGAGGTCAGTTTTTTTCTCTCTCTCTCTCTAAAAGAAGGAAAACCGGGGACTTCTTACCATCATGGAGCATAGTGGTCATGTTTGTTCGGTCCTATTTTTAACAAACAAGTGAAAGTCTAGTTTTGAAACACGTAATTCCAAATTCTCTTGTTTTCAGGTGCTTTCTCTATGCTGTGAAAAGATCCCATTGTTCAACAACCTCAAATCGTTAGCTATTAATAGTGACAAGGATCGAGGATGGCAAGCAATGCCGGTTCTTCTGTCCACATTTAGAAACTCTTGTCATTGAGGTATTAAAACTACTCACTTGCCAAACATGTACAAAGATAGAGTTAATACTCTGAATCACTTATTGTTGCCTTTACGCCTTCAGGGTCTCATGCACCTTGTAACCGATAAATGTGGTGATGCTTGTAACTGCATTACTCGGGAGGACAAAGGCATGTCACTCGCATCTTGTCCAGTAAAAATGTTAGACATTCAAGGGTTTCGAGGAACAATGAAAGAGATGTGCACGATAAAGCATTTCTTGGATTATCTTCCGTTTTTGAAGGATATGGAGTGAAGAATAAAACGAAGTCGTTTAGTTTAAGTTTGATTTGTTCAATTTGAATAAGTCTTTCTCCTGGTTTTTAGGAGTCAAAGCACGTTAGATTAAGAGTTTGCTGGTGATTTGATCCGTTTGAATAGGTTATCTAGTTGTAGTTTTGTAAGAGCCTATATAAGGACCTCTTTGATTGATGAATAAAAGTAGTAGAAGTATTCAGTTTTAAAGCTCTGTTTTTGTTCTGTTCTTGTTCCTGTTTTATTCTGAATTGCTTCAACAAAGTAACAAGTGGTATCAGAGCTTGTAACGAGCCTGCTACTTGAGAGTAAGAGATGAGTGAAAAAGATACTTTGATCATTCCAAGGTTCGATGGAGACTATGAGCATTGGGCTATGCTCATGGAGAATTTGCTGAGATCTAAAGAGTGGTGGGATCTCATAGAAACGGGGATTCAACGACCAGAGAGAAATGTGATCTTGACGGGTCCACAGGGAACGGAGCTGGCGGAGAAGACGGTCAAGGATCACAAAGTGAAGAATTACTTGTTTGCTTCCATAGACAAGACAATTCTCAAGACGATTCTGAAGAAGGAGACGTCTAAGGATTTATAAGATTCGATGAAGAGGAAGTATCAAGGAAATGAGAGAGTGCAAAGCGCGCAACTACAGAGATTACGCAGAGACTTTGAGGTACTTGAGATGAAGATAAGAGAAACAATCACTTCTTATTTCTCTAGAGTAATGGAAGTAGCCAACAATATGCGAAACTTGGGAGAAGATATGCCAGATTCTAAGGTGGTGGAAAAGATTCTGAGAACTTTAGCGGAGAAGTTCGTGTATGTTGTTTGTGCTATTGAAGACTCTAATGATATCAAGGAGATGACAGTGGATTATTTACATAGCTCTTTGATGGTGCACGAGTCAAACATGAAGAGACATGTTAAAGAAGAGCATGCTCTCAAGGTGGAAGGACAATGGAAATCAGATGGAGGAAGAGGCCAAGGGAGATTCTCACCTCAAGGAAGAGGACGTGGTGGATACCAAGGTCGAGGGCGAGGAAACAGTAGCTTCAACAAAGAATTGGTTGAGTGCTACAAATGTCACAAAAAGGGACACTTCAAGTCAGAATGTCCTGATTGGGAAAAGGAAGCAAATTATGTTGAAATGGAGGAGGATATGCTACTCATGGCACATGTCAACATAATCAAGAGAGAGGAGGAACACATCTGGTTTTTAGACTCCGGTTGCAGCAATCATATGTGTGGTGTGAAAGAATGGTTTGTCGAATTCGACGGGAGTTTTAGACAGAACGTTAAGCTTGGAGACGACCGACGAATGTTGGTGGAAGGAAAAGGCAATCTACGCTTGGAGATTAATGGAATAATCACAGTGATCACGTCTGTCTATTACGTTCCTGGTTTGAAGAACAATTTGTTCAGTGTTGGACAATTGCAACAAAAGGGGCTGAGAATTATTATTGAAGACGATGTTTGTGAGGTGTGGAACAAGCAACAAAGAAGAATGATCATGCATTCTGCCATGTCTAAAAACAGAATTTTTATCATTCTAGCAAGCATAAGAGAGGCAAAAGGAGTTGCCGAAGCCAACTGCTTGCAAGTAATGGAGAAAACAGAGAATTTGTGGCATAAACGATTCGGTCATCTCAATCACAAAGGTCTGAAATTACTAGCGGAGAAGAAAAAGGTGAATGGGTTACCAATGATGAATCAAGATGAAGCAGAAGGAATATGTGAGATTTGTATGAAAGGGAAGCAGAACCGTGAGAGTATTCCAAAGAAGAGCTTGTGGAAGACAACTCGGGGACTCCAACTAGTTCACAGCGACATATGTGGACCTATCACTCCAGCATCAGAAAGCGGGAAGAGGTATATAATCAATTTCATAGATGATTATAGTCGAAAATGCTGGACGTATTTCCTTTCTGAAAAATCAGAGGCACTCAACACATTCAAGGTGTTCAAAGTAGCGGCAGAAAGAGAATTGGGGCAAGCTTTGGTGTGTTTGAGATCAGATCGAGGCGGAGAGTACAATTCTAAAGAGTTCGAAGAATACTGCAGAGTGAATGGAATAAAAAGGCAACTTACTGCAGCGTACACTCCACAACAAAACGGCATAGCGGAGAGAAAGAATAGAAGTGTGATGAACATGACAAGATGTATGTTGATAGAGATGTTCGTGCCTCGAAGATTCTGGCCAGTAGCAGTGCAATATGCAGTGCATATACTGAATAGAAGTCCTTCCGCAGCTCTCGGTGATGTGACACCAGAAGAAAAATGGAGCAACCACAAACCATCCGTTGAACATCTCAGAGTTTTCGGATGCACTGCGTTTGCATTGGTGCCATATGAAAGAAGGATTAAGCTCGATGAGAAAAGCACCAAATGTGTGATGTTCGGTGTAAGTAAGGAGTCAAAGGCATATCGTCTCTACAACCCGGAGACAAAGAAGATCATAGTGAGCCGAGACGTTCACTTTGATGAAACGGCAAGATGGGAATGGGAAGGAGAAGGAAATGAACAAGGATTTGATGATCTCGTAACAGAATCAGAAGGAGAGGAAGGAGCAGGGGCTCAACTAGAAGAGAACCAAAATGGAGATGAGATAATTGAGCCTCAAGAAGAAGAAGAAAACGTAGCAGAGGAAGAGAATATACAAAACAGTTCTCAAAGCTTGATACGTGAAAATTCGGGAAGACCAAGACAAGCGCCTCTTTGGATGAAGGATTACGTATCAGGTAACTCAGGATTTCTTATCTCAGAAGATGGTGATGAAATCCTTGCAATGTTCATTACGTCGGAAGATCCGAACTCTTTTGAGGAGGCTGAACAAAAGGAAGTTTGGAGGAAAGCTATGGAGGCTGAAATCCGTTCAATAGAACAGAACAATACATGGGAGTTGATGGATCTACCAGAAGGAGCTAAAGTTATCGGAGTCAAGTGGATATTTAAAACCAAGTTTAACGAGAAAGGCGAGATTGACAAGTTTAAGGCGAGATTGGTTGCAAAAGGATACCACCAGAAACATGGAGTTGACTTCTACGAGGTGTTTGCACCAGTTGCTAGGTGGGACACAATCCGATCCATCCTTGCGTTAGCTACAGAGAAAGAATGGAAAGTGTTTCAACTAGACGTCAAAAGCGCGTTCTTACATGGAGAATTGGAAGAGGATGTGTATATCGAGCAGCCAAAAGGATTCGAAATCAGAGACGAGCCAAACAAAGTGTATAAGCTGAATAAGGCGTTATACGGGCTTAAGCAAGCGCCAAGAGCATGGTATAGTCGCATTGAAGGATATTTTTTTAGAGAAGGATTCGAAAAATGCTACTGCGAACATACTTTGTTTGTAAAGAAGAAAGGTACGAATCTATTACTAGTGAGCCTTTATGTTGATGATTTGATATACACTGGAAATTCAATCTCTATGCTTGAAGAGTTCAAAAACTCAATGATGAAAGAGTTCTCAATGACTGATTTGGGGAAGATGAAGTTCTTTTTGGGCGTTGAAGTGGTTCAAGATGAGCATGGAATTTTTATAAATCAGCGGAAGTATGCAGAAGAAATAGTGGAAAAATATGGAATGGAAGGATGTAATTCGGTGAAGAATCCTATTGTTCCAGGGCACAAACTGACAAAGGTGGGAGCTGGAGAAGTAGTCGATTCAACCATGTTCAAACAACTAGTCAGAAGCTTAAGGTATCTAACCGCTACTCGACCAGATTTAATTTACTCTGTGAATTTGGTTAGTAGATATATGGAGAATCCAACAGAGCAACACTTGCTGGCTGCAAAAAGAATTTTAAGGTATGTTCAAGGTACAATTGAACATGGTATTCGGTATAAAAAGGGAGAAGAAAAGAAGCTTGTTGGGTATGTGGATAGTGACTATGCAGGAGACATCGATGATAGAAGAAGTACATCAGGATACGTCTTCATATTAGGAGGAGGAGCTGTCTCATGGTCATCAAAGAAGCAACCCATAGTAACCTTGTCCACAACCGAAGCGGAGTTTGTGGCGGCAGCGTTTGGTGCGTGTCAGGCAGTGTGGTTAAGGAATATTCTGGAGGAGATTAGGTCTGGTCAAGATGGAGGTACAATTATGTTTTGTGACAACAGCTCCATGGGAGAAGCAAACACATACATGTGAGGTATCACTTTCTACGAGAACTAGTGAATGAGGGAGTAATTCAACTTGACTATTGTGCAACGGAAAATCAGTTGGCTGATATCATGACCAAAGCAGTCAAGTTAGAAGTGTTCGAGAAGTTAAGGAGGAGAATGGGTGTGTGTCTCAAGGAGGAGTAAACGGAAAAGGATGTTTCAGTTTAAGGGAGGGATTGAAGAATAAAACGAAGTCGTTTAGTTTAAGTTTGATTTGTTCAATTTGAATAAGTCTTTCTCCTGGTTTTTAGGAGTCAAAGCACGTTAGATTAAGAGTTTGTTGGTGATTTGATCCGTTTGAATAGGTTATCTAGTTGTAGTTTTGTAAGAGCCTATATAAGGACCTCTTTGATTGATGAATAAAAGTAGTAGAAGTATTCAGTTTAAAAGCTCTGTTTTTGTTCTGTTCTTGTTCCTGTTTTATTCTGAATTGCTTCTACAAAGTAACATGGAGATCTTTCTTGAAGAGGATCAAAAACCCCTGAAATTGATGATCTTATCATTGAGATGTTTGAACTCTACAACGAGTTATATATTTGCAATGTCCAGGTCTTGATGAGTGATTACTTGGATAAGTAGTGGACTGAACAAGGAAGAAGTCTTTGAAGAACAAAACTTGCTCATCGTGTTGCCAAATCGAATTTGACTTTGGTTCTTTTGTTCATTTGGTTTGACCAAACCAATTGCAAGACCATACGGTTTTGTCTCCTTTCATTATCTTTTTTTTTATTTTTTGCTCATTGTTTCAGTCATTTACTATCGTTTAAGCTTTATATAGGTTACTTGGTGTCAATTTGCAAACAAAATATAATTATTTTCAAATCATCACATTCTTTTTTCACATTAAAGTTTGATTTCATTGGTTATGAACATTTGTCTTACGTTTGTAATTGTATACACATAATCAGGTCAACGAGTCCACATCAAACCGATTCACACCAAGAAATTAAAACCTAAACCAAACCGACTTTGCTTATTGTTCGAGTGTGCTACGTCATATGAAACGACGTCGTTTCCGGCATCATTGCTCGTCGTTTCTTTTCCCGACTGATGCAGGAGCAAATGGATCAAATTCTTATATAACCCTTTCTCTCAATACCTATTCTCAACACCAAAAAATAACTCCATATAACCCTATAACCTTTAATGAGGTGTGAAATTACAAAAACACCCTAACCTAATAATTAAAAAAAAAATCGAAAAAGAAAAGAAAAAGCGATCCTCCCTCGCGACTTCTTCCTTCTTCTACGACATCCCCTCATTCCGGCCATTGAAGCAAATCGGACAAATTTGGAGCACATTGAGTTTTGGAGTTGTTGTTGGAGCAAATCGGACCAATTTGAAGCAAATCGGACCAATTGAGGTGGGTTTTCTTGAAATGTAGTAGCTCAATCCAATTGAGGTGAGTTTTCTTGAAATTTAGCTTTAAATTCAATTGGATTTGGGATTGGGTCTCCCATTATCTTGGATTCATTAGCTTATTCGTTAGTTATACATGGGTTCATTAGATCAAGTAATGTAGACTCACATTTGTTGAAAATCGTTGAGGATTAGTGAGTAGGATATGGGGATTGAAAAATTCGACTTAGAACACCTGGGTAAAACTGGGTAACACTGGGTATTACTGAGAAAGGCAACGCTGCGTACAACTGGGTACAACTGAGTAGAACTGGGCAGTACTGACATTTAGTACAACTGGGTACAACTAGGTACAATTGTTATGACTGATTTAGTTATTTTTTTGTTTTTCTCAGGAGACAATGAGCACAAGCATATATTTTGATTACGGAGGACATTATGTAAAGAACGGAGATGGGGATGAATGGATTTCAGCTGAAGATCGCATGTATCCACTATTGTTCAAGAGTTTATCTGCGGAGGAGATTAGTTATTCGATGTTATTGAAAGGTGTATGCAAGAAAGGTGGGATAAATTCATCTACGGCAGAGCTGAAATTGAGTTTCATACCATTGGACACGAGACCTTTGAGGAAATCATATATCGTCGATGATGATGACGTTTATGTTTATCTAACGTCGATGGATGAAAATAAATGTAAAAGTGTATTGCATGTGGAGAAAGGTCTAGTTTCAAGAAGGAATCAGTTGGAGAAGGGGAAGAGTCTAGGTTCAGGTAGAGAGTGTTTGGGCAAATTTTAACCAAGTTCGCAAGTAAACAGATATACGGAAACAGAGAGAGAAGTCAATCTTTATTATCAATGAGGGAGGCTTGTAGCCGAATGGAATTACAACGTATAGATGTCTAAAGCGTTATGAAAACGTGAGTGGATGCGAAAACAAGGGCTAGATCTCTCTATGCTATCCCAGGGACGCGAGGAGGACGTTGCTCTCAAGTTTTCTGTGTGTTGCGTGATGATCTACTTCTCTCTTCGATGTCCCTATTTATTGGACGCCAGTAAATCCATTTTGGATGAGGATTAGACTTGACGTGCAAGTCCATCTCCTTAACAATCGGGATTCTCGATATACTTGAATCTCCTATTTTTTCATGTTGCGAGGTTTAGATAATGACAAACCTCGTTATACCTGAGATTGCGATATCTCTGCAAGTCTATCTCCAAAGCCACATATTAATTTATATTTAAATTAATTAACTAACGTGATAAAGACGTCGCAACGGCGCTTACAACCTGCGACGTAGTGGCCACGTACTACTTGGCGACAAGTCATTTTTATGTCTTATATGACGTAGACAATACATGGTCAAGCAGTGAGAGGTCTCTACTTTTGTAGACCTCCTCATACCTGACGTAAACGACGTATCGTCAAGCAACTTGCACGTCACCATCTCACTGGACGTGACATATACGGCGTGCACTCGGATAATGAGAGGTCATTACCTCATTTTACTTGCCTAAGACAATATCCAGCAAGTATTACTTGTCAAGTGAAATTCATTAAAGACCAAGTAGGCGTACACATATAATGAATTTATTTTTCCCAACAGTTTGCCCCCACTCTTCAATTTCTTATTTAGAATTTGAAGAGTAGTTAATTTAAAACTTGTTTCAGTAATATTCATCTTGCAACGTGTCACATAGACCTGTTGAACTTAACTTGTGTGTTGTGTACGTGTACACGTCGCTCTTACCCTTATGCACGTAGACTTGCACATACATGGGCATGTAACATGGTCCTCACTATTTGTAGTGTACACATGGCCACGTTGCCTTAGAAAACAAAATAACTTTTTCCCAAGTCTCCAGGTTTAACAATAAACTAAACACACAATCTCGCGACTTGAAGAATTCTTTATGGAGACATGAAAATCTTTAGAGTTGCACGTGACATACTTTTAATTTTTATTACAACACCTCCTGCGTGGGACCGCTCTTAGGCCATGTTGTTATGAGTGCCACAAGGCTCACGTGTGTGTTGCATAACAAGTGTGCTATTATTAATAGCTTTTGCTTTATGGAGAACTTGGCTTTGTCGTCATAAGAATTGCACGTGACATTTTATTTCTTATACTACAACATAGCTTTCTTGTAGGCTTGTTAATGGGCCAATTTATAAACTCACCCCAAATGCATTTGACCTAGTCACCTTCTTCTTCGTTACAGCTTTTTGATAAAACGAGTGAAAACTCATCCTTTCTTACGGCTAGGGTTTTCACCATCATTTTATTTCGCAATTTGCTTCGAAATAGGTTGATATTTCTCAACCTTTTAGTTTATCAAGTCTTCGTCATTCTTTCTTTCCTAGTGGATGATTAATTTTAATACCTTGTTGCGTTTTGAGAATTGGTGTGTGCTCACTTTCATTTCTCCTCTTCTTGAGAAAAATTTCGAAATTGCTGATTCTTAAGCTCTTAGGACCTCGTTCTTCTCTCATGTATGTTTCTCTTGATGTCACGCTGAGGCTTACAAGATTGAAGATCGATTCACGTTTTAAGAGTTAACTCTGTTGCTCACCCCTCGCTGCTTTTATTTCGCAGGTACAACGCCACTATCACCAAGGAAAGAGGTCATTAACCTGTGCTTTACTTGAAGTGATTCACACTGAGCTTCCCTTAGGTGAGCTTGCCAAGTCTTCACTTTCTTGTTACTTGAGGTATATACTATGTTTAGTGACTCGGGTCAAATTATAAACCCGCTTAATGTCGATTCAGATTCAAGCGACACCGAAAGTGTTTATGAGATTGAGAGTGAGGAGGAATATGACCCTGCTTTTGAGTTTGAATCATATGATAGAGGAAGCTTCGGTGAGGTCTGGTCAATGAACCAAGACTTAGATTTTTTGAGCCAAACTTCAACGCTCTGCCTCCCACCTCCATCTAACCGTTGCGGTTCACGTCCCATGAAGAAAGACATTGTTAACAGGATTAGAAACACTTATAATGTCCCGGAGTCAGTAGAGCTGAGGATTCCATCAAAGAACGAAGGACATGATTGCAACAAACCCGACGAAGTCGTAGTTTATGAAGCTTTCTTTGCACTAGGTTTACGTGATTCGATACCTTCCTTAGTTGCAAGGATAGCAAATTTATTAGGTATTTCACCTGGTCAGTTTAGCCCACACGCTTGGAGAGTGTTGGTCGCAATCCAAGTATTTGGAGAGTTGTTCTCTGTGAGTTTGGGAGAGGAGGAGGTCCTCTTTGCTTATTTTTTCAATTGTTACGATTTGACTAATGGTCGAGTCTTGATCTAAAGGAGAACCTCTTGTCCAAGTCCCTTGGTATATGATCTTGAAAGGAATGAGAGGTATAGGACGTCATATGACAGACAATGGACGAGGAAATACCTCTTTATGCGAGTGGGTCATGATCCCGGTTATCCGGTCACATGGTTTCCTCAAGGTAGATAAATTGCTTGTGTGGACTTCCTTGTCACTTGCAAGACTAATCTCATGATTTTTTTCTTTCTTACGCAGCTATTGAGCCAGGCAAGTTCTCTGGAGGTATGGACGGTGTCTCAAGAGTTTTCGAATTTTCTAAAGAACAACGTTCAGTTCTCTTCTTGACTAATGGCTTTTCTTTGGAGAAGAGTTCCATTTGGGGTTAGTATTAGACATCAAGTGTCTTGTTCTTATCAGATTTTTCGCTTGTTTTGACATTATTGACTTTGTTCCTTGTAGGTAAAAAGATGTCAGGTTCTGTTGCAGGAGAGGGGTTGATTGGAGATGATGCCTTAGCGCTTTTTCGTGCAGCTATGTCTACTGCTACTACCAGCGCCAAAGCTACAGTGTTGTAGACAGAACAATTGAACCCGCAGCCTGTCCCGAAACGTGTAGCACCACCTACCTTGCCTCGCCAAACTAGCAGATCTACAAAGAGGAAATCTACTACTTCTTTAAACGGTGGATTACTAACCGCGAGTGACCACTCAGCCGTGTTAAGCGACCTTGGCAAGTAAGTTTTTCCTCGTGACCGGGAAGTTTACAACGAGTTAGGTTATGTTGCCATACTTGAGAAGTCACAGATGCATCTCATGGAGGTAACGTGCTCTTCTATACCGATAATTCTTATATCGTATACATGGAACTGGGAATTGTGTTTATAAACCGTGTGGTTTACACCTTGCTTGTAGGTGATGTCTGTCTGCGCTCATGTCAAGACTGAGCTTGATGGTCAGAATGAAGAAATTACCTGTCTTAACGATGCTAACCGCATCTTGAAGAGAGACAAAGAAGCCGAGACCTCTCGTTTCAATTCCATCATCACTGCCAGGGAAGCAGAGAATGAAAGTTTGAGGAAGCAAGTTGATGACCTTAATAACCAACTTGGCTCAATGACAACCAAGACCCAGCAATTGCAGCAGGACTTCGACTTCCACAAGAAACTGCTACTTGTATCCGGGCCTGCTTCAATTATCCGATGTCGCTGGGGGATGGTGCAATAATACAAGAAAGGTCTTGCTAAGAATTGGATACCACAACTCATTGAGAAGCAATTTAGAGAGGTAGAGATCGAGTGGGCCAAGCTCAATGGGCAAGTCCCACCTGTTTTCCCAAAGACATTCACAATATTTGAAGATGATAGTTCTGCTCCTTCTACCTCTACGGACTAGGAGATAGTCACTTAGTTTCATTAGCGAGTCTTTGAATCGTTCAGATTTTGTGATAAGAACTCACTTGTTTGAAGTTTATGTGTTGAGGGTTGACCTTATAGACTTATTTTCGTTGATCTTTAGTACTCTAGCCTTTTGGACTTGTAGTTGTTAAGAACTTTATGGAGAGGATCTTTTCTTTATTTATTTTGCATATCGTTAATTTATCATGTTTTATTTAAACCATGTTTGATATGCAAAAAATGATCGGACGTGGCCATATGTTTGGACTTCGCCCAATTCGGTTCTTTAAACTCCATGTCGCTGAGTTTTTTGTGGTTTTGCCCCACGTTTGTACGTAGTAACACAAGTTTTCATAACCTGAGGAGTCGGTATCTTCTCGTCTATGTGACTACATTCTGTTATTTATGAGGTTGTACCTCGTCATTCATTTGGAATTAATTTCGTTGAGCACTTTCCGGGAGGTTGTGCCTCACGTTTTATGTTGCTATAATACCGTTCACAAGTTAGAGGCGTCCCTCGTCGTCTTGTGAAGTTATAACCATCATTTTTGTCTGCAAGGTTTTACCTCACGTTTTTATCAGGCATTAACTCTCGTCATGACCCTATGAGGATGTACCTCCAATTTTGTTGACTATTGTCAAACGATTTTGAGGTTGTATTTCTTGACTTATCATGTATCGAACTTGTCACAACCCCTTGAGGTCGTACCTCTTAAGTTGCTGGATGTTTCCACAATACCTACTGAGGTCATGCCTCTTAAGTTGATGATGAAAATAATCGCAGTCAATGTTGGGGTCGGTTTTCACCCCCTCAACACTAACATTCAAAGTCAAATGTTCAAAGACATGATTCCCGGGGCTCTCTAAGAAGAAGGTATGGCAGCACCTAAGTTCTCCTGCAGAGCAAGGAAAATGACCGAGGAGTGAAGCGAAGTTGGTCGGTCCAGAGCAAGGCAGGACCGACTGCGAGCTCGGCATCCCTGGACGACCACGTACTTGGTCTCTCCACGCGACCACGAGCTCGGTCTCTCCACGCGACCGCAAGCTCGGCCCCTCCGTGCGACCACGAGCTCGGCCTCTCCACGCGACCGCAAGCTCGGCCCCTCCGTGCGACCACGAGTTCGGCCTCTCTATGCGACCGCGAGCTCGGCCTCTCCACGGGCGAGCGCAGCTTCGAGCACAGCATCATCCAGCCCGGCCGACCGTGGCCTCGGCCTAGGGGCCGATCGCACGCTCTTTTCAGCTGCTGAACACGTCCTCGGTCAATTACGATCTTCGGCCCAACAATGCAAAGCCCATGTCAATGACCGACTCAAGCAAGGCGATTCTGCGGAGACTTAGGAGTGCTGAACCGTCTTAGAGTAGTATAAATAGCTAATGTAAAAACCCTAAGGGGAGGATCCGCAATTTCAGACCGAATCTTGTACTCATACGTTTTCAAAGCAATAAACAATCTCTTGACATCTCTCTTGAACCCTAGCTTACCATAGAAATCTCACAAGCTTCCCTAGAACTCTTACAAATTCTAGTTGTGTTGGTTTCGACCCCCACAATTTGGCGCCGACTAAGGGGACACAGAGAATTTCTGACGCTCAAGAGTTAGGGCTTCTTCATCACGCCACCAAGATGTCAAGCAATAACATGAGCAACGAAGGATCTTCGTCTCACCAGCACGACGAAGACAGAAGCAACTCCATGGAAAACACTGCGCCTCGCGCTGCTAACAACGCAGCAGATCTCACACAAATCAAGCAGATGCTCGAGACTCTGATGAAGAAAACTGGAGATACGGAGAGCGAGCTGCAAGCGCTCAAGAGACAAATGCGCAAGAGGTCCCGTGTTCGTCCAACACGCCTCAGCTTTGCCACACCCCGAGTCAATCGAAGGGATCGATGCGAGGAGCTGCCGCCTCGGGCCGATAGGACGGATCCGTAGGACTTGCCTCCACCACCACCTCGTCGGGATTTCGATCCAACTCCTGAGCGCGTGATGGGAGAGTCGGACGAAGGTCACCCCCCTCGGAGGCGAGCCCGAACCGACACAACTGCTGGCAACGCTATGGCTTATGGAGGAGGAGCTCCAACCGTAGCAGAGCTTTACATGAGGGAACAAGAGCGCAGGGCTCCGCAAGGCTCCCGAGACGGAGAGATCGCTGCGCTGAAAGCCCAGTTAGATCAGGTCGCCTCTGACCTAAAGGCTACCCAACAACAAATGTACAGGAGCACGGCGAAGGCTCCTGGGATCGCCTCTGTGCTCGAGAGGGCACGGAACACACCCTTCGCTGAGAGGGTCGCGAGGACTCAAATCTCCGACCCCGGAAAGGTCAAGCTCCCGGTCTATGAGGGGACCACCGACCCTGCTATCCACCTGATGGAATTCGAAGTCGCCTTAGGAAGGGCAAACTTCACAGAAGCCGAGAAGGACATTGGCTACTGCAAGCTGTTCGTAGAGAGCCTCAAAGGGCCTGCCCTCCAGTGGTTCTACAAGCTGGAGAAGAAATCAATCCACACCTTCCATCAACTCTCAGAGATGTTTGTGCAGCACTACAACATCTTCGCTGAAAGAAAGATCTATGATGCGGAGCTGTGGACAAACAAGCAAGGAGAGAACGAAAGCCTGCGGTCTTTCGTGACAAGATTCAAGCATACGCTGTCAAAAGTGGACGGTGTTACCAACACGTCCGCACTGGAGGCCTTGAGAGGAGCGCTTCGATGCCCCTCTCCATTCTGGCAGGAGTTGACTGTCAACCCACCTGCGACTATCCAAGACGCTCTCCACCGCGCTACAGACTTCGCTCGAAGCGAAGAAGAAGTCCGCGCTAAGAGGGGCGGGAAACCCAAGCACGAGGACGAGCTCATCCAGTCCGCTGTGACACCACCACCCTCTTAGAAGCTCTTGCAATGAACTATGAGGCGACTTGATCCCTGCAAAGGGTACGTAGGCAGCCTGTCTTCGGATAGGTTCAGTTGCTCCCCTCCATCAAAAGGGGGGGGAATTACATTTCACTTCAGCCTCCTTCCAGATGAGCTCACACGACACCAACCCCAGTGACGACCTCATCGTCACACAACAAACACTCGCCACAGCACTCACCATGAGAACAGCTTGTCCTCTACGGACCGATCAAAGCTTTATTCGAGTAAAGTCGTTCTACATCTATTGCTGCTGGCCACAGCAATAGTGTAGAGATACGAACACAATGACATCCACAACGGATACAGCGCGCTATATAAATTCCAGTGTTCAGAATCGTCTCCGGATGACCCTCTGATCACTCAGAAACCCAACAACGTCGTTGGTAACGCAGCTGCTAGTGACCTCCGTTCAGATTATACTTGAACATGTCACTCTGAAACCCAGGACAAGCGCTGGTCGAATTCAAGGTGAACTTGCTCTCGGACAGACGTGTCTAGAAGAGCAGCACCATTTTGCAAAGCCCAACAACAACGTTGGCAGATGAGAAGCATGAGCGCATTTGCGTTTTCTCTTCTTAACAAAGCCTCATTTATGAGCAAACGAAGCCTCATTCATGAGCGAACAAGCCTCATTCATGAGCAAACAAAGCCTCATTCATGAGCAAGCAAGCCTCGTTCATGAGCAAAAGGACTGGATGAGTTCTTTGTACTACAGCAACGCAGCAACTTCCGTAGACGAAGCATGAAGTCTTAAAATCTTCACAACGCTTACAGAGTCTTAAAACCTCTTGCGAAAAGTCACTCTTTACCACTGCAAGGCAAAACGAATGTATACCTTGACTTTAAACGTTGATGCTGATATCTAGATACATCTTTTATCTCGGCACTGTTAGCTCTAACACTACCGAGCTGGGGGGCTAACTGTTGGGGTCGGTTTTCACCCCCTCAACACTAACATTCAAAGTCAAATGTTCAAAGACATGATTCCCGGGGCTCTCTAAGAAGAAGGTATGGCAGCACCTAAGTTCTCCTGCAGAGCAAGGAAAATGACCGAGGAGTGAAGCGAAGTTGGTCGGTCCAGAGCAAGGCAGGACCGACTGCGAGCTCGGCATCCCTGGACGACCACGTACTTGGTCTCTCCACGCGACCACGAGCTCGGTCTCTCCACGCGACCACAAGCTCGGCCCCTCCGTGCGACCACGAGCTCGGCCTCTCCACGCGACCGCAAGCTCGGCCCCTCCGTGCGACCACGAGTTTGGCCTCTCTATGCGACCGCGAGCTCGGCCTCTCCACGGGCGAGCGCAGCTTCGAGCACAGCATCATCCAGCCCGGCCGACCGTGGCCTCGGCCTAGGGGCCGATCGCACGCTCTTTTCAGCTGCTGAACACGTCCTCGGTCAATTACGATCTTCGGCCCAACAATGCAAAGCCCATGTCAATGACCGACTCAAGCAAGGCGATTCTGCGGAGACTTAGGAGTGCTGAACCGTCTTAGAGTAGTATAAATAGCTAATGTAAAAACCCTAAGGGGAGGATCCGCAATTTCAGACCGAATCTTGTACTCATACGTTTTCAAAGCAATAAACAATCTCTTGACATCTCTCTTGAACCCTAGCTTACCATAGAAATCTCACAAGCTTCCCTAGAACTCTTACAAATTCTAGTTGTGTTGGTTTCGACCCCCACAGTCAAGTTTGTTAGCGACACAGTTTTGTGGTTAATGCTTGTCACTATTTTGGGAAGTATTGCCCCCCTGCTAGGGTTGAATCGACTGTGACCGCGTACAAATTAAAGTAATTCTTTTCAACTTGCAAGAAATCATGTCCTTACTTGCTTAAAAGTGACTATTACTTGAGTGCTTGTATCAAAGATCTCGTAAGATGCATTTGTCAAAACACGTTTATTATAATATCTGTCCGTAGACACGTTGCGAAGTACAAGTGATAGATAAAATGCGTTGACGTCTTGTAGATTGCCAAAAAATGTAAGAATTAAAATCTTGTAAGGTTCAAAATACCTAGATTTTGCGAGCCTCCATGTTCAGAGCGTTTCATCTGTTAGGTTGCATACACCAGATCTATGCCACTCATTTCTCGCAACTTGCATACTCCAGGTCTGCATACTCATAAAGACATTTTTTTTTTTTTTTTTTTTGCAACTGTACCTTGAGAACAAGGTTGCCTACGTACCCAAGAAGGGATCAAGTCACACGTAGTTACATTTTTGTTTTTTTTTTTTGTGCTGCAACTGTGTCTTCATGAAACTGCCTACGTACCCAGGGAGGGATCAAGTCGCCCGTAGTTCTTGCAGCATGGATAAAGCACGCCTAGAAGTAGTAGGTCTTTAGGTGGAGAGCATTCCAAGTGTTAGGAATGGATTTACCCTTTCTGTCTTGCAGCCTGTACGCTCCAGATCCGCGCACCTCTACTATTTGGTAAGGACCTTCCCAGGTGTGTCCTAACTTGCCAGCGTTGCGCTCCATCGTGTTTTGAAACACACGTCGAAGGACCCATTCTCCTGGTTGGAATGTTCTGGTCCGAACTCTTTTGTTGTAACTTCTTGCGACGTCTTGCTGGTGACACCAAATCTAAATTTTAGCAGCTTCTCTCTTCTCGTCTAGCAAGTCGAGGTCGAGGTTCATCAACTCCTCATTTTCTTGGAAGGTAAGATGCTCTGCCCGAACCGTTTTGACTCCTACTTCAGAAGCAACAACTGCTTCCATTCCATAAACAAGCGAGTATGGTGTTTCCCCAGTTGCTGATTTAGTTGTGGTTCGATATGCCCATAGCACTCCAGGTAGTTCCTCAACCCATTTTCCTTTGGCAGTCTCTAGACGTTTCTTCAACATCCCTACGAGCGTTTTATTGGAAGATTCTGCTTGTCCGTTGGAAGTTGGCTTCCTTGGTGTCGCGAAGTTGATCTTGATTACCCAGTCAGCGCAAAATTTTTTGAAGTTGTGGCTTGAGAATTGGGGGCCGTTGTCCGTGACAATTTCTTGAGGGACTCCGAATTTACAAATAACATTCTTCCATATAAATTTGCGTACCTCTGCATCTGTTATCTTGCTCAAAGCCTCTGCTTCAACCCACTTGGTGAAGTAATCGGTTACAACCAACAAGAAGGTTTTTTGAGCAGGCGCCTTAGGTAGTGGTCTACTATATCCATGCCCCACTTCATGAATGGCCATGGTGAGCATATGGACTTCAAATTTTCAGGTGGTAGCTTTGAAACTTGAGCATGCCCTTGACATTTGTCGCAATGACGAGCAAATTGGGTTGCGTCGTTGGACATCGTAGGCCAGTAGTAACCAGCTCTCATAACTCGCAAGACAAGACTTCTTCCTCCTGAGTGAGACCCACATTCTCCTTCATGTAGCTCCATCAAGACTTGTCTTGATTCCTCTGGAGTAACACATCTCAGATACGGACCAGAGAAAGATCTCCGGTACAGTTGATTCTCGACAAGGCAGTAACGTGCTGCTTGCTGTTTGATCTTTCTACATTCGGCACGTTCTGGTGGTAGCACGTTATCTCGTAGATAATTGACTATAGGACTCATCCAACTTGATGTCTCTTCCACTGCGGCGACTTCTTCGTTTGGTAAGTCCTTGTTTGTGGACGACCATTGGAGGACTAATAACAGAACATTGATAGGACCTCCAGCTTTAAGAGCGGAGCCAAGATTAGCTAAAGCATCTGCATGGATGTTTTCGTCTCTCGGGATTTGCGAGATTTTACAACTGTCGAATTTCTCTAGCAATTTCTTCACTATGTGAAGGTACTGCGACATCTTCATGTCTCGTGCCTTGTAATCCCCTTGAGTCTGGTTGACTATGAGTTGTGAGTCACTGTAGATTTCAAGCTCCTTAGCTCCTAAATCATGGGCCAACGTGAGGCCTGCTATGAGAGCCTCGTATTCAGCTTCGTTATTTGTAGCACGAAAGTTGCATCTAACTGCCGTCGACGTTACTTCACCATCTGGAGACGTGAGGACCATGCCTAGACCTGCTCCACGTATGTTACTTGACCCATCGACGAATAACTTCCACACTCCTTTGCGTTGTTCTTCTTGCAGGTTCTGGACTTCTTTGCGAACCTTTGGAATTAGGTTCGGAGTAAACTCTTCCACAAAATCAGCTAATACTTGAGACTTGATGGCTGTTGCCGGTCGATAGATTACGTCGTATTCTCCAAGTTCGACAGCCCACTTACCTAACCTCCCAGATATTTCTGGCTTGTGTAGGACTGATTTTATTGGAAATGAACTTACAAGCACTATGGGATGCGCTTGGAAGTAAGGACGTAACTTTCTGGCTGCTGTTATCAATGCCAGAGCGAGTTTTTCCAAGTGAGTGTACCTTGTTTCTGCGTCTAAGAGCGACTTGCTGACGTAGTAGACAGGATGTTGCTTCTTCTCCTCTTCTCGCACTAACACTGCACTCACAGCATGTTCTGACACTGCTAGGTATAACAGTAGTACTTCTCCATCTTTTGCTTTTGCTAAAAGTGGAGGTGACGTCAGGTATTCCTTCAACTCTTTCAGTGCTTGCTCGCATTTATCATCCCATACGAATTCTTTTGGCTTCTTTAAAGCCACAAAGAACGAGTGAGACTTATCAGACAATCTCGAGATGAATCTGCTTAGAGCAGCCATTCTACCAGTCAACTTTTGTACTTCCTTCACGTTTCTTGGAGGCGGTATCACTTGAATAGCCCTTATCTGATCTGGATTAGCTTCTATCCCTCGATGAGTAACAATGTAGCCCAAAAATTTTCCAGAACTTACACCAAACGGGCACTTGGTAGGATTAAGCTTCATGTTGTACTTAAGTAGCAAACGCTTGGTGAAGGTGCACGATATGATCTTCTGCCACTAGAGACTTCAGTAGCATGTCATCTATGTAGACCTCCATAATATGACCGATTTGTTCAGCGAACATCATATTCACAAGTCTTTGGTAAGTAGAACCAGCATTCTTCAAACCAAACGGCATCACCTTGTAACAGTATATACCTCGTGAGGTCATGAAAGCTATTTTTTCTTGGTCGTTTGGGTGCATAAGGATCTGGTTGTAACCGCTAAAAGCGTCCATGAAGCTCATCAGTTGGTGACCTGCTGTCGCGTCCACCAACTTGTCGATATGAGGAAGTGGAAAAGGATCTTTAGAGCATGCCTTGTTGAGGTCTGTGAAATCGATGCACACTCTCCACTTCCCATTCTTTTTACGAACTACCACCACGTTGGCTAACCATTCTGGATAATGAACTTCACGTATGAATCCCGCTTCCAGTAGGTTTTGGACCTCTGTGTTGAAGATCGAATCACGTTCAGGGGCAAATTTCCATCGTTTTTGCCTGACTAGCTGATGGTCACTATCAACCTGCAGCTTGTGCATGATAATCTCGGGATCGATCCCAGGCATATCCGCGTGTGACCAAGCAAAATAATCAGCATTAGAAATGAGGAAGTCGATTAACCTTTTTCTTACGTCCATGGGTAGCTTTGAGCCGACATTTATTTTCTTGTCAGGCTTATTTTCGTCTAGCAAGACCTCATCAAGTTGTTCCACCTCCGGTTCTTCACCATGCAACACCAGCGGTGGGCTCTGTAATTGCTATAACGGCTTGGTTTTGCCTTTCAAAGTGGATTGATAGCATGATCGTGAGTTCTCCTGCTCTCCCTTGATCTCTTGAATACCCCATGGGGTGGGAAACTTAATGACTTGGTGGAAAGTCGATGGTACAGCTTCCATGTCGTGTATCTATGAACGTCCCATGATCGCGTTGTAAGCTGATGCACAATCTACCACTAGGAATTTTGTTTGGCGATTAACTCCGCCTGCGTATACAGGTAGCGTTACTTCTCCCATGGTTTGTTTTACCTTGCCGTTAAATCCAACCAATGACGTAGACTTTCGAGTCAACTCTTCTTCGTTTAGGCCCAACACTTTATAAGCTTCCATGTAAAGAATGTTTGCTGAGCTCCCATTGTCGATCACCGTCCTTTTCATTAAGCAATTAGCAATGGTCAAGGATATCACTAGCGCGTCATGATGGGGTCCTACTACACCTCCACCCCCTTCTGATGTAAAACTTATCTCGTAGTTAGTTGTAGCTCTATCCTTGACTTCGCTATCTCCATGGTTACGTCTTGCAATTCTTGTGTTTTTCTTAGCAACTGAGTATGTCACTCCGCTGATCTCTGAACCTCCACTGATAACAAGGATGGTTTTTTCGTGTCTTGGAGGTGAAGCACGAGCATGTTTGGGCGAAATATTGTCATCGTTCCTCATGTCGAGTCTGCTTTTACTTTTTTCAGACAAAAACTCCCTCAAGTAACTTTTCTTGAGCAGTTCGCTCACCTCCATTCTCTGCATGATGTAATCTTCTGTTCGGTGACTGTGATCATCGTGGAAGTCACACCATTTTGAAGTATCAAGTTTATCGCCTGATGTCTTCATTTTTTGTGGCCATCTTACCATTCCTCCCATCTCTTTCAATACCCCAATCAATTTTGCGTTGGAAATTGAGAGGTTATGAATGCTCGGCCACATTGAAGATTGACGCTTTTCACTTTCGCCTCTGTTGAAAGGGCGATGACTGCCTTTACTGTCATTCTTTCCACTCTTGCTATTTGCACTTTCGTTACGAGGTCGCTGGTAGGGCTTATCATCCCTCGAGCCTCTTTCATTCCTTATCACCAGCGAGTCGCTCCGTGGAGAACGTCGGTAGTTGTTGTAAGCAGGATCTTCTTCCCACTTGATCTGTGACCATGCCCTGGAGAGGACATCTTCCATGGTTCTGCACTGGTACTTTATAAGTTCCTTGTACAAGTCACCATCTGGAAGTAGACCTCGTTTAAAGGCAGAAATAGCTGTCGCTGTGATGCAGTTTGGGATGGCCACTTTTTCTTTGTTGAATCGTCCCACATAGTTGCGTAGTGGCTCTCCCTTCTTCTAGATCACTTCGTACAAGCTGTCAGATACCCTCTCTAAGTTACGGCTGCTTGCGAATTGCTTGAAAAAGTGATCGGTCAGCGACGCGAAAGAGTTTATCGAAGCATTAGGTAGGTTCGTTAACCACTGGAGAGCTGGTCCTGTAAGACTAGCACCAAATCCCTTGCACATACTTGCTTCTCTGTATTCCCTTGCAATTGCAGCTGTGAACATCCGCTGTTTGTATTGAGCGATGTGGTTGTCAGGATCCGTCGTTCCGTCGTACATCATCATCGACGGAATCGTGAACTTCTTTGGCATCTCTACAAGCGCAATTTCGTCCGTGAACGGAGTGTCGGCGTAGCAATTCGGTGCGCTTTTAGATATTGGCGGGGCAACGCCGGGAAGTCGCTTAAGCATCGCCTCCATCTCTGCGATACGTTGCAAGACGACGTCCATGTTGTCGAACAAAGGTAATATCGTTGCTTCATTAGGGTTAAGCAAGGTTTGAGAGATGTTCTCCCGAGCTGCATTAGTGTTTGTAACACCAGGTCGTTGTAGCATGGTCGTCCCAGCGCCTGTCGTTGGTGTAGTTCCCTCTAAAGGTTGCATCGGATCAACGCGTCTCTGAAACTGATTTCGAGCTTCGGCTTCAGTGTTCGTCTCTTGAGCAAGGAGAGAAGCGTTCTGGGTTCGCAATGTTGCGTTCTCTGCTTCGAGTAACTTCAAACGTTCTTCGTTCTGCTTCATCAGATTGGTTAGCTCCGCAAGTTGAGTAGCGGGATCTGGAGTGTTCTCCACGTTGTCGTGGACTCCAACGTCATCTCCCTCTGTCATATCTCACGTAGTTAAAATCTGCCCCTCCTTCTAGCGCCAAACTGTTTTGGCAAATTTTAACCAAGTTCGCAAGTAAACAGATCTACGGAAACAGAGAGAGAAGTAAATCTTTATTATCAACGAGGTAGGCTTGTAGCCGAATGGAATTACAACGTATAGATGTCTAAAGCGTTATGAAAACGTGAGTGGATGCGAAAACAAGGGCTAGATCTCTCTATGCTATCTCAGGGACGCGAGGAGGACGTTGCTCTCAAGTTTTCTGTGTGTTGCGTGATGATTTAATTCTCTCTTCGACGTCCCTATTTATTGGACGCCAGTAAATCCGTTTTGGATGAGGATTAGACTTGACGTGCAAGTTTATCTCCTTAACAATCGGGATTCTCGATATACTTGAATCTCCTATTTTTTCATGTTGCGAGGTTTAGATAATGACAAACCTCGTTATACCTGAGATTGCGATATCTCTGCAAGTCTATCTCCAAAGCCACATATTAATTTATATTTAAATTAATTAACTAACCTGATAAAGACGTCGCAACGACGCTTACAACCTGCGACGTAGTGGCCACGTACTACTTGGCGACAAGTCATTTTTATGTCTTATATGACGTAGACAATACATGGTCAAGGAGTGAGAGGTTTCTACTTTTGTAGACCTCCTCATACCTGACGTAAACGACGTATCTTCAAGCAACTTGTACGTCACCATCTCACTGGACGTAACATATACGGCGTGCACTTGGATAATGAGAGGTCATTACCTCATTTTACTTGTCTAAGACAATATCCAGCAAGTATTACTTGTCAAGTGAAATTCATTAAAGACCAAGTAGGCGTACACATATAATGAATTTAATTTTCCCAACAGAGAGGAAGGCAGTTCAGTTGGTTTCAATTACGAGGAAGGGGTCCCTAGAGGTTGTGGCAATCATGGTGCTTTTACTCTTTACGAAACACCATTGAAAGAACAGTATGAGGCAGTGTATAATGATGGCCGTGACGAGACTGAAAATATATCTTCAAGTGATATTGAAGATAACGGAATGGATTACTCTTCGAATAGGAGTATGGATAACAATACGGAGCATGAATATATTCCAGGTGATGAGGAAGGAATGGATCAGTTTGGTCAGAGATGGGAAGATGGTTTGGAATTGAAAGAAGGTGAAGAATTCAATAATAGGAAGGAAGTGAAAGCTTTTGTTGAGAGAGGTGCGCATAAAAGTTGTTTTGCCTTCACAACAATCAAGAGTGAGAGAGATAGATATGTGTTGAAATGTCGTCAACATAGACAAGGGTGTGAATGGTATTTACGGACTACGAAGGTGAAGAATTCAGAGTGCTTTCGTGTACAAGTATACAAAAGCTGGCACACATGCTCTCGGGCTAGTGCTACTACAAGCAGCGAGAGTAGAAACAGTGCCACAGCAGGATTAGTTGCTGGTCTTTTGAGAGAAGACTATCCAGGTATAATGCAGACTCCTAGTGCTAAAGATCTCATGGGTTTGGTTCAAAGAAAATTTGGTGTCGCACCGTCATATAGTACCTGTTGGAGGGGAAGGTATGCTGCTGTTAACGAGTTGCGTGGTGATCCAGAAGAAGGATACAATCAGTTGTACTCTTATTTGCATATGCTAGAGAAAGCGAATCTTGGAACAATCACAAATGTTGAGTTGGATAAGGAAGGAAGGTTCAAGTATGTATTCATCGCACTAGGAGCTTGTATTGAAGGGTTTAAATCGATGAGGAAAGTTCTCATTGTGGATTCCACTTTTTTGAAGACTTGTTACGGTGGTGTGCTAATGATTGCTACAGCTTAGGATCCTAATCGTCACACTTATCCGATTGCATTTGCTGTAACGGATGGTGAAAATGATTTGAGTTGGAATTGGTTTTTCACGACTCTGAAAACCGCTATTAAGGATAAGAAGGAGAAGGAGCTAGTATTTGTGAGTGACAGAAACACAAGCCTCATTAAGGCAGTGCGTGAGGTGTACCCCGAGTCTACACATGGGTATTGTATCTTCCACTTGTCCCAAAACGTAAGGCTAAAAGTTTCGCACGTCAACAAAGAAGTAGTTGCAGAAACATTCAGGGAAATTGCTCAGATTTATACAGAGCATGAGTTTCTAAGAAGTTATGATGATTTTAGAAGACGATATCCTAAAGCAGCGGAATATCTAGATAAAAGCGTTGAGGTGTCATAATGGGCGAGATGCTATTTTCCCAGAGCAAGGTACAACATAGACACAAGTAATTGTGTAGAGTCTCTAAACAAAGTGATTGAGGTGGCAAGACACTACAATTTGTTACCCATGATGGATGCGATTGTCGACAAAATTTGCGAATGGTTTAACAAGCATAGGAAAGAGAGCATTAACTACGGAAACTACGGGAAGCGACTTGTGCCGAAGGTGAATGACATAGTGCACGAGAGATGTGCAGAAGCGACTCATTTGATTGCGACGGAACTAAACATGTACATGCTTGAATATAGTGTGGTTGGACGGGATGGGATTCATTATGGGGTGGATTTGCGAAACAAAACATGTAGTTGCAAACGTTTTGATATTGACCAGTTTCCTTGTGTCCATGCAATAGCCGCACTCTATAGCCTCATGAAGGAAGAATCGAGAACGAGGAGCTTCGAGATATTTGAGTTGTGTTCACCAAAGTATTACGTTGAGCAGTGGGTTTTCGCATATTCCAAGACTATTTATCCAGTGCCGCATAAGTCTGAGTGGAATATTCCCGCAAATGTAGAAGCAAAAAGTATGTTACCTCCAAAGAAGAAAAAGACCAAAAATGGAAGACGTCGAGTAAGAAGGATTCCATCAACAGGAGAACCTCAACCAAAGAAGAAGGCGATTCAAATTACTGAGCTTGAGAACCCAAGTGGTGGCGAGTGAGCGTACTACTGGTATTTGTGTATGTAAAACTGCGTACTACTGGTATTTGTGTTTGTAAAACTGCGTACTACTGGTATTTGTGTTTGTAAAACTAAGTACAACTAAGGCTATTGTTTTTCAAATGGTATTTGTTTGAATTGTGTTTCAAATGCGATTCGTTTGAATTGTGTTATGGTTATTCTAGTGTATTTGGTGTGAATTATATGTTGGTTTGAAAGTGTTTTTAAATTGTTGTTAAATTAAAAAAATATTAATTTAAAAATAATTTATCGAACAAAATTTAAGTAATGTAAAAATAAAATTAAAAGACAAATAATTAAATTTAGTTTTAAACTTAAGAACAATTATAATCTTCCCAAATATAAGAACAATTATAATTTCGTCCCAAATATAAGTAAATTAAACGAATTGTGAAATTTTCACAATCTTCTATGTATCACATTACACTTTTAAGTATAGTTTGATAGTGTTGTTCACCTTACGATGCAAAAACTGACATGAAATGTGAAATTCAACATAATTTTTGATGGTGACTAAAGAAATGTGTTTTTATTTCCAAAAAACTGTTGTACAACTGAAAATTTGTTCTCCAAAGTATAGTAAAACTAAAAAATAGCTAAATCACCAAAAGTACAACTATTAAGAAAACTGCACAACTAAAAAACTAGGGTAAAACTATGAGAAAATGGCGGCGCACATGTCGCACGTGAGGTTAAAAATGGCGGCGGCGTTTTAATTGTTTTTTTTTTAAATAGAAGACAATTTTAGTTGGGTTTTAATTGTTTTTTTTTAAATAGAAGACAATTTTTGTCGGAAACTCATTTTCCCCAAATTCTAGGGTTTGAAATCCCATTCCGATTCCGGTGACGACAATTCTGATTCCGGTGACGACAATTCCGATTCCGATTAAGGCGAAGGCGATTTTGATTACGGTAATCTCCCATTTCTCAATTCCAATCCATTTCGCATTTGATTAGGGTTTTAGTTTTATGATTTAGATCTTCTTCGATTCTAGAAACATGGGTCGTTGGAATCATGAGAGCCTCATATACGGTGAGTTCGATACTGGGTCCAACAATAGCAACTCATCAGATTCAAATCAAAATTGGGAGAAATTGAAGGTCGCCTATTTGAATTGCTCACCACTGTTGAAGAAGACAAGAAGAAGCTTAAGGAGATGGAAACCAAAGTTTTAAGAAGTGACAAAGAAGTCAATGACCTAAGGGAGATGGCTTTGCAACTTCAAGTAAAGCTGACGAAATTTGTTTGTTTTTATACTTTCATAGTTTTAATCTAGTTGTACTAGTAGTACAAACACCGGTTCACAGTTTTAAATAAAAGTACTAGTAGATTAAATACTAAATCCAGTTTGGAAACAAACAAATAAATCCAGTTTTAAATAAAAGTACCAGTTTGCCATAAAAAGATAAAAAGATGGATAATCCTAATTTTTTGGTGCCTGGGTTCTTCTTCCTCCACTTTCTTCGGTTCCCGGCCTGGTAGGGAGTTCTTACTGCTGCTGCTGGCCTCTTAATCCTCTTTTTAGCAACTTCATTCTCTTCTGCAGCCGGATCCTCTGCAGCTTCTAGAACCTTCTCCTCTGCCTCTGTCTCCTTTCCCTCTTCAGCCTCTGTCTCCTTCTCCTCTGCCTCCTTCTCCTCTGTCTCCTTCTCCTTCTCCCCTACCTCTGTCTCCTTCTCCTTTTCCCCTCCCTCTGTCTCCTTCTCCTCTGCCTCCTTCTCCTTCTCTGTCTCCATCTCCATCTCTGTCTCCTTCTCCCCTCCATCTGCCTCCTTCTCCCTTCCATCTGTCTCCTTCTCCTCTGCCTCCTTCTCCTTCTCTGTCTCCATCTCCATCTCTGTCTCCTTCCCCTTCTCCTTCTCCTTCTCCTTCTCCTCTGCCTCCTTCTCGGTCTCCTTCTCCTTCTCCCCTCCCTCTGTCTCCTTCTCCTCTGCCTCCTTCTCCTTCTCTGTCTCCATCTCCATCTCTGTCTCCTTCTCCCCTCCATCTGCCTCCTTCTCCTCTGCCTCCTTCTCCTTCTCTGTCTCCATCTCCATCTCTGTCTCCTTCTCCTTCTCCTCTCCATCTGTCTCCTTCTCCCCTGCCTCCTTCTCCTCTGCCTCCTTCTCTGCCTTATTCTCTGTCATCTCTGCCTCCTTCTCTGCCTCCTTCTCTGTCTCCTTCTCTGTCTCCTCTGGCTCCTTCTTTGTCTCCTTTGCCTCTGTTGTCTTCTCACCTTCGGCATGTGTCTCCATCGCCTTTCCACCACCACGAGAGCTACCACCCACATCAAAAAACCTAGATGGAGGATTATAATCGTTATAATCATAACCAGCAAAATCAAAGCCTTGCGCTTCCACAAATGCTTCCACAGCCTTCAACCTTGTTTCAAACCCAGAAAACGTACTTTGCACCATTTCAAAACCCTTTTCCATGGTTTGATTCATCTTGACCATTCCTTCTTGTATGGAAAGCAACACTTTCTTGATTTCATCTTGACCTACACCCTCAACTTCAGCCTTTTTTGGTTTTAAAGGTTGGGATCGACCTGCACAATCAAGTTCCAACAGTTCTTTCCAGAAAACAGGCTTTTCGTCTTTCAAAAGTCGTTTCATCCAACTATCAACCATGGGACAATCAGTATCACGACGATCCTCCTCGTCATCGAAGATTGCAGCCAAAAGACGACGTTCACGATGAGTCGGTACCAAGATACTATCTATGTCCTGTGGATGTTAAAAAATAATACAATTAGTGGAAGATTACATCTAAAAAAAGTTTTTGCTACCCAATAACAGAAAAGTAACACTAACCTCAGTTTTACCCAGTTTTTCGTAAATTTCGTCAAGCGGAATCCCTTTCATCGGACTATATTTGAATTGCGACTTGCACATCCTAGGACAAGAAAGGTTTGCTGGTTCCTTAGGATCTTTGAGGAACGCCGCCTTCAGAGCCGGAATTGTCTCAAACGCAAGAAGCTACACAATAAGAGAAGAGAAAGACATGAACAATTTGAATAGATATTAAAACTAAAATTTAGTAAAGTAATAACGAAAGTTTGATTTAAAATATGAATCAATTACCTCTAGAGGAATAAGGAAAGAGGGAAAGCACCACTGTTCTTTGTCGACGACGCCACCAAATTTCCCTCGTATCTCATTGATGTGCCACAAATTGTCATAAAAAGACAATCTTCCCCAGGGAAATGTCTTGCACAACTCCAAATCGTTAACAACTCTCAAAAAGAAACTCTCAACAGACGGTGCTTCTGCTCCGGTCTTCTTCTTTCCAACTATAACACTCGATAAGAAGTAGAGGACCGCCATATTCAACCTATCTTTGCAATTTCTCATCCCCTTAAACTTCCTCTCCACATCCGCCAACCTAATTGTTGATCCTATTTGGAAGTGCCTCTCAATAAACGCGGATCCTCCCATCATCTCCCAATTCAGTGGATAGTTGTGACAGAACAATCCACTGATGATTCCATGTTCTCTGATGGAATAACGGATGGGAGTTCCATTGACCAAAAACCAAGCCTCCCGGATCTTCGATGTGCACACAGTTCGAAGAAGAAGCATCCACGTGCCCATGGACTTGTGGTTTTTAAGCTCCGGCATGTGGAAAAAATGTTTGAACTGAGGATGGTCATGAAACCATCCTAGCTCCTTCTCCGTAAGAACCCTTTTCAACGTCTGGATTGTCTTCAACAGAGAACACCTTGTCTCAATCTTTATTGACTTATTATACTGAGTTGTTGGAAACAAAAAATTGGTCGGCTTCAATGCTTCAGTTTCCTCCTCAGCTACTCCCTGCAATCAAAAACAAATTTAAATCACAGTAGTTCTCCAGTTGTACCACGCATTATATCTAGTAGTTCTCTAATTGTACCAATTCTTATAACACAGTAGTTCTCCAGTGTTACCTAGTGTTACGTTTCTTTTTAACAACAAATTTTGACTCTCGATTCCTTTACATACCTTCCCCTTTCTGTTTGGATTCCGATTCATCCTTGTAGTGTCTTCCTGAGCTCCAGGTTCGGACCCGGTTTCCGTCGCTTCCTCTGAACTCGACGGAGGATCCACTTCAACTGGAACTCTTCGATTTATGGGAGTTCCATCTTCCGCAACAGAGGCTCTTTTTGTACGGGCCGGCATGACCTAACAAATCGACAAAGAGAGGAATTAGGTTTGGTCGGATTATCTTTAATCGAAATCGAAAAGAAATAGGTTTCGAATTGGGATTGATTCATACCTTAGAGAAGAGGAATTGGGTTGAGTTGCAAGGATATATCCTCCGAATTGCAAACGGATGCTTAGTTTTACTCGGGTGTGCGAAGAAGGAAACCGATTTTTAGAGGGAATTTCAACTTTTGAAACGAAGAAGACAACCCAAAGTCGCGATTTCAAGTTTTATTGATCGGATCCGGAATGTCACAGAATGGGTCGGATTCGGGTCGGGTAGGCCTAGTTGGGTTCGTAATTAAGCGAAACTTCCATGGTTTTTTTGGGTTTTCACCCGGTTTTCGGTTTAAACAAAAAATAAAAACAAATGTTTTTTTGTCGGGTCATTTGAAAATTGGGGTTAGCTGAGGTTTTGATCCGGAGCAAATTTGCCCTTCATATTTTCTTCTTTAGGGATTGTAATCAGTTTCACAGAGAGATGGATCACTTTATGTTTCCAAGAAACGCTCTCGAGTCTCGACTAGCAATCTCCAAACCCTAGCCTCACCGAAATTCATCGCGGAGTGTTAAGGTACTTTTAGCCTCAGAGTTGGTTCTGATTGAGGAATTAGCACGAAGAATGTAACATTGATGAAGGTATTAGAGACTTGAATTTTGAATAAGAAATTTAAGAATCCTAAGATCCGACTTTCGTTTCTTGCAGCTTATTTGTTTGCAAATCATTCCCTATAAATGTATCAAGTGTTGCTTCAACTATCTTGGATTGATTTCAATTCTGACTTTTCGTCATAACACCTCCCAAATTGAATGTTTTTTTCTACCATTTTTCGCTTTATCACTTATTAACCTTTGGTGTTTTATTTTTCTTGCTCAAAATTTAGTTTTCTTTAGCAGATTTTTCTCTGATAAATGGGACACGATAACCTAACTTTGCTTGTTTTCTTTACAAGCTAACCACCAAGTCTTTGCTGCTGCATTTCAACAATGTTGATAGCATATTGGCAGCTCATATGCTACGCAACTTGAGTCATTATCTCGTTTTGTCGATTATAGTCAGAATGAAGCCTCCAAACAAAAAGGCGTGGAAGAGGCTATGATAGTAAAAAAGATCTCCAGCGATTCCCGATCATCCTTTCACGTTTGCTGACCCTGAGTCAACACAGTTAAGAAATTGGTTTACATGATTGGGTGTCATTATGCTCTACTATTGTATTATTTACATAGGCCAAGTCCTTATCTTTCTTTCTTTTTTTTATGTATTCTTTGCAGGTTGAAATCTTTCAGCTCGTTGGAGCCCCTCTTGTAGAACACTGTTTGGCTGGATTTTACCCTTGTCTTTTTGCCTACGGAAAGGTAATTGCGGATTGTTGAAAGATCACCTTAATGTTTACAATGAAAAGTTGGCTTTGTTCCAAAATAAGGTGGCCACACTACAGGATATGGAAAACTGTTTATTGGACCTTTCAGCTTTGTTAGTGATGCTGTGTAAATTGAATGTCACTTAGAACATGACTAAAATATATCTTTATATCGCTAAAACATGTCAAAGTCTGAGCTATTTTGTTGCTTTAAAATTAGTATCTTGAATAGTAATGCTTGCATCTGAAACTGGTGCATGGCTCACTGCTCAAGGTCGCATTGTGCATTTACTTGTATTGTAGAATCCCATTGCCATGGGGGCTCACTGTTCTCCTTTATTAACTTGTTAGTATTTACTGGCGACTGTATGGTTTTTAAGAATAGGCTATGCTTACTAGTCTAGCAGTTATTCACTTTATTGTATATTATAATGTGATGAGAACCGTTACCTGACTGCAGGCTATAATATGTAACAGAGTGCTGAAGATGGTCTAAGGCTCGAAGCAGCTTCAAAACTAGTAGAACTAATTTTGTTGATCTGGCTGGTTCCAAAAGACACAAATTCAATGGTTACAAACGCTGGCTCCGAATGATGAACACACATTGCCAAATCGAGAACCATGGGGAAACTGATTATGTGTTAACTGTGGCAGAAAGTGGTGTTAACTGAGAACTGGTTATGTGTTAACTATGGATCATGGTTTGAGTGTTCAGCCTGCTTCGATACATTCCATGGAAATTCACCAAGCAAGGCGAAGAATGCTCCGTCATGCCAAGACTTGGTTCCTGAAGCTTTTGTTTTGTTTCTGGAATTGCTTCAGTAGCTGATACATCGAATGATACAGAACACTTCTTATAAATCCTGTGTTACTTTGCCATAGCATAGATCCCAGTAAGTGTTTCTCATGTCTTGCTCTGAACCTTTCTCCTAGTGGGAAAAGCTTGAGGACATTATCAATGTCTGCTGCATCTCAGAAAGATATTGAGAGGGCAGAAGTTGTGGAACCTTCTCTGGCTATGTCCACAAAGAGGTTGAACACCTATCTAGATATTTATACCCATACCCCATACAGAAATATGAATCTTTTCCTGTGCCAACTAGGCATCTGGCAGTTAGCATCCGCAGAGGCATGAAACTCCTTGACTCTTATTTCCAGAGTACAGCTCAAAGACGATCGGCATTTAGATTATACAACAGAGCTCTAGAATGCAAGCGTTCAACAGTTTTGTTAATCAGCTAGTATAGTTCCTGTTTTGCTAGGTTCTCTATTTTCTACATGACATGATAACCTTTCTAATTTTTTTTAGCAAATTGAACAGGTGCGACATTCCAAACACGAGAGAGAGCCCATTGGACAAGATGATTTCCTGGATGAAGAATTTGCATTTTTCGTTCATGAGCATGAGGTAATTATCCGGAAGATTATTGACTCGAAACAGAGATGTATGAGAACCATCCTGAGACGACGATTGAGTTGTAATTGTAAATAGTGTAAGAAGAGCTCAAAAGTTTCAAGAAGTTATGTGGTGACATGAGGGAAACGGAAGTATTATTGGACGGAATTAGTAGGCGTAGCTACAATGTTATACTGACCCTTCTCGTACATCAGCTGGGAAACGAGATTTCTTGCGTAGGATGACATACTTGTTGTGCTTCTAGTTGGACTCCGCCACTTGGTACCATTCTGAGTGTTTGGACGATAGTCTTGATGAGGAATTATGAACTGAGCTTGAAACCAACAGGCTGTTAATGGAAAACCAGAAATGTGAACTGGATAGCGAGAAAAGATGTGCTAATTAGTTGAAAGAAGCAATGCAGCTGGTGATGCAGGGGTGTCAAGGAAGCTGAGTCCAGATTTATAAATGCGCTTGCAGCAGAAATCTCAGCTTTGAAGGTGCAAAGAGAGAACAAGGCGCAATACTTCGGGGGTGAGAACAAGAATCTCCAGTTACAATTAAGAGATACTGCAGAAGCAGTTCAAGCAGCAGGAGAGTAACTTGTTTGACTTAACGTATCTGAAGAAGGATTCACAGTTGCACAGGTACATATACATTTAACTGACTGTGATATACAACAATACAATTTTACCTGTATCTACCATTTTTTAGTTATCTATCCTATCATTTGAGATTGATAACTTGTTTGGCATGTGTATTCGCAGAAACGGGCAATGGATACAGAGTATGAAGCATCGGAAGCATATAAACAGATTGACAAGTTCAAGCAGAATTACACAAACCAAATCTCATTGTAGAGTCACTCTTAACCAATAACACATTGCAGAGTCACACAATCTCATTGTGAAATTACTTTTTCAGCAAAAAGAGCTTACTCGCCCCAAAAAAATTCAAATAAAGCAACTGTCAAATTGAATTTGACTACTATTTTCAATCTGACTCCATTACCAAAGAACCTATTCCTGCCATGACCACATCACCAGTTGCTTGATGAAAGCCTTGCACATGTTCCTCAAAATGTAAATAACCACCAGCTTAGGCTAGGAAAAAGATGCTGCATTACATTTTTTCAACTCTTAGAAAAAAAACATTTCAGTGAAAAGGGCTACAAGGCTGGTACTTGCATCAAAATATATATAAAATGTCAAAAACATGCAAGCTACACTAGATATACTTGTTAAAAAATTTAAATCTGAAGGGGATTGGATACTTACCACAGTGGTCTTCTAACAAAATCCAATAGGCTAGCTTCAAGTCATTTCTATTTCCTTGCCACCACTAGTCGAAAGATGTATTCCTGTCTTTTCGTCTTTGGAACTGCTTGGTTCACCTAGCAATTATTTGAAATGAAATTGTTAGGAAAATAAAAGAATCGTATGAAAAGTTGAAAGTTGAACAACTTACAGTAGGTGTATGTAGATGTTCCTGCGCCAGCTTGAATTTGCCATCTATGCAACTGCTCTGGAAGAGTCGGTGGTGTAACTTCTGAATATTCATCTTCTTCGTGAGGTGGTGGCTCCCAATGCTCCACAAGAGGGACCAGATAGTTCACTGTTAGAGACATGTCTGGTCTACTATCAACGTCTAAAGATGTGCAGTATTCAGCCCATTTTGCGATTTTCTTAATACTGTCCAGGGTCTCTTCATCTTGTACAATGGTCCCATCTATCAAGTTCAAGAACTTAGTGTATTTTATCTTGGGACGTAACCACATCAATAAATTCTGCTCCTGCTCGCGTAATGTGTCATCGTGCACTTTCCTTCCTGTGATCATCTCCATTAGGATTACCCCGAATGCATAGACGTCTGCCTTTTTGTTACATTATGAGTACCTACAAATATAACTTGAAAAAAATTAGCACAGATACTTATACATGTAAAGAGATATGGAATGAAACTAATTTATGGAATCTAACTTACCAAGATAATCCGGGCCCATATAACCGAAAGTTCCTACCAATGTTGTCGTGTGAATTGAGTCTTCTCCCTCGGGTATGAACTTGACACATCCGAAATCTGAAATCTTCGCTCTCATACCATCTCCTAAAAGCACGTTGGAAGGCTTTATGTCTCTGTGGATATAGTTTCTTCTTGCTAGACCATGAAGATACTGAATCCCTCTTGCTACATCCAATGCGATGGTTATCCTCTGATTCCATGTCAAAGGGGTAAGACCACGGTTACTCCAATAGAACAAGTGATGTGCCAACGTTCCATTGGGCATATACTCATACACAAGCAGCTTCTCGTTGTCATCATCACAAAACCCCAGAAGCGAAACCAAGTGTTTGTGCCGAAGAGTAGTAAACACACTAGTTTCGTTGTTGAATTCGCTCATCTTCCTTTCATCAACAACTCCAAAGTTTTTCCTCTTGACGGCAATCATGGTGCCATCAGGTTGCACTCCTCTGTAAACGGCGCCAAAACCGCCTTCTCCTAGTACATTCTCCTGACTAAAACCATTGGTGGCACGGCGAAGAGATTCTAGCGAGTATACGTGGTTGTCATCACTTCGAGTACCACCGGGAATCAACGCCTCAGTTGTACCACTGTCAACATGTGCCCTTGTAGACCTCCTGAGAAGATAGACATACACCAACAAACCGATAGTGATCAAGAGGAGTACTCCTCCGAGTATGCTTCCAACGACCATTCCTATAGTCCTTCCATTATCTCCAGAATGGTGGCTGAGCAACGGGTTTCCTGGTCTGTAAACAACTCTCCCGTTCTTTGGAAGCTTCGGGAGTTCACCGCTGAGCTTGTTGTTTTCGAGACGGACCTCGGTTAGTTCAGAAAGGGAGGTGATGGCCGGTGAGATGACACCACCAAGCGACAAATCAGAAACGTCGATGGAGAGAACCCGGTGGTTCGTGATGTTGCATGATCGACGCCTTTCCATCTGCAATAGCCAAAGGAAGTCCATGTGGACCAGCTAGGTGGATGTGGATGTGGCTGGAAGTTCTTGGAGAGCTGGAGCATTGCAGCTCCATCATCGACCGACACAGTGACAAACACCAAGGAACATAAAAGAATTACCTGTCAAAAACAGAGCTCAAATTTGTTATATCTTGAAAAAAAAATGAGAAAAAGAATCCATATGTTATATAATATGAATCCAAACAGTGTCTTAGTGCAATATCAATGTAACTGTGATGTAAAATTGGAGACCATCATGAACGTTTTAGTCCGTCTATTTCTATTTGGTTTTGGTTTTCTTTTATTCTTTTATTTTTCCTTTTCGATAATTAAGTGTTTGCGTTTTCCTTTAATTAAGTGTTTGCGTTTTCGATAATTAAGTGTTCTTTACAAGATTTGTATCTTAAACTTCTTATAAGTACTTCGGCTATTGTGAGAGACTCATTTTATTATTGAATTTATCAAAGAAGCTGTTTCTTTTTGAGAAATTCTCTAAAATATCATTAAAAAAAAAATTTGTTCCAAAAATACCATCAAAAAGTTTTTATTCCAAAAATACCATTAATTTTCAAAAGTTCCAAAAAATATCACAAACTCAAAAATTGATTTTAAAGAGTTTCGAATTAATTTTTTTGGGTTTGGGTTAACTAATACATAATTATGGTATAGTTTTTGGGGATAGGATTTAGATTTAGGGTTTAGGGTTAGTTTTGAATATTTAAAGTTAATTTGAAATTTGTGGTTTTTTTGGAATTTTTGAAAAAAATGGTATTTTTGGAACAAAAACTTTTTTGTGGTATTTTTGAGAATTGCCATTTCTTTTTCTTTCTCTTGTCGATCACAAGTCGTGTTTTCGTTTGGGCATTCTTAGACTGAACAATCGAAGACACAAAACACTATCATGTTCTATATTAGTTGGTATCAGAATCAGGCGCTTTAATTTCTCAATTAAAGCACATCCTTAACAATCTCTTTCAATGCCACCTCGCCGTCCCGCAACACGTTGGAGACATTTACAATTAGGTTACATGATGCGTTGCAGAGCGCTGTTGAGAACGCGTTAACTACAGTCTTGCAAGACAAGTATGATAAGTACTATGGCGGTCGAGATCATCGATGAGTAGCTACGAACACGAACTATGATGAGAAAGGATTGGCAGAGAACCTCTTCGCAGCTCCTGGCCAGGGGAATCATCATCGCCTCTCTAATCCTGACATTAGGGACGAACACCGCGAACATCGTCGTGATGAGAATCGTGAAGCACAACATATCGTTGGACGTGATGGTACTTCGTGTCGTTGGGAATATAATTTTAAATTGGATATTCCAAAATTCGTAGGAATTCTTAAACTAGAGGAGTTTATCGATTGGTTGAACATGGTGGAGGAAATCCTTGAATCCAAATAACTACCACATGATATGAGAGTTTTATTGGTGGCAACTTGGTTTAAACATCGTGTTTTAGCATGGTGGACAATGCTTAAAGACACGCATTGACGTGAATGGAAGCCCTAGATTGGCTCATGGGAACGGCTTAAGAAAAATTTGAGGCGTCGTTTTCTTCCGTTCAATTATGAGAGATCCCTATACAACAAGCTACAAAACCTAAGTCAAGGCTCTCATGCGGTGGATGATTGTGCTGCTGAGTTTGTCGAACTAATCTCACGTGTAACGTTACTCAAAACAGAGGATCAATTGGTGTCACATTTCATTGGAGGTCTTCGCAATCAAATTCAACTTCCGCTGCAACAATTCAACCCAACGTCGGTCTCTGAAGTGTATCAACGAAGTGGTGCAATGGAGCAACAATATCAACTTAACTGAGCTTCTCCGGGTTCACAAAACAAAGGGCAGCCCTCCTTTCCTAATCTTTGAAATGGGCACAAGCCCATGGTGACCAATTACCTCGAGGCGGTACAAAGAAGCTTACAACTCTACGGGATTCGATTGCAACGTCTCCTCCAGCTCCTACTGGTGCCTTACGATGTTACACGTGTGGTGAGAATGGTCATAGGCAGACCGCATGTCCAAAATAACCTCATCGCAGATTATTGGTTATTGACACGATCGACGACACATAGCTTAAATTTGATGGCTACGATTCAGAAATGGAACATGATGCAAACTTGATCCCTGGTGATACTAGACCTTTTTCTCACGTGCTTGTGGTGCGTCGGAACTGCTTCACACCACGAGTGACTCGAAAGTCTTTGTTGCGTTCGAACTTGTACTGCTCCACCTACACAATAGGTGGCAAAATTTGCAGATTGTTATTGATTCTGGTAGAAATAACAATCTGCAAATTTTGCCAATTATTGTGTAGGTGGAGCAGTATAAGTTCGAACGCAACAAAGACTTTGAAGTCACTCGTGGTGTCAAGCAGTTCCGACGCACCACAAGCACATGAGAAAAAGGTCTAGTATCACCAGGGTTAAGTTTGCATCATGTTCCATTTCTGAATCGTAGCCATCAAATTTAAGCTATGTGTCGTCGATCATGTCATTAGCCAATAATCTACGATGAGGTTTTTTTGGACATGCGGTCTGCCTATGACCACTCTCACCACACCTATAACATCATAAGGCACCAGTAGGAGCTGGAGGAGACGTTGCAATCGAATCCCCTAGAGTTGTAAGCTTCTATGTGCCGCCTCGAGGTAATTGGTCATCATGGGCTTGTGCCCAGTTCAAAGATTAGGAAAGGAGGGCTGCCCTTTGTTTTATGAACCCGGAGAAGCTCAGTTAAGTCGATATTATTGCTCCATTGCACCAGTTCGTTGGTACACAATTCAGAGACCGACGTTGGGTTGAATTGTTGCAGCGAAAGTTGAAGTTGATTGCGAAGACCTCCAATGAAACGTGACACCAATTGATCCTCTGTTTGAGTAACGTTACACGTGAGATTAGTTCGAAAAACTCAGCAGCATAATCATCCACCGCATGAGAGCCTTGACTTAGGTTTTGTAGCTTGTTGTATAGGGATCTCTCATAATTGAACGGAAGAAAACGACGCCTCAAATTTTTCTTAAACCGTTCCCATGAGTCAATCTACGGCTTCCATTCACGTCGATGCGTGTCTTTAAGCATTGTCCACCATGCTAAAGCACAATGTTTAAATCGAATTGCCACCAATGAAACTCTCATATCATGTGGTAGTTATTTGAATTCAAGGATTTCCTCCACCGTGTTCAACCAATCGATAAACTCCTCTAGTTTAAGAGTTCCTACGAATTTTGGAATATCCAATTTAAAACTATATTCCCAATGACATGAAGTACCATCACGTCCAACAATATGTTGTGCTTCACAATTCTCATCACGACGATGTTCGCGGTGTTCGTCCCTAACGTCAGGATTAGAGAGGCGATGACGATTCCCCTGGCCAGGAGCTGCGAAGAGGTTCTCTGCCAATCCTTTCTCATCATAGTTCGTGTTCGTAGCTACTCATTGATGATTTCGACCGCCATAGTACTTATCATACTTGTCTTGCAAGACTGTAGTTAAGGCGTTCTGATCAACAGCGCTCTGCAACGCATCATGTAACCCAATTGTAAATGTCTCCAACGTGTTGCGGGACGGCGAGGTGTCATTGAAAGAGATTGTTAAGGATGTGCTTTAATTGAGAAATTAAAGCGCCTGATTCTGATACCAACTAATGTAGAACAGGATAATGTTTTATGTCTTCGACTGTTTAGTCTAAGAATGCCCAAACGAAAACACACTTCTGATCGTTGAGAACGATTTTCTAGACGATAACAAGAGAAGAGAAAGCAAAAGCTTCTTTGATAAATTCAATAATAAGATGAGTCAAGAAGTTTTTTTTTTTTTTTCAACTACTTATAAGAAGTTTAAGATACGAATCTCGTAAAGAAGTAGATTCTAACGTATCTTAATCTTCTCAAATAAAGGAAAACGCAAATACTTAATTATCGTAAATTAAGGGGAAATAAAAGAAAACCAAAACCAAATATGATTTTGCGGTTTTTTTTCGGGAAAATAATTTTTCGATTTTGACGGGAAAACAAGAATTTTTTATTTTGTCTTGAAAACAAGATTTTGCGGTTTTGGTGGGTAAACATGATATTGCGATTTTGGCAGAAAAACACAATGTTGCGTGTTTGGCAGAAAATATAGTTTTACGGTTTTGGCGAGAAAAATAATTATGACAACAAGATGCAGTTTTGGCAGAAAAACATGATTTCACGGGTTTTGCGGGAAAACATAATTTTGCAGTTTTGGCGAGAAAACGAAATTTTGCGGTTTTGTGGAAAATTACGCTTTTATGGTTTCGACAGAAAAATATAAATTTGCAGTTTCAGTGAGAAATATGCATTTTTGCGATTTTAGCGAGAAATTGAAATGTTACAATTTCGATAGGAAAACACAATTTTGCGGGTTTAACGAAAAAATATAAGTTTACGGTTTGGGTAGAAAATTGCAATTTTGCGGTTTTCGTAGAAAGAGTGATTTTGCATTTTTGGCAATAATACAATAGATTTAATGTTATATTTATAAATTAGGATATTTTTGACTTTTGTTATTGTGGACGCAACCACATTTTGGCAGAAAGTTTCAAATTGGGTCTCTGGGTTTAACCCGTTTGCCAAATACTCTAACAACTTTTTTCTTTTGAGTTGATCTAGGGTTTTGCAAAATCGCAGAAATGGATCGAGGACTGAAGAAAAAAGCTTTTGGGTCTCTGGGTTAAACCTGTTTGCTAAATACTCAACAACTTTTTTCTTTTGATTTGATCTAGGATTTTGCAAAATCGAGGACTGAAGAAAAAAGCTTTTGGGTCTCGGGGTTAAACCCGTTTGCCAAATACTCAACAAGTAATATTAATTAATCAACGAACCAAGTAACTTCAAATAATTCTGGGTTTACTTTGTCTCAAAGCTGTATTTTCCATTTCCATGAAAGAAAGGAAGAAGAGGAAGAATGTGCCCGTGGTTCTTTTTTGGAAAATTTTAAATGCTTTTTTTTAAACCATAATTTACTGTGCTTTGGCGGCGAGACGTACCAATCGGCCTTCTAAAATAGGAGGAACTATACATAAATAAAGGTTATAATTGAGTCCCTTTTTGGCAAGTGTTATATAATTATATATATTAATACTCCAGCAGATTCTTACAGTTAAAATGATGTTGTTTAGTGTGGTCCATGTTGATATTAATGGGGGGAAATTACAGTTTTTCACAATGATACTTTGAAATATGGTGCCAGATTCTATATTAGAAAAATGATTTAAGAGGATTTCGTATATTAATTTTTATAAATAAATTTGAATAGCACTAGTAAATTATTAATAATTTATTCTAAAAAATATTTATTTTCTTATTCCTTTTTTTCATTTTCATTTGACATGCGTCTATTAGTCATATACACCGTATGGTTTTGTTACAGAACTTTAATTTATTAGTCCAGATTAAGATGGAGTTTGGTACCAAATTCTTAGTTTTTCCCCCAAATTCTTAGTTGAGCGGATGAATTTATTTATAATGTTGTTAGATAGCTAAAAAACCATTATATAACACTTGCCAACAAAATAAATTATTCACTTTCGTAGATATTCACTTAAAAACAAAATATGATGTAAATTATTTACTTTTGAGGTTCAGTTGTTGAAGAGGTAAGAAGTAACCTTTTTGGCAAGTTTCAATTATAAAAAAAAATTATATTTTGGCGCCTAAAAACGGAAATAACGACCACATAGTAGTACACTGGTCCCAGAAACATCCAACGGTGGAAGTAGATCGATTAGATGAAATAAAAGACGACGTCGTTATGAGTATATGTCGGATTTAGAAAAGAAAAAAAAAAAGAGAGATGAAACGACGTCGTTGTCTTCTCCTTCATCGAACCACAAAATCCCCAAACTCGTTGACCAATCGTGGCCACAATCTAGGGTTCTCGGGACTTTGCCGGAGAATTGGTTATTCGATAGATCGAGATTGATCAAGCGTGGTAACAATCCTAGGGCTCTCGGAATTTTCCCGAAAGCTTGTTATTGGATAGACTTAACACTACAAGAAAACATGTGCTATTCCGACGTATATGGTCCGCCGGTTCTAACTCGTCGGAAATCCGCGTTCCATCGGTAATCCGTCCATTCACTCCGACGGAATTCCGGCGGAACACGGATCAGAGGAATCGGTTGACAATCCGTCATAATACAGTCGGAGAACCGATCGCCGACGGAATTCCGACGGTCAACGACACCGACGACAATCCGACGGTCTACGACACCGACGGTTTACGACACCGACGGTCTACGACACCGACGGAACACCGAAGGATTTAGGAAACAGACGGAATTCCAACGGATGTCGGATTTTAATTAAAAAAATGAATTTTAAATGAATATTTAAATTAAATTAAAAATTAATTTTAAATTAATATTTAAATTAAAAAAAATTGAAATTAAAATTTAAAATCAAAATAAAATTGTTTTAAACCCAAATAAAATTTCTACATAAAAATTTAAAAGTCTACTGTGGACGATAATTACGGAAGAACTCGTCCATCCGGTCTTCCATCCCACGAATGCGCGCTGCATCTGCTAAGCGATGTTCCTCCAACTCCTTTATTAATGATTTACTTGTGTTTTACTTGTAAGATGTTTTACTTGTGAATAAGATTAATGATTTAACAAAAAAGTTTTTTAAAAATTCTTAATATTTATAAACTTAGAATTTATTTAAAAATTTTATTTAAAAAATCTTAATATTTATAAATTTTAAAAATTTTAAAAAAAAATCTTAATATTTATATTTTTATATTTTTTTTACAAATTCTTAATATTTATAAATTTTTAATATTTTTAAACTTTATTTTCCAAATTCTTAAAATTTATAAATTTCTAATATTTATAAAATTTTATTTTAACAATTCTTAATATTAAATCCTAAAATTCAATAAATCCCTAATTCCCTAAATTTATATATCCCTAAATTCCTAAAATTCTTTAAATACCTAAATCCCTAAAATGCAATACATTCCTAAATCTCTAAATAAAGAACAAATTATGTTTATCTAAAAAAACTTTTTTATGAAGAACAATTTTTTTTTATGAAGAACACAATTTTTTTTTTTGGACAACCAACTTTAAAATCATCACAAACTTACATTGAAATGTTGAATTCATGATGGAGGATGTGATTCCGGCTGTTTGTGTGGTTTTTCCGGCGGTGTGAATCGGTGTTTCGGCGATGGAAGTTTTATTTTTTTCATTTTCTCCGTTGTGGTTTCGGGAAGAAGGAGAGACAGATTTATACAGGGTTTCAGACGGAATTCCGATGGCCTTAGGGTTTCGGACGGATTGTGCCGCCTTTTCGATGATCACGAGGCGTTAGGCGGGAGAAAAATTAGGTTTTCCGTCGGCAATCCGTCTTAATGGTTTTTTTTTATTTAATAATTAAAATCCAAATCCGTCGGCAATCCGTCTTAATTTAAGACGGATTTCCGACGAATTTGGTTTTTTTATGAATTTATTTAAACCGACATATGTTAATAAAGGTTTTTAAAGGTAATTATAAGGATTCAAAAGTATATGATAAGGTTTTAAAGTTAATTATAAGGGGTTTTAAATGTAATTAAAAGAATTTTTAAACTATTTCACAATGTTTTTTAACGTTGTTTATAAGGTTTATTAAAAGTTTTTCTAAAATAGATTATAAAAATTTAAAAACATACTATAAGTTTTTTTGAAACATATTATAAGATTATAACCAACTACTATTTTACAAAAATCTTATACTTTTTTAAAAACTTTATAATCAATCTTTAAACCTTATCATATACTTTAAATAAAATCATAAAAAAACCAAATCTGTCGGAAATCCATCTTAAATTAAGACGGCACACCGACGGATTTCGTTTTAATTAATTTAAATTAATTAAAATCCAAATCCGTCGGCAATCCGTCTTAATTTAAGACGGATTTCCGACGGATTTGGTTTTTTTATGATTTTATTTAAACCGACATAAGTTAATAAAGGTTTTTAAAGGTAATTATAAGGATTCGCAAGTACATGATATGGTTTTAAAGTTGATTATAAGGGGTTTAAAAGGTAATTAAAAGAATTTTTAAACTATTTCACAAATGGAAGAAGACGCTGCATCACGACATGACAATCATGACTCTTCATTCCTATAAACTTGCCTTCCGTCGAATCCACGCAATTACGTAGATTAGATGCGTAGCCGTCTGGAAATTTGACAAATTTTTTGAACCATTCAAAAAATACTTCTTTCTGGCCAGCGTCTAACCGGTAAGCAGGCATCAACAATCTACCGTTCGAAACATGAAAAGATGGCCTAGAACAAATCAATGGCAAGTCGAATCTAGACTTCCAGTTGTCTTTGGTCTTTCCTGAGACGTTTAATATGGTATTCATGATGTTGTCAAATAAATTCTTTTCCACATGCATGACATCTAGATTATGCCGCAGTAGATGGTCTTTCCAGTAAGGCAAATCCCAATTATGATATTCCCCACAACCGTCTACGGGGTAATGGCCATTACCCTCACATTCAGGAGTTCGTTTTGCACCAAAATCTCGTAACTGTTCCAATATGCTGCGACCATATATCTCAGGAGGTGGACCATGTAACACTTGTACATTCTTCCTGAAATGTCTTTTAGACCGACGATATGGATGATTTGCCGGTAAAAAACACATATGGCAATCAAACCATGAAGTCTTCCTTCCGTGATGCAGTTGGAATGCTGAAGTATTGTCTTGGCAATAAGGACATGCCAATCTTCCATGCGTTGTCCATCCAGATAACATACCGTATGTCGGAAAATCGCTTATGGTCCACATAAGAACCGCACGCATGTTGAAATTTTTCCGGATTGAAACATCATATGCCTCAACACCATGTTCCCACAACATCTGTAACTCATAGATCAATGGTTGGAGGAAAATATCGAGCGACCGTCTTGGATGATCTGGCCCGGGAACTAGAATTGAGAGAAACAGGAACTCTCGCCGCATGCACATAGATGGAGGCAAATTGTAAGGTGTTACGATGACCGGCCACAACGAATATTTTCTTCCATGCTTGCCAAACGGGTTGAAACCATCAGTGGATAAGCTGAGGTATACATTCCGTCGTTCATATGCAAAATCTGAATATACGGATTGGAAGTGTTTCCACGCTTCCGCGTCAGAAGGATGCGTGATATCTCCATCTTGACTATGCTCTGCATGCCATCTCATAGCCGTAGATTTGCGGTCTGATTCGTACAACCTCTTCAACCTCTCCGTTAAGGGTAAATACCACATCCGTTTGAATGGAATCTTCACCCTCCCACTTGACTCATGGAACCGTGGTTTCTGGCAAAATTTACATTTATTTCGGTTCTCGTCTTCTCTCCAGTATATTATAGAGTTGTCGATGCACACGTCTATAACCTGGTAGGGGCAAACCAAGACCGGCGACAAGTTTTTGGATCTCGTAGTATGATCCGGGGGCCAGATTCTCTTCTGGCAAAATATCTTTCACGAACTCGGCGAATGTATCAACACATTCTTCTGACAAATTATAATCAGTCTTCAGGTTCATCATCCTACTAGCAGAAGATAGCTGTGAATGATCATCCCTACAACCGTTGTATAGTGGTTGCTTTGATGCGTCTAACATATCGAAGAACCTTCGAGATTCTAAATTAGGTTCTTCAACCCTATCACCCTCATACCCACCCGACTGCAAATTCTCTCTAAACGCATCGTTAACCATCGCAACCGTACTTACCCCAACGTCTACTCCCGCGGTAGGTTCTCCTATGCTATCCGGAAAATAAGGTGCATTGCTACTAGTACTACCATATTCATAATTGGTTTCTCCATGTAAATACCAAACCTTATATCCGGTCCTAAATCCATATCTATATAAGTGGTTCCAAACAGTAGGAACCGCAACAGTACTTCTACTACAGCAATTAGAACAAGGACATTTGATATTCTGACCTTTGGTGGCCGCCTCTTGATTTCTAGGTAACTGTATGAACTCGCAAATACCTTGAGCGTATTCGGTCGTTAATAAGTTAGACCCCTCATCCATCATTGGCTCGTCCATCCATGACCGAAAATATGAAGAACTCATCTCTTTTAAATTTTTAGATAATGTGAATTGTGTTTCTTTTACAATGTGAATTGTGTTACGATGGAATGATGGAATGTCGTAGCTTATATAGAACGAATTCCGTCGGAAATCCGTCAAAACCCTCCGACATAACGCCCCACAAATCCCATCAGCCACCGCTAACGATAAGGTAACCAATTAGACTTTGCCGACATCGTAATCCATCGGAAATCCGTCGGAATTGCGTTATAAAATTCCGATGTTTAGGAAACCATCGGTAATGCGTCGGTGCATGTTGACGATTTACCGACGGATGTCCGACACTTTCGGTAGCGGTCTGAAATCTGTCGGTAAAGTGTGACAGATTTCCGACGGATTGTCGGAAGTCGGACTTCCGTCGGTCGACCGTCGGAAAGTCCGTCGGAATATTACATGTTTTCTTGTAGTGTAACGTTGTAAACGATTTCCATGAGACGATTTATCAAAAACACCACCTTTAAATGCTAACAGTCACTAACCTGCAACGCAGCTCGAGAGATCATGTTTTCGCTGTTTGACTGAAGCCTGTAAACGGCACAAACAACAGTGGCAAGAGTCGTCTATTGATTTACGCAAGGAGACAAATAAGAACGTTAGGTTAAAAAAAACTTACTCTACATAAGACGAATCACCTAAACAGCTCTAAATTATATGGAATCATTTAATCAAAAACACTCACAAACTACAAACTACACGTACTTGGGTCAAAACCATGAAGAAGATTTCCACTTTAGCAAAGGCCCCATTTGCAAAAATCGTAAAACAAACATTGTAGAGATAATTACTTTTTTTAATTGAATGTCCACACAAAGAAATCAGCAAGGGGAAACACGAAACCCCAATCCAAGAATTTACAAAAAGCTCAAAATTTTACATTGTAGAACACATGGATTAAGTACTCATGAGTCTGAATTTCAGATAAACCCCTAATTTTCGAATTACAATCAAACCCATCAAAGAAGAAACCAAATTCGTACAATTAGAGATAAACTTGAAGAGAAAGAGGCATAATTGCAGAAGAGGAAAAGAACCGGAATTTTGGGAAGAATACGATTTACCGTCGCGAGAACGAAGAGGAGGATGAAGCTTCTTAGAGGTTAATCGGAAGGAAATTCAGCGGCGAAGAGGCAGAGAAATGAGGGAATTTTAAAGTGCAAATTCAGATTCTTCTTCTTCTTTGAGGGAGGAATTAGGGGAAAATAAGCAATGTTTAGGGTTTGTGTGAGAGAGAGCAAATCAAGAGTTTTTCCACTTTAGCGATATTTTTTCAACTTCTTTTTTTTTTTTTTTTTTTATTTGCTAAGTGTTGGAAATATATTTTTGTTTTGCCGCTTAAGTGAATTTAGGTTTAATTTAAATTGTTATAGAATTATTTAGTGGTTAATTGTGATAATATTATTTAATATTTTAAAATTTATTTTCGTCATTAAATAACTATGAAGTCTAAATATGCTTACCATAAGAGGAAATTTGTAAAAATATTCTCAAAATATTTTTTGTTTTGAAAACTATCCCTTCTTTTTAAAACTTTCAAAAATAACTTTTCTATATTAAAATAACCATTAAAACAAAATTACTTTAATCAAAATTAAAATTTTAATAATAAAAATCTCAAATAAAAATAGTTTTTTTAATTGAATATAAAAATAAAAAATGAGAAATTCTCTATAATACCACAATATTTGAAAGGTTCTAAAATACCACTTTTCTAGTTCCAAAAATACCACAAATAAAAAAATGGATTTTTAATGAATTTATAGTTTAATTTAAATTGTTATAGAATTATTTAGTGGTTAATTGTGATAATATTATTTAATATTTTAAAATTTAATTTTCGTCATTAAATAACTATGAAGTCTAAATATGCTTACCATAAGAGGAAATTTGTAAAAATATTCTCAAAATATTTTTTGTTTTGAAAACTAACCCTTCTTTTTAAAACTTTCAAAAATAACTTTTCTATATTAAAATAACCATTAAAACAAAATTACTCTAATCAAAATTAAAATTTTAATAATAAAAATCTCAAATAAAAATATTTTTTTAATTGAATATAAAAATAAAAAATGAGAAATTCTCTATAATACCACAATAATTGAAAGGTTCTAAAATACCACTTTTCAATAGTTCCAAAAATACCACAAATACAAAAATGGATTTTTAATGAATTTATAGTTTAAATTTTTGGATTTAAGTTATCTATTCCCAAATTAGGGTATAGTTTTTAGGGGATAAGGTTTGAGTTTGGGTTTGGGGTTTAGAGTTTAGTTTTAAATGTTGAAATTTCATTTTATTTTTGTGGTATTTATGGAACTTTAAACAAAAATAGGATTTTCAAAACTTTTAAAAAGATGGTAATATATTTGATATGCATATATCTTTAAATAAATCTATAAAATTACCTAAATTATCATAATATATCCTAAATACTCAATTTAAATTAGTTTCGATAAATTCTTTAAAAAAATTCTTCAAATAATCAGAATATTTTTTTTTCTTATTCAACAAAAAAAAGTTAGTTTTCAAACTTTTTAAAACAAGGGTTAGTTTTCAAATTTTACAAAATTATTGGAATATTAAATCAATCCTCCTTCAAAAAAGTGACACTTTTTATTGTAATTAATTTTAACAAACTAGCTTCAACACTTAATTTATTGCTAATTTGTAACCATTTTCCACACCATTTTTAATGCAAATTGTAGCTTTTGTTACATATTTCTACAAATATGTGTTGTAGCTAATTTTAAAATATTTTCCCACACAAATTTTGAAGCACGATCGTAGCTTTTGTTACACCTTTCTACTAATGTGTTTGTAGCTATTTTATTCACAAATATATCGTAACAATTTGACTCAAAAGAGTTGCAATATTAATTTTGTGGCTAATTCGTAACAAATTACCCACAAATAATTACAAATTTGCTATGGTTTATTTAGTTCATAAATTAGTAACAATATTGTGTCAATTTGTGAGTAACTTTGGCTACAAATTTTTGTTGTCATAAAATTTGTGGGTATGTTATTAAATTCTTTTGACAGCTGTCTTCTTATCAAACTGTGATGAAGCTCGTTGAAATGGGTTTTGATAGATTAAATGCTATAGAGGCTGTAAAAGCTGTAGGTTCCATTTCCATGAAAGAAAGGAATGCGCCCGTGGTTCTTTTTTGGAAAAACTGCTTTTAAAAAAAAAACCATAACTTACTGTGCTTTGGCGGGGAGACGTACCAATAGGCCTTCTAAAATAGGAAATATACATAAATAAATATTATAATTGAGTCCATTTTTGGCAAGTATTATAATTTTATATATATATATATATATATTAATACTCCTGCATAGGGGTGGGCCGGATCTGGATATCCGGCTTTTATCAGGATATCCAAATCCGGATCCGTGACTTTACTATCCGGATCCAGATCTGTGGCATCCAAATATCCGGCTTTCGGATATTCTTCCAAATATTAATATATCCGTGGATATCCGGATCCGTAAAAGCATTAAAGAAAAAAAATTTAAAGTATTAAAATAATTAAAAAACTGATATTTTTGTAAAATTATTATAATTTTATTTAAAATAAATAAAATATTAAGAAAATGATTTTAAATTTATTTTATTATTTATAATTTTTTAAAAAATTTAAAAAATATTAATAAAATAAATATTTTTAATATATTTAAAAGGTTCGGATCTGGATATCCGAACTTGAAAATCAGGATATCCGGATCCGAACCCATTTTTTACGGATCTGTTTACTATGCGAATTCGGATCCAGTCCCCTGGATATCTGGATTTTCAAAGCGGATCCGGAGCAGATCCCGGATCGGATCTCGGATCGGATCCTGGATAATAATTTCACCCCTACTCCTGCATATTCTTATAGTTGAATTAATGTAAAATGTTGTTGTTTAGTGTGGTCCATGTTGACATTGATGGGGGAAAATTACAGTTTTTTCACAAAGATATTTTGGAATATGATGCCAGATTCTATATTAGAAAAATGATTTTAGAGGATTTCGTATATTAATTTTTATAAATAAATTTGTATAGCACTAGTAGATTATTAATAATTTATTCTAAAAAATATTTATTTTCCTATTCCTTTTTTTCATTTTCATTTGACATGCGTTTATTAGTTATATATACCGTACGTCCTAGATACTTGCACAAATTACCAATAATTGTTTTTTGCTATCTAACAACATTATAAATAAGAATTTGGGGGGGGGGGGGGGGGGGAAATAAAAATTTGGTACCAAACTCCATCTTAACCTGGACTAATAGATCAAAGTCCTGTAACAAAACCACAAGTAATTAAAACAATGTAAGAATATTTAAAATCACAGAAAGGGATCTTCAAAGCTGTAAAGTTCAGTTCAACTATGTTTTCGTAGATATTCACTTAAAAACAAAATATGATGTAAGAAGTAACCTTTTTCGGCAAGTTTCATTTTTAAAATCTTTTTATATTTTGGCGCCTAAAAACGGAAATAACGACCACGTAGTAGTACACTGGTCCCAGAAACATCCAACGGCGGAAGTTGGTCGATTAGATGAACTAAAAGACGACGTCGTTTTGAGCATATGTTGGATTTAGTGAAAAAAAAGAAAGATGAAACGACGTCGTTTTCTTCTCCTTCATCGAACCGCAAAATCCCCAAACTCGTTGATCAAGCGTGGCAACAATCTAGGGTTGTCGGGATTTTGCCGGAGAATTGGTTCTTCGATAGATCAAGCGTGGCAACAATCCTAGGGCTCTCGGAATTTTCCCGGAAGGCTTGTTATTGGTATTTTCCCCAGACTGTCCGGGATTTCTCCAGTGAGATTATTCGAGACAACAACAAACTCCGAGATGATTCCCTCTCTTGCACATATTTTCCGGTTAAATGATTCTCCGACACTTGGAACCTCGTTTCTAGAGCTAAAGCCACCGCCTTTTGTTTGTTCTTGACAGGAAACTGAGGGTGAAACCATTGATCAAAGTAACTGCAATCAGTAACAGGATTTCGGATATACCTCCCGATGAAAATTCGTGGAGAAAATACGAATAGAAGCCACGGATATTATAAACCTACGATGAGGCGAACCCTTAATTGGCTTCGTATGTATATTATTTATTACGGATGAAAACATTGGACTTGTTTTCATATGTATGGTTTATAATTTGCATATTGTGTTTTTGGTTGCAGGGGATACTATAAACAGTAGCGTGTGAGGCTGTCCAGCTCTCTTCCCAATCAGCTCTCACACCTGATTAACTTAAAACAAAATTTGCAGTTGTGATTTGCAATTGTATATTGCAGTTGACATGAGGATACTTAATTGGGGTTAATTGGCCCTTATCTACATACAGATATAGCTCTATACGCATAATCTATAAGTTTTTTTTGGTTTGCATCAGATAGGTTTGGCTTAGTTAAGCAACTGTAAACTGATGATGTAGTTCTCACTCTCAGTATCTGCTATGATTTTGTTCCTCTGTTCTCTCTCCAACAATCCTATCAGAAAGGTAATTAATGGGAAATGAAGCTGATCTTGAGATTACAGAATCAAATAGACCCAGAGATGTCATTGTTGGAAATATGTGGGCTGTGGTACTATGTTTAGCCATGATGGGCTACGTTTAGTGGCTAATGTTCAGTGGTTTTACTGGGCTCACTGTCACTGGCTACGTGCCGCCGTCCCTACAGTTTAATAGAGCTACGGCGATAATTGAGAATTTTGTATAAAAATTATGACAATAACTCACTTTACCAATAAAAAGAAATCGAATACATATCACAATATAAATGTTAAATTGATGAGATCTTCTTAAAGAATAGTGGGTTACAAGATCAAGGGATTTTAGAAGAAATATGCTTTTCAAAGTACTTATTAATTAATAAACTTATTTCAAAGAACCTAATTAGAGTAACATAACTTTCGTGTGTTTTAAGTGAATTTTTTAAAATCGTTAAATATGACTTAATCATATCATTTTGAGATATGTGATGCATAACCACTCTGATGATCCTTTCTTTATGGGAGATCAGGATGTTGCAACTATTTTGGTGTTAGATCGGTGAGGACGTTTTGAAAACATGATTTCACTATTTTGACTACTTAAAGTAGTCATCAAGTTTTCAGCTATGTACGTTAGTAAAACATTCAAAATATAACTAAAAACAAAATGTAATTAGTTTATTAACTTTTTAGCGTCTTAATCATTCCAAATCAACTTTGTCAAATTCATTGTTCAGCTATTCTATCAATCAATTATTCCATTATCTGCAACCTGACATACGAGCCAAAGCCATATATTATTATTGGTTGATTAGGTAGGTTGCTATCCAATTTGATTATAATATTTTCTATTAGAAACTTTTGAGTTTTCAAGCGGTTGAAGAAAACGAAGAAGACAGGGGAATTGTAGAAGTATATATCCATGGTTTGAAATTTGGGAAGGGGCTCGAATATAACAACTATTTTGACTTTCAAAACTCGTAACTAACGTATAAATCCGTAGAAATTAATGACCAAATATGATGGATGCAATCTTTCGCTCCAAGATTCCTCAAACAAACACTTATAATATACAATTTCAGATTTAAACATTACGTAAAATCAAAACAGAAATCAAGTAGAGACAGACGTGAAAAAGAAAAAACAATCAATAGGACACCGATTGTGAAACCGAACAAATACATTAACTAACAATAAATCGGACTTTTGTTTGGTTTGGTTTTCTCCTATATAATCAAATTAGTTTGTGGATACGCCTTCCTCTTCTTGAGAGCACTCATTCACAATCACAGCCTTCAACCCTACTCTACCGACATTGTGGCGGTTCTGTGTAGAGACTGACTTCGGATTCTCTTCAACCGCATCGCTGCAACTCTTTCTCCGAGACAGATTGAGTTTCGGCGACTTAGGACGCGTCAAAGGAAACTAAAAATAATTGGCGTAGTTGAACAAAAGAGCAATTCATAAGTTTGCTTGTCACACAAGAAAAGAAAAAGAAAAGATAATCTTGATGAGTCCGAACAAAGATGCTTAAAGCCGCAATTTAATACCTTCTTGAGCTCTGGTTTCACTGGAGGTCCTTTGTAATAGAAGTTAGGAACAGGATTAGCCTTAAATTTGAGGTTTTTTCGAAGCTGTTTAATAGCTGCTTCTTGTTCTTCCTACATATAATTTCGTTCCAATTTAGAAAGTTATAAGCAAAAGTATCATTTACATATTCTCGAACGGAAATCTTACCTTTTGCCTTTGTTCGAGCTCGTTCTTTTCAGCTTCCAGAGCTTGATGTTTCTCTTCAAGCTTTTGGTAATACTAAAAACCACACAAAGAGAAAAACAATTAAGTAAATTGTCTTATTGATTATGAGTTTTTATGTAAACACTATTTAAGCTAATTACCTCCTTGCGTTTCTCAGCGCGTTGAGCACACCTAAACCGTGGAGCGGTTCCATGAGTTACTTTAGACTTAGCATTCCTTGCAGCGCTTGAGTAGAATATCGTCAAGAATCACCAACAAAATAAGCCCTACTAATTATTACTTATAAGTATTAAGCAAATACTAATTATACCAACATACAGAATCATTATAATTTAGGATACGACGAAGCAACGGAATAATCATCTTCTTCTTCTTCATCCAAACGCTTCTTGTTCACATCATTCTGATGCAACCAAAAACAAAACATTTTAAAATCATTTTTCATATCTCAATCAATTACTATTGAAGAATTAGTGACTACATTAGAAGACTTATGATTCTGAGTGAGGGAATTATCCTCAGTGCATTGTTTGACCTCATAATCTTCCTCTGCAGCTATCTTTGGAGACACGTGAACCCTTTCATTGCTCTTCTCCAACTCGAAAACTTCTCTTCCCATTCCAACTACTACCAATTTTCACCCAAAATAAAACATAACTCTATTTAAAAACATATTCTAAATTCCATTTCAATTAATGCAAAATATTGCTAAAGAATTTTGCCTTTTAAAAAACTAACATTGCTAAAGATTTCAAGCTTTGTTCATATCAATAAAATGTTTCTTGTGTTTTGAACATCTCGAATCTGGTCGGAAACTAGAGGATGACGATGTCTTTTTCAACGGACATTCTTTTATTTTTGGATTTTTTTAATGGAAAATCACAAGTTTTATTGGTTGAACAAATTTTCCTCAAAACACATACAAAAAACAGGGGAAGACACAAATTAAAACGAAGAATTATGAGAAAGTTTTCTTACAGATCTTTTCTGATTCAATACTTATTCTTCTTGTACCTACTCTTTCCGATCTACCGCGAGTTTTTTGTTTTTTCAGACAAGAAAAAAAAGAAAAGATGTTTCCTTTACCAACTCTCTCTCTTTCTCTCTCAAGAAATAAAGATTACTTCTGATTTTGGCGGTGACTGTTATGGATTTGGAACTGTGTTTGTTTCCTTTGTTAAGTTGCTGGATATTTATGGGCCTTATTTTTTTTTCTTTCTTTCTTAAATTATTAGTCGTGACTGTTTTCATATTTATTTCTTTCAACAGCTTTTTTCTATTTCTAGTCATTTCTTTTTCGAAAATATAACTGCTTCATCTTAAGATATTCGAAAAGAATGTTGTCCAGCCAAAAAGAAAGTCGTCGATATGAGTTGAACAAAGTCGTTAAAAAGTAAAATAAACTCACGTTTATTGTTTTCTGAACTGAAATCAGATATCGAAAAATAGGATTTGCATCTTTATCTTCGACGACTACAAGTCTCAATTGTAATCTAATCTTTATATGTGTCGACAAATTTGAACAGAAATATTGTCGCATAGAATAAAACATCCTCGGAGTATGTTCTCTTTCCAATGAGATTGATAATGGTTTAATTCCAGTAAATTTGGATCGTTTGGACATTTATTACATTGATTTCTCCAACATGGAGTATGTTCTCTTTCCAATGTTTCCATTTCTTTTGAGTGGTTTCATTGCAGACAGGTATGAGTCGAAGATTACAATTGCTTCGGCTTCCATCCTATTCGAAGGCTCGGTAAGCCAGTTTACATCTGCGCTTGTAGCCTAAATCATGGTTGATTATTCTGTCGTAGTTACAGTTTCAATCTCGGACTTTGGATCACCATGTGTGTTCTTTGTTTCTGGCATCGTCTCACCTCTTAGCAACATCGTCGTGGATATCCTTTACGGCTTTAGTTGTTTAAGCGCTTGGACTGCATCTATCCCCTTTTTTTATGCTTTGTGTTTTCCGTTTGTAGTAGTGTTATTAATGGCTTTGATGGCCTTGGTTTCATTCTTTGTAAATAATTTCTCTTTTGATGGAGAGTAATATGATCTATGAAATTGTGGTTTGACCAAAAAAAAAAAGAATAAAACATTTTCAGATAACACGTGAATCATTTTTAGCTTTTGTCTCGCTCTTTTTTAAATTCGCGTCGTCAACATTGACGACGCTAGTTAACGCCGACACGGGAAAGAACACCACCCTCCGACCAAACTCTTATGAGATATCGAATCTCTCTCTGGGTCCTCTTTGTCTTTTGCCTTTAAATTTTTTTTTTTTTGATAAATGTTGCCTTTTGCCTTTAAATTTTGTTACGCCTTTTTGGGCACTTTTGCTATGATATGTCTATATGTATTTATTTATGCACCCTTGAATTTTGGTTGATATTCGAAGTTTTATCCTCGACATATATTCGCTCCGTTTCAAATTAGTTATCATTCTAGGTTTAATTTTTTGTTTCAAATTAGTTGTTGTTTTCAGTTTTCAATACATAATTATTATTAACTTTTCCATCTTTATCCCTACTTTTAAGTTTATTAATTAATTATATCAAATAAAATAAGGTATTAAATAGGGTAAAACTGATTTTTTAATTGTTTTCTTAATTTGTCTGAAAAGATGTAGAATGACAACTAATTTGAAACGGATGGAATAATATAGAGAAAGACTATGAGGATTGAGGCGTGTATTCAATTGAGAAATTCCCTAAAATACCATCAAAAAAAGTTTTTGTTCCAAAAATACCATCAATTCCAAAAATACCATTAATTTTCAAAAGTTCCAAAAATACCACAAGTTCAAAAATTGATTTTAAAGAGTTTCGAATTAAATTTTTGGGTTTGGGTTAACTAATACATAATTAGGGTATAGTTTTTGGGGATAGGGTTTAGATTTGGGGTTTAGGGTTTAGTTTTGAATATTTAAAGTTAATTTGAAATTTGTGGTATTTTGGAACTTTTGAAAAAATGGTATTTTTGGAACAAAAACTTTTTTGGTGATATTTTTGGAACAAAAATTTTTTTTAGTGGTATTTTTGAGAATTGCCATATTCAATATATAATAACATTTAACAGGATTTGAGTTTCACGCTTTATAAAATATTTTTAATTTTATTGATACTTTACGCTTTATAAAAATCGGACAAATAGTGACGAAAACAACAAAAACAATTTTTTTTTGTGAAACTGCTTTATTTTCGGGGCAATTTTGAGGTGATCATATCGTTTCTTCGTCCATATTATTCCATTCGACAACGTTTATGATACATGGATAATTTAAAAGCCAGACAAACCACAAATGGGTTTCGATCTCTTTTTGTTCGTAAATCCTAGCAGCAATCTCATTGGCTCATGGTTGTTAGTTTTCTAGCGGTGTTAGAATTTTCACCGGAATCAGTTATCTTTCCGTCTAATATCCCCAGACAAGATCTAACACTAGTGTGATGAACAATTGGAAATGATTGCAAGGACAAGTTACTACAATGGAATAGGGATCTTAGCTTTCATGTCAATGAACCATAGACGTTGAAATGGAAATCAATAATGATGATGGGCTAACCATGATGATTGCTAGAGTTTAAATATCTCATGGTGCCTCAGTCCATGAATTTGGGATCATGGAATATCAAGCGTACAAAGAAGAGACGAATCAATGCAAGAGAAGAAGCAACGAAACAGAGCAAGAGAAGATGATGATAGCCATTAACAACATTTCCAACAATGGGGTTTGATTCTAAAGAAAAAAATAAAAGATTTGTTATCATGTTAATAAGCATCATACAAATATATTATTACCGTATTAGTTTATGTCGACGATCTAATTATTATCGGAAGTATTATTGTTGTGATTAATGAGTTTAAAGAGTATTTGAGCTCATGTTTCCACATAAAGATCTCGGTGTTTTGCGATATTTTCTTTGTATTGAAGTTGCTAGGAGTCCGAGTGGTATATAATTATGTCAGTGAAAATATGCTCTCGATATTAAACTAGTCTTCTTGGAGTTAACCGACTTCTTTCCGTTATAACAAAATCATAAGCTTGCTCTGGCCGATGGTGAGACTATTCTTGATCCCTTGAAATATCGACGATGGTTGGTCGATTAATCTATTTGGTGTGACTCGTCCTGAGCTGTCTTATATTATTCATATTCTCTCGCAATTCATGAGTGCTCCAAAAGCCGAACATTAGGAAGTTGCTCTTCGTGTTGTTCGATATTTGAAAAATAGTTCTGATCAAAAGATTTTTCTGCGTTTTACGATTGATTTGACGCTAACTGTTTTGGTGTGACACTGATTATGTTGCACGTCCTCTTACTCGTCGCTTTCTCACTGGTTGGTTATTCAACTTGGAGGTTCTCCTTTATCTTGGAAAACACGAAAAGAAGATGCATTTCTTTATCTTCTGCAGAAGTTGAATATCGTGTTATGGTTGATACAATTTGCGAGATTATGTGGCTCCGTGAACTACTGCCATCACTTGGTATTTCATGTACAACTCCCACGATGGTTCATTTTGACAGCTTATCTACGATCAACCTTGTTGCGAATTTCGTTTATCATGCTCGAACAAAACACATCGAAAAAGACTGCCACTTCATTCGCGATGAAATTGTTTGAGGTACTATCTCCACCCAACATGTCTCAACTAAATCTCAGCTTGCCGATATAATGACAAAGGCGTTAGGATGTCGTGAATTTGAATCATTTCTTCTCAAATTTAGTGTTTGTGCCACTTTCCACCTTGGCCCAAGTATTGGGCCGTTGGTTTGTATTGAGTCGATACTAGGTCAATGTTGTAACCGCTATAAAGGCATTGCCTCTAAACTAAATAAACAATAAACCTTTTACTACATATATAGGGTTCTTGACATTTAGTATGTGTTCTTATGTGGATGTTCTTGCAAAACGTCGTTGAAATTTCTAAGTACCAAGTCTTATATCTGAGATAATATTAACAAATAAGCAGATGTTAAAAGATATGAAATTTTCCTATGGTTAATATGCTAAATAGTCAATTTTATCTACAAATTTATAAATGATGTTGTAGCAAAACAGAATTGAATAATATGCATTTTTCGCATGTGATTTTAATAAAATTTAAATAAAAACCATATTTTAATGTTAATCAGTATGATATCCAATAGAATAACATGTAGGAACTCCATCCCCTTCCTATTAAATGCAAAGTTGTTTTAGTTATAAGAGATTATGTGTTTTAATTCTATTGGTTGATTCTAAAATAAATGATGACATGGAATGATGACATGTAAAGATGACATGGCTTTAAGCTAATTAAATAGATAGTTTTTTCTTTTAATTAAATCCTTTCTTTTAAAAGTCAAAATAAAATATCATTCTTTTTCCATGATATAAGCAATTTTAAGTTTTTATTTATTAATTCAAATGCTAATTAACAAGTAAAATAAAAATAAGTATTTTGGATATATAAATAGAAATTCACTTTTAATCACTAAAAAATTGGATAAGATACTCTCAACAATATATCTACATAATAAATGGTTTCCTAATTTAAAATTTTGATTTATATCATTTTATGTTTTAAATTTTGATTAATATCATTTCGATTAAAACAAAGTAAATATCGGTGCACAAAAATATGTCAAGATTATGTTTTAAATTAAAAAACGTTTTTTGTTTTGAAAAAAAATATTAATAAGATTTTGTTTTAGATTTTGTTTTTTTTACAAAAAATGTTTTTTATTATATATTCTCTAATTAATAATGAAAGAAGAAACGAATATCTTATGTACTCTATAAATATAGTCTATTCATAATTCTCAAAACATAATTTGAGTCTTATTTTTTTGATTATTGGTTTTTGTTTTGATTAGATTGTCAAATCTTAGTCCACTAAATATTTCTTCTTAATCTTCATTATGTTTCACCCTTTTGTTTTTCTTGTGTTGTCATTTCTCTTGAGCACATTTGTTAAGTGATAGATCATGGAATTTCAAATCAAACTGAATATCCAAAGCTTTGTCTTCATGATTTTTTTTTCCGTTATGTGTATATCATCCTTTTGACCAAGTCATGACACAAATGCAGCATTATATAATCTTTAGGGTACATGAAGAAAACGATGTACCATTAGTTTCATAACAGTGAGCATCTCACTTGTAGCAGTTAACCTTAAAATCAATCATCTGACAAAGGTTTACTATTAGAGATCCTACCATCAAACCATTATGTCCTTAATATTAAACTTAAACTTAAAATCAATCATCTGACAAAGGTTTACTATTAGAGATCCTACCATCAAACTTAAATGCATGTAAGAAACATACCATGTAAGATGATTGGATCTCTAATATTAAACTTTGTCAGATGATTGATTTTAAGTTTAAGTTTACTATTAGAGATCCTACCATCAAACCATTAAATAGAAAATAAGTATTACCTAACAAAACTGAACTTAAAATCATAACATCAACTATCGAATCATAAAACAACACACACATTTCTATAAATCTATGTAATAATATCAGTAAATTTTTAAATACATTATATCCCGCACATGGTGCGGGAAGTCACCTAGTTACTACTATATGGGTGAACCAAAAATTAGAAGCGAATTATATAAGTAAATTTATATTACTACTGATACAATAATTAGGAAATGCAAGATTTGATATCTATTCTTAATTCTAAAAATGTTTCATAGTATGACGATTAATCTCATGTTACAACTTCAATCAATTTTATTTTGCATATCTCAAAAAAAAATTAACAAATATTTTTTTTAGTGTTATACTCTCAGATATAAAAATAAAAAAATTGTGAGAGATGTATTTGTTGTTGTCGATCATATTCACATGAGAAAAGCAATGGTTTGTTTTATAAAAAGACCTCGCGTACAAACGTACCTAATGTAATCAAGTGTCGTGAAGTGGAGTAATTATTAGAGAAGTTATGAGAATTGATCTTATAATAAAAACGTGATTGACTAACAATTCAATCTATTTTTTTTTTCTTATATAACTAACTATCGGAGATATTTTTCTTTGTTGAATTTATTATCAACCATATGTTCCAAAATAAAGTTGGACCAAAAGAGTAATATGATGGATTATTGACCCAATTACCAAATTCCGAAGCTCAAAACTAAAATCCAGTCTGAGTATATCTTTTCTCCTATACACCAAAATGTATTTAAGGTTTTGAACCTTATTAGAAATTTTCCATTTTATATACTTGAGGATTTTCATCAAAAGTTTCAAAATAAGATATTTCCTAATTTTTTATACTTAGCCAAATTTAGAAGTTTTACAAGTTCGGAGTTTTATTTCTCATTCAAAACAATTTCGATTTTAACAATTAAATACACTACGTTATAGTGGTACTATCGTGGCTAAAATTCGTAAAACTCAATTTCGATAAACGTCTCCACCGAAAACTCACCTGAGAATGTCTTAAATCATTTTGTTATATAAAGTTCCAACATAAAAAGGTTTTACAACAAAAAAATTACACTACAAAAATACCATATTTTAGCGACAAAAAAAAAATCTTTAGTACTTCGCCTTGGACATTTTGACCCAAAAATAAAAACAATTGATTGGGCTTCGATCATAAGGCGGCCCCAATATAACAATCTATCATGATATATATACTCTATTTAATAATTTCATACCTCTCTAATCGATAAGTTCGACAATGACTTCAATTCTTTTCCCAATCGATGGTTGCATGTGTCTGTCATCGTTTATTTTACATGGTGGAACATTTTGAAAGAGAGGTTTTTGGAGTATCACGATACGAGCTGCTAGAACAGATGTGTAACTGTACAAACAAGAGGAACAAAGTGTTGTTGGATTTCAAAAGAGCCACGAAGAGAGAATGGGCCACATGGGTTTTAAAGAAAAGAAAAGATTGAGTCACAAACAGAGGTGGACCTTGGTGTTTTAGTGTTTTACCTTTTTGGTTAAATAGAACTAGGTGGTGACAAAAAAACCTACGCGCCTAGGGCTCTATTGTGAGATGCACACATGTGTGTGGCGTCGTCCCATCATACATGATTTGTAGATCTGTTGATGGTGTCCATGTAGAAAAGAGTGGTGGTATGCCATATAGTAATTGTAGGTTGCGGCTTTTTCTAGTGGATTTATTCTGGACTTTGTCCCCAAGATGTATGAAACGAACCTTGTGAAAAAACTCTATGTGTTCTTTGATTTATGCTCATACATACTCGCATCGTACACAAACATAGAGATCTATCCATGCACCGCTTTTTCACATTTTATAGCAAATATTTTCGTATATTTGGAACTAGTTTTTTGTTGGAAATGTCCTGAAATCACACTTGTATTCACTCTAGTGATAGTTGTACTGTCGAGATCAGACATTCATATGATACTAGGTGGTCATGACGTTTTGCTAGAAGTCGCTGATGATCTATGAGTTATGAACTCATTACTAGTATTATATGATCCTACAGGGTCACACACCTAAGCAAACTGGATTTACTTTATATGGGAATGATCATTAATGTAATGATCAAATGATGTGTATTTGATACACATAAGAATCATGTTTTCGAGAAGGTGTCGATCGACACTACATTAGTGTGTCGATCGACACGGGCTAAAAACCGAGATAGGGATTTCGGTTTAATGACTTAATTTGAACCGGTTTAATTGCTGGACAATTAGGTTTTCTCACATGCCTATATATATGATATGAGGCACGAAATTGAGAATAGACTGAATTGATAGCCACCTTTGAAAACGTAGGATTCCCTGAGAGATCCAATTCCAGGTACTAGCAACCCTGCGGGTTCCAGTTTGTGTGCGTGTGGACTATCAGTAGAGGCGCAGCACTTGAGGCGCTAATTGATCTTGAATCCCTGATCTTCTTCCGCTGCTAATCTCCAGGTATATTCGAGATCTGTTCTAGATTCATTGTTTACAAACCCTAGATCCTAGGCTAATTGAATTCTCACTAGGTTGTTTAATAGAGATTAAACCTGTAAAACCTCTGAAAATTCCTTCATTTTTATTATAAAAAAATGTTTATACAGAAAATTTCAAAGAAAATTGGCAGCAATAACAATAAAAACCTATAGAAGTGGTGATGGATAATAGGTGGATAGGATATTTCGTGTGTAATATGTATTCATTACAACTTAATTTGTTCTTTTATTTTTCACTCGCATATCATAGACGGGTACCCTGAAATTTTGAAGTACCCGATACACGACCAGACCCTAACAGATATTTGAAAAAAAATCCTCGTACCCGATCCGTTAAAAGCGAGTACCCTATTAAACGGGTACCCTGTAAAAAATTGTTGATCCACCGGGTACCCGATCCTTTACCCTTATCCGATGATTATAATGTAATTTATTTTATAAACTATTATATTAAATAATTTATATACCGAAAGATTAATAGTCATTACAAAAAAAAAAATCACTAACATATAACATATAATTTTAAAAAAATACAATATGATAAATTTCAAAATTTAGAACTTCTAATATTATCTTCCGAATTATAAGTGATAAATTCACTAACAAAAGCTTTCATATTGTAAGGATCTTTCAACTATTTATATGCTCATATTTTAAAACTCATTATCAAAAAAAAAAGTTTTTAACTCCAATACTATACTATTATATATCATATAATTTACTTTGTAATTAAATCTATCAAATATAAATGATTTAGGATATTAGTATTACGGGCCGGGTAACAAATCGAGTAATACGACTGGTAATAAAACAGATAGTTAAAAAAAATTGATACCCGATACCCGACCCTTATCTGCGGGTAATTGATTATAATACCCTTTACCCGATTCGGAGATGACGGGTACCCTTTTTTCGAGACGAGTACGAGCATGGTAATACAAAAAAGAATGGGTAACGGGTATATGTGCCCAGCACTAGTTTTGAGTATTGATTTTTTCTGAAATTTTGGAGATTTGAGTATTTTTTATCAAATGTCGAATCTCTTCAAATGTGAACAATATATTTGGCAAAAATATGGCAGAAGTGAAGACTAGGGCCAATTTAATTGTCTTTATTATTATGTTTTTATATGTTTTCTTGCATTCAACATTTTTACGGATGGTAATATTACTTTTTTCTTAATTCTCTATTTTTATATATGTACTACTTTGATTATTTTTTATTTTGCAAACATTAAAAAAGAAAAAAATTTGAGACTGACACTGATCTTACTATTGAAGACATATTTATTAGCAGTCTCTTATTGAGTCTCAAACAATAAAATAATATTAAAATATATTTTATAAGATCATAAAAGTCTTACGAATGTGCATGCTTTACAAACCCAAAATTATTTCTTTGATTTTAAGTGCGTTCTGAAGACTGTGTTTAAATTAACGCATTTTACGAAAATGTTTCGTCCGGCACACGAAACGCGATGCACATTCGGCCAGTGAGTATAGAGAGTTAACAAGTGGCACGAAGTTAAGGCGAAACGGATGATTAGCTTTACCCAAACCAACCTGGCATGTGAATGGATAGTCATTAACGTCTTTGATTTTCATGAAAATGGAAAACGAAGATGTGACGTTTCAATGGGAGACTGACAAAGCTTTACCCAAACCAAGATGGCATGTGAATTTATGTCCTTTCTCTTTTTCTTCTTTTTTTTTTTTTTTTTTTTTTTTTTTGTCAACAGACTCCATATATTAGATTACATTTGGTCGGTAGAAGCATCCCGAAATCGGGTACTATCTACCGACTCATCGAAATCTACATGGGAAAAAACATGGTTACGTGCTCGTGCCTCTTTTGCAAGGACATCAGCACGGTCATTACAAGAGCGAGAAATATAAACTAGTTGAAAGGAAATAAAATGTTCTCTAAGTTCTGCGAGGTGATCTAGCTCAGACTGGAAAGCTAGTCAATCTATCGGATCGTCGATCATCGTCAAAAGATTAGAGCAATCTGTCTCAAATCGGGCCCTAGGTACACGTTTCCGAATAAGGCACTTCATCGCCCAGAGGAGTCCCTCGAACTCTGCATGTAAAGCTGAAAGACTTCTTCGACATCCCTGCTTGCCGGTGTATATTTGACCTGATATGTCAGTGAGACACCATCCAAGACCGCTAATGGGCCCTTGGTTTGCCCAAGATGCGTCCACTTGGCAGATCGGGATATATGGGTGCTCAGATCGGATGGTATCTCTATTCTCGGTAGTATCTCCTTCCTCCCCTTCGTGTTCTTCTCTAGCCAAGTTCGTGCATCGCCAACTTTCTTCCTCTAACTGAGCTACTTGGAGCGTACTCGCGGCTGATACATTCTTGCCATTGAAGAGCTTGTCGTTCCTAGCCTTCCAGATGAACCAAATGATCCACGGGAATGTATCCCTTTGTGGTTTGGGGAGACCCCTTTCTCCAAAATAGGAAATCCATATTTTGGTATAGGGATGTACTCGGGAAATAACCTGGAAGGGACGGATAGTCCGATAAAGCCCACACCTGCAGGGCCGGGGGGACTCAAAAATCAATGGTTAATTATTTCCTCTGGTGCATCGTATCTTGGACAACTCTTATCATTTCCAAGGTGCCGGTAAGTCAGTCGTTGGCACGTGGCTATACACCCTATTAAGGCTTGCCACATAAAGTGTCAAAGCTTTTCGGGGGTCTTGATTTTCCAAACTTGGCTAAGCAGACCCGTGATGCACGGCTCAGATATCTGTTGGGATTGTATTCTTCTTCTTTGGTTTGTGTTATGTAGTAACTCGTAACTAGATTTAACCGTAGACGATCCTAATTTTGTATAACTCCACGCATAACCGTCTAGTTTGAAAGTTCTGTTGGGTCTCAAGCCCATAATTAGGGCGACATCCTCGGGGTGGAATAATTCCCGGAGTATTATGAGATTCCATTATGAAGAATTGTGTAACATTAGGTCTTTAACCAAAAGATTAGGATCTCGCCGGGTCAGTCTATTGAGTCATCTTGGTACACGGGCTGGTATATCTGGAATCTAGGATTCACTCCAAATCTTGGTATTATACCCAGAGCGAATAGTTTTTTGGAGACCCAATCTGAGCAGGGGTTTAGCCGCCATAATGCTAGTCCAACCATATGAGGGAGATCTGGTCTCACGATCTACCATCGGGGTTGATTGGTGATAGTATCGTCCACGTAATACTTTCGCTAGGAGAGAAGTTGGGAAGTGGATCAACCTCCATAATTGTTTTGCAAGGAGGGCTAGGTTAAACTCGTGAAGGTCTCTGAATCCTAGACCGCCTGCGTCTCTAAAAGTACAAATCTTATCCCAGGCGATCCAATGTAGTCCTCTACTATTTTTATGGGAGCTCCACCAAAAGTTGGATATAGCGCTCTTCAGTTTATCAGTGATACCCTGAGGGAGTAGAAAACACGACATAACATATGTCGGAAGGGCTTGTGCCACTAATTTTACTAGAACCTATTTCCCTCCTTTGGAAAGGAATTTTGAAGACTAAGTGTTAATACGGTTGTTGAGACGATCTTGAACATAGGCAAATACTTTTTTCTTAAAGCCACAAATTTGTTCTGGTAGCCCTAAGTACATGCCCATACCTCCTTCGCTAGTTATGTCGATGACTCTCTTAATTTCCCTTTTGAACTGCTGGTCAACTCTATTCCCAAAAAAGAGAGAGAATTTTTTGGGGTTTAGTTGTTGTCCAGATGCATCGCCATAGGTTTTGATAATTTCTAAGATCTCTGCAAATTGCAGGACGTCTGCTTTAGAGAAGAAGAGACTATCGTCCGCAAAGAGGAGATGGGAGACTCTCGGGCTTGCTTGAGCAATTCGTAATCCTGTGATACGGGATTCTTCCTCTGTTCCTTTGAGCAAGGAGATGAGAGCTTTCGTGCATAGTCTGAATAGAAAGGGAGATAGGGGGTCTCCTTGTCTAATTCCTCGAGACGGTTTAATTCTTCCTCTCGGCACTCCATTGATCAAAACTTGATACGATACTGATGATATACAGAACATAAGCCATTTGACCCATTTTTCTGAAAATCCCAGTTTTAGCATAACGGCTTCTAGGAAACTTCATTCTACCCGATCTTAAGCTTTACTCATGTCAGTTTTCATAGCCATGAAAGTTTCTCTACAGCTCTTGTTGGTCCTTAGGGCATGAAAGTTCTCTTGAGCGAGTAAAATATTATCCGTTATTTGACGTCTAGCCATAAAGGCCAATTGTGTCTCCGAAATTAGGTTCGGGAGGGTCTTCTTCAACCGGTTACAAAGAATCTTCGATATGATCTTGTAACTGACATTGCACAAGCTGATTGGTCTGAATTCTGTCATTGCCCGCGGTCTGTTTATTTTTGGAATAAGACATATGTTTGTTTGATTCAATCTTGGATCAAAGGATCCAGTGTTGAAGAAGTCTTTCACTAGTCTTGTTATGTCATGGCCCACCACATGCCAGAATCTCTGATAAAATTGGCTTGCCATACCGTCGGGTCCTGGGGTTTTGTCTGGATTTATGTTGAAGAAGAAATATATTGGCACTCAAAGAGTAGAGTCACTTGGCACTGCCACGGGGATAGAAATACAAGCTTTTTCCATGCTAGAACTAAACAACGAAGAGCTCGAAACCGCATAATCTGCTTAAAAGACAAGCTCGGTCATTTGGTGGAGAATGAAAAAAGCGTTACAAAAGTTGCAACCAATTATTTCGAGATATTGTTCACCACTTCAAAGCCTCAAAATTTGGAAGACTTACTCCGGTATGTTGCCGAGAAGGTTTCAGAGACTGATAATGACCGACTCACGATTGATCCGACAGAAGCCGAAATAAAAGAAGCGATGTCCTTTCTCTTTTATCTCTCTTTTTCACCCAATTCAGTCTCATGCTCCTCCCTATCATAACATCTAAATATCTTAGAACAAGATTATAGGTAGTAATAATATGGTTTCTAAAAAATAGTATATAGAGTATATAATATAATTATTGTAAAATTGATTAATTTATATAACTAAATAAGATGAACCAAGTAAATAATGACATGTGTTACAAAAGGTTCTAATGAGAGTTGTTAAGTTGTTAAAATTGGAACACATCTCCTCTCTCTCATCTCTTTCTCTTATTTTCTTAATTTTTAATTGTTTTTAACCATTAGAAATTTTCCAAAACCTCTATTATTACTACCTATAATCTTGTTCTTAGGTTTCAAATGGTAACACTAAATTGAACGGTGCAGATAAAAAAATTATGCAGTGTGGTGCGGTGTGGTACGGTACAACTGCGGATGTGCGGAAAAAATGTATTTGTGGAACAACAATGTTTTGAATTTAAAAAGCAGGACGAAATAATGTTGGATTGTGAAAAAAAATATGCGGTGCGAAAATATTGTTTTAAACCTAAAAAAGATAAAAATGGTTTGAAAAATATTTTGTAGATAATAATTTCACTAAACAAAATTGAATTTACTATTCAAACAAAACTTTCAACTTAGTACGATTTATTTTGTTATTAAAATATTGAGAAATACATATAAAAGTATCAATAAATGATTTCAAAGTAATATCACTTTTTAATAGATTTGCTAATTTTGAGTAATAAGATAAATACACACATTTAAACAATTTCGTATACATATTTCTTATACATATTAACAATTGATACAATTGTGAAATAATTAAAGTATTTATCATACACAAATTCAATTATTATGCAGTAACTAAAATTAGTAATATATTTACTTACTTAATTTTGAAAACGATGGAAAAGGGATTTTTTGTGCCTCCGTGAGTTTCTTACAAGTACGAGTGTTGTGTTGATCAAATTAATTAGTAAGACCATTGGATATTATTTGGTGCGTAATACTTTGACCGCTTGTTATTACATGAAAGTGTGGTTTCGGGTGCGAATCATTATCTCATGAGAAATCGAAATCCGCACATAAGTTATTTTTTCTTTTTAAAACCGCAAATGTTTGACAAAAACGTGTGACTGGTGGGACATTTGCGGTTTTGACAAAAACACATTTAAATCCGCCCCGCACTTGTCCTCCAATCATAGCCTAAGCACCTTCATTGGTAAAAACTTCATAAAAGTTTCTTAACAATATAATACTGATAGTTTAGGCTTTGAATGGTGACATTAAATAGAGCGGTACGGGTCAAGAATTTGTGCGGTACGGTGCGGTACAACTGCGGATCGTGCGGTTTGCGGAATGAGTGCGGTTTATGTAAAAAAAGCGAGACGAAACAATGTTTGATTGGTGATTAATATAAATGCGGTGCGGGTATAATAAATTTAATTTGATATATAAACATATATATATAACATTTTAGATGAACAGTTTCTATTAATAATTTTGTTTGTAATAACAATGAAATTTAATCATATACATAAATTTTTAGTTTTTTAGTCTTGCAAAAACAAATTACAGCACACACACCTTTATGTAACTATCAAAATTTCCTGTATTTTTTTCTTTATTTTTTTGGTACTTTAAAATGTATATAAATACAAAACCACACATAAGAAACACATTACACACCTATACCATGTAGTTCTCACTGTTGCGGAAAGATTCCAAATTTTCTTCATAAATTTGAACCGCACTTCCCACTTTTTATTTTTTTGAATAAAAAAGTCAAAAACGCACCGCACTTGCAAATTATACTTCATTGGTAATATATTAATGGGCCCCACATTTATGGCCCAAAAACCGCTCCGCAAATGTGAAAAACGCAGTTCCCAATCAAGGCTTTAATATATTTTACTGGTGTAATAAAACTTTAAATTAAAATTAAAATTAAAACCAATGATAGAAAGACATTTGGAAGATGAGTATTTTAGAGAGGTTCTTAAAATTCTAATTTAAGATACTTTTCTCACTCTCTTACATACCATTTATTATTTTTATTATCATTTTGGTTAAAAAACCTCATCTAAGAATAACCAATGGAGATGTTCTTAGTATCTTAAACAATAAAGGAGAAATGGTGAAAAGCTTTGAAGAGACTAGGGTTTTGGGAGATCATGATGCAATGATGACGGAAATTGCGAATAAGGGACAGCCACGAGGGTTTTGGGAAATCTAGAGCTTAAGGGGTTGACAGCTCCACATTCCACGACTCTGGCAACATCTCCTTGAAGTTATCGTCTATTAACCAAGCCACCTCAAATCAGAATGGCCTTCTCCTCGGGTAACCTATTACCTCAGATGACAATCGAACATATAAGGGGATATGATTTGAAGACAAAAATGGAAGATGTAACACCGACGCTTCTTGCCACTTCAAACGTGTATTGGCATTACATAAAATACAATCGAGTCATTTTGAAACATAGTTACTCTCCACTTACCAAGTAAGCCATGTGTACTTATGACCCTTAAAACCTATGTCGATAAGAGAGAGATCATTCATCTACTATTCAAAAGCAAGTGATTCCAATGATAATCTTCCATTACTGCTTGTTCTCTCATCTATCCGCAAAATAGTATTAAAATCTTCACCCACAAGAAATGGTTCATCAATCCCCTGCACAACACTTCTCAACCTCTCCCATAGCCCACTTCTACGACTAATCGATCTCTAAAAATTGGGTTTATTCGTCCCCGACAATTCCAAAATAAGAAATTCATCATTATTAATTTGATAAGTACTAATTGAACTACCGGGGTACTCTGTTATGCCACCACTAGCTCCATCGAAACCACCGATGAAGCTCCAACCTCCCTATTCGACGTCGATATCACCTCCGGACGGACCACCACTTGGGCATCAAAGGTGACGAATTTGAACATGGGTGGCAGGCCGGTACCAGAATTGCTGTTAGCAGAGGAGTCTCAGCTAGGGTAAGTGTGATGTTTCCAAACGGAGAAGATGGAGAGTCGGAGATTACCATTGGGAAGGAGGTTTTGGATGCTATGAATGGATGTGGAAGCAATGTATGATTGTGAAAGTGTTTGGGAGGCATATTCCGATTGCAGTGTTGAGCTAGAAACATAGGAAGATGTGGAAGCCAAAGGGTACAATGTATGTGTTAGATCTTCCTTGTCAATTTTTTATTGTTCGATTTGGAGAGGAGGACGAGTATCTAGAGGCTCTTACAGGCGGACCGTGGAAGGCGTTTGGGAACTATCTTATGGTGCAAGTATGGTCGTCGGATGTTGAGCTTATGAGGGATTATAAAGTTACAACACTGGTGTAGGTTTGTTTATCGAATATTCCGGTTAATTTCTATTACAAAACAATATTGATAGTAATCGCGAAGGGATTAGGCACACCATTAAGCGTTGATGCTACAACTTTGAACTTTCAAAGGGCTAGATTCGCCAGGGTGTATGTAGAGGTGAATCTACCTAAGCCACTTAAAGGTTCGGTCATTATTAATGGGGAACGATACTATGTGTCCTATGAGGGGCTTACGAATATATGCTCGAACTGTGGAGTATGTGGACATCTAGTTCATGTGTGTCTCCATTTGGCAGAGACGTGAGTAGTGGAGGCAAAGCCAGTTCAGGAAAAGACGAGATCAACTAAACAATTGTCGGAGGCGGATGGGTTTAGACTGGCACGGAGGTCTGGGAGATCGTCGAATGGTTCTGGTAAACCGCTTGTGAGGCAAATAAGGAAGGAAAATGGATATGATTAGTGAGGCAAATAAGGGGAATGAGAAGTTTAGTTTGCAAAGGATTAATGGCAAATATATTGTAATCGATAGTTCAAATATCTTGGCTGAAATTAATGGAAGGAAGAAAAATGGGTCTAAAGGTAAAGGACATGTGAAACGAAACGGGCTTTTGAGTTCTTCTGAGCATAATGGGCCAAGGACAAAGTCTAAAAAAACCAGCACACGAGGAGTTCGGTTTTTGGACCGGTTCGAGATGAATTAGCTTTGTCTTATTCGGGGAAATGTTTGAGGATTGAGAGAGATGGTGTTAGAAGAACATGGTGTAAATCAATGTTAGAAAATGGGAGCAGTTTGATGAAGCCAAGGCTGTTATCGACTAATGGTGAGGGATCGAATCGGAATTAGTTGGATTTGGAGGTGATATCGACGTCGAATGGAAAGGCTGGAGCTTTGTCGGTGGTTTCGATAGAGCTAGTGGTGGCATAACAGATTACCCCGGTAGTTCAATTAGTACTTATCAAATTAATAATGATGAATTTCTTATTTTGGAATTATCGGGGACGAATAAACCCAATTTTTAGAGATCGATTAGTCGTAGAAGTGGGCTATGGGAGAGGTTGAGAAGTGTTGTGCAGGGGATTGATGAACCATTTCTTGTGGGTGGAGATTTTAATACTATTTTGCGGATAGATGAGAGAACAAGCAGTAATGGAAGATTATCATTGGATTCACTTGCTTTTGAATAGTAGATGAATGATCTCTCTCTTATCGACATAGGTTTTAAGGGTCATAAGTACACATGGCTTACTTGGTAAGTGGAGAGTAACTATGTTTCAAAATGACTCGATTGTATTTTATGTAATGCCAATACATGTTTGAAGTGGCAAGAAGCGTCGGTGTTACATCTTCCATTTTTGTCTTCAAATCATATCCCCTTATATGTTCGATTGTCATCTGAGGTAATAGGTGACCCGAGGAGAAGGCCATTCTGATTTAAGGTGGCTTGGTTAATAGACGATAACTTCAAGGAGATGTTGCCGGAGTCGTGGAATGTGGAGCTGTCAACCCCTCAAGCTCTAGAGAGACTGCAGGTGAAGTTGAAATATTGGAATCGAGAGGTCTTTGGGGATATTCAGACGCGTAAAGAGAAATTGATGCGCAGAGTGTTCAAGACTTGCTTGAAAGAATAGCTTGAACAAAGAAATGTTGTTATTGAAAGAGTTTGATGTGGTTTTGGAACAAGAAGAAGTGATATGATATCAAAAATCAAGAGAGAAATATATATATATAGTATTGGGAGATAGAAATACTAAGTATTATCACACTTCTACTATTATATGCAGACATCGAAAGTGGATTGATATGTTGAAGGAGGATGGAGATCGATGGGTTTCTAATTCAAAAGAGCTTGAGCATATGGCGGTAGAATACTGTAAACCACTCTATTCATTGGAGGATGTTAAGATGGTTGTAGAGTCACAATTGCGGGAGGATTTTAATGAGCTGACCCGAGAGGAGGTCAAGGAACTAGGTGAGCCATTTACTAATCTAGAGGTTGAGCAATCAGTCTGAAGTATGGGACAATTTATGGCACCTGGACTGGACTGGTTTCAAACTGATTTTTATCAAAGATATTGGGATGTTGTGGGACATTCTGTGTAAAGCTTTGTTCTTGAGTTTTTTGCTACAAGTATACTACCGGAGGGACTAATGATGTGTTAGCAGTGTTAACTCCGAAAGTGGCAAAACCTAAGTAAATCACATAATTCCGTCCAATTAGCTTGTTTAATGTCTTGTTTAATACTATTACAAAAGGTCTAGTGATGCGAATGAAGATGGTGGTCTCGTAATTAATTGAGCCCGCATAATCTAGTTTTATCCTGGGTCGATTGAGTGTGGATAACATTGTGATGGTTCAGGAGGCAGTGCATTCGATGAGGTGTAAGCAGGGTAGAAAAGGGTGGAAGCTTTTAAAGTTGGACCTAGAGAAGACGCATGATAGAATAAGATGGGTTTTTCTGGAAGACACGTTAAATGCAGCACGTTTACCGTATAATGGGGAGAAGACTGAACCGTTTTATGGATCATGTCTTACGTGACAGGCCCGTCTATAAATTTGTTGTGGAATAGGGATAAGGTTGAACCGTTTAAACCGTTACGATTGCTTCGTCAAGGTGATCCATTGTCTTCTTATTTGTATGTTCTTTGCCTAGAGCGATTGTGTCACTTAATTGACCATTCTATTGTCTCTGGTTATTGGAAACTGATTAGGTTATCTTGTGGTGGACCGAAGCTATCACACATATGTTATGCGGATGATCTAATTTTGTTTGCAGAGGCATATGTGACACAACTTAACGTAATTAGGATGTTGTTGGAGAGATTTTGTACCGCATCAGGCCAGAAAGTGAGTTTTGAAAAATCAAAGATTTTGTTCTCGAAGAATGTTAGTCGGGAACTTGAGAATAGAATAAGCGATAAGAGTGGAATAAAATCCACAACGAATTTAGGTCGATACTTTGGTATACCCGTGTTGCAGAAACAAATTAACAAAGAAACATTTGGGGATATTCTAGAGAGAGTATATTCTCGGTTGGCTGGTTGGAAAGGAAGATGCTTGAGTTTTGCTTGTCGGATAACTTTAACAAAAGGGCTGCTTTAGTCAATTCCGGTTCATGCGATGAGTACGATCTCATTGATAAAGTCGACACTTGCAGAGCTGGATAAAAAATTTAGGTCATTCGCATGGGGAAGTAGTAATGAACAAAGAAGACAACATTTGGTTAATTGGCAATGGGTTTTCTTACCAAAGAGAGAAGGAGGTTTAGGTATTCTCTCTGCGGCGAAAATAAATAAGGCACTCTTAGCTAAAGTTGGTTGGCAATTACTAAGGGACCGCACCAGTTTATGGGCATGTGTGTTGCATTGCAAAACTAAGGTCACAAAGATTCATGATGTTTCATGGTTGGAGGTTCAAAGTAATTGGTCATCGACTTGGCGTAGCATTGGTATAGGTTTGCATGAGGTAATGATGCCAGGATTGAATTGCGTTGTGGGTGACGGATGTACGATTTGATTTTGGGTTGGTCGATGGTGTTCAAAGGATTTGTTGATCACCTCGGTTGTTGGAGTTCTAAAGGCCGAAGCTATGGAGTGTAGTGTGAGTGATTTATGGCAGGATGGTGTGGGTTGGGTATGGCACCAAATAAGGTCGTGGTTACCACTTAATCTACAATTGCAGTTGAGTTCGATGGTGGTTGATGGGGTAACGGGGGCAAGAGATAGGATTTCGTGGGGCAAAAGTTTGAATAGTGATTTTACGATTAATTTGGATTACTCATTATTAACTTGGGATGATACACCGCGGGTGGACTTGAGTAATTTGTTTTCTCGGGTTTGGCATTTCATGGTTCTGGAAAGAGTTCGTGTGTTTCTTTGGTTAGGAGTACACCAAGCTATTATGACGAATGTGGAAAGACATAGACGACATCTTTGTGCTTCGGGTGTGTGTCAGGTTTGTAAAGGAGGAGAGGAGACTATCATGCATATTCTTTGAGATTGTCCTGTTATGGAAGAAATTTGGCAGCGGCTAGTGACTCCTAGTAAGTAAAGACAGTTTTTTTAGCATAAATATAATGGAATGGGTTTATGGTAACTTGCGTGAGCATGCCCGTGTGGGAAAGAGTATGTGGTCCACTGTGTTTGTTATAATGGTTTGGTGGGGTTAAAAGTGACGATGTGGGAACGTGTTTAGAGTTAATGGAAATACCGCAATCGGATAAAGTTTCTTAAAGACTCAGCTCGAGAGGTCTCTTTAGCTAATTCTGGGATTGAGAGCCTGAACTGAAAGAGTACGGAGCGAGTGGAGAGGTTAATTGCTTGGAAACAACCGATAGAGGGATGGATAAAACTTAATATGGATGGAGCATCTAGGGGAACCCAGGATTGGCTACATCAAGGGGAGTTATGAGGGATGAGAAAGGTGATTGGTGTGGGGGTTTCGCTCTTAATATTAGGATATGTTTGGCACCGCTAACCAAATTATGGGGTATGTGACCAAAGAGTGACACGGTTGGAGTTAGAAGTGGATTTGAAGATGGTGGTAGATTTTTTCAAGACAGGGATAAGTGAGTGTCATCCGCTGTCTTTACTGGTATGTTTGTGCCACAGCTTTTTGTCAAGGAACCGGATAATCCAAATTAGTCATGTATATAGGGAGGCTAACCGTCTTGCGGATGGGTTAGCAAACTGTACGTTCACATTTCCTTTGGGATTTTATATGTTAGATTCAATTCCGGAGGCTGTTGATTTAATTTGATTGGAAAATGCTGGTGGAGTTTCGGTTTCTCGGCAAATTCGATTGTAGTTTCCGAGTTTCTTTTAATAAATTTCCGACCAAAAAAAATATGTTTTTGAGGTTTACTGATTAAACAAAGCTACATAACTACCAAACGATGGTTGACATATAAGAGTTTTCCCACCATGATTTCTTAATATGTGGTAGTTGAAGAAAGTGAGACAAATTAAAAATTTATCAAAGAAGTGAAATATTTATGTGTGAAAGAGGAGAGGAATTGGTTGAAAGTGGGGTATGTTCCCATGTAGAGATCCTAAATTATTTTGACGTTTCTAGCTAATCATTAATGCCCTCATACCCACCCACATGTTCCCTCTTTATGTAATTCCAATCAATTTGGTTCGACAAAACACAAACACAAAGCAATATCAATGGTGACCTATATTCTCAAAGCATTGTTTCTTAAGACATTCACTTTCTTTTCTCTTTTATCATTACCATTAACAACATTTCTTGTCTATTTTGTTTAGGTAGTACTTATTAGCTTATGTGTTTCACAATCCGCACATATCGGAAAAAGGGCAATTTCGACATGAACTTTTTCCGTCGTACCCTTTTAGACATGATGTTTTATGTATAGCTAATTTCGACCTAAACTCAAATACATAAACTAACATATGATGTGCCAAAATATATCTTGACCAATTTTTTTTATCAACGATAATAGAATAATGACTAAGACGACAAGTAGATTAGGTGGATTGGATTTCGTTAGCTCAAAACGACATCGTTTCTTTGTTTTCGTAAAAACGATGTTGTTTTCGTTTGCAGAAAATCCAAAATTGAATTCCTAGTTCAAAAATTTTGAGACATTCTTAGAGTAATTGGGGATTCTGTTTTCAGAATTAGGGATTTGTTTTTAAGTTTTCTCCATCAAAATGATATCATTTTTACTAAAGCAAAGAAACGATATTGTTTTAAGCCAACAAAATTAAGTCACCTAAGCGACATGTCATCCTATTTATTACTACGTCAATGTAAACTAACGGAAAATTGGTCAAGATATATTTCAGTATATCAGATGTTAGTTAAAGTATTAATTTTGAATTAGATTTGAGTTCAGGTTAAAATTAGCCATATGTAAAAGATCATGTCACAAAATAGTACGACGGAAAAAATTAAGGTCAAAACTGGCCGTTCTCCCCATTTCTATTTGGTTCAAGTTCTATATTTGTATTTTTAAAGCTATGGTTTTTTTTTTTTTTGGCTAAATAAAGCTATAGTTTGTTGTACACTCCAGAACCACCAATCAAAAATATATAGAAAAAACTTCTACAATGTTGATACTGAAAAGTAAAAAGTATTTGACCGACAGAAGTAGAACAACATGCTAATGTATATTTTTTGATTCAACGTATAACATGGTTGATTTAAATAAAAATTTAATACATTATATAAATAAATACCCACACAACTTTTCTTATACATATATCATATATGGGTGTGTACGTTAGACAAAAGAGGAATGAAAATGAGGGTGAGGTCTCCCTAACCAATCATCATCTATATAGATCTACTATAACCCTACTATAGCATATATGTCTCCTTTTAAAACTTCTTCTACTTCCCGTTCAAACAATGCGACTATTTATATATATTTTCCTTTATGATACAAATTATAGCTAGTAAGTTACTATTGGTATTGTGACCCAAAAAAAAAAAAGATACTATTGGTATTAATCTAGTTTTCTCATATTATTGGGACTGATATTGTAGGAAGCTTATAGGTAAAAAAAACCAACCAAAGAAAAATGACTCGTAAGATAACATCTAAATAATGTCTCAAGCGGACATCCTAGGCAATATCAGCCATGATATATCAGACGGTAAATCACGCATTATGAGGAAGTATGTTTGCTGCACTACCATGTTTGACATGCACACTCAAGACAAAATGACATGCACTACCATTGTCACATACCATCCGTAAAAACCTACTATTCTTCACCAATACCTTAGAACTAGTGTCATTTGATTCAACGATCCGAGAATCGAGTCTTCGTACCAATCAAGTAATCGCGATGAAATACATGTAATGCAATTGAAGAATGAGACGTGTAATGACAATCAACCGAGGTAATTTTTCAAGCCAACTATGAGTTAATTTTTTTAGAGAGAAAAAATATAAGGTTTGGAAATTCTTGTAATCACAGTAGTCCTGACTAAAAAGTTACAATTCTTACTTTGTGTTATAATGGTTTAGAGCATGCACATCAATGATCCCTTGTAAGTATCACAAAATATTGGTTTTAATATTTTTTATTTTATTTTTTCTGATTTTTGCAAAATCTAAAACACAGAACCAATACCTGCTTGACACGTCGTCGTGATACTCTCTCAGAAGTATCAGTGGGTTGACACTATCAAGCCCAAAAATCATTTTAAATTGATTTTTTCTTTATTTTTTGTCTATTGATACTCACTAAAAATCATGAGCGGCTGGATTACGAATAAAACATAATCTCAAACAAATCATCTTAACTGCAAAATTTGAAAATCATTTTAAAGAAAAACCAGTAAAACAACATACGTGAAATAGTGTCTCGTAAAACAAGAAGATGATCAACAAAATGAGTTTCGTAAAGCCTATTAAAAAATTTAGTCGATTTAATTTCTATATAATTTGGAAGTACGTGTGATCGAATATTTTATTATATATAAATATATTTCAAATCTTAGTCCAAAGCAATCGCATTCAAGAATTCGGAGTTGGGAGTAGTGCCATTGGATAACTTTGGTTTATATTTCTTTGTATTATTATTATTATTATTATGCTATATTTCTTAGGAATCTTATACTAAATATCAACTTTTAAAGAGGAGTATTGTCGCTAAAAAAAACAAAATAAAGAGGAGTCTTGTCAACAACCTTATTGCAAATTTTGAGAGATGGATTGGACATGACTTTCAGAGATCTTGTGAGCTTTTGGGACCCAATTTCTTAATTATTGATCCTCCACTCCTCACATATAAATTTTCTTGTAAATCTTTTGGCAAATTGCAACCACGATTCTTTCGGCCACATGAATTTGAATATCACAAATCCAATACTGTGAAAGAAAGCACACGGTCTTTCTCATTTTGTTGTAAACAGTGATATCATTAAAAATATTTCCTTTGCTATGTGTATAACTGTATATTACTAGGTGTCCCAGTCCCACAAAATTTAAACGATTGGGTTTTTCAAAAAAAAATTAAATAATAATAACGCATGTTGATTAATGTTATAATTAATAAAATTATTTTAAATGATAAATAAACCCTATTTAAATTAAAATTAACTTACTCAGTAAATAAAATAAATATCACAAGAAATGAATATTTTTGCAACTCAAAATATCAATATGTTTTAGGCGGGTTGTAACAGACTTGTTTCAACTTCAAGCACATTTATTGTAATTACTTCTTAGATTGTTTCTATATGTTCCATTTATCCTTTTGGTTCACAATTGAAAAAGCATGTCGATTCCAAACTGTTTACTAAGGATGTGTGATGGGTCAGTGATTTAACATTTAAAATTAGTGTCATTTGAAGGAGAAATATTTTCAAAGAGAGTAGAATAAAGACTGATTTCAAATTCATGAAGAATAGGGTTTCAGCCAGAACGTCGAAGTTATAAGAAAAACTTCAAACTGTTTAGAAAATGTTTATTTATATATGAATCTTATTCAAAACTTAACCAATAAAAATTTGCAGTCTCTGCTATATTTTGATGGTACAAATAGCAGTATAAAGAATTTAGTACAACTAATAGCAGTAAAAACTGATCAGAGATGAAAAAACAATGGTAAATTTTTGATAATGATGTTTTATTAATTAGATATACAAGAGTTAGTTAAATAAGTTAAAGAAGACTAGTGAGTCTTTGGCCTTGTGAGTTTGGTTTGGTGTAGTCCTTGATGATTGCCTCCCTTCCTCTGTTTCTTTGGCGTTGATGAGGTATCACTAGGTTTTTCGAGAAGTTAGTTAGGCGTAGCAGTCTTATGGTTCGCGTTTGTTTAGGGTTATTGGCTTTTTTTAGCTCGAGGTTTAGTTTTTAAGTTTTTTATGCGTTTCTTGTTGTAACATGTTATGATTCCCATATGTGGGTTTTGTCTCCGATGTCGTACTTGTTGACAACGGCTTTTGTATTTCAAAACCGTATGTATCCTTGTATCCTAACTATGTTTATAGTGATGGAAAAAAAAGTGAGTTGGTCAAGGCAATTTTATAACTTATTATTGTGTTTGGGTTCACATTTGAAAGTAATGATTTAACCTGGAAAAGGTAGCCCAGACTCAATCGACTAAATATATGTTCTAAAATAATAATAATAATAATATTCATAGTGAAAGAAACTTTTTTGAACGAAACTATTTCACGACTATCAAACGAAAAGCTAATACTTGAAAAACATATTTTCCTATAAAAAAATTAACCGAAGAATGCAGAACTAAGCCATAGTCACATAGGTATTACTTTTAAATAAATTTCATTTATATGTTATATTTAGGAAATTCATATTACAAAATGTAAAGTGGCATTATAAATCCTTTAACTATATGGTTGTTAGTATTCAACTACTTTATGATAAAGCTATGGTTTAGATTTTAAACATTCCTTCCAAAGCTGGCCCTAGGAACAGACCAACGAAAAGCCACAAATGTATATGAGGCCCCAGACTTATAAATTACAAAGGACGTCATACCTCATTCCTTACAGTTATGTTTCATTTCATTCATATACTGTATATATATATATATATATTTTTTTTTAACAAACTTCATATATTAAATCACATTTGGTCGGTAGAAACATCTCGAAATTGGATACTTCTACCGACTCATCGAGATCTATATGGAAAAATAAATGGTTACGTGTTCGTGCCGCTTTTGTAAGGGCATCAACACGGCCATTACAAGAACGAGGAATATAAGCTAATTGAAAGAAAATAAAATGTTCTCTAAGTTCTGAGAAGTAATCTAGCTCAGACTGGAAAGTTGGTCAATCTATCGGATCGTTGGTCATCGTCAATAGGTTTGAGCAATCTGTCTCAAATCGGGCCCTAAGTATACGCTTCTGAACAAGACAATCCATCGCCCAGAGGAGTCCCTCAAACTCTGCATGTAAAGCTGATAGAGTTCTTTGGCATCCCTGCTTGCCGTGTGTGTTTGACCTGATGTGTCAGTGAGACACCATCCGAGATCTCTAGTGGGCCCTTGGTTTGCCCAAGATGCGTCCACTTGGCAGATCGAGATATGTGGATGCTCGGATCGGGTGGTATCTCCAGTCACGGTAGTATCTCCTTTCTCCCCTTCGTCTTCTTCTCTAGCCAACTTCGTGCATATCCAACTTTCTTCCTCTAGCTGGGCTACTTGGAGCGTAATCGCGGCTGATACATTCTTTCCATTGAAGAGCTTGTCGTTCCTAGCCTTCCAAATGAACCAAATGATCCACGGGAATGTATCCCTTTGTGGTTTAAGGAGACCCTTTTCTTTTGTCCTCCAAAATAGGAAATCCATATTTTGGTATAGGGATGTACTCGGGAAATAACCCGGAAGGGACGGATAGTCCGATAAAACCCACACATGCAGGGCCAGGGGGCACTCAAAAATCATATGATTAATTTTTTCCTCTGGTGCACTACATCTGGGACAACTCTTATCGTTTCCAAGGTGCTGGTAAGTCAGTCGTTTGCAAGTGGCTATACACCCCGTTAAGGCTTGCCACATAAAGTGTTGAAGTTTTCAGGGGTCTTGATTTTCCACACTTGGCTAAGCAGACCCGTGATGTTCGGCTCAGATATCTGTTGAGGTTGTAGTCTACTTTGGTTTGTGGTGTGTAGTAACTCATATCCAGATTTAGCCGTATACATTCCTGATTTTGTATAACTCCACGCATAATCGTGTAGTTTGAAAGTTTTACTAGGTTTCAACCCCAAGAATTAGGGTGACATCCTCGGGATAGAATAATTCCGGATTCTTGTGTGATTCCATTCCGGTGATCTTTAACCAGAACATGGGGGTCTCGCCAGATATGTCTATCTAGGCGTCTTGGTAGACGAGCCGGTTTGTCTGGAATCCAAGGTTCACTCCAAGTCTTGGTATTATATCCAGAGTGTATAGTCTTCTGAAGGCCTAGTTTGAGTAGGGGTTTAGCCGCCATAATGCTAGTCCAACCATACGAGGGGGATCTGGCCTTACGATATACCATCGGGGATGATTGGTGATAGTATCGTCCACGTAATACTCTAGCAAGAAGAGATGTTGGAAAGTGGATCAACCTCCATAATTGTTTTGCAATGAGGGTTTGGCTCACCTCGTGAAGATCTCTGAATCCTAGACCGCCTGAGTCTCGAGAAGTACAGATTTTATCCTAGGCAATCCAATGTAGTCCTCTACTATTATAGCGCTCCTCAGTTTATCTGTGATACCCTGAGGGAGTAGAAAACACGACATAACATATGTCGTAAGGGCGCTTGTGCCACTGATTTTAGTAGAACTTCTTTCCCTCATTTGGAAAAAATTTTTGCAGACCAAGTGTTAATACGGTTGTTAAGGCGATCTTGAACATAGACGACTACTTTTTTCTTAAAGCCACATATTTGTTCTGGTATATCTAAAGTTAGATTCTCTATGTTTACAATTTTTTCTTATCTTTTTCATTCTTTACTTTTCTGTACATGTCCTATTTTTTTTTTATGTTCTTTTTACTCTTTTGTTTCCCCTTCCAGCCTTCCTCTAAACACTCTTGTAATCTGTAAAGTATATATACAATTTTAATTTATAAACTATAGTCTTCAAGATAACTTACTAGTTCGCAAGTTATTTTTGATATATCTACTGTTAAAATTTAAAACTTCTTTTTGTAATTTAAAAGTTCAGTTCTTTGAAGAGATTAAACTTGTGAAAAAACTGAAACTTGTTTTGTATGAAGAAAACCTACAATTTGGAGTTTTATAGTACGATGATTTTAAACAAATGATAAAAAAAAGTTAATGAAAAATTACAAAAAAAAAAATCATAATAGTTTAAGGGTAAATTTGGTTACTAGCAAAAAAAAATATATAATTATTAAACTAACCAGAATGAACCCATGTGGCATAATTATGTTCATTTGATTTATGTTAAATGGTTAGGATTATAATTATAGTTTTTTGTGGTTATTTCACCTAATTTCCCATAGTTTAATTGATTTCAACCATTAAACCATTCAAAGTGACTAGAACGGTCCAATAAAAATGGTGGTCCTAGTTTTTTAAAAATGACAATTTCTATAGTATTAGCATTTGTAAATTATGTAAAACTGTATGAAAATATTTTCTAAAAAATCATTATATAGTTATAAACCTACAAATTTAGTGGTTCTTAATCTTTTACTTAGTTGGTGTGGCCCAATATAGCCATATTGGGTCACACCATCAAAAATATTTTGAGGTTTATCAAAAATATTTTGAGGTTTGTCTTCCTTGCTAACCTCAAAATGACAGTTGAATTCAACATGCGGCTGGATGCATGTTGTTATCCTACTTATGTAGTAAATGGTCATTTTATTTTAATCTAAGTAAGATAATAGGGCTAGAAGTTTGTCAGCCATATATAGAGGGAGAAATTGTTGGTAGGTGGAAACCAACATTTAATTCCAATAAAATTAATTGAGGTCATAGTATTCAATATAGAGCACGTTTGCATATATTTCTTGTCAGATTGAGAATCTAACATTTGGTAAAGACATTTAGTAGAACCTCTATAAATTAATACTCTATAAATTAATAACCACCATAAATTAATAAACTTTTTCGGTCCCGAGTCGGATTATTATAAGAATTAAAAAAATTCGATAAAATAATAAAATAATAATTTTTTTAAAATTCTTATGTAAAATATAGTCGTAATAATAGGTATAAATGAATAATTATGAATTATATATATATAACTATATATTCTAAAACCATTAATTGAAACTTTTGTATTGGTTGTTTCTTTTTAAAATTGGACTCTCGTGGTAACCAGTTTCTTTTTTTTCTTTTTTTTTTGCATAAAAAAATTATAGTGCTATTATCTCGATTTGCAGTCCAAAATCATAAGAGTTTCAGACGCGATAAATGCTTCTTTACACGTAACTACTTTGGGTATTATTATCTCGTATTAACTTTATTCAATTGCAACCGTAATTTTTTCTAAACTATAAATTTTGAAGTATGTATCATTTTCATCTGAATAATCAGTTAGACTATTCACATCTATTCTATTTGATAACCGAGATTATTAGTATAATATGAAGGTAAGATAAATATGTTAGCATAAAATACATAAATATTTGAATAAAGATTTTTTTTTTTTGAGGAATTTATCTGAATTTTAAGATAATATTTTCATTTTAGATAAAAGTAATTTTTTACAGAATATGGAACAGAATAAAACCTCTCTATAAATTAATATTATTAATTTACCGATAAATTAATAACTTTCTAAATTAATAAATTTTCAAATTCTCAATATTATTAGTTTTATTAATTTATAGAGGTTTTACTATATAACTACTATAATACATTTAGATATGAAAAGAATAACAATTAACAAATGGTACCAGCACTTGCCATAAAGCATTTCTCATTAGTTAATTGTAAACCGACAATTAACAAAACTTACCAAAAGTTAGGCCAGAAAGGACATAAAATGTACGTGAACATCACATAATTGACACATCGGAGTAAGTGGTTATAGTCGTTTGCATGTAAAACGTGTCTTTCCCATTTATTCTTCGTGCTCACTTTAAACTTTTAATCTGTGGATTTTATTTACTTTCGATTAAAAAAGGTTAATTCAACCAATTTCCTCGTATTATATAGCAGAAGAAATCTATTTTGGTTTATTAAATATATACAGTAAAACTTCTATAAATTAATAACATTGGGAGATACTTTTTATGATAACCAGGTTCATGAATTATAATCATGATATTTTATTAATTTAGTGAGATGATAATTTATCGAAAAATTAATTAGATCGAAAATTTAATTTGGCACTGAAAAATTCTTTTAATTTAGCGAGGTATTAATTTATAGAGGTTCTAATATATGATACAGCACATTTTTGGTATTACCACGTTAATTATTTCCCACTATGTATTTTTCTCGCGAATAAAGTGTTGAAAAGAATTGACAAAAAAAAGTGTTGAAAAGAAGAAATCAGTTTCAGTTCTTTTCTACCCCTTTTTAAAAAAGAAAAGAAAGAAAACACATTTTTAAAAAAACACACACACACGCATCAGAGTTATTATTCTTTGAACTAAAACGTAACATAGGAAAAATAGTATCAAGTTTGACTGAATATCAATATTACAGATTACAGATGTGATATATTCAAAATGATTTTATAATTTATCCATAACCGTTATTTTTAGTATATGTTTATTATTCTCCAAACAGTTTTTTTTTACTAAATAGTGCTAGTCTAATATTTTGTGTACTTTTATTATTCTCCAAATTACTTTTTTTGAAAAAATATTAAATGGTGATAGTCTAATAACAAAAATTTTAGGAAAATGAATAAGAAAATCCTTTTAAAATTTGAATTATTCTTACAATAAATTATTTTCATTTGACCAATTTGACCAGTCGAGATGGTGTTATATTTTAGGCGCATTAGAAATTCAATAGATAGTCTATTCGAAGATTTCCCTAGTTAAAAATCGAATACCACCGAAATCGAAATTAAAAATGAAAGCTCAATGAACCAGTTGATACTTCAAACCGACGTCATCCATCTGCAATGCATAATGCGATATGGAGAGAAGTGGTCTCTAAAAGACTGACGCACATATTCTTCTTTAACGTGATTCTAGCTTTACGCATAGAACCTTTTCATATATTCTTACTTAATACTACATTTTTATAAAGGAATATTGTTGAATCTATCCCTTTTATCTAAAATCTTATGAAATCTATCATATTATGAAATTTACCACAAATTGTACAATAAACAGAGTTTTTTTTTTAATATCCTATAAGTTCTGGGCCTAGCTCCATAATCTCCTTGGGTCAAGGACAAGAGCGGTTGATTAATCCCCTCCCTGTAGAGAGTATAAGTCGAACCTGGGACCTCTGCCCTTTCGGACACAAGGTTCAACCAGTAGAGCTACTGGCTCCAGGTTACTATAAACATAGTTAAAATGATATTATTGATTATAGGTCAATTTGGCATAATAGTTTAGTTTTCGTCCACCGTCTCTGTTATCGTTTCTATCCACCGTTTTCGTCTCTATCCACGGCCTTTGTTTTCCATCCACCATCGTCTCCGTCTGTGTGTTGTCTATGTCGTCGTCTATGTCCACCATCTCCGTCATCTTCACCACCGTCTATGTCTCTTATCTCTGTCATCCTCTGTCGCCTTTATCCACCGTTTTCGTCATCGTATGTATCCACCATATTTGTCGTCGTTTTTGTCCACCATCTCCGTCGTCGTTTCTGTTCACCATTTTTTATGTCCAGCACAATCCACCGTCATCTCCACCACTGTTTCCCATTTCCGTCGTCATCTCTGTCCACCGCCTTCGTCGTTGCCTCTATCTACCGTCTTTGGTTTTGTTTCCGTCCACTACCGTCTTTGGTTTTATACTATTCATATAGTTATTTAGTGGTATCATTACTAAAAAAAATCTTATTGTACCAGCACCTCTTTATCATTTTTTGGTAATTTAAATAGCCAAATCAATTATTTTATGCATAAATAATTAGAAAAAGAAAACAGTTCATTTAGAAGCATGGAAACACTATTTGTTTAATTATTGTCTCTTAAGCATTATATAATCGGGAAAAAAACAGTTCATTTATCTTTGCAGATTAATATAATAATCACTCATATTAGCGTAGTTTTGGTTACTAATATTTTAACAAGCAAACATTAAAAGTAGAGCCTCCGTGGTTCATATATGCAGAAGAATATCTCGGATCCATTTTTTGTATCAACGAATAAGGTGCGAATTAATATTCAATGACATAGATCTACTAGAGGGTTTAACGTGGTATTAGTGTAACCACGCAAAGATAAGGTACTTGTTAATAAAAAATTCTTTTTAAATTACCGAACATCGAAACGTACTTCAAGAATTCGAACAAAAAATAATATAGAGGGGATTTATCAAATAACTCTAAATTATTGTAAATTAATTACCAAAGCATTTCAAAAGACAAAAACTTTAGAGATCCTTCGGTCAAGTGTCATCAAAAAATTCAAACGAAGGGCAAGTGGTACGCAATCAGTGCTTTCGTGCTTAAGAAAGCGTTTTGTTGCTCGGACCGAGGATCGAGTTTAGTAATACACCATTAATAAATTATACAATACTAGCCCGATACCCACGCATACGCGCGGGATTTCTTTTTAACTAACAAAAATATGATGCTACATTAATATATTTTAAAATAAATTCTACACATCCATTAAATCTCGAGCATTTGGACTATGAATATTAAGCTTGTAAACGTCTTAAAAACCAACATGAGATTCTCGTACAATCTTTCTCTAGCTTCGGCCATTTAGAGAAAGAAACATTTTCTCAACTAATTTGCTAGCAAACTTACCAAAATTAAAGTCTTGACATCCTTTTTAACTACACATACTCACATTCAAACAAATTTCGAAAAGCAAGATTAGTTATCGAATTAGAAAAACATATTGTTTGAGCTTCCCAAAAGCTTATTATAAACTGTTCAGTAAATCTGTATGATCAATAGTAACTTCGATGAGTCATAAATTTATTTTTGTTTAAATTAAAAATTTAGAGTGCCACATGATCTTTTGGTAAGGTTTATGAAGAAAGTGGAGTTGAACCTTGTCACAGAAGGTGAAGAGGTATTATCATAAATTTATTTTTTTTAATTAAAAAATTTGGAGTGCCACGTGTCACATAGATGGAGAGGGACAACTCTCATTTCATATATATAATTGTTCAAAATTTTATAGATATTAGACTCTTGAAAATAAAATAATCTCTTTTGGAATCAACGTATCTCTTTAGGCTACGTGTCGGAATGAGGTCTTTATTTTAAAGGTAGAGTCAATTCTTGTAAAAAGTCTTCATTAGACCGCAAACATTGTTTTAAATTAACTCTTGCAGGCCCAAGTCCCTATTTTAGCGGAGGCCAAAATCATTCAAAAGAAAGATTCGGAGTCCAATAAACTTCTAGTATCAAAGCCTTGTTGCTAGGAACTAAATGACCTGGAAATAAGGATGAAAGAGGATTGAAGTGTCACTATCACGTAGCCACGTCAACTCGTCCGAGCTCTCTTATCAAGAGATCGGGCAAAATTAGGAAAATATATAAGGGTAGAGTCCAAACAACCCATTTAACTCTCACGTCGCTCTCACAGTCAAAGGGTAAAAGTCTTATTTACTCTACATGTGATAGGGTAAAAACATGTAATCCATGTCACATATGGTGGTTAAGCATAAGCAAGTTGACTCTGGGTGTACCAGACGGGCAGATGTTGCCAATAGTATGCAGATGCAGCGTAATAGACTGAATAGTCAAACAAGTGGTATGCCAAAAGTCAGTGAAGACAGAAAAAGTACTTAAGTGCAAAGTATCTATCCAAACCCCAAGGTCCAAGCCCATATTGGGTCAAGAGCTATGTATCGAATATCTAAACCCCAGAAGGTAAAAATCTATGAATACCCCCACTATCTAACTTATAAAAGGGGATCTTGATTTTCTTATTTTTACTTTATACTAAAGAGATATTTCAAGATTTTTTTAGACCTATAGTCTCCAAGCTCTAGCAATCCGTCTTGTCACAACCATTTCTTTGGATCTCACGATCTTTTTCTTCAAGTCCGATAATTTTACACCCAAAGTTCTTTTCTATTTTCTTAGTCCTTCTCTCCCCTTCACCACTAAATTTCTTATGATAAAACTGATACTCCGTGGATCCAACATCATTTCGGACCCGGAGTCACCCTTACCACAACTCTAGTTGTCCGACCTTTCACTCTAGACCTCCATCGACTCACCGTTGTCAAACTCTATTCTTTTCTTCTTTTTGTTCTTACTTCTTACTTGAGCGTCATAGCACCATCGGAAAACACCTCTCATTTGTGTTTCCCCCGACCTACATGTTTTTTCTACTTGTGCAGGAGCGAGCCCCATCCCAATGCTTGTTTTGTAAAAGCAAAATTTTATCAAACATAGCCTCAATGATCCAAAATGATATTTTACGAATTCCAAAATTAATTTGAACTTCGATATATAACTTTTCAATTATATTGGACTAAAAGATGACAGTTTGACTAAATTTAGCGATAAAAGTTGTAATCTTATAAGTAGATTAGTATTATGTTTGACAAAACATTTCATATTTTGTTAATACAAATATTATTTTGTTTTAATGTAAAATAAAATATCTTTTATTAATACTACATAAAAGTAAGAGGTCAGGAGAACATGTACCCATCAGTATACCTAACTCAAATTTATGTATAATAAATTTGGGTTAGGTATCTAATATAGTTTAGGCGTTAAGTTTAATTTTGTTTCAAATAATTTATTTTAAAGTTGTCGTCAAAGGGTAAAATCTTTATTTTATGTGTGTGATGGTAAAAAACAAGAAATCGTCATCTAGAAAATGATTAAAGCACGAAGAATTAATTCTGAGAAAACACTCAGACATTACATTAGGCATTGTTAATAGTACTGAATAGAAATGGTCAAATAACACAAAAACATATTATCAGCCAACTAGCAAATAGAGACAAACATGTTAAGTGAAAAATACCCAAAGACATCGTACGTTTTTGTGTAAGAAATGGAAGAAATGGAGTAAGGCCCCACTTGGAGCTAAAACCGAGGAAGAAACGATCATTTCAGAGTTGATCAATCGATCCGACCTGACCAATATTATAACATCCCGAAACCAAAATGTTGAATTTTGGTGAGGGTGTTGATCGACACCAGCTTAATTGAACCGTTTTGGTTTGATTTTGTTTTTGCACGGTTTGTGTTTGTTTGGGTACGGAACCCTAGGATGCGTTATAAATAGGTTATGGCTGTATTTTTTTGGGAAAAAGGGTTCTTAAGCAGATTAGAGAGAAAAGAGTTTGATGTTTGAGGGTTTATCGATTGGGTTATCATTGAGCGTGTTTTGTGGTTTTTAAAACACCGTATCGTGTTTGAGTGTTGATTCTTCGTGAATCTAGTGAGAAATCAAAAGCTTCGTGGTGTTTTCGAGTCTGATTTTGTTTGCGAATCTTTCTGTTCATTTCCATTCAATCTTTGTCGAGGTGAGTGTGTGATCGTGATTATGGATAGTGATGTTAGGGTGTTGTTTTGATGGTTTGTGATGGAATTATTATGGGTATTGCTTTTCCTGTGTTATTTCGTATGATTTGGGTGTAAATCGTACTTTGTTGTGTTGTGTTTGATCGCTCGATGGAACGGAATCGAGCCATGGAGGATTTGGTTCAATTTAGATTCATGCGATGAGTGTCGATCCATACTTAGAGGGAGTGTCCATTGACACCCACTTATGTGTCGTGAGGTTTGTGATTGAGAATCGTGTGTCAATCAACATCTAGTGGTAATGTCGATCGACTCCCTGTTGAACTCTCGGTTATGTTTGGTGTGTTGATCGACACTATGGTGGTGTGTCGATCGACACTGAGTTGCTGTGTGCAGATGTTTGTTGAATGTTCTTATTTTGATAATTTGAACATTGTGAACTATTGATTGATTGTTCTTATTTTGATAATTTTAACGTTCTGAATTGTTGGTTGATTGTATAGTATTTGACATTATTATCTTTATGATGTAACCAACAGACGGGATGACCACGTAACTGAGTATTTGTGATAATACTCATGCAGCTCTTTTTCATATGCGTTGCAGGCAAAGTTAAAGTGTGATCGTGGAATCATGGCTAGGACGAGAGGATGATTATGATCTCTAGTTTTTTTTGTTTGGAATTTAGAACATGGTGTTAGGTTGCTAGATTCTAGAAATTGCTGATGGATAGATTTGGATAATTTGCTGGTTTTGGTTTAATTGGAATGTTTGAATAATTAAATTAGATGGCTAATTTTGGTTATTTGGTTTATGTGTTTCCATTGGTGGGTTGTTGTTGAATCAATCGCTCATGATTATTATTTATGGAAATAATAATTTGTATTATTTACTAAAAAAAAAAAAGCTTTGTTGTTCCATTTTAGTGTCAGAGCCCTTACGATTTTAGGGCAGTAGGTTGAATGATGATTTGAGAGTGTTGTTTGAATTGGCTCTAAGTACTTAGTTAATTTTATGAGTTGTAGAGTCTTAGATCATGCTCTCCGAGCCTTTAAAGAGATTTCACGGTATGTGTTTATTTGACCTTTTTGTTGTGATTCTGGTATCTTAGACTCTATTTTTGGGATATGCAGAGTGATGGATACCGGTGTTAGAGGTCGAGGTAGAGGTAGAGGTAGAGGCCGATGTCATGGTAAAGGACTAGCGATTGAGTCTTCCAGTAGTGCGGTACCAAGGGTGACGCAGAAGTCAGAGTCTTAGGCGCATCATACGGTATCCTTGAGTGAAACTGGCGCCAATGCCAGTGTGGGTACTATGGGTACCGGGAGAGGTGCCGGGTTAGCTGGTAGAGGAGTGGGCCCAAGTGCGGGTGCTGCTCCAGTTCAGGATCTTATGGTCGTCTTGAGTGTATGCTGACATAGTTGATGGAGCGGTTTCTGACAGCGGTTTTGGTTCAGGCTCTAGTGGTGCCTCCAGTGGCGGAGGTGCAGCCAAGGGCAGCGGTTGTAGACTGGCGTCCAACCTATCTCGAGAAGATGAATTAGATGCAGAGGATAAGTACGCCTTTCTTTTCAGGCGGTGTTGATCCTAGGAGGCGGATGAGTGGCGCATGAGAGCGGATCATAACCATTCTATTAGATGTTCAGAGGCTCTAGATTGTCTCGGGACGAGGTTCATGGAGTTGGTCCAGGGTGACAGGACAGTGCGTGAGTACGATGCAGAGTTTAGTAGACTGCTTGTTTATGCGGATAGAGGCATGAAGGACGAGCATCCGCATGTGAAGAGGTTTCCTAAGGGGACTTCAAGCTGAGTTGAGGACACGGTGCATAGTATCAGATTACGCCTCGAGGGTAAAGCTGGTAGAGATTGCTACATGTATTGAGGAGGACCTGAGAGGTCAGGCAACTGCGGTAGTTCCAGCGGAGGTTGTTCCTGCTGTCCAGCCGAGGAGGCAACACCAGCATAGTGGTGCGGGGTCTGGCAAGGGCAGTAAGCCTGAACAGGGCTAGAGAAGAAAACGTTATGATGTTTTCATAGCAAGACATAGTGGTTAATGATGTGTCGGGTGTGGGAGCAAGTACCACAAACTATAGAATTGGCCTAACAAGGACGAGGTTTGGGACTTGCGAGTCTGTTATCATTGCAGATGAGACGGGGCATATCAGGCTGATATGTCCCAAGTTGCAGAAGATGATGGTTCATTCAGGGCTGCGTAGGCGGTGGCGCAGGCTGCAGCGGAGCAGCAAACGCGGAGGACCTGAGAGAGTTGATCGAGGATTAAGCTGTTTTTTTTTATTTTTATCCAATTTTAGAGTTTTAGCTTTTGCTATTTTGTTTTGGATTTTTTGTATTTTTGTTTGGTGTTAAAACGACTATTACATTTTTGGAATTTATTAGATGAGTATTTCTTAATTATTTTTGCGACTTGAGTAGTGGGGGTGTGGAGTTGAGTTGAATTTTGTGGAGAGTCTAAAAATAGAAGTGTATGAAGATTTAAGACTGTCTAGTTTTTAGGAAATTTAGCGGAACACCATGTGCGTTTGGGTTGTTCGAGTTGGCTTGATGATTGGTCAGGATATGATGATATTCTCGGTTAAGGAATATCATGTTTGGAATGGCTGATACATGTTTATAGATGTTACATAATTATTACTCTAGAGGGATGAGTATTTTCATGTATACTTGTCTGGGATGAGACTTTCCCAGTATAGGTAGGGAGAGATGATGATTTCTCTCGAGGGGATAAGTATTTCCCCGGATATTGATAACTCAAAGGACATGTTCCTGCGACTGTGTGAGTTGTGGATTTGGGTTGAGAGTAATAAGGGCATGTAATGTGGGTATAAACTTGGGATTGGTGATGAGTTTCAAAGGTCTAGAGAGGATCTCGAGGGTGGTTGGCTGTGTTGGCCAAATGTTCGGTCAAAGTCAGATATTATTCCGGAGTGTGGGTTGATAGGTCGGTATCACGAGAGGTAGTTCTAGTTATGAAGTGCTTGTACACGTATGAATTGATTACTCTAAAGGAAACATTTTTCTTGAATGACCAGAGCTTGAGGGAGACGTCCTGAGAGTGGAGTGGCTCCGACATCTTTAGCTCAAGGGATCTGTTTCCAAGATCGTGACCATGTCGGGATGAGTAGGAGTAGTCAATGTTTGATAGTGGCATAAGAATGCGACTGGATATAGACATCAGAGTTTGAGTATGTGATTCCGAGTAAGACCGTGAGGTGAGTCACATAGTGCGATACGTGTCAGCTAGTGGAGGCTGAGCATCAATCCTGTGTGGATTGATGTAGAGTGGAAGTGGAATATGATATGTGACGGATTTTGGAACCAATGGAGCCGCTGTGTTAGCTAAGAATTGTGGTAAAGAGATTGTGAGGCTGCATGGAGTGTCATCCAGTTTTGTGCCAATCAGGAACCCTAGGTTCTCGTCAGAGCTTTGGAGGGTTTGTTGTGGATGAGTGTTCTGGATAGGGATGGCTCCATACGAAGTTTGGTATGGGAGGCCGTGTAGGGCATCTCTATGTTTGTACCCAAGTGGGGGAGAGGAGCACTTTATGGTGCGAATTTTTTTAGGTAACGGCAGAGAAGATCCGTGTTTAGAAGCTGAATGTGAGAGTGGCTTAGGATCGGCAGGGAGTTTATACCGATAAGAAGAAAAGGAGATGGAGTTCGCGGTTGGAGGTAAGTGTATCTCTGGATGGACAGGTTTTGCGAGTTCCTATCAGGTAGATTTTAGCCAGAGTTGTGGGTTGGGGCGAGACCTTGGGGATTCTCGTGAGGAGAATTAAGGGGCTCCGTCAGAGAGAGTTTTCTCTGGTTAGAGTTTGGTGGTTTTGTGTTGGAGTTGTGGAGGAGACATGGGAGCCTGAGACAAACATGTAGTTGAAGTTAAGCAAGTGTTTCGACGAGCAGGTGGCGACTTGAGCTTACTTCTATCTTTGTGGTCCCAATGTCAGAGATAGCTCGGTGCTATGGTTGTTTGGGGGTTCATGTATTTATCGTTGCGTTGTAACAATTATGCATTTGTGGAGATTTATAAGATGGACTTTTCATATATTCCGTTTGTGGGTCACATGGGGTGGTTCTCTTTGTATACGCGTTTTTTTGGACCAGAGGTTGGTCAAGTTGGTGGTAATATTCTGGGACGGGGAATATCGGGTTTCAGAGATGAGTATTTCTCCAGAGTGATGAGTATTTCCCAGAGGTTTTAGGAAATGAGTATTTCTCCAGAGGGATGAGGATTTTCCAGGGTACTTAGTTGGGATGAGAATTTCGTTGGGTACTTGTTAGGAGATGATGATTTCTCTAGAGGGATGAGGATTTCCCCGAGTGGTTATTGGGATGAGGATTTCCCAGAGTACTTATTAGAAGATGAGGATTTCTCTAGAGGGGATGAGGATTTCCCAGAGTGGTTATTAGTAGATGAGGAGTTTGGCACATGAATGAGGATTTGTTTTTCCTGAGTGGTTATTAGGAAGATGAAGATTCCCCAGAGGGGTGAGGATTACCCACCATACCGAATCATGTTTTTCTGGTTTAAGTATTGAGAGATGAAGGTTTTTCTCGAGGGGATGAGTATTTTCTGTATATCTTTTAGCTCAAAGGAAGTGTTCCTAAAAGTGAGGGAGTTGAGAAATGGGTTAAAAGGTAAGTAATGTCTGAAAGCGTGAGTAAGCTTAGGACTGGTTGCCAACTTCAGAGATCAAGAGTGATGTTCTCGGGTAGTGATGACCGGGTTGGGGTCAGGAATTGGTCTGAGGTAGGCGGCGGTGAACCGTGAGGTTGGGTCGTTGTGGTAAATGTGTTAGGATTCGAGGACGAATCCATAGTAGTGGGGGAGAGTTGTAATTTTGATAATTTGAACGTTGTGAACTGTTGATTAATTGTTCTTATTTTGATAATTTGAATGTTTTGAATTGTTCGTTGATTGCGTAGTTTTTGGTATTATTATCCTTATTAAGTAACCGGTAGACGGGATGACTGACTCGCTAAGTATTTGTGATAATACTCATGCAATTCTTTTTCCTATGCGTTGCAGGTAAAGTTAAAATGTGATTGGAATCATGGTTGGGACGAGAGGATAATTATGATCTCTAGTTTTTGTTGTTTGGAATTTAGAACCTTGTGTTAAGTTGATAGATTTTTGGAAATTGCTGATGGATTGATTTGAATAATTATCTGGTTATGGTTTAATTGGAATATTTGAATTATTAAATTAGATTGCTAATTCTGGTTATTTGGTTTCTGTGTTTCCGCTGGTGGGTTGTTGTTGAATTAATCGTTAAAGATTATTATTTATGGGAATAATAATCCGGATTAATTTTTTTTTTTTTTAAACTTGGTTGTTTCTAATATGTTGTCGAAACTGTTTTGATCGTCCTGATGATCAAAACCAACTGATCCGACGACCATATTGATTGAACCGCATATGGATCGATCGATCTGTTGTTTAAACCGACCGAAAAATGGAATTTTTTTAGTATTTCCTAATTAGACTTGGTTTTGTCAATTTGTCAAAGAGATTAAACAGAACGTGTTTTACCTATATTAGTTCAATTTTAAGCCATTGTTGGAGACTACATTTTTTTCATTTGACCTTTTGGCTTTTGCACTTTGTAAACTTCGGGAAGACAAATATCTACATCTCTTGAGAAGTTTTTCTGAACTCTAGTTTTTCTACTTTAATATAATTATGCAATTTCTTTCATTTCTTTATGTTTTCGTTTTCATTATGTATGAGTAGCTTCATTGTTAGGTTTTAGGGTTTCAAAAGAATCATTCAATATTGAATCAGACACAAATAGAAATTTATCCTTATATTGTTTTCACCTATTTTTGTTCTTATTGCTTTGATGAATTTGATCACTTAGTATCAGAAGTATTATAGGTTGCTTGCTAGAATATAGGTGAGCAAATTGTCCTTAGCCAACTAAAGCTGATTCTATGCCAATTCGTGAACATATTAAAGCTTCTCGTTAATGCTTTTCTAGAATCTTAAGTTGAACGACTGTTTGAATTTTAAGTTGCTAGATAAAGCCTATGACACCACGACAATGGATTAGTTATACATTCATGTTTGAGTTCAAAATTGCGCTAAATTATGTCTTGAATAATTATATGGTTTATGATCTTTGATTTCCTACGAATATCCCTAAAACCTTACGTTTTTAATCCACAAGTTTACATCATTTAATTGCTTTCTCATTTTTATTATTGCATTGAGAACCAACAAAACTTATATTGTTATCTTAACTTAATCTCAATCCTAGGAAATCGTAGTGTAACACTTGGTCTCTTTAGACTCGATTTTTTTTATTGTGTTGTGCACTTTTAGTAGATTAAATAGGGTTAAAATGTGTGTTATCATAAATCAATGACCAAAGCCACCCAACCAAAAGTGCTACAACCAACACTCTGTCGGACCTAAGTCACGAAAACAAATCCAACGTCCCACACCCAACTATTCACAAATATTTTCTCTTCTAAAATGGCTGCTATGCTTGCCAATCCACGTTAGATTGGATGGTTGATTTGGTATGGACTAGATCATTCATCATTTAACTCTTGATTAAAATTTCACAATCATTCTCATATATACTTAGCTTATATGATGAGAGAAAACCATTTTATAAGCTTATATTATTTTGAAGCCGTAGTTGAAAATCAATAAATATTGAAATACTTAAGTACTTTGCAAGAACAATAAAATCCCTTAATATGTTTCAACGGTTACCTTCAATAGATTCTGATATAAGACTTTGAATACATCAAAGCCTGATTAAGATTATCAGCAAAAATAAGAGATTAAAACATCTCAATACAAATAGTCTAAAGTATTTTAACTGAAAAGTTTTCTCTTTCGGTAATATGAATGAAGAGATACATATTTCAAGAGTTCATTAGTTCAACAACCTTAAATATAAACCCATAAACTAATTTTATTAATTTTAGTTCATAAATTATAATTTTATGTTTATTAAACAATTATCCTTTTTTTATATATAAAAATGTGTGTACATAGGTATGGATTGGGCATAAAATATTCTTTGGAAAGTTTTCGATTTAAGAAAAACAAAAAAGCTAAAAAAAGGTTTCGATAAAATGAGAAGCTCGGTTATAGACTAGTTAAGGGCTCAAACTTCAAAGTAACAAAACATTAAATGCAAATAAAGTAACACACATATATATGTAGTGTATGTAATGGTCTCACGTCTCTATAATAAGCATGACCCGTCACGTGACCTCCTCTTCTTCGGAGGGACAGAGATAGGATGAGACCAATGTTTTGAAAACCGGACCGGCGACCGAACCGGAAATACTTTTGGGTTATGGGTCAATGTGGTTTGATCGGATCGAACTGGGTTTAATAGTTTTTTAAAAAAATAATAATATAAATAGTTTTTATATAACTATAATATCCAAATATATAATATAACCTTTGAATAAACATATATTTTTAATAAACATATATTTTAATAACAATTTTTAACAAAAAAACTATTCAAAGACAAAATTTAATAGTTAAGTTTATATGTAAAAAAAAATTAAAAACATTAAACCATAACAAAAATTAACTAAATTCAAAACTTTTTTTTGGTGGATAACTAAATTCAAAACTAGTATTTAAAAATATAAATTTTAATCATACAAATTTTAAATATGGAAAAAATGTAAATTTACAAAAAAAAAAAAAAAAAAATCTCAAATCTGGGTCAACCCAATCCGGCCAGCTGGCCGGTTCACGGCTGTACCGGGTCCGGTCCGGTTTTCAAAACACTGGATGAGACAGAAAGAAACAAACAAAACCAAACCCCAAAACCCAAGAAAAAGAGAAAAAGTCTCTCTCTCTCTATTTAAGAGACTTCACTGTCTCTCTCAGTCTTTTGTGGAGGATTGTGGAGGAGAGAAAGCGAGATAACACACACACATAGATACACATTTTCAATAGTTAAGAGTTTTCTATATACAGAAGAAGAAGAGATCTCTTATCTATCTAGAGAGAGAGAGACAGATACAAAAGTTAACATCTCTATCTCTCTTGGTGACTTCTCTTTTTCCTTTAGGTTCAGTGGTGGGGTTTGTCTCTATAAAAACATTTTTGTATCCTATATATAAATTAAAAAAGAAATAAGAATAATTAGGTTTTATATAAAATAGCAAAAGATATGCAACAGCACCTGATGCAGATGCAGCCCATGATGGCTGGTTACTACCCCAGCAATGTCACCTCTGATCATATCCAGCAGGTTTTTCTTCTTCTTCTTCTCCTTCTACTACTTCTATTAATATAATCTCTTATTATATCTTTTTTTTGAATTCAAAACCCTTTTCTTTGAATGATGGGTTTCTCAGGGGTTTAGTACGATTTTTTTTATAGAATTTGCTTTCTGTTGGTTCTTGATTCTTTCCACATAGGAAAGAGTTTTAGTTTTTGTATACCTGTGTACTGTCTGATAAATATGTTCTTGCTTCAATTTCTTTTACCTTGTCACTAGCTAGTTGTGATTTGTGTATCATTTTACATCTCTTGTTGAAATGAGTTTATATTTTTGGTCAAACCGGACAATCTTAGATTTCTTTTTTGTTTTTTTTTTAAATCAAGATTTATGGAGCCTTTTTGCCAAAGTTTTATGTTCTTGAAGTGAAATAAAGAACTTTTTGAAGAGATTATGTATATGAAAACAAGTTTAAGAGAACAGCTGTTTTGGGTTCTTGAACTATGTAAATGAAAATAATGTGTCAAAAACAGACAAATCTTGGGAACTGAAGATTATTTCACATCTCTCGTTTCTTGTCTTGGTATTCGGGTTCTGGAAGTTTCAATTGATGGCAAAAACCACAAAGCCATTTATGTGAATGTGGTGGTCCTGTTTAGCTTGTTATCATTAGATCTTTGTGTATTTGCAGTCCAAGTGTTCCTTTTTTTGCTTACATGACCAGATATACTTTGTGGTCCGAATGACATCTGGTCCTAATCTCAGCCTTTGTGGTCCTCAAATCTTTTCAAAGAAAATCTTTCATACACTTTTGTAATGTTTCAACGTTTTTGTCTTTTGATTAGTCCGAATCTAAGTACTGGGGTCTCCTTGTGTTTCCTATGTCCTTATTCCAATTATTAAGAAGTCATTTTTTTTTTGCTGATTAATGAAACACATGATCTTATCAAATCTGTAGTACTTGGACGAGAACAAATCCTTGATTCTGAAGATTGTTGAGTCTCAAAACTCGGGAAAGCTCAGCGAGTGCGCGGAGTAAGAGCAACATATATCCCTGGATTCGTTTATGTTCTGTTTAATATTATGAATAATTCAAAATGGTGAACATAATGTTACAGGAATCAGGCAAGGCTTCAACGCAACCTTATGTACTTAGCTGCAATTGCTGATTCTCAGCCTCAACCTCCAAGTGTGCATAGCCAGGTATAGTTGAATCAGAATAGTTTTTTTTCAAAAAAGAAATTTGTATGAACTTGAACAACACATTGGTATTGAAAAAAGAACTCACTGGTTTTGTTTTGTTATATATATGGCAGTATGGATCTGGTGGTGGTGGGCTGATTCAGGGAGAAGGAGGGTCACACTATTTGCAGCAGCAACAAGCAACACAACAGCAGCAGATGACTCAGCAGTCACTAATGGCGGCTCGATCCTCAATGTTGTATGCTCAGCAGCAGCAACAGCAGCCTTACGCGACGCTTCAGCATCAGCAAATGCACCATAGCCAGCTCGGGATGAGCTCAAGCAGCGGAGGAGGAAGCAGCGGTCTCCATATCCTTCAGGGAGAGGCTGGTGGGTTTCATGAATTTGGCCGTGGGAAGCCAGAAATGGGAAGTGGAGAAGGCAGAGGAGGAAGTTCAGGGGATGGTGGAGAAACCCTTTACTTGAAATCATCAGATGATGGGAATTGAAAGAGTGTGGCTCAAGGAAACCAAAATCAATCAGGAAGCAGCAGAAGTAGTAAGCGTAATATTATTAGTAGGAGTCTCAAGTTAGTGTGTTTTGGTTTAGTTGCTTGTTGAAGAAGCAAAGAACTCTTATTTAGTATTTTATCTATGTTTGTTCCCTAAAAAAGTGAACTCTTTCGTGGTAATGTACCATGTAAATCTGCTCGCTCCAAGTTGTGTCTTAATCATTAGTCTGTTTAAGAAACCTGAGTCGACTCTTTTTGATTAACGAAGAGTTTTGGAGATAATTGTTCTTTTCTTGAAGATCATTGGGGTTACCTACCATTCTATAGCCGTGTTGGAATTTGAAATTGGTTTTGTTTTGTAGATGGTGATTAAAAGATGACTGTATTTCCTTAAGCATAACATACATCGTACATATCTTTATAACATTATTATTTTCGTGTATCAGAAAAACTTTATGCGGCCGTTGGTTTTTGGAGTAACGTCTTAATCTTTTTGTTGCGAAGGAATTAACACCGGTTCTTAGGCAGTGGCCCAGGGCCCAAAAACCCATATTATATTGTTACTTTTTTTTTTTTTTTTCGTCATATTATTACTTCTTTTTTTTGACGTTAATCAACCAAAAACCATTTTTAGACTATTTATCTATATAATATTTTAAAATTTCTCAAAACTAAAGATATGAATAAATAACACATGTATGAAACTTTTTAATTTTTTAAGGTTTTTATTTTACAACTTTATAATTTTATTAATTTTTAACATTTCTCCTTAATTTTATGATTTTTGAATTGATTCTTTGAAATAAATGTTTGATGATACTATAAATTTAAAATAAATCCGGATTATTTGCGTATGAAACATAATATTGTATGACCATTTTACTGGGAATAAGGTTTATGTTAAGAGTATTATGTGTGCGGTGTGTAGCTCATGTCTTAACGAATGATCAAACTAGGTAACCATTATCAAGACAACGGTTCTTTACCTTTTAATCAACCAAATACATTTTTGGCACACTTACTAATAGTTGATTTGAAATTTGGGTTTTATCTTCCCACAAGCTCGTTTCTATATTGTGATAATATCGGCGATCGAATATGGTTTTTTTATTCGCGAATGATTCATATAGTTTTAGATTACCATTTTATTCATGATCAAGTTCATGTTGGAGTATTATGTGTGCGGTGTGGCTGATTTCCTGACGAATGATCAACAAGCTAATGCTCTAACGAAACCATTATCAAGACGACGGTTCTTTACTGCGTGTAACAAAGAGTTTCTTTTGTAAATACAATATAATGTAATTTATTTTCTTATATAAGAGTATTTCTTTTGTATATAGAATATCATGTTATTAGTTTTACAAATACAAATACATATAAACTATCATAAAACTATTTGCCATTTTATAATCCAACATCTCATTTCAAATTTTAGAAAGAAGAGAAAAAATTACAAATCCAGTTTGAATAAAAAGTACAACCACGCAACGTGAACACAAATTAAATTGTCATTCTTCAAATGCTCCGGCAATCATCGAAATGAAAGCACTAAACTTGCCTTCTCCTTCTTCGCCCCCACCATCATTTCCTTCTTCTTCCTCCTCCTCTACTACCACTTGTTGTTCTTCCACTACAAGAAAACAGGCGGTTTTCTGACGGCCAAATCCGTCTGAAATCCGTCGGGATACCCTCTATTCCGACGGATTACAGACGGAATTTGTCCGTCAGTTCTATCGCGTCAGAAAATACAAATCCGTCAGGATCCCGTCTGAGTATCCTGACGGTTGTCTGACGGAATGTGGATCCGTCTGAATACGTGACAATTCCGTCTGAGTTTGTATTACCGTCGGGAGTCCGTCAGGTATCCGGTGATCGACAGTCCGTCAGACAACCGTCAGGATACTCAGACGGTTGTCTGACGGACTGCCGATCACCGGATTTGTGGCCGGATTCCGGTGATCCACATTCCGTCTGGACACTCTGACGGGATCCTGACGGAATTGAAATAATTTAAAAAAAATATATATATAAATAAAATTTATTTATTTTATTTATATATAAATTTATAAATGAAATATATTTAAATTAATAACAAAAAATAAAATTTAAAATCATAATAAAATGAAAAATGTTTTGATACCAAATATAAAGTTTTACATAAAAATTTAAATTGTCCATAAACATTTACAACCCTTGACGACGGAAGAACTCGTTCATCTTTTCCTCCATCAGACGATATTTTTCATCCGCCTCCGCCTTCTCTCTCCGGCGGATTTCCTCCGCCTCCGCCTTCTCTCTCTGGCGGAGGGCCTCCACCTCCACCTTCTCTCTCTCGCGGAGGGCCTCCGCCTCCGCCTTCTCTCTCTCGTACCTAGCCTCCAAATCTGTGATCCGGTTGGTCAGGTCGGCGTTTTGTGCTAGCAAACTACTACCACCGTGAAAGGGAACCGACGAAACGGATGAGGAACTGTCTTCGGGGAGGCCGTAGACACGACCTCTGGTCTTAGGGGTAACCTACGAAAAAAATAAATAAATCAATTTCAAAACTTAATCGTATTAAAAGGTATTTTAAATGTGTTTAAAATTGACTCATTTACTAACCGTGTAAGTGAACTCGTTGATCTTCTCGACTGGAACTTCGGTTGAGGGCGGAGTTCCCTCGACGATCGGTTGCGATTGGAGGTACTCCTGCCCGAGCTTCTCCACGGTCTCCACGATTTCCCGAGCAAGCGGATCTTGGATTTCACCAGTCTTTCTGTTGGTGTGGACATCTCTGACGACATCAATATGCGAAGGACGCACACCGGTCTTCGCATACTGTTATGAAAGTCAAGTATGGAAAATGTTAATTATAAATTAAAAATTGTTGAAAAATTAAGAATGTTACCATTTGCTGTACACGTGTCGCCTTGCTCGTTGCACCGAGGTTATGGGTCGCCGGTCCCTTCCCCTTCCGGTCGCTCCTCCGGTTAGTCGAGTGTGTTTCGGAGGTGGCTTTAGTATCCGGAAGATCCCAATGTGCCACTAGTCCAGCCCATAATACTTCGTTGTTTTTAACAGCGGTAGGCACCTTACGGTACTTCATCCACCCCTCTTTCCACTCGTTCATCTTGTGCCTGTACTGGCTCTTTGCCTTCTTGTCGAATTCACGTCGGACCCGAGAAGTCAGGTGTGGGTTCCACGTAAAATCTTGCTGAAAAAAACAATAGTCGAATTACTATTGACAATTCGAATGTATTATAAAAGATGAATTTTCAATTTAGAATATCAAATCATACCGCAAATTGCCGAAACCATGTGTCCCGGTCTTCCACCGGCATGTCCTTATAAGTGGGATACGGTTTAGTTATCATGGAATTGATCATTCCGTTGATAGATGTCGAGATACCGTTCTGGGAATATTGGAACCTACACAATATTTTCTTTGATATTTTGTTCACAATTTTATTAACTTAATATAATCCTATAAATTTTGAAAAGTAGTCATTACCAGGCCGTGTTAGGTGGTAATTCGGGATCAAGGCGAGGCAAGACATCCCGACCGGGTTGCGACACAAAGTCCTCCATGCTCATTTGCGTAAGAGCTGGGCCACCTGAACCCATAGGAGCAGTCTCGGGGATGTGCGACTGACCCGCAGTCCCACCTCCCCCGGAGGAAGAAGTACCGCCTCCTCTACCCTCACTAAATCGCCCATAATCCCTACGATTTACAAATTTTTTACATAAGTTTTTGATTTTTCCTGACATATTTAAAATTTCTATGTCAATTATAAATTTAAACTTTACAACCTTTATTACGGGGTTAGGGCTTTTGGAAAATTGTGATTTTCAGATTTTGAAAGTTATAGATTTTAGTATATATGGTAAATTGGGAATTTCCGATATTCGAATTTCGTAAAAAAAACAGTTACCTAATTCGCCGACATCACGAAGACCAAACACGTACTCTTTTTAAATGTTTTAAAGGTTTTTGTGCATATAGTTAATTTTTTATTGTTTCTTTTTAGATATATATTTAGGAATTTAGGAATTGTGACATATATTATATCATATTATAATTTTGTACATATGTATATTTTTTGATAATTCAAGAATTGGATCATACTATAAATATGTATATTATAAATACGTATAAATCCTTATAAATTACAAACACTTATTAAAATTGAAATTCAATTCTTTGCCAAAAATAATAAAATTTTAAAAATTTCATAATTTAAAAATCCCTTCCTAATTTCCTCATAACCCCAAAATTCTCATATTTTTATATTTTATCAATAATTTTAACATCCCTAGTTTCATAAAATTACTAATTTACTTATTATATCCCTAAATTCATAAGGATTCTAATTTCATTTTCTAATATCTAAATTCATAATTTTAAATTCATAATTTCTAATTTCTAATTTCATAAATTAGATTTCTAATTTCTAAATTTCTAAATTCTAATTTCTAATTTCATAAAATCATAAATTCATAAAATTTCTAATCACTAACATTTCTAATTTCTAAATTCATAAAATCATCACAAAATTTTAAATCCCTAAATTCATAACATTCCTAATTTCATATTTTCCCCAATTCAACAATTCAACAATTCATCACAAAATCATCCTAAAATTCACATTGTTCAATTCCAATTTAACAAATTCCTAATTTCCTTTCATTTCCAAATCAACAATTTCCTTTCAAACCCCTAAATTCATAAACACCCAATTTACATATCCAAAATCCATATGAAATACACAAAACTCAAAAAAAACTTACATTCTTTGGTGCATATGATGCAAGGACGCCGGAAAATGAGTGGCGAACGGCGGCTTAGCGGGCGGATGATTGAATAACGTCGTAGTCGGCGATTTGGGGTGGTTTTGTTTTCTCCGTTCTGTGTCTGCGAAGAAGACGAAGTGTCTGTTCTTATAGAACTATATGACGGACTCCGGACGGTATTGTGACGGATATTAAAAATCCGTCAGATTTCCGTCAGCAACTCCCGCCGTTTCGATGAGATCGATGCGTTTAGGCGGGAGGAATTAGGGTTTCCGTCAGAATCCCGTCATAACGTAAAGACGGGATTCTGACGGTTAATGTTTTTTTATTAATTTTTGTTTCACCGTTCCTAAATTAATAAAAAATATATATAAACCGTCAGAATCCCGTCGTTACGTTATGACGGGTTTCTGACGGGTGTTTAATTTTTTTATTAAATCTTGTTTCTCCGATCCTAAATTAAGAAAAAAACAAAGAACCGTCAGAATCCCGTCATAATATACAGACGGGATTCTGACGGTTTAAATAATTTTTTTTTTTTAATTTTTGTTGATCCGATCGAATCGGATCGGAAAAACAAAAATTAATAAAAAAACATTAACATTCAGACGGGATTCTGACGGTTCTTAGTTTTTTTTTTTTATTTTGTCTATGTCCGAGTGGAACAAATATAAAACATCTAATCCGTCAAAAATCTGTGATGGTTGAAGTTCATTTAGTTTGTATTCGGAGAGAAAAAATTGAAATATGATGAAGAAAACGTCGGATCGAGTTCCTTCAAAATGTATGGCGGATTTGTTACGGATTCGTAATTTTATTCCAATTTATTCGTATCTTAGAATCGAAAAGAATGAATTAAAGGTTCTGTAATATTTTCCGTTAATAATTCTTTCTAAGCGGAAATAATATTTTAACAGAAAATCAGTCGGAAATCCGTAATATGACATATAAATTCATCGATGGTACATACTAAAATCGTGGAAGGTAAAATAAAACATATAACAACATTATGCGGATAAACTCGTACAAAGGATAGTAGGAAAATATTAAAATCATGGACGGGTCGGATGTTTATTCATCATCTGAGTCTGGAACTGTTTCATATTCGTACCCAGTAGTTCCTTCATCTTCCTCATCGATGGTAGATACTTTCGTTGGTTGGTATTCATCAATCATCGAATTAGCACCGATTATGTGTTTCGAAAATGAATTTAGTTAAGCCTTCCTATAAATATTTATAAACGTATTATACATCTACCTTAACAATGTTCCGCTCTGTAATGTTCAGGTACTTTGAGTTCCTGTTAAAACGACAAACGGTAACATTTTTTAGGATGACCACCGCACCTACGCTAGTGGTGAGTCTGTACTCGTCCTTCTCGAAGATGTTATGGTGCATGGTTCCCTCGATTTTTCCTGAAGGATCTTTTAAGGTTACTAGCAGATCCCCCTGGTCATTGGGGGTCAAACTAGAGAGCATAGCCACAATCTAATAATGAAATAGAATATACTTCAGTCCGATAATTAACTGTATGTTTAAATGTAAATAAAATAGGTTGAAAACAAAAACCTTTTTGACTTTCACAAATTGTGAATGCGGGGATTGAATTTCTCCAACCTGGGTCCACAATGGTGTGCTCCTATTGTTATAAGAACCTACATGTATGAATGATAGACCGTGTATTTGTCAGCTACAATCATTATTGTAAAAGTAAATATATATATATACCTTCACGGATTATGTAATCCATAGTAGAAGTCCACCGAGGACTACTAAAATCATGGTCTGCCTGTGTTGTGTCATTGAAGACCTCACGAATAAAATGTTGTGTTGGGCGTGTCTGAGAACTTTCACCTCGCAGCACCTTTGCATCATGAGACCTCTTGCGATTCATTCCTCGCCGTACGACTTGGCCAGGTCCCGGCATTACGGGCGTTTGGTTCTGGGATTGTTGAGTTTGATGGAGTGAAATTGTCGGTTCAACATCAGTAACATTTAAGTTATCGTAAGGAGGGCTTGCAGGAACAAGAGTTGTGTTTGGAGGGTAGTGACCGGGGCCTCGGTTTTGCATATAGTAATTCCATAGATCTCTGTTACCCATAACTTGATTGACTATTTTTGTGTTATGTTTTTCTGGTGAAAATTTTTATGGAGGAATGAGATAGAAAATGTGGAAACTTATGTAGAACGGATAAACGTCCGCAATCCGTCAGTAATCCGTCAACTCAGTCCGACATAAAACCCCACCAATCCCTTCGGCCACTGGAGACGAATCTTAATAACCACTAAAACTTTGCCGACATCGAAGACCGTCGGCAATCCGTCATAAATCCGTCAACCCACTCCGACATAAAACCCCACCAATCCCTTCGGCCACTGCAGACGAATCTTAATAACCACTCAAACTTTGCCGACATCGAAGACCGTCGGCAATCCGTCAGAAATCCGTCAACCCACTCCGACATAAAACCCTACTATACCCTTCGGTGTATACATAAAAATTCTACTATAAATACACTTCATGGAGTGTATTTCTTCTACACCTCTCAATAACACAAAATATGTCTTCTCCCTCTCCTAATGAAGACGCAGAAACAACACCCGACCTTGATCCTTTTGGATTTCCAATAATACCAAAATTCTCGTGGGAAACCTAATCTTATTGCGACGAATCGTTTAAAGAGCTGCCCACTTACTCGTGGGAATTTGATACGTGCTCACCAATCCATATAACACTGGTAAATTCTTCCTGAAATGTCTTTTAGACCGACGGTATGGATGATTTGCCGGTAAAAAACACCTATGACAATCAAACCACGATGTCTTCCTTCCGTGCTGCAGTTGGAAAGCAGAAGTATTGTCTTGGCAATAAGGACATGCCAATCTTCCATGCGTTGTCCATCCAGATAACATACCGTATGCCGGAAAATCGCTTATGGTCCACATAAGAACCGCACGCATGTAGAAATTCTGCTGGACCGAAACGTCATATGCCTCAACACCATGCTCCCACAACATCTGCAACTCACAGATCAATGGTTGGAGGAATATATCGAGCGACCGTCTTGGATGATCTGGCCCGGGAACTAGAATTGACAGAAACAAGAACTCTCGCCGCATGCACATAGATGGAGGCAAAGTGTAAGGTGTTACGATGACCGGCCACGGTGAATATTTTCTTCCATGCTTGCCAAACGGGTTGAAACCATCAGTGGATAAGCCTATGTATACATTCCGTCATTCAGATGCAAAATCTGGATATACGGATTGGAAGTGTTTCCAAGCTTCCGCATCAGAAGGATGCGTGATATCTCCATCTTGATTATTCTCTGCATGCAATCTCATAGCCTTAGCTGTGCGGTTTGAATCGTACAGCCTCTTCAACCTCTCCGTTAAGGGTAAATACCACATCCGTTTGAATGAAATCTTCACCCTGCCGCTTGTGTCCTGGAACCGGGGTTTGTGGCAAAATTTACATTTGTTTCGGTTCTCGTCTTTTCTCCAGTATATCATACAGTTGTCGATGCACACATCTATAACCTGGTAGGGCAAACCAAGTCCGGCGACAAGTTTTTGGACCTCGTAGTATGATCCTGGGGCCAGATTATCTTCTGGCAAAACATCTTTCACGAACTCGGCGAATGCATCAACACATTCTTCGGACAAATTATAATCAGTCTTCAGGTTCATCATCCTAGTGGCAGAAGACAGCGGTGAATGACCATCCCTACAACCGCTGTATAGAGGTTGCTTTGCTGCGTCTAACATATTGAAAAACCTCCGAGATTCTAAATTAGGCTCTTCAACCCTATCACCCTCATGATGATACACACCCGACTGCAAATTCTCTCTAAACGCATCGTTTACCATCGCAACCGTACTTACCCCAACATCTACTTCCGCCGTAGATTCCCCTACGCTAGACGGAAAATAAGGTTCATTGCTACTGGTACTACCATATTCATAATTTCTTTCTCCATGTAAATACCAAACCTTATATCCCGCCCTAAATCCGTATCTATATAAGTGGTTCCAAACAATAGGAATCGCAACACTAATTCTATTACAGCAATTAGAACAAGGACATTTGATATCCTGACCTTTGTTGGCTGCCTCTTGATTTTTAGGTAACTGCATGAACTCGTAAATACCTTGAGCGTATTCGGTCGTTAATAAGTTCGACCCCTCTTCCATCATTGGCTCGTCCATCCATGACCGAAAATATGAAGAACTCATCTCTAAATTTTTGTTTTTTTTTGTTTTGAAATGTTGTTATGAACGTCGGAAGAAATGCGAGACCTTATATAGAATGAATAACCGTCAGATTTCCGTCAGCCAACCGTCAAAACGTCCGACATAGCAACACTTCAGTCCCATCGGCCAACCCACACGATATGTTAACCACCCAAAGTTTGCCGACATCGGAAGCCGTCAGAATCCGTCGGAAATCCGTCCGCCAGACAGAAATATCCGATTTCCGTCAGGTTTCCGTCAGAATGTCGACGAAAAGACAAGACGGATTATTTCCGTCAGGAAACCGTCTGTTAATTCTGACGGTTTACGGACGGCATACGGACGGCAATCCTGACGGAATGATTATTGTCAGAATTCCGTCAGGAGAAACAGACGGTTTCCTGACGGAATGATTTATTGTCGGAAAACCGTCTGAATTCCGACGGAATTGGCCGACGGAAACCCTGACGAAAAGAATTTCCGTCAGAAAACAGGCTGTTTCCTTGTAGTGTTCTTCTGCCTTTGCCTCCGCCCCTGCCTCTGTCTCCGCCCCTGCCTCTGCTCCTCCTTCTTCCTTTTTCCCGCCAACTACGTGGTGACGCGTAATCTTCATGAGGGCGGTGGCTCCGAGACTAACCACTGCTGCAGCTATCTTCTCTTTCTTTGATCCTTCTTTCTTTTTCTCTTCCTCTTTATTTTTGTCTTCTTCTTTCTTCTTTTCTTCCTCTTTCTCATCCTTTGAGTGATGGTGGATGTGAAATATTCCTCTATGCTTATGTGAGTTTTCCTTCTCTTTTCCCGGAGATGAGTCGTGTGTTCCGATGGCTTGTTCGACGTGAGCTGCCTCCACGGTTTCACGTTTCTCCATACTCTCTCTTTTTTGTCTTTGTATATTTTTTTTTCCTGTTCCGAATTCTTGTCTTGAGCTTTTTGGTGTTCAATATGCACACTTATAAACACAGTCCATGATCCACCACTTGCATATTTTTATTTTGACATCAAATTGAATCTTACACTATTCATATGATATATATCATGCTCCCAATCAATCTCCTTGCTACCTTTAGCTCTTACATTATTCATCAACCAACCAACCATTACTTTGACAATTATTCTTGACCGAGTAAATTAGTTTACAGAATTAATTACTGCATTTTGGCTTAAACATAAATTTACTTAGTCTTTTATGTTGAACAAATGCTTTTTTAGGTTTTCTTTTCTTGGAAACAATCTTTAACTAAGAATGACAACTTGTATAAATTCTTTTGGTATAAATTACTTGGACTTCACCAATATTGACAACTTGTATGGGTGGTTGATAGTTTTATAAACTCCAACTGTGCGGTTGATAACAAACAGAATAATACTTATATCTTTTTCATAGAAATCTCAAAAATTGATTTTAGGCATATTTTTTTTTTTATCAATAATTCTATTGCTTTTCCAGTGAAGATTAATATATATTATTATTTTAGAGTTATAATTAAGAGTACAAAACCTCAACATACTTAAAACAATGAATAGTCGATATTAAAGAAAATATAGGTACTAATGTACTATCAATCACATATTGTCAAATACAACGAGTGATATAATTCTATTTCTATGATATAATTCACAATAATATAATTTTTTTGTAAAGCAACTGTAAATAACATTAGCTAAGAATGTTAATTTTAAAACGTTTTAAATATTTATTTTCAATTAAGCTTAAATTTGGAAGACATGTATTTTTTTTTTTTCCACAAAATACACCTCTCTATTAGCTAAGCAAATACATTTTCTGTATCAGAAAACCAATAGGGAATAGAAGTGCTAATAAAAGAAAAGATCCGATTTCGCGTGCGTGCATTCCTTGCTAACAAATCCACTCTCGTATTATTCTCCCGTTGACGGTAGATAAGATCGAATTCGGGGAAAGACTCCCGAAAGCTTGCCAATTCACGCAACTCCGGTTCAAAACCGGGACACTCATGTGGCGCATCCACCATCTTCACCAGATCCCTTGAATCTATGACAAAAGTAGAGCAAAAACGATATTTTCGTAGTAAAGACTGCATAGCCCACAACAAACCATGCAACTCTGAATGGAGAGAGGAGAGACTCCGATTATTTCCTTGGAGGCCCAACAAATCTGTCGTCCCATCCTGTAACTGCAAAACCCAACCCACACCACTCGTACTGTCCTCCCTCTTCCATGATCCATCGACAAAGCATGTGAAGATGGTTGAAGGTATGGCCGCTGTGGAAGAGGGCTGTAAGGGTAACACTTGTTCCAAGGTGTTTGCATCGGACCATTCTCGTGCCTCCTTAACTGCCACTGCAAGTGTCGCTGCGGCTTCTCGGTTCACTGCATTGAAGACCTTATCATTTCACGCTTTCCAGATATACCATATGATCCAAGGGAACACCATAGATACCTCATATCTGGCTCTGGTCCGAGGGATACGCCAGAAGAGGAAATCTAAGTTGGATCTAAGGCTCTCTGACGGAAAGGTATGGGCTTCCGTCGAGAGGCCAATTAGGGACCAAACCTCCTTTGCTCTTGGGCAAGTAAAAAACGTATGGTTAATATACTCAACTGGGTCAGTGCATCTAGGGCAGGTCGCAAGCTCCCTGATGTGTCTAAACTTGAGCCTCTCATTTACCGCCACTGCCCCCGCTAGGCATTAGGCATTGCCAGATAAAATGACGTAACTTGTTTGGCGCTGGTAATTTTCAAACATGGGCTTTGAGCGGGTTATCAGACGGTAGTTGGAGCGGAAACTGAGTATCCGTATCCTTACATATCCTGGCAAGTTCGTAACCCGACTTAACCGAATAGAGCCCAGATTTGGTATAATGCCAGCAAAAAATGTCCTCCGACACTCTTGGAGGATGCTGAGAATTCTCGGGACATCCTTGGGGTGCACATGGGCCTGTATAGCCTGAATATTCCACTTTCGACTCTATTGGTGAATGAATGCTGATACTCGAAGCTGAGGGTTGACCATGTCTTCCTGGCTAATCGCCGGTCGTGGACTCGTATCTGGTATCCAATTGTCTCCCCAAACCATCTTTCCTTATCCATTACCTATAAGTTTGCGAGATCCCTAGAGCAAAATTTTTTCGAAGACCATATACTTCGCCACCCGTAGGATGGACGATTAGGTTTTGGCGTGTTAAAATGGTGCATATTCCGAAAATACCGACCCTTAGGGACTCTGGCCGCCAGAGAGTTTGGAAACTAGTGTAATAGGTGAACTTATTTGATTAAGTTAATGAAAATGTGCATAGAATTCCACCATAGCTTATAGTACTAAGTGAAATGTTTTTATTGATTAAATTAAGTGACATGATTCTTTAAAGTCTCTTTAAACGACATCTAATCTTTTCTACACTTGTGTTTTTTTTTCCATGTCTCTTCAATTATTATATAAAAGATACATTCATAAAAAGTTTTTTTTTTAAACTAAGACTAGTTCTAATCAATTATACAAATATACATTTCTTTTACGTGTTTAATAAACGAAAGATTTGGTTTATAACATATATATAAATTAAAACATTAGTTTTTAAAAAAAATTTAATCAATTATATAGTTATACTACCACATATAATTTAACATCTCACTAAAAAAAATTTGGAAAGGAGAGAATTTTTTTGATAAATAGATTTGATAGCATGTGCGAATCGAAATACAAGAAAATTGATCACAAACAAATGAAAAACTACTCTTCAAAGGCTTCAGCGATCATGGAAATGAAGGCACTAAACTTGCCTCCCTCTTCTTCATCCCCACCATCATCTCCTTCGTCCTCTTCTTCCTCCTCCTCCTCCTCCTCCTCCTCCTCTTGTTCGCCTTCTTCTGCTGCTGCTCCTTCCTCTTTTCCACCGCTTCCGTGTCGCGGATGCTTAATCTTCTTGAGGGTGGCTCCAAGACCAACCATTGCTGCAGCTATCTTCTCTCTCTTTGATCCTTCTTTCTTCTTTTCCTCCTCTTTCTCATCCTTTGAGTGATGGTGGAGGTGAAATATTCCTCTATGCTTATGTGATTTTTCCTTCTCAGCCTCCACATTTTCATGTAATTGTTTCTCCATACTCTCTTTATCTTTGTGTTTTTTGTTTTTATTTTTCTTCTTGTACGAAATCGTGCTTTGCTCTCTCTTGTGTTTATTTACAACACTTATAAAGGTCCATGATCCACCCACTTTCATCATTTAATATTCATATAGTATTGTGCTCTCCATCAATCTACTCGCTAAGTTCGAGCACCAACGCTTTGACTTTTCAATATCGTCCAACCTTGACCGAGCCAAAAGATTGCAACATTAATTATTTTTTATTTTATTTTATTTAAAATGCAACATTAACATTGATTATTGCTATTTTGTTTAAACATCACTTTGGTTTGGGATTGGCCTTCTCAGTAAAACAAATGGTGTTATAGTTTTCTTTTCTTATAAACATTATTATAACTCAGAGGCGGCAATAAAAATTTCAAATCCGCCATATAATGCTAGAAGAATGACTTAAAATCAACTCAACTAACGAGATTTTCTTATAACAAATGACCACAAAAATATGAAATTCTAATCTCAAACTTATTTTGGTAGGACTCTCAGTCGGTTCTCCCTTTCACATTAACCACAACAAGTCACGTAGCTCTACCATATTTTTTTGGGTAGTAAATCTGCCATCTTTTCTGTATATAGATTTTTGAGGATTTGTTAGTGGTTTTTTGGGATTTGGCTAAAGTAACCACAAAAAATGGTAGATGAAGTGGTCTTTTTCTCTCTCTCTCGCTCTCGGCATTATTTCTATCATGTGCCTCTTTTTTTTTTTTGTCAACTCTATCATGTGCCTCATTAGCATGATGACCAAATGAAATAGTAAAAAAAGAAGTCAATTAGTTGTCCAAATTCGAAATAGTCATTGCTATTTTATTTACTAATTTGTCTTATATTGTTATTGAGCTAATTGACATTTTGGGTGTGCAAATATTTGTGAGTAAAAAAATTCCAGAAGTACTATTAACTAATATCGAAAATTGTTTTTTGATAAAATGATAAGAAGATTTTAGTGTTTTTGCAAAAGTTAAAATTATAAACGTAAACACGAAACACAAGAGATTTAATCAAAAAAGTATATTTGCATTATACGTATACAGCATACAATTTGCAGAAAAATAATCTTTGATTTAAAATTATAAAAAGAAAAAAAGAGACTGGATTAAAATTGCAAAATGAGACTTGGTCAAGCAAGCATAATCATTCAATTGACATTAAATATAATAATGACCCTCATCCACTTGGACTTGGATATATGTTTTGTAGTCATAATAAGTATTTATTAAGGGTCTAGAGTCTAGACATGTCTTGACTTATTAAATACAAAAAATTTGTTTGATACTCTCTCCGTTGTAAATTTTCACACAAATTAAAAAAATAATTATATTTTCTCTTTTATCCGTAATTAATATATTGTTTTGTTTGAAATAAGTAATTAATATGGTCAAAAAGTAGGGATAAAAGTGTAAAAATTAACAATAAATATGCATTGGAAATACAAAACGACAAGTAATATGAAACAAAAATTTACCTCTAAAACGACAAATATTATGAAACGGAGGGAGTAATATTTACATTTCATGTTATTATAATATTTTTAAATGATATTATTTGCCTAAATTATTGAAGATTTTAAAAAGTAAATTACACGTATGTAAATATACTGCTTATCTCTATAGTTTGTAATGAAATTAAAAGGCTATCTTAATCAACTCCAATATTATATTTTCCTAAATATAATTGGTAACTATAATAAACCAAAATTATTCACACATATTTTGTTTCTCCTGCTATAAACAATCGGTCTCATATTGATGACTTTCCATCTGTTTACACAACGTCAGTGAAACATATTTATATCAAAACTATTTATCAATGTTTCATTTTGTATAAATATTAATTTAGTAGAAATTGTTTGCTATTGAATCAAACAGGAAATAGATTTTTTTAAAAACAGTTTCGCATATATCACATTAACTTCATCAAAATATAATAGAACTGAATATGGTTAAAATTTTATCGTTCTATTTACTAGATTTATATTTGAAAAACATGTAAATTGCACGCATTTGATCTCTCCTAAGAGTGAAATCCTTAGCCGCCTCATGATCCCACCTTCCATTTCCCATCCCGGAGGAGTCGGTGATTCTCGATAACACCGTGGGAGGGAACTATTTTTCTTATTCTTTTGTTTAGTTTTTTTTACCAACCGTGCTTTATTGTTGTTGGTTTGTGCTCTCATTCTCTTCGGTGATTGGTGGCTAGACTTGGCCTCTAGGCGTCGTTGACGAGTTGATGAAGTGACCCGGAGCCTTTTGTCGACGAATCCATAGTGGATATTTTCTTTGTGGTCTCAGCCAAGGTAGTATTTGGTTTGCTCCTTGTATCTACATTCCAGATCATAGTTGAAAATGAATTGAACAATCAATTTTTTCAAAAGATTGCTTTGGCCTTTGGATGATAAAAAAATACGCTATACATGATTGATGTGGAGTATTCATATGGATACCCACAAAACGTGCTATTACAAATAACGTTACTCAATTTCTCCTTGTTAATCAAGCTCATCTTTTGGTTGATGGAATGTGGTGGTGGTAGTTGATCTGTGCATAAATTTTTTTTATGAAAATGGAGTTGTTACATGTCATGATTATTTTGATGCTTCTTCTTAGATGATTCGAGGATAAAAGCAGTGCTAATGATTCAAGTCATAAAACTTCTTTATGTAATAGTTTATATGTAGATGGTCACACAAGTCGTAGTCATGGAAACTGTGGTGGTCATGGATCACTAGTCCTCTTGTTTAGTTTTTATTGTCCTCAAACCTAATTTTACTAATTTAAATGAATGTTTAATCATAAGTTTTAATTTTTCTTTTCAAATATTATTTTAAAATTAAATGTATGTTTAATCGCGAGATAGTAGATTAAACTGCTGGATGGGGTAAGGCAACCCATGAGACAAGTCCACCACTTCTTGAGCAAATGTTATATAGGGCAACTGAGATCCAAACATATAGAGTATACGAATAGTGGGCATTCCAAGTGCAACAACTACTACAACCTAAGCCAAAAACATGCACAACTAACGCAAAAACAAAGACTAAGTAACCAAACGATCCAAAACTAAGTTTCAAAAAAAAAAAAGATCCAAAACAATCGCCTAAGAAGACAATGGTCTAAAACTTAACCAAAACGACATAACGTCAAGCCACACCACACCAAAGAAAGCTAAAAACCCACATGAAGTAGAACAAAGATTACCTAACCATATCGATTGTTCGAGTCAAAACTAAAAATCCTCACAAACAAGTAAATCACGAGAAACACACACTATGACAACCACTTCCATGAGTTACACTTCACGGTTGAAACTTTCAAATTTGTAGAGAGGAAGCTAAAGTGGTTAAAAGAAAAAGAAAAAGTTTACTCGACTCCTCCCACTACAATAAAATTAGACATTCTTAGTTCATGGATAACGGTATAATAAGGGTATAATACCATTTTCATGAACGCTACGACAGCCGGAGCGATTTTAGATCCCTCTCTATAATATCAGTTTTCGCAATGCTATTATATGTTGTTCTATAGATCCCGACTAGATCTTCTACATCACCTAGATCCCGCTAGATATGAGAATATTGTTTTGATCCCTTCTAAATTATTGTAGCGCCGAGACAACGGAGAGAAAGTAGAATGGCCAAAATCTACAAGATCAATATAAAAAGAAAAAACTTTAACATAATAGATCATCAAACCATCGGTCCTTATAGAGATCATATATATGTGGCAATGAGTAATGGAGATGTTGAAAGAGAACTAGAGTATTTTTTTCACTACTTTTTCAAACTATATATGATCTTTTAAAATCATATGCTTAATAATATTTACTTTGCATTTTGATGAGTACCATTTTTTATTTTATTTTTGGAAAGAGGGTTTACTATTTAAAATGATATAGTACCATTGAACACCATTATTTCTTGAAAATCCGATAGATAACCCATAGAAACCGATGGTTCAAAAATTGATTACCAAAAGTCCGAATCACAAAAGTGACCGCCGACCAAGTCACTGTCAAGAGCATTCGGAGAGGCAGAAGTCAAGAAATCAAGGTCAAAAGTTTTAATCTAACGGCTGAGAACACATCAAAATCCAAACGACGACAACACGATAACCATCTTTATTAGAGAAAAAAAAAATCCGTAAAGCATAAAAACCCTAAAAGAAAAAGAAAAAGAAAAATTAAAAGGAAAAAAAAAATAGAATTTTTATTTCTCTGCTCTCTTCTATCTAAAAAGGAATGGAACCTAACGAAAGGCAGCAGCAGCATCACCACCACCACCAAGACCATCTCACTTCCCCTTACTACCATCCTTTCCATCACCACAACCACATTCCGACCACCGTCTCCGCCGCACCGTCAACCACTTCCGCCGGAAACTCGATTCCATCCTCCAACAATGGGAATTTACCATTGCAACCACGTAACGACGGCTCCTCCGCCGTTTACCCTCACTCCGTTCCGTCTTCGTCTGTTACGGTTCCGATTGATCCGGTGAAGCGAAAGAGAGGTCGTCCTAGGAAGTACGAGACGCCTGCTCAAGCTTTAGCCGCTAAGAAATTGGCTTCTTCTGCGAGCAATTCCTCCGCTAGGGAACGGAGAGAGCAAGCCGCCGCTGCCTCCGGCGCTTCCCCTCCCGCTTCCAGAAAATCCCTTTTGGGCTCTGTCGGTGGGTAACGAATACAAAACCCTCTGCAAATTTTGATCCCAAGTATTCAATTCTCTGATTTTGATCTAGGAATCGTAAATTCTTCGATTTCTAATATATCTGATTTTGATATGTTCTTGTTTCTAATATTACATCATTTTACTGTAAATTGAGTGCATTTGTTTCCATTCAAACTTGTGGAATGACTAATTATCTAAATCTTGGATTCAGTATATAAGATCAATGAGCATTAATACATCTTCTAGTGTTTTATATTCCTCTTCCTATTGCCATTGTTGTTTTTTGAGCTTTATGTTAATATATTCTTGTTGCAGGGAAAACAGGGCAAAGCTTTACACCGCACGTTGTTAATATAACTCCTGGTGAGGTGAGTATTCTTGTATGATACTACTTTCTTTCGATTGTATAATTTGGTTTAGACTGCAAATCTATTCGTTTAAATCGATTTTTGCGGAACTCATTTATGAAGTTTTCTTTTTTTTCCATTGATGCTTAGTTTAGTACAAATCAGGTCGATTTAGATGGTTTCTTATGTGCTTTTTGGATTATTTTGAAGGATGTGGCCCAGAAAATTATCCTTTTTGCTCAGCAAAGCAAGCATGATTTATGCGTTCTTTCTGCATCGGGCTCCATCTCTAATGCCTCCTTGTCCCACCTTGCATCAGGAACCAGTGCATCTTACGAGGTGATTCTCTTGTTGCTATCTATTCCCTCTGAACTAGTTTTTGAACTTGCTTCTTGGGAACTATTTGATTTACTCTGAGCTCGTAATCAACTTATTCTCTGTTCACTGAATGATTTTATTGGGAACTATTTGATTTACCTGCCTGTAGTTTCAGAACCCTTATGTCAAGTACAATATGTGTTTAAGCAGTAAATATCTGTTCGTTACAATGAAGCATAATCTTAAATTTTACGTCTGACACACATGCTTGAGAGTTGCATATGAAAATCAACGTGCTTCAGAATTACAAACTTTTATACAGGGTCAGTATGAAATCCTGTCACTGAGTGGATCTTATATTCGGGGCGAGCACGGTGGTAAAACTGGTGGCCTTAGCGTTTGTTTATCTAGTTCAGATGGTGAGATCTTTGGTGGAGGAGTTGGGGGACTTCTTAAGGCTGCTGGTCCAGTTCAGGTACCATTCCTTTTGTCTGATAGTTAAATGTAAACGTCTACATAAATCGTTACCAACTATCTCTCTGCCTGTGGATACTAAAGTTTTGTCCCATTACCTTGACCACCACCGGCTCACCTGAAATTAGATATGAAATTCATCGGTTCTTTGCCAAGTTTGAGAGAATAGTCTCTGATTCTGGCTTCTGTTTCTCCCTATAGGTGATTCTTGGTATGTTTAAGCTAGAGAGAAAAAAGGATGGAAGAAATGATGTGAAAGGAGATGATGCTTCGGGCAGCGGAAACATGTTGCCTTCTCCTTCTGGCACAGAATCTTTGCTTGGCTTCCATTCTGCTGTGGAATCTGCCGGAAGAAATCCAAACGGTGAACATCATACTATTACTAGTAGTGCATTGGGTGGTGGAGCTCATTTCATGATGCAACCACCTCAAGGCATGCACATGACACATGCCCGGCCTTCTGAATGGGGCGGTACTGGGTATGATTTATCAGGTAAAACAAATTTCACCATTTCTCGTCTATTTGGGTAGACATCGATACTTAGCTACCATGTTCTATACCATTTGAGAATTTCAAAGCGTAGTATATACTGTTTTTGTTTCTGGTTTCAACTATTATGGTGGCTGTATGGATGTTCTGTTGTGCAGGACTCAGAGGAAATGGGTCATCAGAAAATGGAGAGTACGAGTAAATTGCAGATTAGTACACTTTCAGGTTTCCAAGAAGTGTGTAGGGTTTAGATTGAAACTGAAGTTGAGCATGAATCAAGGTGAGAGGACTTATCATCATATAATGTGTGAAGGATTTTTTTTCATTGCAAAGGCAGATTGAGAGGCAGACAAAGAGAGTGATTGATGCTTTTGTTCTTAGTTCAATGTAAAATATATAAACTTTATGCTCTTTTCTGGATTCTGTTACATTTCGTCCCTTTTTTTTTGTTTTCCAAATTATTTATTTATTTTTTGGTTTTTTCAAAGGAAATGCTCTTTTCAGAAATATAGACACTAATTTGGTTTTTAAGTTATATTTTTTAGTTTTACCCTTTTTCTATGAGAAATTGTTCGAATACACTTTTTTTTTTACCAAGTTAATTAGAGTAGCCCTCTTCGTTTGTTAAACGCTGCGTTAGCAGCACTGGCAAAAAAAAAACTAATAAAAAAATTAGTTGTTGTGGGGTTGATGACTGTAGCGACGTTGATTTTTGAGACGCAGCGTCACGTTTTTCTTCCTGACGCTGCCGCTAGAAAATCCAGCATCTTCTCCGATCACCCATATCTCTGAATTAATTGTGCTTAGCGTCACCTTTTTAATCCTCATCACCAAAGATTACTCTGTTTTTGCTCATCTTTGCCGCTAACGCATCATTAACCAAAAGAACAGGGCTTGTATGTATATTTTCTTGCGTTAGATACTATCATACTTTATCAAAAGACGGTAACGAAGTGCTTTTAAAAGCAATTGGCCTCGCACTTCCGGTCTATGCGATGTATGTTTTTAAGCTTCCTAAAGAGGTATGCAAAAGGTTGACTAGCGCTATGACGGAGTATTGGTGGAGTAGCGGCGAAGCGGAAAAAAAGATCCCATGGGTGGCTTGGCAGAAACTTTGTAAACCAAAAGAGTACGGCGGGCTAGGATTTCATGACATTAAAATGTTCAACCAATCTCTCCTTGTTAAGCAAGCCTACCGGCTCTGGAAGGAACCTTCATCCTTGTTGGCTCAAATCTTAAAACACAGATATTTCTCTAACTCAACTTTGATGGAGAGTACGGTCGGGAAACGTCCTTCGTATGCATGGAGAAGCATAATTCACGGGCGTGATCTACTCAAACAAAGTCTGATCCACTGCATTGGGAATGGGGATTCAACCCGTGTTTGGCTCAATAGTTGGATCTTTGATTCTGTCCCTAGAGCGCCACATTACAATCAAAACGCAACGGTTGACCTGACTTTAAGGGTAAGTGATTTGGTGGATTCTCAATTTGGATCATGGAATTTACCTATGATCCACCAACTATTTGCGGCAGCCGATGTCCCCATTATCCTGCAAACAAAAATTAATTTAATGGTTGAGGATTCTGTGGTTTGGAGCTTCTCTAAGGATGGATCATATTCTTCAAAGAGTGGGTATATTTTCTTGCAAATGTCTCAAAGGCTACAATCGCCCCCACATCATGAACTGCCACCAATTGAAAAAGATCTATGGAGCAAAATCTGGAAAGTAAAAACATCCTCAAAGGTGCGTCACTTCATGTGGAATGCTCTGTCTGGAGCCCTCCCGGTCAAGGAAAGATTACAATCTCGAGGTATCCAGGTTGACGTAAGTTGCATCATGTGCCAGCAGATGATCCCTGAAACGATTTGCCATGTATTGTTCACTTGCCCCTTGGCGCAAGACACATGGAAGCTAACAAACATTCCCCTACCACCGTCAGGTTTCTCTCAAAACTCTGTGTTCCTAAATATCCACCACTTGCTGGCCCAGTATCGGAAACAAACTCTTCCTCCGGAGACGCATATGTGCTTTCCATGGGCTCTTTGGTTTTTGTGGAAATCTTGTAATACTCTAGTCTTTGAAAACAACCGGTATGATCCAGCCGCTATTTGGTCCAAAGCTCAAGAAAAATCAAAGATATGGCTTAGTCTTAATGCTCCATGTTCTTCCAGTCATGGAAGAAACGTTCATCCCTCATCAAGTAAATACTCCCTCACCTCAGTGGATCAAACCCCCTCCGGGAATATGTAAATGTAATATTGGAGCAAAATGGTGTGAGGTCAGTTCTAATGGAGGAGTAGCATGGATATCCCGAGACCATCAAGGTAAAGCTCTGTTTCATAGTCGGAGGTTTTACAGTAATATGTCGTCTTCTCTATAAACAAAACTTTGGAGTTTCTTATTGGCGATTGAATCAATAGTGGATCTCAAGTCTAATCGGGTGATATTTGAATCGCATTCTTCGCAAGCCCGAGTAGCTTTGACAAATCCCAACATCTTTCCGCTGTACCGTGGTTTAATTGATCGCATTTTCCAGCTGCTTAATTCCCTTGAATACTGGATTTTGGTAGAGTCCCCTGAATCTAGCAACCGGATTGCGCAAGATGTGGCCGAGAGTGTAATCTCGGAGGGTCGTCATCAATCATATATTGCCCGAGAAGGCCCACGTTGGCTTCACCACATCATCCGGTCTGAAGAAGGCTAGCGATCAGCATTTCGTCGTCAAATGGTGGGTTGAATAAGGCAGAAACTCTAAGGCTCTGCTCAGCTCATTCTTAGCAATTTATGGAGGTTATGGAGTTTTTACTCTGTTTCTTTCGTTTTCAAGGCCTTGTGGCTTTTCATTCTGTTTCCTTTTATTTGCCTCTGGTAGGCTTGTGTTTCCTTTTGTTACTTTTAGAACCTCTGTTTTGAATACTACTCAGTGTTAAAAAAAAAGATACTATCATACTAGCAAATAAAAAATGAAATTACAATTACATAACTCAGACGTTTGCGGGTGGTAGCGCGTTTGACGACAATGGAAGAGGTTTTGTGCCGTTCCAAACCTTTTGAAAACCAAAAACATATTTTCTCAAATGTTTGCTATCTATACAGTATTTTCTAGAAAGATAAAATTCATTGAAAAATAATCTTATATATAATAAATGAATATCGAGATTTGGATATTATAATTACGAAATATATTAATAATTTGACTCTTTCTAACTAAAATATGTTAAACCAAAAATAAACTTTTCCTCGAACACTTTTATATTTCTAGCAAACTTAATTTTTTTTTCTAAATTTAACAATAAATTCACTCGATATTTTCACGTTATATATGCGAATAAATATCGTTTTTTCAATGTTTTTAAACCCGACCCAGACAGTGATCCGGATGACTTATCGGATCACCGGGTCACTGGTCCAATCATGGGTCAACCGTGGGTCAATAGATTATTAACATATGTATATTATATATATATATATATTGCAAATATAAAACAAATACATACTATGATTGAAATATTTTCCAAACAAAATTTGTAAACCCTTTTTTTAATTTAGAATCAACGAATAAAACTCTTTGAATAAGTTTATATCTAAAGTTTAAGAGAAAATAATACTAGATATCAAAGAGTATGAGATGTTTAACAATAACAATAAGAGAACATTCAAAGTTCAAACTAAACAAAAATATATATTAATTAATCACTAATGGTAGAGCTGCAAAAACACTGAACATGCGTAAAAAGAGATTATAAATTATACTCCCTCTGTTTTTATTTGTTTGATTTTCTAGAGTTTTCACAAATATTAAGAAAACACATTAATGATTAATTATAAATGTCTTACTTTTTGCAAAAAACTATTTTCCATAACTTTAAACTAATAGTAATCTAATAAAGTCAATAAATATGTCTTGAAATCTACAATTCACCATTATACTTTCATTAAAAATACATTGAAAAAGTGAAAAATCAATCTTTAAAAAAAAAAAAAAATTTGTAGAAAATCAATTAAAAAAGAACGGAGGGAGTATAAATAAAAGTATAATGTAATATCAACATGTCAAAATAAACTCTTTAATTCAAGTTATAGACTCCTTCAAAACCCAATCCGCCGGTTCAACCAACCGGTTCACGGGTTAATGACGGGTTTTTTGGGTTTCTATTGGATTTTAATTAGCCGGTTTTACCATCAAACCCAAACCGTTATACTTACTGGGTCACGGCCTGGCCGGTCCGGGCGTGAAAACATTGTTTTTTTCGTACCATTATCATAGTCTCCAATTCAGCATTTAATTTCCATGAAATGCTCAGGATCAAAGGTTTTGGCCGTGCGCCTCTCCATGACATTGCTCGATGACCTTATCCTTAACCTCACCCTCGCTTGATTTGTCAGTCAGTCATGTCGATGTTGAACAAACCCTAAATCTCCTTTGTCAAAACATAAAACGTAAAAATAGGAAATTACCTTCTTGTTTGTCTTGTTCTTTGTCTCCTAATTAATCTACTTTTTTTTTTTTTGGGCCCTCCAATTAGGATTATCAGTTATAGATCGTATTCAAACGATTATGGTCTAATACGATCTAATATATATACTAGATTAGGATGGTACGAATCTATATAAAACCTCAAACATTATAGAGTTAAATCAGAAAAGAATAAATTTCATGTGAATATTGTCATACAAATCTATATAATTTCATAAATAGTTTTATCAAGCGTCACATATATATCACTTTCACCGAAGGGGTATCACTACCAAGAAATGAAACATGTAGTCCGAGTTCTCTTATCAAAAGCTCGTACAAAGTAAAATATATATTTAATATCGTGCTTACAATAATTTTTCCCTCGCTCCCAATATTTGAATTTTTAATTAAAGGGTAAAAACACTTTGACAGTATGCGTGTTAGGGTAAAAGCTAGTGGTCCATACCTAGAAAAACGATTAAACCTAACGAAGCTGATTCTGACGATTTCGTTTTGGTAAAGAGAGGAAACTTGCTTTCGACCCCTTGCTTTGGAGACTTCACGTTAAGACTTGTTTGACAGAGAAAATTAAGGTATAAGTTTATATTTCAGGTTCATGTTTATTTCGTGGCTATTTGTTTTAGTTTTGATTTTACATGTGTCTTGTTTTTATTTAATTGAACAAAAACTATCAAAATCTAATGTGCGTGTTAGGGTAAAAGCTATCAAAATCAAACTTGATGCGGGTTTTGATTGAAAAGTGTCATTTTAATATTTTATGTAGTTTTTTTCAAGAGGTTAAACTCTGTGTGGTTTGAGTAACACATCAAACTTAATTATGTGGGGTTGTAGTCTTATAACTATATTTTATTTTCAATAAAGACTGTTAAATTACATATATCAAAAAGATACATACATGATGATATAGAAAAACTAGCTATCGAAAAATGCTTCCTCTATGACCTGACGTTCTTACTGAGCCGATTATAATCTTGAGAGCAATTTCAATGACCGATTAACTGTCGCTAGGGATTGGGAACACTAGGGTCACGACTTCCTTGACCCATAAGCGGTGAATTATTGAAGACACCGTCCCTAAACTTGTTGAGGACACCACCCCTAACCCTGTTGAGCACATTCTCATTCCAAACACCTTGTCCAATTTCTTTGCCAACAAAACAAAAAGTTAAAATACTAGTTTTAATAGATACAAAACCAAATTTAGTGGGAAAAAAGTTTGTCATCATTTTTCTATAAATGAAATCTTACTTGTATCGAAAGTTTGGTAATCGTATAGTAACCTAGCCAAATATGTGTTGGATGATGCAGCGAACACGAGAATGGTCAAAGTTATTAACCGAACCACACACATTTTTTTTGGATTTTTTTGATGGTATATATAAGTTTTTGTAATATGTAACGTTGTGTATTTATTTATATGGAGAGAATAGATTTCGAGGTTATGTTGGTCCCAGATCAAGATTGAAGAAAACAAGTTGAAGCTTTTGCAGAAAATTAAATCATTGAATACAAATGGAAACAATTATTACCAATCCTACAAACAAGGAGCATAATTAAAGCAAAAATGGAAAATAGAAACATGGCCAATTAATTCCCTAAAGCTTAGGAAAGACCTAGTCAATTTCTCCACTTCAATCTTGGTATTTTGTGATTCGGTTTCTTTGGCTCGAACCCGTCGTATCACACAATGCTCTTCTATCCAAAAAGGAATTTCTCCTTAAGTTTTTCATGAGGAAAACTTTAACGAAGTTGCTTTACAATTTTCTCATGTAGCATCATCCTGGGCCCGAAGAAACGATTGGACAACATTTGAGATGTTGAATGCTGTCCAATCAATTTTTTCATGAGGAAATTAGAATGTTGGCAAAATTTTCATGAGAAAAGAAACCACAAACTGACAATTTTTATTTTATTTTATATTGAATGTAATATTTATTTGAAAAGAAAAAAAATAGTTTTTACAACAAATGCATCTTTTCCTGAAAGTTTATGTTGTAGATACTAAATAAAGTGTTAGAACATTTCACCTTGAGACAAACCGTAATTCCATGCCCAAACTAACAAATTCATATCGCATATTATCGAAATATAAGGATGCATGAGAGGAACGATGTGGGAACACTAATTATATCAATAAAAAAAAACTAGTCAGCCACCATTATCCAATTATTCATTTTGAATCACATAATAAAGTCAACGAAATTAAAAGATCTGGAAACAAAATTATCTTCTTCTCTCTGAAAGGTATATGAACGGCTTTCTACAACTATATATACTAACCCTAAGATAAAACTTAAAACCTACCAACTAAACTATGGAGATCTCGAATATCCAATTTGCACAAAATCGCGTGAAAAGGACGTCCACCAAGTGGTTTAGTAAACATATCCACCAACTAATCAATCGTATAAACATTCTGTGTTCAAAAAATCCCTGCTCTTATATTATCTCTGATGAAATGACAATTTGTCTCCACATGTTAGTTCGCTTATGAAATGAAACACATGATTAGCTGAAATGCGTAGTGTTAAGCGGAGAGCCATTCACGTCCATCGGTAAGAGCCTTAGTGATTGTTTCCTCAGAAGTAAAATTTCTTCCCAGAATTTTTTTTTTTATTTCGGGAGATCCATAAGGAATATAGAATCCAAGGGATGATTGGTTTTGTTATTCCAGTAGATGGTAGAAAAAGGAGTGTGCTTGCTTCAGATAGCAGTGATTGGAGGTCAGGGTAATGATTCAGGTCAAGCTGGGTTGACAAAGGGGCTAGTCTCCAAGCTTCGGCGGCAAACTCGCATTGAAGCAACAGGTGATCAATTGATTCAGGTTGGCCACATCTCACACAGTTTGATTGTTGCATTATTCCCCTAGTCGCCAGTTGTGTTCCCACAAGTAAAGCTCCACTCTTTGCCTTCCATAGAAACAGTTTCAACTTTTGAGGAGTTTATAATCCCCATATGTATTTTTTCCAGTTAAAGCTATTTGGCTCTGCAATATGGTCGATGGCCTGAGCTTATGGGGCTCTGGTTATATGGTAACCAGACTTTGCTGAATATTGGCCTGTCTTGGTTCCCAGCCAAACCCATTCATCTTGTGCTCCCTTCTTGCTAGGTCTAAGCCTAGTGATTTGGTGTTCCCATTCTGGTAAAGTTTCGTGGATGACCCTTCTGTCCTAGTCTCTTGTTCCTGGGATGAATAGCTCTGACACTAACATATTAGCTTGTTCTCTTGTAGGTGGGCCTGCGGCTTGTTGAGGCTTGGAGAGAGAGAGCCATGGTTCCCCCCTATAGTCTGGTGGTTTTCCCATTACCAATAGCTCTCCCTAGCCCCTTTTTCAGAAGTTGTAGCCCAATGGTGATCCCCCTCCATCCATGAGATGCTGATAATGGAGCAGAGCTGCTAAGCAGGGAGGTGAAAGGGTAATACTTTCCTTTTAGGGTCATGGCTGAGTAGTCTCCAGGCCAGTTTACCCAAAAGAGCATCGTTGAAGCCCTGGATATCTCTGAAACCTAAGCCATCATCCTTTTTTCCTTTGGTAAGTCTCTCCCAAGAAACCAATCACATTTTCCTCTTTTCATTTGATCCATCCCACCAAAATCTAGTTAGCACTGATTGAATTCTCTTGTAAAGGCAGACTGGGAGTTTAAAACATGACATTGTGTGGGTTGGCATGGCTGCTAACACTGCTTGGAGCATGACCATCTTCCCAGCTGAGGAGAGGTGTCTTGAGGAGTAGGTAAGTGCTCTTTGTCTCATCATGTCTACGATCAAGCTAAATAGATCTTTCTTGCATCTGCCAAAGTGCTCTGGAAGTCCTAGATACTTCCCACAACCTCCTTATTTTGGGATTTCTAGGATTCCTTTCACTCTCTCCTTTATCTCACTAGGAGTCTTTGAAGAGAAGGTAATTGCAGATTTATGACAGTTTATCCTCTAGCCAGAGGCTTCTTCATACTCTTTAAGGATCTTCTTTAGGGCTTGACAGCTTTTCTTTATTGTTTTGCAGAAAACATGGTGTCATCAGCAAACAAGAGATGGTTGATCTTGGGACTTTGTCTAGCCACTTTAACCCTAGGTAAACTCCCATTCAGTAAGCCTTTTTTGCATAGGTCGAATATCACCTCACAACATAGTATAAATATGTATGGGGACAAGGGATCACCTTGTCTTATGCCTCTAGTCGGTAGGACATGGCATTTGACTGTTCAATTCAATAGGAATGAGTATGATACTGTAGTTATGCACTGCATAACCTAGTTCACCCATTTTCATGAAAACCTAGCCTGCTTAGGACAACTTGAATGAACTCCCACTCTAATCTGTCATAAGCTTTAAACATATCAGTTTTGATAGCCATTGCATAATTCTTTTTTGCAGCTGAGATCTTCAGCTAGTGTAAGACTTCGTGGGTGGTCAATACGTTATCAGAGATGGCTCTTCCTTTGACAAACGCTGACTGGTTCTCAGACACTACCTCTTGAAGCACTGGTTGAAGTCTTTTGGTGAGTATTTTAGAGAGGATTTTATAGTAAACATTGCACAAGGCAATGGGTCTATACACGGCCACTGTTTTGGGTAGCCCTAGGATTTCGGGTACGCGGGTAGGGTCGGGTCAGGTATTTTGAGGTTCGGATATTTCGAGTTTCAGTGTTTAGAACCCATTAGGGTATTTAAAAATTTTGGGTCGGGTTCGGTTCGGGTCTATTCGGGCGGGTCGGGTTTGGTTCGGGTCCATTAGGGTAATTTTTACTCTAAATACTAAAAATATATATTATGTTTTAGATTTGCCCTAAAAATATTTTGGATTTACTATGTTTTAGTTATTTTTATACAATTTTTTTCAAAAAACCCCGAAAATGACTAAAATTCTATAAAAATATTCGACTTTTTTTATGTTTCGGATATTCTGGTATAAGTTCGGGTTCGGGTTTGGGTCGGGTTTTTTCGGGTTTGGGAGTTTAGGATCCATTAGGGTTTTTGAGGATTTCGGGTTCCGTTCGGGTCGGGTATTTGCGGGTTGGGTCGGTTCGGGTCCGTCGGGTGTAGGTTTTAATCTCAGGCCTTGTTTTGGGGCTCTTGACCTTGCGAATGAGACGTATATGAGTTTCATTAATGGTTCTTGGTGTGGTACCAGATTGAAATATTGAGTGGACTTCACTGATGATTGCAGGGCCTACAGCATCCCAATTAGCCTGAAAGAAGCTAGCAGAGAAGCCATCAAGGCATGGGGCCTTGTCTCCAAGAATAGAGAACAAAGCATTCTTAATCTCCTGAGGTGATGGGTCTTGAATGAGCTCCTTGTTAGTCTCTTCAGATATTGATGGTTTCAGGACTTTGTAGACAATGCTCACTCTCATGCCTGTCTGAGAGGTAAAGATTTCTTGGAAGTATTCACTTATAGTTTCTAGGATCTCATCATCCTTATATACTGGCATTCCATTACTGTTTTCTAAGACTGTGATCTTATTTATAAACCTTCTAGGTCTTGTTACAGCGTGGAAATATCTAGAGTTTCTGTCCCCCAAGCTCAACCATAGCTGTCTGCTCCTTTGCTTCCAGAATTCTTCTTCCAATCTGTAAGCAGTGGCTAGCTTGTAGTTAATTTTGTGTGTAGCTTCTGTTGTTTCCTTGGGATTTGCCATAGTTTGCTCTAGGGCTAGCCTGAGCTTTTCAATTTTCTCTTGGCTATTTTTATGTTTCTCTCTGTTCCAGTCAATGATTGCTCTTCTACACCTTCCAATTCTTTGCTCAACTGTTGCCTCTTCATTTGTTTTCCAGGTAGTAGAGATCAAGTTCCTTACCTCAGGGTTCTTGTTCAAGCTTCTATCAAATCTGAAGATCCTTCTTGTTTTCTTATGCTTTTTGTTGGGGTAAGTGGCAAGAGGTCTATGATTTGATCCTTCAAACAGCATATATTCACTCCTGGTGTTGGGGAATCTTTCAAACCATGAACAGTTTCCCATAGACCTGTCTAAGCGGCACAAGACTGTGTGGCTGCATCTGGTTCCTCTCCAGGATAAGAAATTCCCAGAGTGGGGGAGGCCATAGAGGTTGCAGCTAGATAAGAAAGATCTGAAATCCAGGAACGTCCCTTCAGCTCTTATTGGGCCTCCGTGTTTCTCATTATTATCAATTATCTCAATGAAGTCCCCTGACAACAGCAAAGGTCCCTCTCTCTCTCTCTCTTAGTGGCTATCCGGCTTAGTTTATTCCATATTGCACTTCTTTTTTACCTATCAGGCTCCCCATAAACAAAGGTGATGTGCATGGATTTCCCTTTGTAGTTTATTTTGGTATCAATATAGTTGTGAGTTGCCTCAAGTACCTCTAATAGTACTTCTTGTTTCCAGAATAAAGCTAGGCCTCCTCCCATTTCATGGGATTCTACATACCCTTGCCAGTTGATTGTTTCCAGAACAAAATCCTAGGGTTTTTTTTGTTTCTGATAAGAAGAGGATGTCAGGGAAGACACTAGACCGTATCTTCTTGAGTCTTTGGATAATTGTGGGACTCCCCAAACCACAGCAATTCCAGCTTGTAATGGCTAAAGAAGAGGATGAAATGGATTGTGAAAATCCACTCTCTCTTTAGGAGATCTTGAGATGGCTGGGATCCAGTTCTCTTGATCTGCGTCCTTCTTCTTGTTGGGAGTATCTCCCTTGACTCTGGTTTCCAGCTGCTTCTTGTTGAGCTGTAGCTGCGGGTCACTCCTGTTTCTTTCAGTAAGGTTCTCCTCTCTGAGAGGGATGTTTTGATTT